>CM042217.1:16006530-17206530 GCA_023566465.1 Cottus gobio
AGCGACTGCGAGTGCCAAAGAAGCATATCCACACTCATCAAATCATTCAGTGACCCCCCCGTGCCCAGTGTTTAATTAATAGCTTCCATTTTCAATCTAATTTGTCACTTGTTTGTAGATCAAGACCATGGATTACATGATGGAAGATTTAAAAACTTGTCTTTTATTCATAGTCACAAAACAGAACCTTTCATTAACCAGGCAACATCTTGATGTTTTACACCCCCATCTGCTGGTCGATAGTATAGAACATTGAAACATCCCACTCGATAAGAGGTAGTGTGACATGATTTACATATTACTCAGCAGCACTTAAAACTGCATGTGTTGGAAACACCTAATCTGTCATGCATACAGCCACCGGGGAAGGGCATTTTGTAAGAAAACTCATATTTTCCATTGTAAAGCAAGCTTAAAAGGAATACCCTCCTGTGTTGTAACACTGTAACTGTGGTTTATTCTGTAGATCCAACCTTTCCAAAAGTTAATAATAGAAGAGACAGCTTACAAACATACACTCTTATAGTAAAGAGAGTTTAATTGCAGTGCACCGCTGCTGTTCTATCTTATCTGTGAAATGCTGTCAAGAAGTTCATTCATTTCTACATGTTTGATCTGGTCAGGTCACGTGTTTTAAAGTCACATATTTGCTTCATGTAAAGCCTTTGGTCTCTTCTTAACCAGTTGTTTGGGCACCACCGTTTCCAGTAGCCTCCTCACTAGGTCCAGTCTGCCTGTCCTGATGAGAGCCCTGGATAACTCTGTGACCTCTGCTGTGCGAGTCCTGTAAAGGCACCTCAGCACGGACTTCACAATGTCCTCAGGGTACCTCTCCTCTGCCTTTTGCACCCACAGCTCCAGTTGGGTGATTGCGAGGCTCGGGTGAGGGGCTCCCTGCATGAACAAAGTCAAGAGGGCCTGTAGGAGGCAGCGCAGAGCCGTGGTGTCTGTGCTGCCTGGCCTCTCTAACTCCACCGCCCGCTTGAAGCAGTCTGCAGCGTTCTGCTCCTCACCCTTCAGCAGGAGGCAGCGTCCTCTAATCACGTGGAGGTCTGGCAGGCTGTCGCCCAGCTCAAACTGTAGGGCATGGGACAGACTCACCAAGGCACTGTTCACTGCCCCCTCATCCACCAAAAGACTCTCCTGGAGTGCATCTACGCCCATGTAGTAGTACACCTACAGGGAAAGACGGAATCTGAAAATACTGTTGCTGTAAATACATCTATTTACATTGCTCATTAGTAGTTTGTGTCTTTACCTGTGCCATCTCCAGGTGAGTCCGGAGACATTGACGTACAGTCAGGACCTTGTCCAAGTCTTTTCTGGCCTCAGTTAGTTTCTGTCGGTCTGGAATTCCACCTTGCCCGTGTTTTACCTTCTCCAAGTCCCTGACGTAGAGCATCATATTGATCTAACAGGAAAAACATATACAAATACTTGTACTAGACATCTTATTATGAACATCTTATTTTACTCAATGTTTAGAAATCATTCCTTTAAAACCTCTTGCACCCGAGCCATTTTATACTATTACATACTAAATACTGATTATCTCCTCATTCACAAGGTCTATTTGAATAATTTAAAAAAGTATAATATACCGAAAACCCTTGTGAACATAGATAATGAGTTAATATGTGTTAGTGGTATATTGCTTTATGATAGTACATAGTAAAGAAAAAAAAACATTCAAAAAAAGATTTTAAAGTTAATTTCTATTATCGTGACGTATATTAACAAATACTATTTTTAAATATATAAAATGGCTCTATATGGTAGGAGTATATGTGTGAAGATTGGCTTTGATTGAGTAAAGTTAAGTATTTTTAATAATTATTTTAGTTCAGACATTTCGAGAAATCGTGTCAACTCTGCTGAAGCTAAAGGTTCCCACACCCTCGGTGGTCTTTGAACATCCTCGCTTTGCTGTAGGCTTGTGCAGCAGGAGGATAGCAAGCCATGGAGACAAAAAAGGCCTTGATTAATCATATTTCAGCCATTTTTCTTTTGCTGGACATTAATGGCATTGTTGTGCAAGGCTTTGTTTACAAAACTGTATAGTACTCCTGTGTAGCTTCATACTATCAATATGAAATGGCATATTTTCAAAACTCCGGATGCTTTCTTGAGTCACCTTTGAGTCACTTTGAGTCATACTTCTGGTTTATGTTCATATTTATTGTGTAATATTGTTATAAACATGACAAATTAACTTATATTGACTTGTGAGGCCAGGATGTGCCATATCACACCAGTGGCTCTGCTAAGGGCTGATATTTATTGATAGGCACTGAACCCCATTTTTGGGGACCCCAGAGCCGTCTGGGGTGCGTGAGGTTAAGTAGGCGTTTGGGGTATCAAAGTTCACTTTTACCATATAAATGAAATATATAAATACACAGTGCACAAATAACCATTTATAGTTCACACAAGCTCACTTATTTGATCTAATTGTACGAATATGTGATTTTTGTGTGTTTTTCAGCCAATTTAAATGAATGCTAATTGTGAACACTAGAGGGATTTCACATAGTAATAAACTAGGTTTTACCACCTTGGTTTTTGCATTGACTTGATCGGCTGCAGTACCTTGGCACGGGTGCAGTAGGCCTGCCAGTTGAGCTCCGGGTCTGGAAGCACGTTTAGGGCCATGTTGCAGATCCCTGTTGCCATCTCATGTTTGTCCAACAGAAAGAAGATCTTTGCCAGAAGGTTCAGGGTGAATGCATCTCCACTGGCCAAGTTTATGGCCTGAGGACACAGACAGTTATATGTTATAATATGGTATAGTATAGAAATAGTTAAAGGTGCCCAGTATAGCAGCATGCTCAAGGACCTGTTGTTGTTGTTGTGGTGACTCGCACTCTCTCAAAACACATTTTATTGCCTGTTTTACACTGCCTTTGATTGCCTTCTGATTCCTCACAAACTATTATTAACTGAGTGCATCGCCGGCCGCTACTCTGGGCCCAATGGGTTACATTTGTTTTTTGGCAAGATTGTATGAAATGTCTTACATGACGACTTTGAGACGATTGTCTGAATTCATCACCACTTGTTTTTTAATTAGATTGAAATGTGTTTTAAGACACCTTACAGCCCATTTGTATCTAGACGGTGGTTTGGCCAATTATGGGTTGTATTCAATCAATCACACAATACTAGAGCGGCTGTTGCAGACACACTGGGCAGAGATCTGCTCTCTACTGGGCTTCTTTCTAGTTTAAACAGTCATTTATTGTGTTGCTACATCAATAATTAATGACACAATATGATGTGCATAATATATGTATACCTAACATCTACAATGTATGCACCCAAAACAGTAACAAACATTACACCACATCTCTGTTCTCAATATGCCTGCTCAACCAAATTTTGCACTGCACTCCATGAGAGCAGTTAACCTTTTGGATATGACTTGGATCGTGATAATAAAGGTGAGATCGTAACAGCTCGTATAATGGTATAATAAAGTTAGTCAACAGTGGTTGCTACCAGCAACTTAATTATAAAGGAAATGCATGGTTGAAGATCACTGACACGAACTTAAGAAGTTTACGATAAGCAAGGAAAGCGTTTATCAGATTTGACAACTTCTTCCTTACTTTTTTCCTGCCTAATATTGTGTGCTGGATCTTAATGTGTGGGTTATCTCACAGTTCCATAGCAGGACAGAGGATCAGTAGCTGAGTAGCCACAGTCATGTATCGACATGGGCACTGTGGAGAACTCCTCCTTCCTGTCCAACATGATACCGATGTAACACCAGGTGAGCGCTGAGGGGAGAGAGCAGAATCAGAGATTCACGCATTTGTTGTTTGACCCCCTCTAGATTGAATAAAACTACTTGTGTAACAACATTATAAATACAATTGCTGATGTTATTGCTAAGACAAGGTTATCTACAATAGCCAGTGGCCCTTAGCATGGATTGTTGTGTGAACTACAGAAGGTTGCAGCACTTAATCCAAATATCACCAGCAGAGTTGCGCTTTACATTCAACATAATTCCTCTAATTGTTTTCATAAAGAATCATGCTGTACCATGTTTACCTTTGTGTTGTGTTTTCTCCAATTCTAGTGCTTCTTTGAGAAGCTTCAGTCCCTTATTGTAGAGAGGAAGCCTGGAGTATTCAGAGTCAGCCTTGGTCTTTACTATGTCGTCCAGTCTGCAGAGAGAACATTACTTCATACAAATTACACATTACGTGGTGTAGTGGCAAACCGTTGATGATTTTGTGTTGCACCTTATATAGATGGTCGCCATTTTAAAATACCAGCTTCGTTCTTCCTGTATTGGTATCTGAAAAACAACAATATTCTTAGTGGTCTTCAGTAGGCATACAATTACATTATTGTTCAGGAATAAATATTTATGTCTGCAGTTTAATTGCTAATCTATCCAAATAAACACAGCTTTGCACTTGTCTTGAGTACCACATTGTAAGGGTCTGTGCTGTGCCATATTTGTGATTTGAAGTATAAAATTGGCTTGATTTTCGGGGGAATATTAGTTGTATATAGGTCATTGCGAGTTTCATATTTATAATAATTCTGAGTACAGCCACATACTCCGACTTAAGTAAACGTTTGCTGGTGTAATTAGTTATTAGTCATAGAAGAGACATTTATTTAAAGATATCGAGGATTACCAACACTGCATAGTTGAAAAACCCACCAATGAAATGCTGAAAGGTTTTAAGTCACAGAATGAGGCATGTGGTCTCATGGTCACAACCAGCCATTGTTGTGTTTCAGTGGTCCTCATTACATTCTCATTATACATGTTAATCCTAAAATTATTATAAAATAAGTTTTAAGATACTAGAAATGTAACGCACACCATGGGTTGTAGTGATGTGCTGATCCCTGGTAGACTTGAAAGTTGGAAAAAGTGACGCATACTCTTTACTCTTCAGTAACCCTTTTTTCTATTTTTAATCCTAAACAGTTAACAGACAAGTACAGCTTTAGTATCACTGTATGTGCAACTCACCAGCTGACCCCCATAGACCAGGGCTCTGTTGTAAAGTGTCAATGCCGCCGTCAGTCTGTCTCTGAGGTCGTCCTCACCGTCCAGCTCCACGTCGTAAGGATGGACGTAAGCTTGCTCAGCCAGGCAGCGAGCCGCCAGAAGCCGGACCTCATCCTGGAAGGCCTCTCCGGCGTCTAACCCCATGAGGTGGGACACTTTCTCCACACACTCCGCTGCATCCAGCTCTCTCCCCAGCTTGTCGTACACGTAGCCTAGGTTGGCCCAGGCGTTGAGGTTCCCAGGGTCTTCTTTACAGATACTTCTGAAAGGTCAAGATACATGAGAGAGTACAGTTTGAAAAAGATCCCTCCAGTCTTAAGCACTGAAAGACATTTATAAAATATAAAATATATTTTAATCTTATTTGGCAAAAATAAAATTAGATTGCCTTAACATGGTCTCAAGACGATGGATCCAATCGATTTTGGTGATCCTCGCACTTTTTCTCAATGGTGCCAACATCAGGTTGACATTTAGTTTTTTAATGAAATGTCTTGACAACTAATGAATTTGCTTCAAAGGATAAATTGTGATAAATACCTGTAAAACCTGCTAGTTTTAGTTGTCGAAGCAGAACAAGCCACATTTGTGTTTGATCATGTTAACAGTATGTTTATCCTTTTGCTCCCCACCAATTTTTCAGCCAAAATTGATCTCATAATATAGGCCCCATAAATGTTTTTAGCCAAAATTGCGAATGCTTTTTCTCTCACATTAAATCCTGATTATCTCCTCATTCACAAAGTCTATTTGAAAAATTTAAAAAGCTATAAAATACAGAAGACCCTTGTGAAGATAGATAATAAGGCCATATATGTGTTAGTGGTATATTGGTTTATGATAATACACATACAAAAGAAAGAAAAAGTAAAAAGATGTATTTTTTTTAAGAAAAATGATGTTAAAAGTTAATCTTTATTACCTTACACATCGATGTGAACACTTTTTAAATTACTGTAAAATAGCTCAATGTTGTAGGAGTATCTGTGCGAAGTTTGGCTTTGATTGGGTGAAGTTAAGTATTTTTCAGTCCCAGAGGCTAAACCCAAAAGCACCAAAATTGGGGCGGATGGGACCTATATTAAGCAGCGTCCTGTGTTTGAGCCATCTTCAATCAGTCAAGTAGCACATGGCATTACTGTGAAACTATTACAGGTTGGCCTCGACATTGGTTAATGTTTGACTAGCTGGTGATAGCTTTTCTACTGCTTTGAAGATAGCCAGTTCAGTGTGTGTAGCTCACATAATATAAGTATAGGTGGCAAGACACATTTTAACTTGTGTGGTGTTTCTGTTGTGAAGACGCATTACTAAATCATGCATCAACAATGTCTCAAAACAAGGCCTCTTGCTTTGTGAAAATTTGGAGAAGAAAAAAAGAAAAAGGATTTCAGTCATCACCTGAATATTTCCTCCGCTGTGTCCAAGTGTTCCAGGTGAAAAGACAGAAATCCCAGCAGATTTCGGACAGCGTACTGTAGATGTCCCACTTCAGCCTCGAGCTCGCCCCGCAGGCTCTCTTGTTTAAGGTAAGTGTCCCTGAGTCTCAGCTTCACAGGCCCGACAGCTTCACAGTTGAGGTTGAGGTCCAGGTGAAAGTGGCCGGGAATGTAGTCCATGTCCTCCATGAGAGACTCGATGTCCTCTGTGCTGTCTGCCTCCATGGCCTCCTGCTCTCCTAATTTTCTACCTGCTTTTTAAAAACAACAAGAGATACAATAAAAACACTGCTTTCGAGTATTTCAACCCAAGATCCTGTACAAGAAAATACCTCGCTCTCCTCTTTAGCCGACAGTTCAATCAACTGTCACCAACTCTAGACACCCAGGTTCAGACAGGTTGGACGGGTTAGGCTTGGGAGTGACTAAGGAGTGGAATAGCTAGTGTATGGGGAAATAGACTACAACTATGGATACATATTTTGACACTTCAACTGCCCTTTTTGACTCTTATCTAATATAAACAAATCTCAATCATCACCTCTATTCATTTTTCTTTTTCAAAAGGGAGATTATATAACTCTGTTTTACTATTTGTCTGTTTTTTTTAAATAATTTGACTCCTTAACAGAAGTACAAACTGATATTCCTTGAAGTTTATTCTGACAGGATGACATTAGTCATGTCTTGAGTTATTTAAAAATGGTTTTGAAGTCTTATTTTGAAGATTTTTCAGTTCAGCGTCAACAGAAGAATGTGAACCATCAGGATCAGTGTGACCGGCGGAGCACTGAAGGAAACTACTGTACATTACCTTTTATATAATTTATAAAAATGTGCTATTATAAATAACTGCTGCAGCTGTTCATATTCATCCCACTGTTCTGTTAAGTGCTGCATTTCCATTCAATTAAAGAATTGTACCCTGGCTGCTCTCCAGTTAATATATACAGTAATAATTACTGAAACTGTCACAAAAATGTGTTTGTAACACTGTGTGTGATTGTAAAATGTGACTTTTTTTGGGTAAACTGAAACATCCCCTCGAGACATGTTTAAGAAATTGACAAATAATCTGTTTTGAATGACTATTTGTTTCTCACTTTATTTCTTCCTCACAAAGAAAACCTAGTTACGAACTCTGCACACTAAAGGTTTCAAGTTTCAACATCACACTGGTGTAAGTTGCACACTGGGCCATGAGTAGTCCAACTAGTCAAAAAATCATAATCCCATATTTAATGTGAGCACACAGAACGGTTCTCTTTCAGCAGATTAACGTGTGTGTATGTGCCAAAACCTACACATCATTCTGCACATCATTTTAAGATTTGAAAAACAGTTTCTCTCCTGTCCAACATAAAGTGAATACAGATAATACTAATATAGTGCAAAATAGATTTATTGTAGCAAAAGTCCGACATGGAGTGTTAAATTAATAGATTAGTCAAACAGTTTCTCAAAGATGGAGACAGCAGTCCTGTCTGAAAAACAAGCAGTTTGCATGAATGGATCACAGCTGGCAGCAGTGGTCCATCAGGACCACACAGGTCCATGAGAGGAGTGTTTCCAACACTAATACTTTGATGTGATTAGAAACTGGATCCCTATGAGCAAACCGACTCTCTATGAAGAGAACATGCAAACAGACAAATGTTATGTAGCACCGTAACACCTACTGTCAGAGTGTTGCATCATTTGTATTTAGTACTGCAGATTTGTGGGCAGCTTTTCGATTTGTATCATGTGGGTGTACAGAAATCTGAAAATATTCTCCTCTCGAGAACCGTTGCCATGGTGGCCACGGTGGATAGCAGGCTGATTGCATGGTAACGTAATGGTTACAGATGCCTGTTTGTGGAGCTGTGCATCCTCTGAGCCAAAGACATTTTGCTCATAAAGTCTCCAGTTTAGATGATAGAGTTTACATCCAGCAGTAAAATGACAAAACAAAGGTATTATGGGGAAGATGTTAACCCCTAATAATCTGTGTGGCTTTAGCAGTACTCCCCTGTAAAGGGGATTAGGATATGTGCCCCATATACTGGTAAAGGTCCTCGTTGCTTTCAAACTAACCCCTTGCTCACCTACTTAATTGTTTTTGTGTATAACAGTGTATAGCTGATGATAAATAGACATCCAGGGATAAGAATGGAAAGGCTGCCTGTGAACAGTATGGGAGCAAAGAAGGCCACCTTGCAGCATCAAAGTTTTCTGAAATCCTTCTCTGCAGAGAAGTTACATTTACATTGACAGGAGCATAGTCAGGAAATTTGGGACCCCTTACGAGATGTGACACTGACTACAAAGGATCATGGGATCACAGGAAAGCCTTATTAATCCAGACTTTATACTTTCTCTCTAAACCGAGCTCTCCTCTGTTATTAGTGCGTTTGATACACCTTCACTATTTTGTCTGTTCCAAAGCTGTATTAAGAGTAGAGGGATTTAATGGCTAAGTATGTATTAGGCTTTACTCTCCATCTCAAACTGCAGCCTTACTCTGGTATCCAGGCAGTAGCTCTCCTGCCTTATCAGAAAGTGTGAGACAACACTAATCCACTTTTGATCATGAATCCTGCTTTTAACGTATTGTCATTCAATGCAGATGTCCACCCCCCTTTTTACCGCGGACTCCCCATTTATCCCCTATTCCCTATTGGATTGGGGATACCTTGTAATGTAATCAGTGGGTATAGCTGAAAGGCCTTTGCCTCTCTAAGCCACCCCATCACTGTTGACTAAGACTGCATTTCCATTCTTAGTCAGCTTCTCTATGGCAGCCCGAGTGAGCGTTTGCAGTGAAAAGCAACTCTCCAGCTCTCCAGAGGCCTTCTCTGACTGCAAATTACACCCCACTGAACGTCTCTTTGTTTCGTCTCTGTGTATACGTTTACGTTAGCACACAATATTTTCAGGAAGTCTTAGCAGAGCAATTTCACAAACTGTATCACTAATGGTATTCTTTTTTTAATACATTTTTATCATGCATTAAAATTGTGACGGTGAGGCAGCAACAGTACTTATGGATCAACATGAGGAGATACAGGCCTATCAAGGACAACTTTTCCTGGACTAAGTCTTTGAGTAGGCTGGCAGAAAGTTGTCACGTAGAGCCACAGGGTGTGAGTGTGTGCAACTGTATTGAGATAATGTGATATTCTTTAGAGCAGTGGTTCTCAAATGGGAATACTAGTACGACTGGGGGTACTTGAAGGCACCCCAGGGGATACTTGAGATTAAAAAATATATATTTAAAATTAGCATAAATTCAAAATCCTTTAAAAATAGTTAATACATATGCAATAATATAGGTGTAGGTTTTTAAACTGAATTGTCTATGTTCTCTATTAAATCAGACACAGTGCTGTGTATTACAACCATATATGCTTTGCGCTGGTTAGGGGTTACTGAAAAATAATTCCACATGACTGAAAAAAGGTTAAGAACAAGTACTTTAGAGACACAGACCATTGTCATACTTCATTACAGGGATTGGACTATACATCCATCCCACTGCACAGAGACGTTATACTTACTAATGCAGGGATCTGAAATCAGCATGGAGTTTTCAGATTTTGAGAAAATTGGCAAATAAAAGTATTTTATAGTCTGCTCAAACATAAGTCAGTGAAGTTGAAAACATGACATTGATAATTAGATATGGGTTAAGATTTGTACCATAGCCTGGTTTGGTGTAAAACTAAACTGATGTACATAGGGTTTACACGGATGTATTTAGGGACGTCTCCCTACATCTTGATTTAGATCAGGTCAGGTGTTTTTTATAATGTGGCTTCTCAGTTCCCCCAGCTCTTGTCTCTTCACAGGACCGTGTCAAGTCTCAGTGTGCTGGAGTTGATGTCAGTATGGAACCTCGGCTGCTTTTCAAGGTCTGCCGTCACTGATCTGTTGTCTTCAAGGGACCACGACTGATGATCTGTCCGGGCAGTTCTGCACTGATGGTCCAGCTGTTACAAAATGGGCATCTCTATCAGATATTGTGTGTCAGTAAATCAGCTCATTGTCCATTGCTTGTTTTCATCTGTGAATGAAGCAATAAAGCATGACATGACAATGACAATATTGTAACTAAACACACACACTTACTGGTTTTTACTACCCCGTGGGATCCACTGACTGGCACCAGCCCGGTGGGATCCAGCCTTTCTGAAGGATCTAGAGTCATTGTTTGTCTGCTAAAATCATCATACTTTTATGTTAACACACAAATGACTTTAAACATAAAATACTCACAAAAATGTTAAACCTGAAAAATTCAGGTTGTCAATTGGTATACAATTAATATATATTAGACACTCTACAGGATGAAGCCCTATTATGAGATTACATTAACACTGAATATTGTTTATCAGTAAATGAGCTCATTGTCCATTGCTTGTTTTTTTCATGAAAGAAGCAATAAAGCATGAAATGCCAAAGACAATATTGCAACTAAACACACACACACACACACACACACACACACACACACACAAAGCTGTGGTTGTTGATATTCTTTGTCTGCCAGTCCCTCCCTAATGTGTGCTTTTATTAGTAGTTCAAGTACAGAAAGAATAAGCAGAATAACCAGATAGAGATATTTATATATTCATGCTCTATATTTTGTCCATGATGTCAGAGCTGTATCTGCCAGTTGTTATGTAGCCAACAGTGTGAGTTTGGCATCAGCAGACACACACACACACACACACACACACACACACACACACACACACACACACACACACACACACACACACACACACACACACACACACACACACACAGACAGTAATTATTTTACTTAAGTTACATTTTAAATGTTTGTTTTAAATGATGGTAGAGTGGTTACTTTTATTATGGTAGTCCAAATTACTCAAACGTGTTCCTTTACCCGTGTTTTATTTTGAAAGTCACACCAGAAGCTCTATGATGTCATTACAGGGGACTTTGCAGTCTGGGCTCTGCTCTCCTCTCCCACTCTGCGGTCGCTGTCATCATGCAGGTGGAATCTGCGCTATGTGGCTCCGCGTAGGGATCTCCAAGCAGACACATTAACCGGCCTGCAGCGCTCAGGCAGCGGACACGGTTAGGCTGTATCTAGCGCTGTGGAGGAACCAAACAATAAGGCAAGGGAAAAAAAACGAAAATTAGATTAAAAAAACAAAACAGCTTTAACTTGGTGATCATAGGTTTCTTTACACACACGGGCTCCGTTTGACGACAATGCAGCTAAATTAGAAATGTATCTGAACATTATTTTCATGTGAGAACATTGTATGCTTGTTGTGCTGATGCTGTCAGTTGTTTGGCTCTCCTGGCGCAGTCTAACTCAGCTGGAGCTGGAGGATGCCATACAATCCTCTACGAAGTGACTCTCTCAGGCAACACTTTCCAAGAAGCGAAGAGGACGTAATCCTTCGGATCTTTTCGCCTTAAACACACGAGGACGATGGATGAAGGCACTGCCAACGAGACCATGCCAGATCTGAAAGACATAGAGGTGAAAATCGGACGGAAGACCCCCGAGGGTTTGCTCAGGTGGATGCGGGAAGAGTCGTCCTCTCTCCGGGGAGACGCCAAGCAGAGCATTGCGCATGACACCAGTAAAGAGACGGGAATGAAAAGTTTGGATGAAAAGATCAGGAAATTGAAGATGGAGATGGTAAGAGTGCTGGTGTGTGTGTGTGTGTGTGTGTGTGTGTGTGTGTGTGTGTGTGTGTGTGTGTGCGTGCGTGTGTGCTCGCGCGCGCGCGTACGTGCTCGCGCTTGACCTGTGACAGGCTGTTGAACGTGTGCAAGCGCTTGTTTTCCAGGATGTGGCATTCCTTCTTATGTACAGTCATGGTGTCATTTAATGAAGTCCCCACTAATGAGATATCATGGTGATTTAGTGATCTGAGAGCCAGATCTGCTCCACTAGACTGTAATATTATACTTTTATCAGCAAATCAGTTTATCTGTACCAAAACAAATATATATTTGAATAAGAAATAGCTGTAAACATGTTTTATTTTGTATTTCCTTATTTCATTTGTTTATTTCTTACGCAAGACATAAGGCGAACACTTTTTCGTTGAGACATCAATATGTCAGTGCTCTCTGGTGGACAATGGTGACACTGCTTCTTCTGTAAATTACCTTAAGCCTATTTTTCCATTTTCGTACTGCAGTTCCTAAATAAGCTATTGGCTTGGGTGATTTGTTTGTGTAACTCAATTGTAGCTCCCTGTAAATTCTAAAACTATTTCTGTCTAGAGAAGTGTCCTTTCGGGATCAGTGGAACAAAGATTAAAATAAATAAATATTACATTACAATACATTACATTTCATTTCATTTAGCTGACGCTTTTATCCAAAGCGACTTACAATAAGTGCATTCTACGGTTACAAACAAGAATCAGAACAACAAGTAAAATAAATCTCCTTTGGCTCTGCCTCTTATGACATTTTAAGAAATCCTACTCACTTTCCTGCCCAGAGTTAGATGAGAAGATCGATTCATTGTAACGGTATCACTAACTCTATAGTAAACAAGCATTTGGCACACTGTACAAAATGCATCAGCAATATTTGTCATTTGAATGCTCTTCATACTCATTCAATAATTCAAGCTCAGGCCAACACATTATTGCTGACATGTTAGACATTTTAACTTATTTCACTCCAGAGTTGTACTAACGCCAACATCACGCTGCTCGCAGTCCAGACGTTTTTCAGAAGTCAGAAGGGTCCGAAAGAGGAAATAGTGATGGCCCCACTGTAACGTGATGAAACATTATACTTTTAAGAATGTAGACTTATACTATTTGGCCCTCTTTCCAATATATAGCAAATTGTTGTTTGCAATAAACACCAATTTGCTAAGTAAAAAATATTGTGTAATGTCTACATGAGCAGAGAATGAAGTCGCTGTGCCTCTGTGTGCTCTACTCAGAGATTCTCTGTGCTTTGTTCACATAACATCCCACTGGCTCGCTCAGGGCCACCACTCTCGATCATACATCGTTGCAGCTTGCACCGTCTTGACCGACAGCGTCATAAAGCGTAGCACCCACCCTCCCGTTTCCCCTCTGGTAACACAAATGCACTTAGCCCTGTCAGCCCTTTTGCTGTGAGACACCAGCTGAGCCGTCGCCATGTTGAGAGCCGTTGAGAGGCAATCAAAATGCTCCCAGTTTCTCTTTTTATTCTTTACTTTTCGGTTCTTGGAAGATCTTATTACAGCCTTTTATCTTTACCAATTCCCCCCTTAAGCCATGCATACAAACTTTTCTCAAAAGGTACATATTGAATGTTTCCATAAAGGTCCCAAATGAATCCATTCTTCAAGGATCTCCATCAACTCCATGCTAGTAGAGGTGGAGGTAACACCTTGACAGTCACATCACAAATCCCTTATCAATCCAAGGTCAGAAGAAGAAACACATCTAAATATGATATTGGTGTTAGTTTGGATCCTTTCAGTGACATCATCATCCCCCGTTCTGTCTGAAACCAAATACAGTATACGCTGATATTTAGTCTCCATTTTCCATCAACCCATTCATTTCGTAGGGAATTATGACAATTATTAGACTATCAAAATTGCAATGTTGAAGAGAAATTGAGAAAATGTTGTTTGGATTCACAAAGCTCCCAGAGAGCTTCTATAAATCTGTCGAGAGCAGAGTGTCAGACTGATAAATTAACAGTTTAATCAGTTCTGCTGCAAAAGAGGGAGGATTGGGAGAGAAGTGATAAAGAGCCTCTCTGTTTCTCAGTCTCTCTGTGTGTGTGTGTGTGTGTGTGTGTGTGTGTCTGTGTGTGTGTGTGTGCGCCTGTTTAAGACATCTCTGAGAGCGGTGTGACGTAATGGGAGTAAAGAAAAAGTTTTGAGCATTGCACTCATCAGAAATCTGCTGAGTAAGATGCGCTGTAACGCATGTGCAGAGTGTCTACAGAGTAATGTTGAATGGAAAAGCTTTCACGTGCACACACCCGTGTACACACATACACACACACACACACTCTCTCACACACACACACACACACACACACACGCACACACACACACACACACAGCATGTTTAGTAGTAAAATTTAAATTTTTTTGTATTTGTGTCTGTGTTTCACAGTCATCAGTTACTCTACTGTATCTGTATCGGTGATGGTGGACTGCACCATCTGGATGCTTTAAGATCAAGGGTGTGTGTGTGTGTGTGTGGGTGGGTGGGTGGGTGGGTGGTCCATGGTGTCACTGTGTCACCACCAGTAATGAAATGTGGCTCTGCTTCTTGTTAACTGTTGGTGTACTCTTTATACTGTATATGTTAGACTGGAACAAACACACTGTCTTTAACTTTTATGTAAACTTCACACAATAAAGACACATTCATCAGCCAGCATTACTATTTTTATGACAAATAAGGCAATTGCTGTGCAATCTCTCTCCCTTTGCATGTCTATCTTACATAAAAAAACATGTGGTTATGGTTTTGACCACTAGTAGTGCTGTGGAGTAATTGTTATTACACACATCGTCAAATCACTCTATTTCATTGATCAACCGTTGGTGGTAGTAACCCCAAGAAACATGGCAATGCATGAGAAAAAGGCAGGAAGAAGGTGATCAAATAAAGAGACATATAGAGAGCGTACTTCATCAGTGAAAAGGCTTTTGGTCTGATGTCCTCAGCTGTATGCTAACATCACTGCCTCTGAGCATTTTACAGCCCTGTGAGCTGAAGTCAAATACATAATGTTATTAATGATTTTAGTGTTGCTGTATACCAGTGTGGGAGCATTTTAAAGCTTCTGTCTTGTGCATTTGTCTGCAGCTGTCTAATGGAAGACACACTCTCCTCTGATCTAAACAGATTTACTGGATACAGAGACACTCCTTTAAAACCACACAAGACTGGCCGTCTACCGCACGCACGCACGCACACACGCACGCACACACACACACTAAATGCCGTTGTATTATAGCTGCTTTGTGTATTTTAGACATGATGAGCTATGAAAGGAGGCATACATGCTGTGCTATTGCTCGGGGTATGTCTCTCTTCTTCTCTCTCCATGTCTGTTTGTATCTCTAAAGCTTTTCCATTGCTCTCTATCTCTGTCTCCCACCTCTGGGCAGATGGATGACATTGCAAAGTCAGGTTTTAGTGCAGAGCTGAGCTGTAGGGAATCAAAATCTAGTCTATTTAATCTCAGCTTTCTTTCTCTATCTGGCTACTGGCTGTCTTCTCAAAGACTTTGTCTAATTAAATTATTGCTAGATGATTGAGCTCCTTTACTCATCCATGCTATATATTTTTTTAACCCAGCCTAAGATGAGATATATACTACACATTATCTTAAATATGTTCTAATAGGAAACATAATTGCTGGTGGATTCTTTTAGCAGGAAGTGTGTTTTGTTCAGGTGAAGGAAGCGCCATGTTTTGTGGTAAGGAGATTTGAGTGGGTGGTGGGAGTACAAAGCACTGAAAGGACTTCTCTTCCCTCATTTCATAGCAACTGGGGCATCTGGATTCCTCAATTGCATCACAAGAAAACCATAATAATTTAATATTCTTATTTACATTAGATTTATTTTAGATTTTTTCATGAAATTGGATGGACAATACAGCGACATCTTAAAAAGCTGCTGTACAGAAAGTATTTTCACTAGCTTTTGAAACCGCCAGCGCTGAAGAAGTATGGGAAAAACAACATCGCTTTAGAATATTTTTCAGGCAGTATTTCAATTTTGTAACATGTATTTTCATTTGGACTTGTACTGTGCATCTTGTGATCAAAAACAAACAGTTTGTCAAGGAGAAACAAAACGAAACAAAGACGATATACAGAGAACAAAAAACAGGTGAAACAATGCTTTGATCGGTCACATACAGAAACACAAGAGAAAATGAGACAAAAACATGGATGAGTGGAGATTTTACGGAGCATTTATAGATGAACGCAGACGGATGGAGCAGCTAGAGGTTTACAGAGGGACAGGGCCGACCTTCTTTCTGTTGAGACTGCAGGGACTCTGCAGGGATGCTGTATGTGTGCAGAGTTAAATCGGGAAGGTGAAACGTCAGACAGTGACACCAGGGGACACGAGAGAGAGAGGGGTGTGTTTATTTTGCTGGTGTACGTCAGAACGAGTGTGTGTTTGCGCTGTCCCTGCTGGCAGTGATTCAGCAGTCTGTCAGGTATCTGTGTGACTTTGGGAAGCTGTTTTCGCCCGAATGGGAAAGTCTGCGTCATCGATCAGGCATCAACTGTGCATACGTTATCACACTGCACTGTATCATGACTGAACGTCTGTCTATAGGCACTCAGTCTGTCAATAGATGATTAAAAATGCATTCTTACTGTACACATTCCCCTAAAAGAGAGAAAGATCTGATTCATTTTGCATATTGATGAGAAAAAATCGGTCCACCACCTAAAATATACATTTAAGGGAAATTCTATTTTGTTACAAGTTTGGCTTAAATTTTAATGCCATTTTTGGATATGGATTCCTTGTTAGCTCACTGAATGAGCTGCTGAATCTGGTGAAACCACTGCCTTCCAAATAGAGAACCATTGTTTGTTAGACCTCAGATGAGTCCGGGGAAATCACTGAGACAGCCTTCTTGATCCTTACTGTGCAGGTAGAAACTAAAATTCGTATAACTGGACAATTTCAATTTGCTGAGTCTTTATTACCACTGCGTCCTCCTCCTTTCTTCTGAAGTTATTAAGGAACTCATTGGTCTTCCCAACAGTTTGTTTTAAAGTATGTAACATTCAACCTCTCTTTTACAGGACAGCTCATTGGTTAAGTAGACCAACTAGGGCAGTGTCATCTGCAAAAGCAGTAAAAAGGAGCTTTCCAGAATCAGCAGGGACGTACTTGGCCTCACAACTGAGCAGGAAAACTGAAATCTGCCGACTACTAATGACACAAAAATGATTAATGTGTGTTTCAGTTCTCAAGGCTAACCCTGACATGCCTAACCCACTCCCTGCTCTCATCCTGAACGGTGTTACATAAAAACCTTTGGGCCCAGTAATCCAAAATGTTAGACACAGTTGCCGCGTATGTAGACTGGATAGATTCCACTGTTGGCCAGGACAGTCATGTGGGCTATTTTTTTTTCTTTAAACATTATGAAACACAATTTGCATAAAGTACATATTCTCATATCTTTTGTTTTGACTAGTTGATTAATCATTTGATTTGAAAATATAAAATAAATGCTCATCACAATGTTGTTAGACCTAAGGTGAAATCGTGATGCTTGTCTTGTCTGGACAACATGTCTAAATCCAAAGATATACAGTTTAATATCACTTAAACAAATACTCACTATTGAAAGAATGAATAAATTATCAAGTGAGTTGTTCTGTTAGCCGAATCAGCTTTATCTATATTACCAATTCATCTTAGATGCATTTTTATTGATGGTTTGAATATTATAGTCAGAATACACACTGCTTGCATGTATTTCATATGTCAGAGTCTACATGTTATTGTGGATTCAAATTAACTTGGTTTGGTTGTGACATATGAATCATTTTCTTTTGCTGAATAGAATAGAAAGTGAAACGCAGCCTTCCTAATTAAGAATGACACAGTGAAGTGTGAGAGCGACCATGGACTCATCTATATTGTCAGGCAGCCCAGCAGCAGAAGGAGCGCGGACTGAGCACTCAGCATGTCAGCGTTGTGCCACCTCAGCGCTGACAGCCTGGAGCTACTTTTACTACCTCGGTCCCGGCCAGCTGAAACACATCTCAAACCTCAAACCTGAACCCCACCCAAATGTCTGACTGTGCCCAGGGATGCCAGCCGGTTTACGGCCACACACACACACACACACACACACACACACACACACACACACACACACACACACACACAGCTGTGGTTGTTGATATTCTTTGTCTGCCAGTCCCTCCCTAATGTGTGCTTTTATTAGTAGTTCAAGTACAGAAAGGATAACCAGAATAACCAGATAGAGATATTTATATATTCATGCTCTATATTTTGTCCTTCATGATGTCAGAGCTGTATCTGCCAGTTGTTATGTAGCCAACCGTGTGAGTTTGGCATCAGCAGATATACGCTACATTGATCCCACAGCTCATTTATTTACATTCTGCTTCATCTCACCTGTTCCAGGTGTCTTTTCTGCATCCTCGATGATGTGTAGTTGCCTGTGGGCGTTTCTGTATTTATCGATTTGGAGACAAGGCTCTTTTTACACACGTTACATACAATTTGTTTGAAGATTTTGTCTAAATAAGTGCATTCAAAGTCAAAGAAACCTGAAACCTAGCTAATAGGATGTCAAGAGAGCTACAGTGAGAAGGGAGTAAGCACTACATGGTGTTGAGGTGTAGTTTGGTGAAAGTTTGGGTAAGGGTTGGGGTTATGGTTTAGGTTTAGTGAGTCAATATCTTCACCAGTCACATAATAAACAACCCATTTAAAGGTTTCAAGGACATCAGACTAAGTAACAGCATTTGAGCTAATGATGTAGGCCCATATTACATATCCATGGTAAAATAGTGGGCTGTAATTTTCAACCCCAAAATCTTTTTTACTTTTTACTTTTTAATTTAGCAGCTTTGTGCCCCCTCAAAGGTAATTTCCTGAATTTGGACCAAAGATGCATTTTTCTTTCTATGATTCTATAATTTGAAGGTTTTTCAGAAGTCTGAAGTAGTGAATGATCAACATTTCACACAAAAAGACAGATTTTCTTATCATCATGTGACCTCTTAGTTTTATCGTGGGGGCTCCATCCGCAGTTTGGGAACCACTGATCCAAATCCCCCATCTACAGTATGGCTAGTGGCCCTGATACTAAGAGGGCAGAGGGTCAACCATGACTTCATGTGCTAATGTAGTTTTACACAGCCAGAATGTTTGTATTGGGGAATGATTTAAACAAAGGTCAGCCACCTCCTACACATAGACATGATATATGAGACGTTTTATTTTCTGTACACAGTTTTCCTTGTTGATGGAAGAACCCGGGCTCTTAAACACAATTACAGTGAGTTGTGTTTTTGTTCTCAGGATCATAAAAAAACATATGGACTAAATCTACAATGTGCATGACCCTAATTTGAGGCATAACCATTGATGCAAATATTATGCAGGACTAAAAGATAAATAGCGTTGACAGGTTTAAAGAATCAATATGTTCCTCTCTAGAGGTGTAGAGCAAAGGTATTTTAAGGTGCTTCTACCGGACACTACTACAGAACTGCTACAAGTGCATGTTTTGGACCAGTTATATACAAATTGTACTTTAAATGATTTATAGGAATCATGTACAGTTGTGCTCTGTAGCTTGTGCATAAACTTTCAATGTTTGTGTATTCTGTAATAATTCTCTGACCAGTTTTACAGTGTTGTGCTAAAATGTAATTTGGTAATACACAACAGATTCATTAAAATTAAATTAAAGTGTAATCTTATAAGAAAGCTATCTGAAAGTATCTATAATTATGTGAGACAAAAGACACAAACGTGGCCACAGCCGCCATGAGAAAGAATGAAAGAATCTAAATGACAACAGAAAGACAGAAGAAAGTAACAAAGAAAAATAATATAGGTGGAGGATACTGAGCTTTGAGAGATACTGGTTATCTGCAGAAAGGGGTGGATAGCTTTGAATGTCGGGGCCATATATCACCTCTTGGCCCTGCACTTCACCGCAGAACTCTGCTAATGTATTCTGGGGAGGAATTTTCCATGACTGCAGCCGTCTTATTCCCCATATTCATTTTTTTCACACACACACACACGCACGCACGCACGCACGCACGCACGCACGCACGCACACCACATTAGAAGACAATATGTTTTTTTTTTATTCATCATCACTTTATTTATTATACCATATGACATCATATCTAAATGTCTGAGTAGTTTTCACCATCCCACGGCATGTAGACATCTTTTTAAAGATTGTTTTTTTTAGGATTTTATTTTTCAAATGTCATACTTTCCACTGTATCACATTTCCATCTCTCAGCAACGTCTGAAGAGGTAGTGTTGATCACATGTCCCTTTTCAAACGGTTTAATCCAGGACTTCTCCACTTTGTATCTCTTTCAGTTCTCTTTTATTTCCATCTCTCAGCTTTTTCGCTCTACCTTTATACCTTATTTGTTTCCACAGTGCTGCATACCAACCAGCTTCTGGTATACTGTACCTCCAATTATGGTAATCTACAAAGGTTTAATAGTGTTCATAATGGTGTTTGCACTTGCCTGTGGAGCCAAGAATGAATGCTTAAATAAACATCTGCAGAGTCATGCTGGTTCCCCAGGTTTATAGTTTGTCTGGTTCTACTAAATAACATATGTTTTCCTAATGCTAACTATCAAAACATGAACTTAATCAAAAAAGTAATTAACTCTCAAACATCATCCATTTCTCCTTTTTTATTTCTCAGGTTCACTTGCGCTCGGTGGACGTGAAGATCTTGCAGCAGTTGCTGGCGGTCCATGAAGGCATCGAGGCGGTGAAATGGCTGCTGGAGGAGCGCAGCACGCTGACAAGCCGCTGCAGCAGCCTAACCAGCAGCCAGTACAGCTTGGGCGAGGGCCCGGACACCTCCTGGAGAGGCTCCTGGAGCAGCCTGCATGACCCCAACGACAAGCTGGATAACATCTCCATCGGCAGCTACCTGGACACCCTGGCGGATGACATGGATGAGTACTGCCCCTCCAGCTCAGAGTCTGTCATCTGCACCACCACGCCACTGGTCTCAGAGGCTACTGGTGGGGGCCGGACAGGGGGAGGCCCTGGGGCCATGGTCACAGCAGCTGGGGTAGGGGTGAGGCCTGGTTCTTGTGCTGGCAGTGGGATTCGGGCTGGGCCAAATGAAAATGGAACTGGGGTTGGTAATGGGATGAAGGGGAAAGGGGGAACTGGGGTCACTGCTGTCACAGAGGATGCTGGGACGGGAACTGGTAAACCTGCTGTTCCTGTCAGCTCTCACCAAGCCAAGTCTGAGGAACCCAAGCAGGATTCTTCAGAGACGGTTAAAGGAAGCCCCGCTATTCCAGATAAAGTTGTTAAGGCTAATGGTGTCCTGGAGAAAAAAATCACACAAACAGGCAGCCCAACCCGCCTCAGCATCAACGAGAAACGGGGAACCGGCCAGAGCCCCAAACTCAAACCTTACAAAAATGGAAAGATTGACTTGGATACTTGCAAAAAGAATGGCAAAATGCATCTAGAGTACGACACACACTGGCGGTGGGTGCAGTCGCAAGAAGATGTGACGTTTTTGTAAAAAAGGTAATAACAGAGGAGACTCAAGCCACTATTGGACACTCCCTCTGCAACAGCAAAGACAAGATCACTGATGGATAGAGAAGGAAGAAGAGTGAACTGCTGTTGTGAAATACACAGAGAAGCTTTCCTTGTTGAAAGACACTGGGTTTGACAAAGAATAATTAGTTTTGTCTTGTTGTTTCTTCCTGTGACTGCACTAACTTTCTATAAAATATTGATGTCAGTATTAAGGTGGATGCACATTTCAGAATTCTGACCATTAAGCCAAACTGCGTTGCCTCACACAAACTTAAAAATCCTGTGTCATAGTTTTTCTCAGGGTCTTGCTTTTTCTTCCCTGATTTCTGTTCTTTTCTAAATCACAGTAAGATGATCTGTTGGAGAGCTGAAACATGATTTTAAGTTTTTGACATGGTACATTGACCATTGTAAATTATACGATTTGACTTTCTCATCCAGAACAGTAATACCCATATAATACAAAATTTCAATTTACACCTAATCTATAATTCAAACCCAGGGGCACAACAAAGATATATAATATAAGCCCCTCAAAGAATATTGCTCTGGGATATCCTTAATTACTTTATATGTCCTGCAGTGGACTTTTAACTCCACGGCTAACATCACTGATAGAGCTGGTTGTACTGCATTTAAGTTAGTGAAAGACCAAAGTATTCCCCTGTCAACCCATTATGTTATGAGTCAAAAATTTAATTTATGGTATAAAATCTTTGTCTTGAACAATATAACTGCACTCTTAAATGGTTATAGACAGTATTGCTTGGTAAAATATTAACAAAACATAAATATAAAACACATTTTGTCAAAACATGTGAACGTGTTTCTCCCCAAATTGTAGCTGCCTGAATAAAAAGTAGCGCATATTAAAATACAAGATAGACCACTGAGGTTAGTAAAACTTTCCCTCATTGAGAAATGATGTTTCCGCTGTCAGCATTTGTGTCTTTGTGGAGCTAAATACCTTCAGTGCTTAACCAACCGTCTGCAATATTGTATATTCACTGAATCGCAAAACAGCTACTCTGCGCATCAGGTACTAATCGTGAGTGGTTGTGCAAATACTGAATATGGCTGTTCTTTTAACCGTTATGGTAACCTGTGTACATTTTTCTAAGCAGATGTTGTGCCTGATTGGTGTAAACCTTAACTACATATGCCTGTACTTTTCCCTCCTGAGACGACTGCACTGCTGTTATGATAATCTTTTTTACTAATTTTATTGTTATTGTTTTTGTCTCCTCCTGGCCTGCTTGCATTGTGTATAAATGGCTAGACCAACCAGTCTGTGGGAATGTGAATGTCGACTTGTAAATGTATTGGCTGGGTGGATGTTGCACGCCTTGAGCTGAGAGCTTTATTAGTTAAATTATGAGAAATGCGTGGAAGAACTAAAATAATCAGAAGAGAAGCAATACTTCTTGAAGCCTTTCTTGTGGCTTACATAAGCATCCTTGTCTCAGCAAATCTAATATTGTCTGATCTTCAGGAGTTTCCAAGACTACTGACAGAGAGAGGATTTGTGTGTGTGTGTGTGAGATAGAGAGAGAACCATTTGTCAACTGCCTGCCTGAGCGCAGGTTTGTATAGGAGTCCCGGAAGTTTTTAAAGCGTTTTCCGCCCCATCATTACAGTGTTACTTCCTCTCCAGTCTGCAGTTAATCGTGTTAATGCTGCAGCGGTAGAGCGACACATTGGATAAACGGAGGGCGAGCATATTACATAGTCCTTACATAATGTTTAATGCTACAGAAAACGATACCTTGTCAAAATAAAACCTCCTCGTAAAAGGTTTGGCTTACCCTCTGTCCTACCATATATGACCTTGTGTAAAAGATGATATTTAATTAAAACTGTTGTGTCATATGCACATCCGTACCCCTCTCTAGTCATTATGGTTCAAAATCTAAAGAAGATTATATACCAAAAAACGATTGACGTTTTTGATACGTTTAGTACGGACACATTTTAGTTAATACCAAAAAAGTGAAACGCAGCCTTTTGCATCCTAAAAGTCCTGGGTATTGTTTTTCATACATTTGATGCACTGGAAAAATGTCTGTCAAACGTTTTCTTCCTGCATATATGCAGTTAATAATTGCAAAGTGGCAGATTTACAACTCAAACTGTAAAGGAGAATCTTGGGTCTTACATATGCACTTGATGACTACATACATGATATCAGGCTGGACTGAGTCTGAGGCTAAAGCTGTTTGCACCCTCACCAGTTGATGATTCATGTGCAAAGGAAGACAGGAAATAAAGGAGCTGGATTGTTCTTGTATTTTATCGTAGAGCGAGTTAGTGCGCACTATAAGAAAACAAATACAGTGGATGTCGTGAACAAGGCTTTTTAACATAACATCTAGCCTGTTGATATGCAAACTCGTGTAGGCTTACATACTAAGCTAGTTAGCCAGATACGCTAACGGTGGATTAAAGTGTATCTTTAATCCAACGTTAGCATGTTTATCTTTTACACTTTTACAGAAATCCAAATCATGGAAGGTCTGTCATGCTAGAGAGGGGTTAATCAAACTCAACTGTGGCCCTGATCTGGTTATATACAATGCTTGTTGTTATAACATGTTGACTTTGACAAATAAAGCCAGTCAATCCTCGATCAATCCACTTTCTGCAAGAACTAACTGTAAATGTATCTTTATATGCAGCTACAGTAAGATGTTAAACGCAGCCTCTCCATTTGTTTGAGCCAAAGAAGTGTTTCCTCTCTCCTCCTCCTCCTGCCTTTCTTTTCATTCTACTTTCCACCACACTGGTCCGATGGAAATGCTCAGTCTGTGCCAACACACACATCATGCACACACAATGCCCCTTCGCTTAGAGACAGCACCATGAAGCCGGCACCACAGAAACAGCCATTTGTAGACCGGTCCTGAAGACAGGAAAAGTTTGAACATTTTAAAAATTGTATTCTTCCTCCCTTTCTTTCAAAAGAAGAGTATCTATCTATCACTGGATACCAATGTCAACCATGTGATATCATCCAGCCACAGATATGAGGTCATTTGAAACCTCCTTCTCTTTTTAACATATGTGTTGGCTGTAAAGCAACATCGCTCGCCAAAGAGTCTGTCTGCTCTGCTAGTTTGTGGTTTTCTTTCCAAATTTGCAGAGCCATATGGTGGAAAAGGAATATAGTGCTGGGAACAAACCTGTAAAACACATTACATCAAGCCATAGGGTGTCTCTCTCTGAAGCTATACGCTGTAGCCCAAGAGGTCATGTGTTTTCAATGGGCATATCCAGTTTAAAATTAAAACATGTTTTATATCTCTGGCGGAGATTTAATGAGTGCTGACAGTCTAGGTGCCAGAAATAATCCTTTATGGCCAGATTGTTTTTGAAAGAGGGATTATAGCCGCTGTGTGAGTGCATGGATGAGAATGGAAGTGTTACTGACTGGCAAGCTGCTGAAAAATACCTCGAAGTTCACTTTCAGTTTCCAGTATTTTTTAGATGGAGGTAAACACAAACCTGAACCCCTGTCCGCCCGGTCCTTTTATGGAGTCCAGGATTCATAAGATGCCCAATGCGTGGTGTGTTTGCCTTGGCTTCAGGTGCCAGGCACCCTCCAGCTATTCTGGGCAGCGAGACAAACAACATGATCACATAGGAGAGTGGATATCCACAAGGTTGCCATGACAATGAGAGCGAGCAGGCTTCAGCTCGACCGGCAACATAAAACAATGTTCACGGCGGCGCTAGCAGCGCTGATGGTGAGAATAAAGAGATGAGATGACTTCTGGGTCTGAATGATAAGAATGATGATGAAACCTGACAACATCATGCAGGTACTTCTATCTAAAAAGGAATCCTTTAAAAATGGGTTAAAGTTTTAATATTAATGATTAATTTACTAATGTCTTATTGATCAAAAGTTAATATGATCAAACTTTAGGTTGCCATGTTGAGAAAGATCCCTTATTTCTAGGAAAGGGGCTGCTGCCAATAAACATTGAAAACTGCAGACATAATGGATTTTTAAAAAGATGATTATGTTGCATTATGATCAACCGCAAATACAACGCATAAATGCCATCAATTGCAGTATTTTACCAATAAGCCTATAGTTTATGTTATAACTGATCTTTAGAAAATTGTTAAATTATTTATTTAACATGAGCCATTATACCACGTATGAACACGGTATTGTCAAGGCATGTAATTTTCAATGCATTAGTCATACGGGCTAACTTAGGGAATAGGAATTAAGATGGCTGCCGCACAAAGTATCAATTCATCTCTTAAACATGAGTTCTTCAACATATATTGAAAATATTCCTGATTATATTTCTTAAACACCTTAGAGAGCTCAGTTTGTATTTGTGAAAAAAAGGTCCAAATTTAAACAAATACTATCTTGTACAGGTACAAAATTCAGCAAGTTAGGGCAAGTTTTTAACTTCCATTGCAGCACAACAATATGCCCAGTAAATCACTATAAAGTCATTTTGCTTCACATTCCCCCTGCTCTGTTCTGCATTAGCACACAGCTCTGCCCCTATTTCTATTAGCCACCTGTAATGCTGTCAAGAGCCCTTCTCCTGCAAGTTTTGTACAGACTTGCCGTGTTTCCCTGGAGGCCGAATAGAGGGATAAACAGTGAGCTGAGCGGCGATGCACACAGCATGCAGCGGAAAGGAAGCATCCACTCCCGGCCTCCCGTTGTTTTCTTCCTTCCTCTTATACATACACAAACACACACAAGCACAATCCATCCAAGACTGACGCAGGTCTCAAAGAGGAACCATTAGTCATTTTCTTTCCTTGAATCGTATTTATCCCTGTGTGTGTGTGAGTGTGTGTGTGTGTGTGTGTGTGTTTTGAACACTTCCCAAACTGCTCAAAGAAATGGAAGTGAATTGAAATAAACCCCACTGAGTGCACACTGGGCTCTGAACCGGGTCCACAGCTTAGAGGATTGACAGATAAAAGCCACAGAGACCGACTGCAGTTGGCTGGTTCAATCAAATCAATATCTTGCTTGAGTTACTGGAACATCTTTTTTTTTTTTTTTTGTGTGCAGAGATTTTTTTGTGGAAATGTTATATCTGATTTATGTTCATTAACATGGAGAATGATATTATGCAGTATGTACATTTTATGAGCTTATCCAATGATTAAATATATTTTAAATGTTTTTGCTTGTGTTTTTATTCCCATAAACAAACTGTATCAACTATATGTACTCCCCCCCCAAAAAAACAACAAGCAAGTAGGAAACTTAAAATTTCCCCACCCCCTCTTGATCAGCAGCTGTTTTGCTCTACTGACCTCTCAATGTAAACTCTGAGTGCTTTCAGTGAACCATATGCAGATGTCTAATCAATACTTGGCCCATCCTTCCCACAAGGGTTCATCAATGCAGATACATTAGCACTCAAAGCACTCAATGGCCATTTCCCAAAATGCCAGTATAGTGTCCTGTGTGATAAAAGTAGAGAAAGCATCACCATCCTTCCAGCTGGAAACTCAAATAAGGTTGAATTGAATGGATTTTGAACAAGATTGAATATATATATATACACAAAACATTATGTATACAATAACATTTAACCCTGGAGATCACCTGATATTTTAGACGTTCCAATTCTCAAGCTTTCAGCTTCACTAAAAATACATCATCAGCAGCTTGGTATCAGGAAACCCTTGCAAATAAATAAATGGCCATAGAGCAACACATGTCAGCACCACATATACATGAAGGATACATGAACACATACACACATTCAAAGTTGTCATAATCACCTCAACGATTAAGTTCTTTAGAAGCTTTTAGGATACTAAAATGAGTAGGTTTACTGTATATGCACTCATCAAAATGTGTCCCAGTATTTACCTAAATACAAAACATTGTAATGTTTGAATTACTTTTAGGTGATCTAGTTGTGTGAGTTGTTCGACTGTGCTTGAGAAATAATGATTATATGACATTGTTACAGAAATAATAATAATTTGTGAGCTTCATTTGGGTTGAATTCCACTATTTCAAACGTATTTCAAAGTCTGTAAAATAAATGAGATTTCAAGACAGTGCTTACTTGACAGTCAGGGTTAGACAAATTATATGATGAATATAAAATTGTTATTTTCAGTATCCATCTCATGCATGGGCGTGCAAAGGGTCATCAGAGCACATAAGGGTCACAGATCAAAAGAGTTCATCCCCTCTGTGATATTTGATTAAGTGCTTCTCAAATCAGCTGACATCATCCCGTGTGTGTTCCGTGTGTGCTCATGAATAAAGTCCCCCCCCACTCTTCTGGTTACAGTCCATCAGTATTGCAAGTGATCTGTTCTGGGGGGAAATAGTATCAGCCTTGTGTAATCTAACAACAACCTCTGGGTCCCTATGTTTGTCTAAATTCTGACTGGGCTAGGATTATAAAGCAGGGGAGGATGGCGAGATCTGAACCTAAGCTTGTCGGGTTAACAGATTGAGGTGATGATGGCAGGGTGTGTGGGTGAGAAAGTGGTGACAGGACTGGTGTGATGATGGCCTCTGGGTGGGTGAAAGCCAGGCCACCCAGCTGTCAAAGCTGAAATGTGGATTAGTAAGGAGTGCAAAGTGTCTTCTTTTGTCCACTTTCAGCTAAACGTTAGTTTCCCAAATCCACTTTACGTTGTCCGATTTCACCGGCAGATCATATTGTTTCTGTCATCTCGGAGCTCAATTGGTGCAACCGTTAATAATGAATGGAAACAGACACTTACAAGCTGGATGAAAGCTTTGACATGTGTTGCTCTCAACACTGATGTAGGCTACAGTTGAGTGAAATGGGAAACATCCATCCATTCTGATTGATTGACAGGTGATGCAGTGGAGAAACACCACAGGCAGCTTCTCTTTGCACCATCCATCCATTATCTGAACCGCTTATCCCCTTTAGGGTCGCGGGGCGCTGGAGCCGATCCCAGCTGCCATTGGGCGAAGGCAGGGTACACCCTGGATAAGTCGCCAGTCTATCCAGGGCTCACATATAGACAGACAACCATTCACACTCACATTCACACCTATGGGCAACTTAGAGTCCAATTAACCTAACATGCATGTCTTTGGACTGTGGGAGGAAGCCGGAGAACCCGGAGAGAACCCACGCTGACACGGGGAGAACATGCAAACTCCACACAGAAGGCCCGCCCAGACCGGGATTGGAACCCCGGCCCCTTTTGCTGTGCTAGCCACTACGCCACCGTGCAGCCCCTCTTTGCACCAATGATGCTGAAAAAGATATACATACATTTGAATTATATTGACAAATGCAAGACAATTTGCACATAACCACTTCTCTCACAAGAAATGCAGTCTGTGCAATGTTTCCCTCAGCCTCCAGAGTAACTAAAGCAGTGCTGACAATGAGCTGCTCTGTTGAGAAGATGAACTGCTGTGTTCCAATGCTGGTGTCAGTGTCAGCCATTGATTTCCACTGTCCGGGAGACAGTGGTTTTGTCTGGTAGTGCACAGCTCTGCTAATTGAAGCAGGCTAAGTGTTTGTGGCTGTTGTTAGACGCCCTTGTCAGCAGACATTTATATTTTACAACCAACAACCACAAGGAGCCATGAGACTCAGCACATTTTAACTGATTATGCAAATACAACAGCTTCAACCTGCATTCTACTCTGACTGACTTGGTATTTCTATTTCCACTTGAGCATGTTTTTTTTCCACAGTGGGTGGTATGTGCATGGAGTGCACGTAAACCATTAGGGCAGGCTGTAAAAGCACAGTTAAACAGTGGGATGGTTTCCTGCTTACAAGACAGGGTGGAGGACAGCAGAGACAGGACACTGAACAATGATGGAGAAACATGGACAAATGAATCATTTGACATGTAGGGAAACGTCCTCATTTGCTTTCTTGCTGAGTGTTGGATGTGGAGATTGAAACCACTCTCATATGAAACTTGCAGCCAATTAGCGTAGCTTAGCAAAGTCTGAAAGCGAGTGAAAAAAGCAAGCAGTTCAACCGGCAATGAATAGTTGGCTAACGTTAGCTAACTAGCTAACGTAATGCTGCGCTCTCGCGGCTACCTAACGTTAACTTAGCTTCGCAAACCTTAGCTTAACGTTAGCTAGCCACCACACCGTAGGATTGACAGGAGCAGCGAGAGCGCAGCATTACGAACCGTGTCGGAGTTGGAGATGCAGGTGTGCGTAGCAAGTGGGTTAGCTAAAGTTGTTGTGCTTACAAAATGTCTTTCTGTCACTGTTTCAGAGAAAGCATGTAGATTCACCACCTTTAAAACTATGGAGAGCTGACATCAACAAAGAGGAAAAGGGCTCCTGAGACTCCCTCCAGCAGCATCAGACCACATTAGTGAACAGCTTCACTGTCTCAGAGGTCCATGACAAAGCTGTCGTGTAGTATGTGGTCCAAGGGCTCCAGCCATTCTGTGCTGTTGAGCATACTTATAAACGCACTGTTACAACTCCTTTATACTGTAGTGTCATGATAAGTTCATAGTAGATGCAATAGTATGTACATTATATTATGTTGAACATTGTTGCTCCTGGATGGATCACAGCCAACACAGTTATTTTCAACACAACTCCTTGTCCTTGGTCATGGTGGCCACAGCACTTAAAATAAAGAATACACTTCATAAATCTCAAAATTCTGACCCTTTGCTTTTTTATTAACAGCATTTACTTTTACTTTCAATACTTAAGTACAGTACATATCAGATACTTTAAGACCTTTACTCAAGTAGTATTTTAATAGGTGACTTTCACTTTTACTCAAGTAATATTCCAGTAAAGTATCTTTACTTTTACTCAAGTATAGCTTTTGGGTACTTTATACACCACTGATTAATTAGAATAGAGGTACAACAGATTATATATAGTAATATATAATATATATATATATATATATATATATAGTAAGTAGTGAAGGTATCATTACACCACAACACAGTACAGTTGCATGTGAACTCCTGATGTACACACACCATCAACACGTGTTCGTGTTTTTGCAGATTCAGTGAAAACAATCTGCTTCTTCAGAGCTTCGTGGTTCTGTCAGCCATCCAATCAGGTTAAGGATAATGGTTATAATGAGCCACAGACTGCAGCCACACCGTACCACTAATCTCCCTGAGTACCCCTCAACGTCATGACAGAAACCATTCAAAATAGTTAGTCTTCCAAAATTGGAAGGGAAAACACCACCAGCCCCTCCTGCCCTCATCCCCAATGTGGTGAGAAGGAACCACAGATCAGGACATATTTATCCCCGGGTTTTGGACTGAACGTCACCACAGAGGGGACAAATAAAGAATTTCAGGAATGAATGTGTAAAAAAATGTTCAAAGGTGAAAAATAAGATTTTGAAATTCAAAACACACAACAAGCAAACATCTTGTATTATTGGGAGAAGGTAAGCTGTTATTGAGTGATTCACATTAAAGTTTTCATTTCATGGTCAAGTATTGAGTGGACAAAGACACTTTGCAAAAAAAAGGAGATTATGAGCTCAATAAATTTAACTTTATTGAAGCACTTGAAATAACATTTTATGTGGATTTGTGATCATCAATCCAGTGGTGCCAAACTTTGGCTGCTTCATGGTCTGGGACAAAAGGGGCCTCAGTAGACTGGAGGAAAATCTGACACGACGACACCTCTGATATCAACAATTCAATAGAGTATGGTTGGTAAAAGTATGGAACCCCATTTCCACCAGTAAAATAGAAAAACATGAGACAATTATGAGATAGAAAGTAATAATTATGAGGTAGAAAGTAATAATTATGAGATAGAAAGTATCATGAACAAAATGAACAGAACCATCATAATTGAATTCACCGATTTATGCAACAACATAATGATCAGACAACAACACAATTATTTATTGTACATTTTGGCCAATCATAGATTAATGATGTTAACTATTTTCTCTGTGCTACCCCCTCCTACTGTAGCTTCATAGTTTTAATCCCATGGTCTCTTCCTCCCCTTCACATTAACAGCTACTCGGATCATGTGACAGTTTGTTAGGACGTTCCCAGACGGAGGAATGTGACACGAGCAGGTTGCTACTGTCGTGTGTTTTTACTCCAGAGGTCCCCGGCTCTATGGGACCTCTATAGGGAAGTAAACAAAGGGCAGAACTAGGCCGCGGTGTTCCCACCGAGTGACGTGATCTGACGTGGGTCGAGGTCAGCAGAGGCCAGAGTTTTGGGGAATTGTTGCTGGAGTTTCAAATGGCTACAGAAAGATTTTGCGGTGAAGTAACTCGGTGGAAAACGGAGCCATCTGTTTTGTGTTAGCGTATGCATGTGCGCGTGTGTGTGTTTTTCAGTTTCTCAACAGAATTCCCTGGTTGCAGCATACACGTTGTTGTCATTGAGGCCATTTTGTGTTCACTACTTACTATTTGAAATGTCTAAACACATTTTCTGTCCAATGTCTAGGCAGCAAACAATTAAAATAACAAATGTAGGGGAAGAAAGATATGAAGATGACAGTTTAACCCAATGTCATATCACTTCCAGTTTGTTTGAAGACTGAATGGAGTATTGATCATATAATCCCAGACCAAAAGAGTCAAGGCTCATTCTTATTCCACTCATTCGATCGTTATGACATTGAGGTCCTTGTATTGTCAGATCCAACTGTTCAGTATTGACGAGGGTGTAGAGTAGAATAGTTAAGTAGGGACAAACATTGTATAGTTAGACTTTTCTGAGCTGCACTTACCTCAGTATTTGTTATATTCATTTTAACATTAGCATCTTAAAATGTGCTTTTATAAATCTTTTTTAATCTGAGACACACTTTTAGGAAATAAATACCAAACCTCATCTCACTAAATCACAGGAAGATGGGGAAGCTGGTATGTACATTTTATAAAGTGTGTTATTTAAAATGTAATCCATACGTGGTGTGTCTTGGTGGTCTCTTCTCTCATTTCCTGTCATCTCTAAACTATCTGCCATTGAAATAAAGTAAAATATACCTTGATGCCTTGAAGCATTACAAATACATTTGGAACACCTGAATTAATTGGTGTTTGCTTGATAAATCTCAAAGAAAATGTGTCTTTTCTCCCTAGAACATGTAATATATTTTTAGTTTTCCTTTGGTCACAGTTGTTGCTAATTACCATCTAAAAGTAACGTGAGCCGCCCAAGCTGTAGAAGATATTGGCCTTAAATTAATATAGAAACATGACGATGCAACATGGCAGACTGTGAAGAGGACCTGTTCCTTCCATATCCTGTAGATATGAAGTGCTCATTCTAACAAAAACACATCCACTCTTTTTTTCAGGTGATTATACATTAATGACAACATCATTTTATAATTTTATTTTTTTCGAGATTATTATATTCAATTGGGTGTGCCGGACCTGTAAGTGATATATTGGCTGTATCTAAAATTCACACCCTAATCCACTGTTCCCATTTAACAAACACTAAGTAGTTTACTTCATAGTGAGATATAACTTGAAACTTTGGATATTTATGGATCATCATGTACTGTGTGATATCTGTATTTTGGAAGCAGAACGCTGTGAACACTCTTCCATGTTCCAAGTCACACAAATGGGTCCACAGCCATATGGATCTATATCTTCACTTCACTGTATATCACTCGGCCCTCTGTAACCCTCCTACCTCATCCGTGGGTCAAATGAACTGTAAATATATCCAAGTAATGGGTGTTCATGTTCAAAGAGAAAATAGGCTATCAACCCATTTGGCTTAAACCTACTTTGGTTGTTCAAAGATCAAATGAATATTTCCAGTGGGAGAATAGGGAGCAAGTGCACAGAAGCCTGGGGTGTCGCCATGCCGCCTGCCCGTTGTGGACCTCAAACCAATTAGGCCTTGATTGAGTGTCAGAGTGAAAGGGGGCCATTCATCTGAACCTCTTTCACCCTGTTAGCCAGAGACAAGCATACTTTGCGACACACGTACTGACTGATCTGGAGGCATTTTGTCCATCCGACCCACTTACGGAAAAGGCTGCCCCAGGTCTCTTTTAAAGACTCACGTGCATCTCACGTTCCCCCCCCCCACAAACAAGTGGACAAATGGGTTTCGCCATGCAAATTATTGGGGTAATGGTTTTGGTTGGATGTCAGTTTGTGCCCGATAAATATGTGGGCTAATGGTTCTCCATCCCTCCTGCGAACAAGCAGAATAATGAGACACAATCAACGAGGACATGCTGTTTGATGGCATTTTTCAAAATAAACAGCCCAGACATTTTTTTGTCACCATCGAGTTCGACTGACACAGTTGTTCTGTCTCCAAACAACAGGAATATAGTCATACATAACTTCACTCAGATTATGATGTGGTGTGTTTGTAAGAGGGGAAACAACTGGACCATGGTGATCAGACGTTTATACTTTGGTGAATGTAGAATCTCATGTGGGTTTACAAATGTTAAGCAACTAATTCAGCTTCAGTTGGCTGAACAAACATAAGAAATTAAAATATGTTCATCAGACAGGGGATATATTGAGAGCAGCTGCTTCCTAAAAGACAGAGGCAAGTTCAGGGCAGATTCAGTTCGTGGTTGGGCGGGTTGATGTCAATTCTCTTTACTTTCTCTTTTCTCTATTCATAAATAGTAAAAAGATGAGACAGAATATTAGTTTGAAAGCCATAGTTAATTCACTATTTTTTTATTTTTTTTTTACTATTAAACCCCACCAACACAGCCTTGGAAGAAGCAGATTGAGTATCTCTTCAGAATACATAAAGAGGTTTTGTTAAAGCTGATTTACGCCTAGTTTTGTCATACATTTCCATACAAAAGAGGCTTTAAAATTAAATATTGTGTTTTGGCAGAACAAAAGGCTCTTAGAAGAAATGTATTTTTGTGCGACGATATATTTCCTTTTTCTAAATCCACTTGACAACGCAGTCCAAGTATCGTCACGTCAGTCAATGAACAACTCATAAAATACATTAACTACGCTACGTTATCAACTATTTCTAGTGACCCAGGATGCTAAAACAAACAGCTTTCGGCACATGAAAAACACCCAAAACACGATTTACTCAACGATGGGCTACACCACCCTGATTCAGGCCCCATTGAATAAAACATTGCGTGTTGGAGAAGAGTTCAAAACAGATCATGATGGTGTCTGATGATACCAATCATCCAACAGGCATCAGATATATGTACAACCCTGTCTGACAGCAATGTGGTGAGAGAGTGAAATGCATATCACCGAGAGGGTCCCAAGAGTCGAAAGGGTCAGCACAGCTTCTGTCGACATGCTTTCTTTTCCCCTCAGTTTTGCTCTGTTCCACCTGCTGCTCAAGATACTTTTACCTCGTACATTTTTTCCACTGGCTTTCCACTGTGGCTTCTCTCATATTTTTCCTTTTTGGCGCTCCCTCTTCTCGTGAATGCTGGTGACATACAACTGAGCTGCAGTTGAGCTAGGATTACAGATTACAGGGAGAGAGAGGCTTTACATTCCCAAAGAACCCAAATCTTTCCAACTTCCAGCGTGCGGTGATGCCTGGCAACTAAACATAAAGTGTCTTTTCTTACGCTCTGTTTACTAAAAGAGGGAGCACAGCCAGAGGGAGCACAGCCAAAGGCAGCGTGCTCATGCAGCTCCAAACCACTGAAGGCAGATTTTCCTCATTTCCTTTGTGGCCGTAGAGTTTTGCAGTAAACCTGCCGCAATCTGACCTTTACCCCAGATGTTAAGGCCTTCAAAGCCAACGTGGATAAACATCAGTAGCTAAAGCTCTTCACGATTGCTGCACGAATTAATGCCAGGCGATCAATGACGGATTTACAATGTCAAGCTGGTAAATCTTTCTCCTGATTCGCATTAACAGGGTTGATGGCAAGAGCCGGAGCACGAAGAGACAACAACTCCAGATGACAACAACATCCATCTCAAAGATGAATCAGTCAGGACACGAAGCTTTGTTCTGTTGAGAGTGCAACACCAATGAAGCTACTCTACTTGTTTTTGTTCATCAGCATTTGTTTTAATTGTCATCTTAAAAACTTAAATTGTGTCATGCATTGCAGCAATTGTTCATGGCACTGGAGCATGTTTGAGCTGTTCCACAACCTACTATGAATTATTTAAGATTACAAAACCAGTTTTTATTAAAGATACAATCACAATTGACCACTAAGAAATAGTATGTTCTTCCCTTATCGTCATTTGAAGCCTCTAAGTATAAATCTCATGGCAAAGTTCATGGCTTTGTACAAAACCATTTTTACCAGGAATATTCAACAGCTTACCCAGTCTTCAAAGGGAACATTTAAGTTAATATGCGTAATCTTTCACAAGAGTCAGTCATTCGACACCAATGAACAAAAGCTCCATTTTAAGAACAAGATTACCGAATTTCACAAATACTTAATCTGTTTACGCCACCTCACTGGCAAAGTGTTTGGTTGAAGCTCAATCTTTCTTTGGTGATGCTAATTTGTCACAGCTGAGAGATTAGTAGAGCGCCAAAGAACTTGCACATGTGCAGCATTTCTCCTGCAGGCCGTCTTATCGTATGACCCCATGTTAAGCTGCTAAGTTTGCAGACCAGGAAGCAGGCACTGAGGTCTGTAGCTGGAGGGCTTCTGAGGGAATCTAAGGTCACCTGACTAGATATAGCATCACTCTGGACATTTGTGCTCTGTTTTTGGATACAGAGGGGGATGTCATTTTATCTGCATCACGTGTGGTGGCTTTTAGGTTGAGATCTTTAAAGTCATTATCACCTTACAGAAGACCTCTCAGCACAGAATATTTAATCGTGGGCCCCTAAACTGTATTTATAACCATAAACACAACACCCCCACCCCCCCTGTGGCATTTCCATTCCTCTATTACCATATTTAACGCAGCATCACACCTCTGTGCTTTCAATCCTCCCTTTGTTAAAGCCAGGAGCTCTCTGCACCACCCTGTCCTTCTATGGCAAGAGACGCAGCACAGAGGGCCTTCAAGCACCCAGCTCCCTCGACATCACTGAAGGAGTCACTGAGATCCACAAGTTGTGCTTTTCTGTCTCCCTGTGGCTGCACAATGCAAATACACCCGAAGAGCATATTGAATCACAGATAGATATCATTCCACACTTTTTTAATGTAATTTTATAACGTCATCTCAAGCACATGGGCATGTTGCTCTTTCACAGGCATTTGTTTTATTAGCAACGGTTCAGTATATTGTAATTGTGATGTTGTTTGAACTGCTGCTAAACGCAGTCGGTGTGAATTTACAATCGAGTTCCCTGCAGATCTGCTCAACAAATTAAGGAAATATATTTCAAAATCAGAAATTACTCATTTGCTGTTTGCCTATTTGCTATAAAGTAAAATTAAAATGTCCACAACATGGAGACATATTTTCTTATTTACAGTAATTGCCACTGCAATGAAAATAAAGTAGACATTTAAATCATGTATAATAAAATCAATCGAATATAAAGACCACATACAACTGCACTGGGAATCCATTCTGCGACGTGCAGAAGTTGGAACATCTACGTTCGTTATGTTTTACTGTGATTGTTATTCATAACTTCCTATGATTAGATCATTGTCGCTGAGAAGTGATGTCTTCAGTTGGTCAGATAATCAAACCTCTGTGACTTTATCATTATACGGAGGCAGACGTGATATTTGATGTGCAATAACACAACATAACAGTTGTCTTTATTAACACTCACATGTTTAATTACTGTGTGAACTATGCATGTGTTTATGGTTTAGTTTAAACTTACAAGGGCACAGCAATCATGTTGAAGAGACTGTGACTTGTTCAAAACAACATATTTCTATACTTGCCTGATAAAAAGAACAAATGCAAATCCATTTTTTTAAAGTAAGGGGACCAACAAGCAGTGGATTTTCCCATCTTTATATTTGCCATACAAAGTACAATGATGTAATACCTTTGCAGCCACAAGGTGGCATAATATCACTGCAGTTTAGGCGCACATCAGATGAATACACATGCTTTTGTGTGAGTATCTTCTTATTCTATGTTTTATTTCTGTATTTTCTAAGGATTTGTGGTGAAGAACATTTATCCTCTGTACAATACAATTTATGATAAATAATTAATAATGCTGCTATTATAACATTTTTAAATAATTTGAAACCAATGCGTTGTGGATATTTAGCTTTATTCATAGGGCTCTATGCTGGTTCATTACGTCTTGCCAGTTTATGGAGCAGTGTCACAACTAAATGGGGCCAGGTCACTGAAAGAAACTATATGAATAACACATTTAAGACACATTGTGTCTTTTATTTGATTCAATAAACATGTTTGTTTCTTGGAGTTTCACTTGTTACTTGTTTGGTTCTTGAGGTCCTTGGTTAATCCCTGAATGACACTTGTTATCTCGCACCTGTTGTGCCAATTACCCAATTAGGACACACCCCTGAATGTATGAAAAGTGTCCGACCAGGTGTTTCTTTGTTTGTCTCCATGATGAAGAGCTGTCAAGGTTGAAACTGTGAATACTCATTCTCCTCTATGCTTGAGTGCCTGAAGTTTCTTAATCGTTTGCACAATTCACTGATCATACCAATCCCTGTCACACAAACCAGACAAACTTCACAATAAACACTTTATTTTAACCATGAAAAATAGAAGGATCTCAATATACAATAACAAATTCTGACAAGCAATATTTTCATAACTTTTCACTTCTTGTTTTTAGATACATTCTTTTGTCTTTTTTTTTTTACATGGCCTAACAGAAAAAAATTGATACATCACAAACTATATCAAAGTTCGAAATACATTACAGCACAATGTACAAAAATACATTATTTGAGGTGGTGTGTGGGTTAATGCATGCGGATGTTGTTGCGCAATAATTACAAATACAATAAATTCTGTCTTAAAAAATCCCCCGCAATTACACTCATACTACATCTGTTTTCATCATTAACCTGCATTATAGTTAGTCACACTAATAGCTTTGATGTGACATCCAAGGTTTGCCTTACCTTCACAGTCTAATGTGCTTTGAGGAAACCAAGACGATTATGAGCCTTTTCACTCTCACTATCTGTGCGTATCTTTGTTCACTTTGAACCATTTCCGTGTTTCACTTGAAAGAAAGCCAAAATAATTCAGCAGAGAATGAAAGATAACTTGTTTTACTTTACGGTGGCAGCAGATGAGTGAATGTAGGCACATATAGCTTTCCCACTTTTTTTTTGCATCAAAGGCATGACCACCTAAGCAATATGTTGTTTGTATGCATGTATACATTATACAGTATTTTGAAGCCACAGGATGCCTACCACCTCTATTACTCACTTCCTCACCAATGCACTGCTTGTACAGTCTGCATGCTGCTCTCTGTGAGGACTGTACATTACTCCACTCGCCTAACCTCCTGCATCACAGAAGCAGTGTGGCACAGTAGAATTGGGCTTTTAAAGAAAGAAATGTCTATGAATGAGGATTGTGACATCTTCTCCCACAGAACATAATAGCAGCATTGATGAATATCAATTTGCAATCACACATTGGTCGTGGCATTTTAACTCTTTTCAGCTCCCCACCACACTGTGCCAGAAGGAACATGTGCAAACCCGCTTCGGTAAATGCTGAATCATGAGGCTTTCACTGACATGACTGATTTAAAGATGGACATTTTCCTTTAAATTCAGTTTGTGTGAGGGGTTCGTCGTTTTGTGGTGGAGTTTTGAGTTGCCTCGTACACGAAGCAATTCTGAACTGAGGCAGGTAAAGCGGAGAAAAGCCTTGCGTTGTCACTGACAGCAGCTCGCTCGATTCCTCAGGGCTGAGCAAAGGGTGTGACTCCATAGAGCAGTCCTCTCTGTTCAAAACTACATTGTTGAGCAGCTTAATGTTTGTCTCTTCTTCTCTCTGCCCCTCATCTTCTTCACTTTCCTCATCCTCAGCTGGATAGTCCATTTCTAGATAGTACATGTCTTTCTCTTCTCTCACCTCCTCTTCTTCATCTTCTTGCTCTGATGTTTCCGAAAGCTCCTCCACAGAGTTGTAAAAGCAGGAGCGCCGCGGGTCATCCATCTCTCCACCTCGGCAGAAAGAATCAGAAATGTCTGAGTTGTTGGCAGAGAAATTGCCCTCATCGCCGGAGCTGCTGCCGCTACCACTCTTGTAGTGGTGATGGATATGCTGCTGCTCCTTCTTCATATCAGAGAGCAGCACAGTGGCATATGTGACTGACGACTGAGCAGAGCTGTCATTGAGGCCTGGAGGCTGGTCTGCTGGTGGATCGTCTAGTTGTAACTGATCTAATCGTTGGCTTGAACTGGCATCCAGATTAAGAGCTCCACCTAGGAGCCCCTCCATTGCCTGGGCTTGTGCTGGGTCGGGTGTTAGGGACACAAGTGGGGATTGGACTAAAGCTGTAGTCAGAGCTGAGAGATCAATCTTGTCAACTATGGCGACTTTGGAAATATTCTCAGATGGCAGGAGCAGCTGCCAGGCTGCCAGGCCCTCTGGAGGTTGGAACAAGTGGTCAATGGTGTCAGTCTAGAAAGAAGTGCAAAAACAGATTTAAAGCATTAGTTTTCAAAATATAAAAACATATGAGCAAGAAAAGAAATTGCAGCGATTGCAATGATGAAGAAGGGCAATACACTGCATATTTTCTGTTGGCGTAGCAAAGCAAACTACTCACACAATAGCAGCCAGATGTAGAGAATCATAGATCACACATTTATTTGACTCCAGCATTTAATAGAGTAAATATGCAGGCATAAATGAGAACACATTTTTATGTATTTATTTATTAGAGTGATAGATAAAAGAAAAAAACGGAAACTTTCATGGTTTAAAATGTGTGGTCAATTCTACAGCATTGCCCTATGGAGGCTGTGCAGAGGATGTACTTCCTGAGGCAGCTGAGGAAGTTAAACCTGCCAAAGACAATGATGGTGCACTTCTACACCACCGTCATTGAGTCCATCCTCTGCTCCTCCATCAGCGTCTGGTACGCTGCAGCCACTGCCAAGGACAAGGCCAGGCTGCAGCGCATCATTCGCTCTGCTGAGAGGGTGATTGGCCCAAGCTAACTGTTTCCAGTCGTTATGCTAAGCTAAGCTAACCCGCTGCTGGCTGTAGCATCATGTGCATCATGTCTTATGTTCTCTTCTCGCTTTTGCAAGAAAGCGAATATCTGTATTTCCCAAGGTAACTCCAGGTCTAAAATGAAGATTGACATGTTGTACTCTATCACTCAGATGAATCACATTCAGGAGCATTTGTGAAAAAAAAAACTGAAAGCATGTAAACATGTTCATGACATGGCTCATTGTTTAACAAGAAAATCACTGTAGTTTGTTGGAAAATAATGGTTTTAGTGCTCCTAGTGAGAGCTAGAGAGTTTACATTGGAGGGTCAAGACAAATAAATAACTCTGTATGGATTATCAAATATTGAATGGATGACACTGTATGTACTACACAAATGTATTAATTAGAATTATGAAATGTATTGAGTGATTGTGGAAGGAATCCTGAAAACATCAGGAGCCCACAAACAGTTACGCAGCCTGAAGATTGGAGCAGATAGATAAGGAGGACATGCTCAGGAATGTGAGGGGGTTGATTGAAGTCCTGAGCACTGTTGTTTAAGCGAGAGGGGGTTTGGGTTGACCAACACCTAAAGGACGAGGTCTTGTCCAATCAATGGACTGGAAGAGAGACTAGCCAGAGGAAGGGGGGCTGACCCCAAACCTGGCAAAGCTGAGACATTGTGAGAACATCAGCAGATCTCTGGGTGCCTTCTGCCGGGCAGGTATGTATGGATCTGCTGCCCGGTGGGGGGGGGGCACTGGATCTCTGTCTCATGGGATATCTCTCTCTCATGGGATATATTTTGTATATATTGTGTAGTTATTAGTGTGATTCATTTTGAAATGCTGTTCATCATCTTTTTATTAAATCAATTTTTATTATAACTTTCTGCATCTGGGACTTCTCTTCACACAACCGCCCAAAGATTTTTGAACTTAACAAGTTGAATATTATTTTCACCTTTTTGAAGTCTAGTCCTTTGGCCCAGGAGCATTTGTTTGGGTTGGGAACATCCTTCCACACAAACCTTTTCATCCTGGAAAGAAATGCAGCATTTAGGTTCCATCTCTCTGGCTAAAGGCTTTTTTTCCTTCCTCCCTCCACACATCTCCCTTCAGCTAGCATCAAGTGTAATTACACCCTTGTGACCTGCTAAATGTCACACTCCTTCAGTTTATCATGATCGGTGTTCCTGCTCTCTAAATTAGACTGCACCCCAGGACGTCCATCATTTATCATTTCTTACAGGTGCCTGGGTAAAAAACTAATTTGACATACAATGATGCAGTATAATTAATGCCAGGCACAAGATTAAACATGCATGTAAAGTGTCTTTTATATGATTTGATTGCGATTGCAGCATTGAAACACCCACAAAACAAATGTAATATCACAACTTTTACATGGTGATTTTTAAAATCTTTCTTTTAATTGCTGTTAATGTGTCCTTGGATATTTGTCTTTTCACAAAACAGGAGCCTCTTACTGGTTTTGGGAGAGGATCAGAGTGACAAACAGGACGATGGAGAGGAAGGAGATGATCATCAGCATAATGTAGGCTGCCAGGTCTCGTTTGGTGGCTGAAACAGAAGGAGAAATACACATCCGACCTATAACTAACAACTCAACAAAAGTGCTGGCATTGTGTCATCCTCAGACACTTAAATGTTGAATATGATGCTGTTACAACAGCTAGAAAACCGGTGCATACCTTTTGCGTACATTGGCTCCCCCTCTCCATCAGCAAACACTGGGTACAAGTAGAAGCCTGACTGCTCAGAGCCGAAGAAATCACCTGAAACGATGCATTGAAATCAAGTTGGTTGAGTTTACGCGCTCTTTTATAGTAAAACCCACTGTTAACAGATTCACTAAGCAATCAATAAACACGTTTAAAAAAGAGACAAAGCAGAGATCCCGTCACCTCTCAGAAAGATGGGGCTGTCTGTGTATGGCAGTCTGGCCCATGTGTCCCCACTCCGGCTCTTGTGATGATCAGATACCTGTTGCCTCTGTGGAGACCACTGCACCACCATGAACAGGGGGACAGAACTGTGGTCCAACAGACTCCAGGACAGAGACACACAGGTGCTGTTGATAACCGACACACTGAATGAACGCACAAACCGGCCTGCAGAGGAGAGAACAAAAAGAGTTTGAATACAATTTCGTCCAGGTGACTTCTGCTCTTGTGGTTCAAGTTATGTTACACTTGCATATCAAAGGGAACTAGAAGTAAATACTCTCTGTGGCTCTCTCAAGCTATTCTGTCAAAAAACATATATATTGTTTTGCTGTTTTGATGATCGTGGTAGAGAGCACTACAAATGCCTAGTGACCTGAAAGGAAGTATCTACATACATGTGACAATTATCCAGGATTATCTGGAGGGATTGCATTCTGTGAGTGCCTACAACTGAACAATGTTTTAGTTTATGTCTACCTTTAAACTGGTAGTATTTTCAGCTGCTTGCTACAGCCAAACAAAACAGTGTTGCAAAAGTGAACCCAACAGTAAAGTTGTGGTGCTGAAAACATTAAGGTAAAAGACAATTAAATGTGTGTTTGTCACTACGAGCGACCTCATACAGACATATACAGACTTGTGATGAAAGAAAAACCTGAATACAACAGAAAAGAAACCTAACAAATGCAGAAGCTTCCACGTCACTTAATGGATTGCTGAAGATGTGATTCATAAGCTACTCTTTGTGCTCTGTTATCAACATCAGTTGGTAAGCTTTTATTTAGCTTCAAATAACATAAAACTATGTTCTCAGAATATGCATGGGGACATGTATTACATACTTTCCCTGTAAAACCAAAACAGAAACGGAAAACATTCTGCCAAATAATAGTTTAATGAAAATACTTTTCCCTGAATTATGAGTAATGGCAATGAGACACACAGCTGGCAAACGAAAACCCCATTCTTTTTTTTCTTTTTTTTTTTTTACAGAAAGCTACAGCTAATGGCAGCTTTGCCTCAATTATGAGATCCATGTTTCAAATATCGTGCCCTAATGGATAGCTGTTTCCCAGCTTTGACGTACATTTTCTCAGCACAACAACCTTAAAAAAGGTCGCCAAAGTTATATTTTTGGAGCGGAAATGAAAAACAAATAAACAAGTTCACTTGTTTTAGTGGTTCCAACTTTTTGTTTGTAATCAAAGAAGACAAATGACTGGAAATCACTTTGTCATTTTCTCTCCAGTAAATGTGCTCCTGTGTCTGTAAGTGAAGCATGTAATAATAATAATAATAATAATAATAATGTCTTGACCATGAATCTGCTTGATCCTCATTTTATGAGCCAGCACTATTTTTTTCAGAAAGCAATAAGAAAAACCTTTTGATCTTTGAACAGTTTTCATATATTTACTGGAACATAACATGCTACAGAAACGATTGACTCTTTCTTCCCACTGTTCGATTGATCTTGGTTATATTTATGAAAAGATTAAATATTTTCCATGGTTGTATGAGACACTCTTCATGAAATAGTAATCACATTCATATATGATTCTCTCTCTCTCTCTCTCTCTCTCTCTCTCTCTCTCTCTCTCTCTCTCTCTCTCTCTCTCTCTCTCTCTCTCTCTCTCTCTCTTCTCTCTCTCTCTTCTCCTCTCTCTCTCTCTCTCTCTCTCTCTCTTCTCTCTCTCTCTCTCTCTCTCTCTCTCTCTCTCTCTCTCTCTCTCTCTCTCTCTCTCTCTCTCTCTCTCTCTCTCTCTCTTCTCTCTCTCTCTCTCTCTCTCTCTCTCTCTCTCTCTCTCTTCTCTCTCTCTCTCTCTCTCTCTCTCTCTCTCTCTCTCTCTCTCTGCAACTATTTTTTCAGCTATGACACTGAACAAACAATATATAAGCTGCAGCGAGTCACGTTAGCAAAGCAAAGAATCAACGGATGTTTTGCTTTTTTTGAGTGATAAATTACATGAATCATGTTTTTTGTTGACTGAATTAACGGTGCATATCATTTTAATGGGTTCTTTCCTTTACAGTCTTAGATATCCTTGAGACATAAGGCAACAAAACAAGAGCTGTCAGATTACTGTAAAATACTGTGTCATAGTAGTATAATTATTCTGTAGTACTAATGTACTATTGCGAATATGGGACTTTGTGGATCTTCAGGAACAAAACACAATTGTCATCAGTTTACTTCCAGTCACTGATAATCCCAGCTCACTCACGTTTGGGTTGTCTCTCCAGTGTCATGTTGATGTTGTTAGTGGAGCTCCCCAGATTATTGTAGGCCTCCACAGTCACAGTTTGGGGCTCTTGATCCCACTGAAAGCTGTAGGAGGACTCCATGTCGATCTGCTGCCTGATCACAGAGCCAGTCGACGCCTGGTACTGGACTATAAATCCATCCACACAATAAGAGCGCCCCGATATTTGGAGTTGCTGTCCAAAAAAATGCAGGAAAGCAAACATATATTATATTTAGTTAAGTCTTCATTACAAGCCTGATAATGTATATGTTTGTCAGTTTGTGTACCTCAAACAGCAGAGTTACATTAGTCTGGTTTCTGTATGGCTCATCTTGAAAGACTCTCCAGAAATCAGGGCCACGCTCTGGAGCTGAGAGGGAGATTGGCAAATGACATCACATTAGCTCTTACACCACTGTGTGTTAGTGGTGGAGGAGATGGTATGATGCGTATTGTATGGGTCGTTTTTTATTCGTGCTAATGTAGAAGGTCACATCAGGCATCTAGCTGCAGCTGTCGTCTTTAATTTGTGAGGTGAAAGTAATGGTGTTGTACCGTACCTCTGCTGTTCTGAGGTGTGGAGTAGACCGCATCGCTCCATTCACTCCAATAGCCGGTGCCGTTGGTGTGCATGCAGCGCACTTGTACCATATACGCCCGGCACATGTCCGACACTGCGACCTCCATCCACGAAACCCGCACTGGACTCTGGATCTGCAGGCATGACATTTATTTAAAGCTCATTTTGGAAAAAGGAAATGGAGAATATCGGACCTGTGGAGTACACGTCTGGTTCATCCATCCCAACAATCTGAGAAATGGGAAGTATTCCCTCATCATTCTCATCATGTTGATATTAGCATCTGTCCAATTACCAAAATAATTTTTCAATCAGAAGACAGGAATATGTTCTCGTATCAGGTCATGTCAAACTGACCAGTTGAGTCCATGTCAAAGCATCCTGTCATTTAAGAAATATTAGACCAGCTGAGTCCTGGACCTCAGTGTTCTTGATAGATAAACATATTTATTACAGGTAGAAGAACATTTTGGAAAGATAGTTAGGGTTAATATATACCCATGTTGCTTCCAAAATAAAATAAAAGTGAATAAACAGAAGTGAGTTGGAAGTGTTCGGCGGTAATCATTCAGTTTGCAATGAACTTGTTGAATGCATTTATTATTTACCTCCCAATATAATTGTTTTTCCATAAAGATAAGTGAAATGCCGTCCATAGTGCCACTTAGCCAAATAAAATAAAAAAAAGCCTGTGGTTGGTAAATGGTAAATGGACCTGTACTTGTGTATATGTGATTAGTAAATAATCCAACACGCCAGCTCACCTTCCACTCCGGCTGGGCTCTTACAGCGGAGGGCAAGCGGTACCAGATCTGACACTGGAGCCCCTCGGCTGGCAGAGACGGAGGCTCCCACGTGACCATCAGGACCCCACTGCTTCGGCTCACTGCCCTCACATTAGTGGGCATGTGGGGTTTTACTGCCAGGGAAATAGCATGGAGGAAGAGTGTGAGTTTGTCTTATGCAACATGCTCATAGATACAGTAATGACACACAACAAAATCAACCTTTTTACACCTTTTACATTTTTCTGAGATCAACAGCAATCACTACTTTAACCTATATATTTAAAGGTTCTCTTCAAACATTACAACTCTTTCAAGTATGAGCCTTTATGATATCAATGATTTCCTATAAAGATGAATAATATAATAATAATATTGCCTTAAAAACTGCAGTTTGATTCATAAAAATCAGTATGATATTCCATATTTTCTAGAATGTCTCAATTGAACGAGGAGACAATTCATGTTCATTAGAGATTTCCCTATGCTATTTTAATTTGAAAACACAAATGAAATAATGATACCTAGTGATATTTCTGTTCTTAGTTGTGATGTGTTCCACACATGAATCCATCTTGCTCACCGTGATCTATGGGAGACAGGTAGATGGGTTTAGTCCTGACGGGGCCCAGCTGGGACGGCATCTCCAGCCACAGCTTGTAGCAGTTCATCCTCAGAGGCTGGATGGTGCAGGTTAGGTGCTTGGATTGAACCTGCGGGCAAGTCGGCCCCATCTCCCCCACTGTCTCCCCAGCTCTTTCCCTCTCCTCCATCACATCGCATGGCAAGTCGGCCCACCTGGATGATCAATAAATGAAGAATTTTGTCACGTGATTCCTGAAGCTCTTTATAGCTCCCTTTATAAACAATCTGATCAATACAGCTTGAATGCCAATAATACAATATCAGACGCTCAAGTTGTATACAATAAAGGATAATTTTTGACAACGTGGATCTTATTTTTGTTATTTTTAACATTATTTCTGTTGGTTGTGATAACGCTGCAGTTAATAAGGCCACTTTTGTTGAAATGAAGTAAGATCAAGGCGCTACGTTTTTTATAGCCAGGCGCCACAGTTGCCCTTCACCGACTGCATGATCCGGGGCATGTTGGGAAACGCCTGGCTGTCGCCAGATCAATAAGCTGATTAACTCTTAGATCTAACACCAAACACCACGCTTTGTAGAAAAAATAGTATTTTTCTTTTTCGTTGTAATATTTAACGCTAGATTGTTGGCTATAAGTCTCATGTTGTGCAATGAAGGTTTAATCTAACAAAATATCTTGTGTGATTGATAAAGATAAAGCTTATTTATGCATATCTCACATATCTAAATACACAGAGGTGTATTTTTTTATTTATTTCAAAGACGAGGAATTAGAGCTAAGAAGTACATAGTATTGTTGCCCGAGAGAGTTATGAAACATCATTCCATCGGTCCTCATTGTTCTAGTGTTTTTTAAGTGTAGGGAATTTCTATTGCTGTGAGGTCAAAGTCCTGCAGACATTGATTTGTAGTTCATAATGAAACACATTTCCTTGTATCACTTCACATAATGATTTCCAGCGTGTGTTCACTAAATGTGCTGTCTGATACACTATGTTCTGTAACTTCTAAGTTAGCAATGCCAAAGATTGCACAGGCATCCAAACAGACGACACTAAAATGAGACGGCTACAGTCAAACGTAAATTGCTGCGTTACCTTGACCTGAATTTTGGATTAGTCAACTGTGTGTTGTTCCAGCTGCAGTCCATGGCATCGATATCGCCGTTGGTTACACAGTTTATATTGATGGAGGCTCCTGAAACATAATAAAAAATAAATAAAATAAACTTCACCAGAATTCGCCTCTGCGCTCTGGGATGATTTTGGTTCACATAATTGTGTTGTCACGCTCGTTTCGTGTCCACTGTGGTGGAAAACTGAATCAAAAAGGGACTTTGAGGAACTTTAAAATATCAGAGGTGAAATTAACTTTCATTGCAGCAAAAACTCATCCATGTCTTAATAAATGTAACAAAGCTGGAACAAAGCTCACCTTCTACAAAGATTTGGCTGTATGGGCCGGTCCAGATCTTTGTGCACTGCAGCAGTTCATACATCCGATTCTCAGAAGGACGTAATGTGATCTGGCTGACCTGGTTTGGGGAAGGTTATTTACATGGATTGTACTTTCTAACACAAGGAAGTCAATAAAACTTGTTGGAAATGTTCGCAGAAACTCACAAAAGTTTTTGTCTTACCCACTGGTTGACTGGGTGGTACAGACTGCGATGAAGCGGTTGGAAGTTGAGATGCCACATGGCCGTGCTTGCGTTGATGCTGTGGTTGTTGAACACACAATACACTGTTATGTTGTCCCCTGAACGCACCACGGCTTTCTCAGGGATGTAGCTCTCCGCTGCACACACACACACAAACATGATATAATGATATATATAATTATTTATTTATTTTACCAAAAGCTCTCTTGTGAAAATCCTCATTTTATAATTTATATATAGATCTCAATACAATATCTTTTTTTTTTATACTTAAAACAACAATGTGAAAAGTAACAAAGGAAAAAAGAACAAAGACCCTCAGCTGAACGTCTAAGTGACGTCTAACTCCCATTCACCCAAAGTTTCCACATAGCCCTTTATACAAAAGACTAAAGACTTTTTCAGGGATTTTGAATCCCTCAGTTGCAGCCAAGCAAAACATCTGCGTGGAGTTAAAAGAAAAGTGACTCATAAGCACATTACAATTCATTTGAAAAGAATTGTGAAAAGTCATGTCTGATGTCTCATTGTTCAACTGTATTTTTCTGCTGATACAAATTGGAAATATAACTTTTTCATTTTGCTGTTTTTTTATTTTAAATAGCAGTCTTATTTTGCAGAGCACACACTAACAACCAGCAAACAAGACTTTTTATAGGATCATTTAGGGTGCACAAACAAGTCTCATTTCTCAACTCTCAGTTTCAGCTTCATATTCATCACTTTGAACAGATTTGCTGCTTGTGACATTTCCTTTATTCATGTTATACTCTGGTCACTAGCCTTGAGAACGGCCTTGAGAACGGCCTCTGGCTCTGGGTCTATTGACCCCACTGGAATGACTTCTTCATTAATAACTAATGAGCTGGACTCATTTCAATAGGATCAACCCAGTCGAGTGACTGACGTCACCATCTGTTGAGTCACGAGCACGGGTGAAAAACATCCAACTGTCAGTTAGTTTCTGCTCATATCAATGAAGGCTAAGTTGTTCTTCCAAGAATTCCTAGGGAGTCATTGAACTCCTGTGACACATTTGCATCAGAGAGGAAAACAAGAACATAATGTTGTATGTTTCAGTGATTTTCTGTCTCTATACAGACATTTAGAAGGGAACGGTTCTTACAGTACAGGTAGATGTGGTGAGGTTCACTCCAGTCGCTCCACACTGAAGGCGTGTCCAGGCCAGAGCAGCGGACCTGGATGGTGTAGTTTAGACTGGGCTTCAGCTCCAGAGACAACCTGGGCTCTGCAGGTACAGACACCACCTGGACACACACCAACACACCACACTGACTCCAGGATAGTTGGGCGTATTAACATTTGAGAGCCAAGATTAAGAGATACCTTTATCCACCTGTAGGAGTCTTAACAGGTCAAAATCAGACCCCTGAATGAATCATGGAGTGTCTGATCCACTCCTGGACACTGAGTGCACTGTTGAATGCTAAGTACACTGTATGTGGCTATAAAATGGAAACTAACTGTGAGCAAGTCACACTGAGTAAACATTACTGTCTTGTCAGTAGAAATGTGTGCTGCAAAAAAGCAGCACTGCTGCAGTGAAAAGCACATACGTAAGTGTGACTCACTCAAGGTTCAGACTAACGTTTCTCTAGTATTTCATCATAACCAGTACTGTAAGGTCTTTAAAACCTGACAGCATATTTTCACTTCTCTGTTTTTGCACCTGGTGTCAAAGCTTTATTTGCAGTCTGCACATAATATTTCCTGTTTGAAAGTTTATGAACAACGTTTTTTTGTTGATGGATTGTAAAATATAATATAAAGGTAATTTCACTGTTGACCACTGGATCAAAATCCATTTGCCACCAACGTATTAACATTTACAATTGCATACTTTATGGGTTAAACATCAACATTATTACTGACTTAACATTTATAGCTGCAGACAAAATGGCCAAGAGATTTTATTAAAGGATTATCTTAAAAAATGGAAAAGGATAAACACCAGCCAAAGGTATTTTTACAACCTGTAAATACACATGTTCTTATTAATGGTTTTTAAGTAATCAATAACAACCAATAAAGTAATTAGTTAGAGTTTACAAATCCTATATAAAAAGTACTGTATCATAAAATGGTCCAAATGTTTTCAGATCACTGGGTACAGTGGCAAACTCTTCCAAGGTATCACATTTCATGTGACATCATATCAACGCTTTGTGTTACCTGCCATGTGGGACGAGCAGCGTCGTGAGAGTGTCGAACTTCATATCTCAGCGGACCGATACCAGAGTCTGACGGGGCGTCCCAGTGTAAAATCAGTTCAGCTGCAATGGTCTGAATGTGTGACAGGTTGACTGGAGGACTCTGTTTCACTGTAGAAATAGAACAGATCGTCTCTAAAACAGAAGCACGTGTATAAGACACAACAGAATATACCGGTTATCATATTGCAACTTTGATCCTGGTTTAATATGAATTTACATTCAATCAACGGTTGTTAAATCCAATGGATTGTTAAAATAACTGTACATGAAATTAGAGGAGGATTTATTTCCATATGGCTTATAAAATTACGATATCTGAGTTTGCATCTGGAAGAGATTAAAGCTTGACTGTGTAGACATAAGGTCACTTGTTACTGCGGTTCTTAAATGTGATAATGTGCTACTTTTCTTGGTCCTACATTTCTGTCAATGTAATATTTTGGGTTTTGAACAGGACAGTCACCTAAGAACATATGATTTTCACAATTTTCTTCTGAAAAAGAAAATAATGGAAATAATTGCCAGTTGCAGTCATACTATTGATACTATTATTCCGTCACATGATAAGATGATCTCCTGTATCTGTACAGATAAGCTAAACATCTGGATGTACAAGCAAACAACTATGACTATTTTAACTTCCACAGTCTTCATGAAAAGCTATCCTACAGCAGTTATAGTAAATTACATATCACATGCAAATTGTTTGCCGCTGACCGCCCTTGAAAATCCTCATACTCCATCCAAATTTTTATTTTTCATAGAAAATAAATATGGCAGTTAAATTCCAAGAGCCGAAAAAGCAAATTTAGAAGGTTGAAGGTTTTACTAATGACACTTTAATTTCAACAGGATGAAAAAGATACAACTGAAGAGTGAATGCATTTCAAAACAACATGTTTCTACTCAGTTTGACCTCATGGTCTGAATGAACGGCATGAGAAGTGCTTCTCTGTCCTTGTGGAGATCTCACAGCTCAGCTTAAACTGAAGGTTTTACTGACAGAAAACAAAGCACGAGACAAACACATCCTTTTCATACCAGGTTGGTCAGGAATCCTGAGGAGAACAGACGGAGCGATCGCGGAGGAGATGCTGATGGTTTCCACACTGACGAAGTTTGTCGCAGCGCCAAGAGCGAGTGAACACATGAAGGAATCCTTCCCTTCACAGACAACAGGATTATCAGGTGCAGTATTCCCATCTTCCACCTCTGTGTTGTCTTTCTGTGACCTTCAAAATTCATACGAAACATACCTAAGTCTGTTATCTCAGTGAATGAGTATAATATCTGAATTTTAAATATGCGATCAAAACTAAATATCAATGAATGTGCAAAATGATATGACATTATCTTCATTAGCTCTTTGAACACTTTACAATATAATTTCATGACAACTGTGCACTTTATCTCCTGTTGTAGATTGTGCAACATGATTGAATCATCACGCAGCGTCCCCCTCTGCTAATCACAGTTAACACATACAGTGTGTTACCCCCCACTGAGCAGTGTGGAAGACTAAAGCACATACACACAAAATAAAAAAGAGTGACGCTTAATACTCACAACAATCGCTGTAGACTAACTGCCATAAGACCAGCATCCACCGTGGTGGACTGAAGGTCACATGTTAAATGTTCCCAGTTTTCATCAATTCTGCACAGTATGTCCAAACAGGAGCCTGACAAGGAATCAGAAAGGCCTGTTAGTAGCATGACCAGCACCATATCCCTGTGTCGTGTACATCAGTGGACTGTGACCTTCAAATGAAGGCTTCGCAGAAAACAGCATAGTATTCTGAGAAGAGTGAAATATTAAAACGGCATGCGGGAACTTAGCAATGAAGAGGGAAAAGTCTCTCAGATTTCAAGTAATCCAAATAAGATTGTAGAGATAATTCTTAGTTAGAGTAATTATCTACAACAGGAGTGGTCCTGGCCACCTATTGTACTCAGTTATGTCACAGCCAGCTGCGTCCCACACTTGTCTAGAAGGCAATTTTAATGCTGAAAGCAACAAGGATAAGATCAGTGACTAAGGCAAACAGGAACAAAACAAAAAGTCAGGAGTCTTCTCCGTCATCATTGCTAAGAATTAAAGCTGATTCCAACGAATCACAGCGCCTCACAGATCAATGAAAACAAAGTGACTGTCAAAAAAACTCCTCCTCATCTCCCTCATGGCTCAATATTGCGTCACCTCCATCTTGAAACGCTCAAGAGAGCGTTTCACAATTATGATTCACTTGAACAGGACCCACATTTGCTATTTAAACTCAACGACCTTCGTATTCTCTCTTCTAGAAAACAGTGGTGCTGAACAATTTCCTGGGTAAGTAGAAAAGGTAAGAAATAGCTGGTTTGATTCTGTTGTGCCTTTTCAATGTGAATCCTTGAGAGCCAGACTATCTTGTGAATTAACAGCGGGGACGCTAACTGAAAAGCCGTTAAAGTGTAATGAGTTGTCCAGGAGGATCTATAGCGGCGTCTCCATCAGTGACATGTGACGACACTGCAGGGAGCATCATGAGGCTCGTTCCCTCTGACCCTGCTGTATGCTCTGATGAGCAGCAGCCGCTTCATACAGCCACCCTGTTGAGATCACTGTGAATCTCCTACCTGCAGTTGTGATCACGTTCCCCCATACAAACAGGAAGGTCTGTCCTGTGCATCCTGTCTGAAGTGAATCAGGCAACAGGGTCCAACTGTCAGTGGGCTCCAACGGGGACCCAATCATCAAAAGCCATTAAATTGGAGAAAACACCAGCTTCAGTAAATTAAATATTGCTTTGCAATATGATGCTAAAGTAGTTTGAGAGGCTGCTTGTGAATTACAATGGTTTGAATATGATTAAAAGCGCTGTATGTGCATGTATATAAATGACCACCCCATGGAGCACCTAAAAACCTCCTGGGAAACGTTGATATTTTCATTCCTCATTTTAGATTCTCTCAACACTATGAATCCAAAAGCAAAATCGTTTGGGTACAAGTTGTTCTTACTGACCTGCAACCTCAACGTTTGCTATTAAAAGCCATTTAATGCCACTTAATACATTTTTTCATAGAGATGTGTAACACTGATGTAAGGGAACAAAGCCCTGCAATAAAACGCTGGAGGCACCACACAGCATCACGAGGTGCAGAAATAACTGGGAGTAGCTTCAGTGGTATTTAACAGGCACAGTCCTGCAGTTGGAGAAAACCCAATTATCAAACCTGATGCTTATATGAAGCCACTCCTAAACCTGGCTAGAGATGTCTGATATTATTGGGCTCATGTTTGATTTCAACATCATGGTGTGAAATAAATCACTTCAGATGCACTGACTCTTTCAAAAGGGTCTTATCAACTAATCAGGACTGGGGCAAACCGACAAGCATTCAATACATTTTTTCTTATTTAAGAAAATGTTTACATTACATTTAGCAGACGCTTTTATCCAAAGCGACTTACATGATATATAGAGCATACATTAGACCGTAGACACAGCAACGGTGAGCAATTAGGGTTAAGTGTCTTGCTCAAGGACACAACGACATGGACTGGCTGAGGCGGGGTTTGAACCACCGACCCTCTGATTGAAAGACTGACTTGCTAACCACTGAGCCCCAGTCGCCCCATTTAAATACCAGTATCTAATAAACTCTTACCGCCAGAGGACTCATGAGGATGTGATTTGTTTGTCGAGCCCCTGAAGCTGCAGACGGGGTAGTTTGATTCAGAGTGGTTCGTCTCTGTCGTGACATGTGTGACGTGTGCGTCGCCTCCCTCTGCAGTGAGGTGGGCTGAAGGTGAGTCACAGCACAGCTCATCCTGCCATGGGAGGTCCAGGGCACCTGCCTGGAGAGAGGCCCCCTCCTCAGGCTCCAAACACTGAGCACCTGCTCACAGAGAGGCAAGAAGGTTGACATAGAAACAAAATTAATATTCTGTGTTTTTTATATATTTTGTGTTTGTGTTTTATTTTCTGCCGCATTGAAACAACTGGTTTCACAATTGTTTAATTTTGCAAATATAAAGATTTTTAGATTGTATTAACTATAAATAAGCACAGGGACACTGATTACAATACAAACGTAACGATCTGCTCACGAAGACTGTATCTTTAATAGCAATTATAAGGCTCTCAATTTCTCAATTCAGCAGCTTTCAATAAAATGGTTATTTTAATAAAATGTTAAATATATGCCCCTTTATTAGCAATTAATGTCATTAATGAAACATACGTTTTCATTACATAAAGGGATAAACTGGCAGAATGAGAGACGAATAAAATAAGATTAGGTTTTAGGTTTCTGTTCCCTATAAAATGTTGCAATATAACAGCCTCTTACTGAGACATGCTGCATGTAATTTTGTATTTTGAAGTGAAGCATCAGTCGGAGCAGTTTATATGACAGACCATGTTTGTGTCTCAGAGAAAATCCTCGTGAGAAAAGCACAAAGACTGTGTTAGTGTACACCACCTGAAATGAAAGTGATTTGGCTCCAGTGAAACTCAGTATGTAGGTTGACAACTAGTAGAGAATAACATGCTGTACGGTCAAAGAAGTACAGTGGTTTTCATTTTGACACCGCATGAGCTCCACACGGGAAATATGACGACTGTGTGATTCTCAAGTGTCAACACTGGTATGAGGCTGCTGCAATATGCGTCCTACAAGCTGTTAGAGGTTGAACTCACCGTGAGAGAGCAGGAAGACATGCATCAGGACTGTCAACATTATGGGCCGAACCCTGTAGAGATACAGAGAGAGAATAAGTGATGGAAGGAGTGACAGCGAGAAGATACAACACTGTCTGGCACTATCAACTAAAACTGAGGCACCACAGGGAACAGTTCTAGCCCCCTATTTATTCTCAGTTTCTACAGCTGACTGTAGGCAGAGCCATGTGTCCTGCAACATCCAAAGGTTTTCAGATGAACCAGCCCTGGTTGGTCTACATCCACTACACTGTATGTTTTCGTGGCAAAAGAGTTTCCCCACTGGCGATTAATGCAGTTTTCTAATTAAATCTAATCTAATCTAAATCTTGATTTGCAGCTCTACAGGTTATAACAGAACCGCTATCATGGGAGAACCGTGGGAGTGCACAACTGTGAACCACTCAGTGCCAAGAACAGTTAAAGAACAAGCGGACCGACATCTGATGACTCATCAAGAAAAATGTCTGCGCTGTCTCTACTGGTACACTATCTCTGCCTGCCAAGATGTGGAATTGGTTTGCTGGTTTAAGTTCAGTCGCATGACTTGTGTCGCACCACACAAACACATCCATCTGTCATGCAAACTTGCAACACTGATTTACTTGACATCCACAGCTTACTTGGCATAATTTGGTTTGGTTTGATTCATTAAACAATATATTGATGACATATGATTGTGCTGTGTCTCTTTTTTGTTGAGCCCTAGGTCATACAATAATTACAATGAGATCAGCATCAAAGCTATTTGTAATTATATTTGTGGGTTTATGCACACGTACCGTCAGGGGGTACACAAACCTCTCAATCGCTGTTGTAAAGTATCAACAAAGTGAATAATCTCAATTGTAAACCCACGCAATAACAATGTTGTACATTTTGCCAAGACATCCAGGAGACCCTGCTGAACTTGATACATTTACAACATGCCATTAAACAAAGTAAATATGTAATATGAATGGCTACATTCATTCTACTATGAATGGCTACATTCATTCTACTACTTACACAAGTAAGTCCACTTATAAAAGACACTTTTGTCTGTAAAAACACATTTACTTTTTACATTGTGCTGTAATCAGCTGCAAAACCATAATTTTCTTTTGTTCGCTTTCCTGGATTCACTCATTTTTAAAGATGCTCACATTCATTATGAATGTGCGTTTTGTTATGCAAGGCAAATGTCTTGTTTGTGAAGAGAGAGAGAGAGAGAGAGAGAGAGAGAGAGAGAGAGAGAAAAAAAGAGAGAGAGAGAGAGTTTTCATGGATTTGAAGCTGTGCTGCAGCCAAGTCTATTTGGACTCCAGCAGGATTGAAGATTACATTACATTACATTACATTACATTACATTACATGAAGATGTGTCATGATTCAAATTAAAACCAGTACACATGTTAGGAAAGAGGGCTGAACTGAATAAAATAAAATGATATCTATAAATGGATAGATAGATAGATAGATAGATAGATAGATAGATAGATAGATAGATAGATAGATAGATAGATAGATAGATAGATAGATAGATAGATAGATAGATAGATAGATAGATAGATAGATAGATAGATAGATAGATAGATAGATAGATACTGCAATGTACTCCTGTAGAAAGGATATTCTGGCACAAAGCAGAAGGAAATAATTTGTTTTCTCTCGAGGTTATCTTGATATGAGCTCAGAATGACCACCACACAGTTAGACAACAAGATGCTGCTCTCTTTTTCAGCTTTCTCTTCCAACCTTCTGTGTAATCTTTCATTTCAGATATTTATCCTCTAATTAATTTATGTTGTGCTTCGTTATAAAGCATGTTGTAAAGCCAAATTTGAGCAGCCAGGCAAAAACAAATTTATACAGTTCCCACAAGACAGCAAGCAAATCTATTAAACCGTTGATTTGCTCGACCGAGACCAGCACGCATGTAGTGAAACACAGCAGCGTGGACAAGCTCAGGTGGGAGGCCGTGTTTGTGCTCTGTATAAGCTGATCATTTACCAATCAATCAATCTGTGAATGTGTACTTAATTGTGTCAAAAGAATCTCTCAAAGTGTGCAGTCCAAACTTGTGCGTGTGTGTATCTACACACACACACACACACACACAACAGAGTAGAACAGAGGTTGTGCAATCCAAATAAACAAATACGAGGCACACTGAATCAATTAATCATGGGATGCTGGGCTGATGAGAAACTGCTGAATTTAAACATGACAGGTGTTCTGTACATGGGCCCAAACCTGTTCCTACAGAACACACCTGTCATCACCATTAGGTGTTCAAAACAAACACGTCTGGCATTTTAAAAAAAAATGTTAGTTTGAAAAGAGCAGCATCCTCAAGCCTTTATTAGCGCAAAACTTTTTAACCTCTGTTCTATCCAAACCATTGATACCCCAAATTGACAATTTGGAAAGGGCAATGATTTATCAATAAGGTTAAAATCCCCTATCACATATGTGATTATATACCATGATATCAACATACAGATACACTGTTTAAGGATCAATTATTCAGATAGGAATAAATATTTTCGATAAATTTAATACCTGACAAATCATGATACATTTTCACATTGATGCCAAAAGAATTATACAAAGATCCAACATTGCCAGGAATTAAGTGATTTGCTCCACCACCTACACATGTTTAATCTAATCAGAGATGTTAACTGGATAGCTGTCACGGTATAAAGAGTATCACATTCATATCATGCCAAAGTATTTATCATCATATCACCCAAGCTTAGTGAGGACCATCAAAAGGTCAAAGCCATTAGCAAGTTATGAGTCAAAAGATACAAAGAATACAAAGTGGTTGGTTTACCAGATGCACTTTTTGTTTCTGGTGCAAAATATGAATCACGACACAACTTATTCATATTCATATATGAAGACTAAACTAGCTTCCTGTATAAGTGCCCTGAGTAAGCCAATGATGCTCCACCTTGAGTTCAGTAGGCTTTGCTGCTGCTTCCTCGCTTTCTTTGGAAACAATCAGGCCGGATCAAGACGACGAACTTAAATTATTTTCCACTTCCACAAAAGGAAGCTTTGCCCCACAGCTCCGTGTCCTCTGGCGATTTTATCTGCCAACTTTGTATGTGGATCTGAATCACTCCCAGCACGTATAACTGCTCAGAGGAGACGCGTCAGGGCTTGTTTCCCCCATTATCTTGCAGCAACAGCATATTATATATATTTTTTGTTTTGTTTTGTTATCGTTTCTCTTTCGGGACTAATAGCCACTTGCAGTGGCGTTTCTATTCCTGACAAGTTTCCCATGAAAATAAAAGTGAATCAAGAACAAGAGAAAAGTATGACTCACCGGTCATATCTGTCTATCTATCTACCTATCCATCCATCCATCTTCTGTGGACCCTAAACACGCAGAAATGATCACCTAGTCAACATCAGAATTGAAAAACATTGACATAAGTGGATGAGTAATTCTCCACATATGTGTAAAGAGAGACAGGAACGTTTTTAAGATCACAATAACGGTTGACAGCCCGACAACAAACACCTTATGCGGTTAAGAAAAAAGAGATAATATAGAGACTGTGTCCTTACATTGCTCCTGGCAGTTTATTCTGGTTATGTGTCCTTGTTCTCTTTTGTCCGACTCAGAGTTCATCCAGGTGACTTTAAATCCTCGGTGAGGAAGATGCGCCTCGGTCAGAGCCCACTGTCCATGTTGGAGTCTGAGACCAACAACAACAATGATGAAGACTTGCCCAAACAGAATCGTTTTCTCTCTCTCACACACACACACACAAACACAAACACACGTAGCGACCGACTGTAAAGAAAAGAGACTGATCCCGCCTGGACCACAGACAGCACTGGAGCCGAGAGATAAGGGAGAGGCTTCGACACAAAGCAGCGTCCTGCCCACTGTGATGCGTTCAGGAACACCTCCGAAAATCCTAACACTTCAGAAGTAGGCCAACGCAGTGTTTGTGTTGAAACTTAAATTGCAAAGCGTATCTATTTATTTTTCACTCACTTATTTCATCCATTGTATTATCGGTGTTTGTGTAGTATGTATTCATCACATAGGGAGAACTCTCTTGTAGGGACAGAAATGCTTTACTTACAATTTCAGATTGTGTATCCTGCTATATGCCAAATGTCTCTATGGGCCTCTTGATTTAAGATTCTCAAGCTGCATTTCTATTTTATTTTTTACAAATCAGTGTGTTTGCAGCTGTGAACATCAATCAGTAGTGGCCATTCTGCTGCTAATGAATGAGTAAATACAACAAGCTGTGATGTGTAAATTAGTCTCCATGCATGGTTTGACATTTCACCACATTCCAGGCTTAACAGATCAATATTGCCTCCATTCTTATGTAGGTGTTTATAATACCAATGGCCTAAGACAGAGCTAGAAAAGACAGGCACTCTCCAACATTCTCAAACAATACATTTGACATTGTTTATTGTTAAATAATATCTCCTAAAGGGCAATTCACGTGTTGGATGAAAAAGTTGTTTACTTATCCTTCAGTCCATAATAATAGTATTGGGATTCGCCATCAACTGTATGTGACTACTGGTAACGTGACCACCAACATGATACTAAATGCTCCACAACATCTTCTGCTTCCTCTGGATACCACAGACCTCTTGGGGACTACACTTCAGCCTCACAGATGTTCCACATCATGTCAGTCAAACATGTCTGGTGTTCGTATGAAACAGGAGTCAACAGATTGGAGTGATATGGAGCAAACACAGGTGCTAAACGTCCAGAGGATTAGTGATCTCACGCAGGCGTCTGTTGACTCTCTACTTCAGTCTTGTGATTGAAATGCTCCTCAAAGGCCAACTGTTTGGGTCCTGGAAAGAAAGTCTCCATCCAGACATTACACCTTTGGTCAAACCACTAAAGCAACATACTTTTCCAAATGCAAACAGACATTTCAGTCCCTCTATTATTTGAATGGAAAGTATGTCTGTGTCACTATTAACTATACAGGGACCTCCACATAGAGGAGGGAACAGTGAATTATGTGGTTGTCCTGATGATGTGGCCTGACATTCGTGTCTCATGTTTACACATTCCCAAAACTCTTAACTTCCATGACACACCAGTTGAAAATACAAGATATCCTTTGTTACAGTAATGCTGCCTGGTGTCCATATATTGCTCTAGCTTTGTCCTCCAAATGATAGCTTTCATTTGTAGATGCTGAGCATACAGTCATACAGGAACAGAGAACATTGAATTTTAGATGGCTCATGTCAGTGGAAAACACAGGGGCTCCTTGCGCTTAAAGCTTATCAGTATTTCCCACTGGCTTCATGTGAATTTGTGGTGCAAAGATTTCCTATTCCTCAAACCTGCATGCCTTTGGACTGTGAGAGGTTAGAATTACGATCAGGCTTTTGTGAAGCATTGCGCAGTTATGTTTCAAGTTATGGTAAGCTTCCAGGAAATCATACAATACAAGGACCTCACATTTTAACAGAGCCCAGCTTTCTGTTTCCCCCTGTGTCGTTATGCTAAGCTAAGCTAACTGGCTGTTGGCTATAGCATCACATATAATGGCCATGGTATCGATCTGCTTATCTAACTCTGAAGAAAGCAAGTAAGCTTATATCCCAAAACATTGAATTATTCGTCTAGGAGTGTGTGTGTGTGTGTGTGTGTGTGTGTGTGTGTGTGTGTGTGTGTGTGTGTGTGAGAGAAACTCCCTGCAGTTAATATCAAACTTAATGACGTAGAAAGGATGCGTCAATGTGTGCTTGCAGAAAGAGCCCACCGCTCTTTATGGAGATGGATTCTGTTCATTACTTAGAGCAGTCTGGTATTGCGCTGTCACTGAATGCTGCATTGAGCGGGATTTGAAGCCTCTGATTTCACCCGAATCCAAAATTCCTCCAGAGGAGCAGAGAGCGTTAGTAAAGAAGACAGCATGAACGTGTTGACTCTTTTCTGCTGTCAAACAGTGATTTGTTACTTTAGCTGTATAGTCATGTTATTGTCAGATGACTTGTCATGTGCCAGTGACAGCTGCTTTCTGATTTACCGGCAAACTGGAGCACTGAGGATAGAATGACAACTGATTTATGATTTAGTTCTTTTTAAATATATTAAACAAAAAAAGCATGCTGGAACCTGATGAAAAATACTTTTGATGGGAGTTAACCCCCCCCCCCCCCCCCACACACACACACACACACACGCACACACACTGCAGCAGCCTCACCCACACAATGCATTAAACATGAGATGACATCATTCCCTTCAAGACTTCATTTCAACCTGCATGTGCAGGAATGACATCATCCTCTTGGTATGTAATCCCTGTCTGAAAATGATCCATTATTGATCTCACCATCTGACCAGGAGACAAACAAAGGGCAACTACTATTATACATGTATCGGATTATCATGTCAGGTGTCATTCACAGACTATTCAAAGACCATGTTGGTAGGTTTCAGCCACAAGTCATAAACTTAATATTTGGTTGTTGAAGTCCATCCATCCATCCATTTTCCACCGCTTATCCGGGGTCGGGTCGCGGAGGCAGCAGGTCAAGCAGGCTGACCCAGACTTCTCTCTCACCCGCAACATCTACCAGCTCATTCTGGGGGATCCCGAGGCGTTCCCAGGCCAGCTGGGAGATATAATCCCTCCAGCGTGTCCTGGGTCTTCCCCGGGGCCTCCTACCAGTTGGACGTGCCTGGAAAACCTCTAAAGGGAGGCGTCCTGGAGGCATCCTAATTAGATGCCCGAACCACCTCAGCTGACTCCTTTCGACACGAAGGAGTAGCGGCTCGACTTCAAGCTCCCTCCTGATGTCCGAGCTCCTTACCCTATCTCTAAGGCTGAGCCCGGCCACTCTACGGAGGAAACTCATTTCGGCCGCTTGTATCCGCGACCTCGTTCTTTCGGACACGATCCAAAGCTCGTGACCATAGGTGAGGGTTGGGACGTAGACCGACCAGTAAATTGAGAGCTTTGCCTTTCGGCTCAGCTCCTTCTTCACCAAGACGGCCCGGTGCAACGCCTGTTTTACTGCTGTAGCCGCACCGATACGCCTGTCGATCTCCCGCTCCATTTTACCCTCACTCGTGAACAAGACCCCGAGATACTTGAACTCCTTCGCTTGTGGTAGGCACTCTGTCCCCACCCGGAGGGAGCAATCCACCGGTTTCCGGCAGAGCACCATGGCCTCAGATTTCGTGGTGCTGACTCTCATCCCCGCCGCTTCACACTCGGCTGCAAAACGCCCCAGTGAATGCTGGAGGTCATGGTCCGAGGAGGCAAACAGGACCACATCATCTGCAAACAGCAGAGAGGCTATCCTGAGATCCCCGAACCTGACATTCTCCGCCCCACGGCTACGCCTAGATATCCTGTCCATGAAAGTCACGAACAGGACCAGTGATAAAGGGCAGCCCTGGCGGGGAACGTATCTGACTTACTGCCGAGGATACGAACACAGCTCCTACTGCAGGCGTACAGAGACCGGATGGCCCGTTGCAACGGGTCCGGCACACCATACTCCCGCAGCACCCCCCACAAAAAGCCCCGAGGGACCCGGTTGAAAGCCTTCTCCAAGTCCACAAAGCACATGTAGACTGGTTGGGCAAACTCCCAGGACCCCTCCAGTATCCTTGCAAGGGTAAAGAGCTGGTCCACTGTTCCACGACCAGGACGAAACCCGCACTGTTCTTCTTGAATCCGAGGTTCGACAAACGGTCGGAGCCTCCGTTCCAGCACCCTGGCATAAGCTTTTCCCGGGAGGCTGAGTAGTGTGATACCCCGATAATTCGAGCACACTCTCCGGTCCCCCTTCTTGAAGATGGGAACCACCACCCCGGTCTGCCAGTCCATGGGCACTGTGCCCGACCCCCATGCGACATTGAAGAGGCGTGTCAGCCAAGACAGCCCAACAAAGTCCAGCGCCTTCAGCATCTCAGGGCGGATTTCATCCACCCCCGGCGCCTTGCCACCAAGGAGCTTTTTGACTACCTTAGTGGCCTCTGCCAGGGATATGGGTTCATCCAACCCCAAGTCTTCAGGCGCTGCCCCCTGTTCAGGGGACATGTTGACCGGGTTTAGGAGTTCCTCAAAGTGCTCCTTCCACCGCCCGACGATATCCTCTGTCTGGGTCAGCAGCCCCCCTCCCCCGCTGATAACAGCCTGGGGAAGGCCCTGCTTTCCCTTCCTGAGTCGTCGGATGGTTTGCCAGAACCTCCTTGAGGCCAACCGAAAGTCCTTCTCCATGGCCTCCCCGAACTCCTCCCATGCCCGAGTTTTAGCATCCGTGACCACCGCAGCTGCAGTCCTTCTGGCCTGCCTGTACCTGTCAGCTGCTTCAGGAGACCCCTGGGCCAACCAAGCCCGAAAGGCCTCCTTCTTCAGCTTGACGGCTTCCCTCACCCCCGGTGTCCACCACCGGGTTCTCGGGTTGCCGCCACGACAGGCACCGATGACCTTCCGACCACAGCTCCTAGCGGCCGCGTCCACAATAGAGGCTTTGAACATGATCCACTCGGATTCCATGTCCCCAACCTCCCTCGGGATGTGTGAGAAGTCCTTCCGGAGGTGGGAGTTGAAGACCTCCCGGACAGGATCCTCCGCCAGACGTTCCCAGTTCACCCTCACTACACGTTTGGGCTTGCCAGGTCTTTCTGGCCGACTCCCCCGCCATCTGATCCAACTCACCACCAGGTGGTGATCAGTTGACAGCTCTGCTCCTCTCTTCACCCGAGTGTCCAAAACATACGGCCGCAGATCAGATGATACGATTACGAAGTCGATCATTGATCTCCGGCCTAAGGTGTTCTGGTACCAGGTACACTTATGAACCACCTTATGTTCAAACATGGTGTTTGTTATGGACAAACTGTGGCTAGCACTCCCCGCCAGGTTTCTCTGTCGTCACCCACGTGAGCGTTGAAGTCTCCCAGGAGAACTATGGAGTCGGCAGGCGGCGCCCTTTCCAGGAACCCTCCCACCAACTCCAAGAAGGCCGGATACTCCGAAATTCTGTTTGGTGCATAAGCACAAACAACAGTCAGAGCCTTACTCCCCGCAACTTGTAGGCGCAGGGAGGCGACCCTCTCGTTCTCCGGGGAAAACTCCAACACGGCGGCGCTCAGCCGGGGACTCGTGAGTATCCCCACTCCCGCCCGGCGCCTCTCACCCTGGGCGACTCCAGAAAAGAACAAAGTCCAACCCTTCTCCAGGAGTTTGGTTCCAGAGCCAGCGCTGTGCGTGGAGGTGAGCCCAACTATATCTAGCTGGTAATGCTCCACCTCCCCCACCAGCTCCGGCTCCTTCCCCGCTAGCGAGGTGACGTTCCACGTCCCTAGAGCTAGTCTATGTCGCCGGCGATCGGCTCGCCCAGGCCCGGTCTACATAGCACCCGACCCCGATGTCTGTCCCTGCGGGTGGTGGGTCCACAGGGTGGCTGCACCATGGTGTTTCTTCGGGCTGAGCCCGACCGGGCCCCATGGGCGAAAGCCCGGCCACCAGACGCTCGCCGACGAGCTCGCCTCCCGGGTCTGGCTCCGGGAGGGTGCCCCGGTTTCCCTGGTCCGGGCGAGGTAACTTCAGTCCTAGGGCTGCTTATCATCAGGGTTTTTTGAACCGCTCTTAGTCTGGGCTCTCCCCCGAGACCTGTTTGCCTTGGGAGACCCTAACAGGGGCAGATGCCCCGGACAACATAGCTCCCAGGATCATTGAGCCCCTCAAACTCCTTCACCGCGTTAAGGTGGCGATTCGCGAAGGAGTAGGAGAAGTGGTTGTTGAAGTAAATACATCAATTTAAAATTGTATACCACATTATATTAGTACCTATTTTAATACTTCCTCAGCTTTGCTGTATGAAGGACACATCTACTAATGCATTTCCTTTAAGGGAAAATATTTATTTATTTATTTATGTTTCTTCTTGTCTTATTTTACTTTATCACAATCATTATTAAAAGATAAAAGATTATGAATTCGGGTTTACAGAACCTGTATGGTCAAATTAGTTACTGCAATAATTGACAATAAAGTATAAAGTCATGTATATTTAGTCCAAAATAAGCAGATTGCAAGATACCAGAGTCAATTAAACAGAATTCTTAATTTCATTACATTCAACAAATATCATTTGATGATTTACCGTCCACCAAGAAAGATACTATTTCAGCCAGTTTCAAATAATTATGTCTCTGTTGGAACATCTAAAGTGTTGCACCAACATGATTCATGAGACATTATCATTACTGCATATAAACATCATGAGTTGACTCTAACAAACACACACACACACAAAGTCTTCTGACCTCAAACAGGGAAGCCACTCATAAATAATTCATCAGGTTCTTCCAGAGAGAAAATGACAATCCAGATAGGGGGATTGCAAGAGGATGACGTCATGCTTGAAGACTGGCTAGGATGATGTCACTGAAAGGGGTAATATATTCTCTTTTTAAAAAAAAATGTATATATGGCTGCTCATCTAACTCTCTGCAAGGAATCAAACAAGCTTATTTCCCAAAATGTTTAGATATTCTTTTAACATCAAGGAACAAGACTGATATTAATCTTCTCATTCTCTCCCAATGGAAGCAAATGTTGATTTACTCCTTTTAAACCTCACAATATTTAGCTTTAACTGAATATGTATCCAAATCTAATCCAAGTTTAGCTTCCTTACCCAAAGCTGTATCTTGATCTTAGAGGTGCTGCATCTTCTGAATGGACTGTTAGAGGGAATAAGGACGACTTCCTGCTTTGCTCAAGAACACATAGAAAGAAATATAATTACAGTTAGACTAATGAGAGTTATCTTATTCCTCAGACCCAGAACTCAAAGTAGACCTCATTGCACTCTTTTCTAACACGTAAAGTGGAGCACAGCATGGACAATACAAGTCAAATTGAGATTATTCATATTTTTGACCCCACTTTCCTGCAGTTATAATTTAGTGATCCGACCAAACTTTCCTTCCAAATCTGGTTGCACAAGACCTGACTGTAGGTTGGCTGGATTCCTTGTTACAGGAGAAAAACTGACTCAAATCTTTACAGGAATATGTTTTCCTCATCTGGCATTGCTCTAAATTGTGTTATTTAAAAATGGTTACTTTTCCCTTTAAAACATCTGGTTTTCTGTGGCTATATATTTGTGGAACATCCATGTACTGGAAATCCTATTATTTCCATTGGTATACATCCCAGGGTTACAATATGACTATCCTTACTGAGAAACGCTGCAGCCGCACTAAAAGAGTGTTCAGAGAAAAACACGAAAGCAGAACCAACAAACTGTTAGGAGCTCTCTCGACTCATCTTTTTTTTAAAAGACATAATAACAGAGTATGAGTTTCTGAATCAAGCAAAAATGCCAAACATACACTGGTTATATCTGATTTATAGTATAATATCTTTGAGTTTTGATCTGTGGATTGGACAAAACAAGACCAAATTGTTGCTTTATTGATTGAAATAATAATAAATAAAACAATAATTAGTTGCAGCCCCAAATAGGGCTTTGATATTTTCTTTCAAATGTTCTTTTTCCTTCCCTTATGGAGGTTTGCCTGTGTGTCACAACACAAATGAGATCATATAACCTATGTCACAATAAACCAATAAGTGTATAACAATGTGTGCAGCTCTAAAGTCTCGTAGGACTTAAATAGATTTGATGGGTTTTATTTGTGTCAATACTAATCCACTGACACAATACCAGGCCTGGAAAACACAAGGAGCTGTTATTGTTGTTGGACTTAACACATGACCAACACACATTAGTGCCAGATGTGAGTGAATAACATCTGGTAGTGACACCAGCGAGGCTTGTGGGGGTTATGCGTATCATCCAAGACCAACGCAGAGGCTGCGGGGTGAGTTGAGCATTTCTCATTCATCTTGTGCTTACTTTCCCCCTCTGTGTGTTTTATGCACTCTCGGACATGAACACACATCAGCACACAGTCCGCAGCGGTGCGTGGACGATGATGTGATGATATGTCAGCACAGTGTTGACTCTCAGCTTGTTCTCTGCACTGCTGTAACCACATCATCAGAGCGATGGAGTGACCCATGAAACCACGGTCTCTCCCTGGGATACAATCTCCACCTTGTTTGTGCACACACACACACACACACACACACACACACACACACACACACACACACAAGTGTGTGCATCATCAGATTATTATCATTTTATTTAGTGTCATCTGGTGGCTGTGTAAGAGCTGCTATCACCTCATTACATATGTATGTGTCTGCTTTGAAACTAATTACAGTTTTACGGGAGTCATTTTTGGTGTGCAATTTTAACAAATATTCACTGCTGCTTTTGATCCTTCAACATCCTGCACTCATGGATGGATGCTTGGGATCTCCAAAATACCCTCACAGGGATTTAGTGTCAGTTTGCTGTGTGTTTAGAAATGTTATGTAATTGATTTCACAGAATGAGACAGCGAAATTGTTCTTTTGATGGCCCACCAGGAAGTTTAATGATCATTATCTCACACTGCAGCACATTGATCGAAAACATGCAGATTGGTTTTTCCAAATGCAGTCACGAGTCTGCTGAGGAGGCAACAGATAAAAGAAACGTCAAAACATCTGATTGAAGTAGAGTCAAGCTGATCGCTGAGTGATTGTAGCCGTATGTGATTAACACATTGGCTGATGGACATGTTGAGCAATAACTCCTTCGAAATTGATAACGTCACTTTAAACAGATAAACTGATTGAAACTGCAACTTTAACAAAATTCCCAGTATATGTGACAGACATGTAATCATGGAGTTGATTATTTATAGTGCAACAGTTGGATAAGACACAACAACAGAGGGACACGGTCAAGTTGGTAAAGTTGTCTGTAAACTGGTATGAATATGATTTGATGTTACCAGTCAGCTGATTGCAGAGCAACCTATGAATGCTGATTGAGAAGAATGAAGGAACTGATGGCAAACAAGTGCTGCAAGCATACTTCAGTGCTCTGCCTGAATTAATGTCTTCATCAAGTCAAAAGCAAGTGTATACATTACACTCATTAAGGCTGTAAGTAAGTCAGTAAGTCAATTAGTATGTTTTGTTTCACCTCGCTTAAAAAACAGCAGCTTTACGACATATTTGGGTTTTGTGGAGTGGTTTCGGAGTTATAAAAATATATTTAACTTGAAAAATTGTAACTTGAGAACGATATTGCTTAAATGAATCACAAGCAGGTACATTTCTGATCTAATCTTTGTAGACACAGATACATTATCTGTACCACCAAATGAGCTCTGTTAAGTGCTTGAGTAAAAAATATTTTTCTGAAATATCTTATTATGATTTGACGCTCAAGGGATCAAAAAAAAAGAGCAGAAGGAAGCTGCAGAAGTTTTGTTTCATATTAAGCCACTAGCAAACAAAGTCTTGTGTTGTGTAATGTCCACAATTCCTGTGTCTGTGAAGTTGTTATTTAGCCCCCACTCTTGCTAAAGAGGTCTGCATCAGTCAAGCAACAGACAGTAACATACAGGCAGCTTTCCCTCTCTGAGTCATGCACCTTAATGTCTCTCTGCTTCCTCACAGCCGTGGGGGGAGTGTCAGTTTGGCACCTTGAGCCATTTATAAATGAAATCTCTTAGGTCATAAAGCCTAGCGGGGAAGTGTCATTTGAGCGTACTAAAGTTTCCTAGTGTATGTCTGAATGAAAGCTCTCCATCTGCCCGCACTGGATGGCTGGATCCAATGAATCACCCGTATTGTTTAGTTTATTTTCCATTCACATGTTTTCCGAGCAAACCCATTTTTTAAAGGTGGTTTGAGTTGAGCTGCCTGAGGCCTTCAGTTACATCTCATCAGCTACACCTTCATTACAGCTCGCATGGAGCTTCTAAGAGACCTTTCAGATTTCCAAATGAAACATTTTGATTTAACAAATGTGGGGTTTGAAAAGCAAAAGACTGCAAACAGACAGTTTAACATGTGCCATTAGATTAGTTCATCTTATGTTGTCCAGCTTTCCATTCCTGCCACATTAATGCAGCCGGACCCTTTGAGCTACACACATCCAGTCCAGTGTCGGTGTGTGTCCAGGCATGCATTTCTACACAAGTTCATGTTTGAAGTTACCTCAGAAAAACAAAACACAGCAGAATAAAAATCCATTTTTTTAATAGGACACATGGGTGAATTAATATAAGAGGAACGGGAGCGGTGAGATTGATTGTAGATAAGCATTTCATAGAATTGATAAATATAGAATTAAACAATAAAGTGCACAGCCACAGTGACGTAATACAAAGTGGAGAATTTAATTTCATAAAATATTTTCCTGTAAGTACACATCCTGTCAAGCCCTAAAATATCTTCCATTGCACTGCTGTACCTGTAAAAACATTGTTACCAGAAAACAACAAGTGAGGTAGTTTGTTGACAGACTCAAAGCTCCAGAACATTTGGTCATGAAGCTGTAAACTGGTGCATGGGATTAACAGGAGAGCAGACAGACTGAGAGACAGGGACATATATATATATATATATATATACTGTACACAAAACACAACACTCATATCTGTTTAGCCTGCAGGCCATGTAGTCCCATAGGAACTCATAGTTCTGTATCTATAATTCATAAAACCTTGAATCTAGGGTCACTGGCCGTTGCATCGGGTTAAGTTAAGTCAGTTCAAGGTAATTTAGCATAAAGATTTACATGTTAGACTGTGAATGCATTTGTATTCATTGGCATTGTAGCCCTTCATCCTGTGACCTTTATACCAATAAGCAGCTACGCAGAATTAATGGATTTTTATTTTTTTACACAAGCTTTTTTCTTCAATTAACAACCTATTTGGGGCTACAACTAATTATTGTTTTATTTATTATTTTTTCAATCAATAAAGCAATAATTTGGTCTTGTTTTGTCCAATCCACAGATCAAAACTAAAAAATATTATACTATAAATCAGATATAACCAGCGTATGTTTGGCATTTTTGCTTGATTCAGAAACTCATACTCTGTTATTATGTGTTTTTTTAAAAAGACGAGTCGAGAGAGCTCCTAACAGTTTGTTTGTTCTGCTTTCGTGTTTTTCTCTGAACACTCTTTTAGTGCGGCTGCAGCGTTTCTCAGTAAGGATAGTCATATTGTAACCCTGGGATGTATACCAATAAAGCAAATAACTGTAAAACCTTTCCTTTTAAGTATACATATCCTACCCAAAGAAAGGCCACATGTTTTTATCTGCTTAATTTAACATAACACCACAAATTAAAAAAAAAAAAACAAGACCTGCTTATCCATCATGGGAGCTTCAGTCCTTGAAGATCAATTTGAGCAGCATGGGTCAAATAATCATTTACACGTTTAGCGACTGTTTAAATTCAGCCCGATAGGTCCAGCTAAGCAAACAGAAGACCCTCGTCACCATGGAGATCTCTGTGTCTCACCTTTTGCTCTCTAGTTTAAATAAATCAAATGGTCAAATTGGCAGCAAAATGTCCCCATGCCAAATGGCCGAGGCTGTTAGCTCTGACACAGATTGAAAAAACGGAGTCTCTACTAGAATCTAGCACTGGACTGTCGATCGAAGCCAGACTGCTCAGCTTCAGCCCGAGGCTCGCCTGCCGTGTGTCTGTGGCCACCTGCTCTGAACATGATCATTGTTTTTACTGTTGTGGGAAAAATGCCTTATTTCAACATTAGAGAGATGTTTTTAATAGTAGAGTCTCCAGCTGTTTTCAGAGGACAGAATATTTCTGTTTGGCAGAAGACATAAACTAAATGTGGGCTGGATTAGATATGGCTAGAGCTTCAATTAAAGCGTCATGTGGGATTTTCCAGAAATAGATCAACGTTTTGCTTTTGGGTGATATGAGCATATACATATCAACCTCTGTATTTGTGGAAATATGTTTATTTGCTTACTTGGCATGAATGTCTGTCTGTTTGATAAGAGCGAGCAGACAGTTAGCTCAGCCTGGCCCTGTTTTTTTGTTATATCCGTCATCAAGACTCCAGGAAGTTACTGCTTCTGGCCAAGATAAAGTTGAGCAGTTCAGTTCAGCCCTGCTGAACCTCAAAATGTACAGACATTTCTTTAACTTTGTCTTGCAGCCAGCCTAGCAGTCTCCCTGCTGACTGTCTTTATGCTAAGCGCTATACTCCAGCTCCATACTCAACACAAAGACATATACCATATTCTTTCATCTCACTGTCGAGAAGTGAAATTAACAAATTACAAACATGTGGGATTTTAAGGAGTTAGTGTACAACATCAAAATAATTAATTCGAAAAATAGGACGCACCCTAAGCTCACGCTTCCCTCATAATTGATTTCTGCCAAGAGGAAAAGCTAAAAAACTAGTATGTCATGATCTGGTTCCGGTTTTACTGAGTCATTAAAACTTTAAGCAGAAACTATGGAGGCAGAGTAACAATGTAGAGAGAGAGAGCGCCAGATAACCTGAAACAATGAACCAAGATTCATTAGAGAAAGTACAACAGAGCCATAAAGAAAGACTGAGGGAGGGTGAACCTGACAATATGATATATGATGCAGAAATAGAAAGCGACTGAAGGGAAACAAAAGTTTGAGCCTGCAGTGTTTGTTAATTATTCCTCTGCACAAATAAACAGAAACGAGACAACAGCTAGAGTGACTCCACATTAAAACAATAAGGAAGCTCACAATGTGTTTTAATTGTCAAGCAGATGTGTGTCCCTCTATACACCATTCTTAGTGTCATCCGCTTATGAAATGTTTAGGAAAAATGACTCAACAACTGCCCCACATTGTGTACCATGGAAAATAAAGTTGGCCTTCCAGCTGATATCCTGGACATTCGTGGTAGCAAACAGAGAGCCGTATGAGGGGCAGTGTGTCTCTGGGCATGAGGGGCTATTCCTGATCCCAGGTGTCAGAATACACACCAGTCACTCACCGCACACAGGCCGGGATGTGTTTGCACTAATATGTGTATCTGCAGGAGTGCATGCACTATAAGTGTGCATGGGGATAAGAGTTTACTGGATGAAAGCCATCTCTATTTTTGTTTCCATAAACATGGACTGGATGTGTGTATTTGTAGCTGTTGGTAGAAGGATTTCAGAGAGCCTTAGAAAAACATAGCGACAAGCCCCTCTGTCAGCGGTCCGCTCAGGTCCTCTCTGTTCGAGGTAAGGTAGAGGGGCTTTCTGTGTGTCTCTGTGTGTGTGTCTCTGTGTGTGTGTGTGTGTGTGTGTGTGTGTGTGTGTGTGTGTGTGTGTGTGTGTGTGTGTGTGTGTGTGTGTGTGTGTGTGTGTGTGACATTCAATCCCATAAATCCTCTGACGCACTGAGAGCTGCCTTTGTGATGCCTCACACATACAGCAGCCCCTGATCCTGACCAGGCTAAACACTAATTTGCTCTATTCTGCTTCATCAGTTAGAAGAAAAACCTCTAAAACTGATTATCCTTTTCAATATTTTTTTCATAAATAATGGAACAAATCTTAATGTTTGAATTGGGAGAATGTGCATGTTTCCTGGGTTTTACAGAGTATTTTAACATCTTTCAGCTCATTGTTGTTGATATTTTGGGATGCAAAATTTTACTGTTTCAGTTCTCTTTCACGACTCTCACAATATTTTACATTTTTCACTACAGAAAGCCTACTGCACACACTGTCAGTTGGCAACAAGCTGGTGAAGACAGAGGAGCATTTAGCAGCCAACGAGCCAGATATTTCCCTCAGGAAACAAAGACAGTGAACATTTGACATTCATCACGTGACCAGAACGAAGCTGTTAGTGCTCTGTAACGTCTGGATGTGTAAATAGGAAACTGTTGTGTTGGTGTAGGACCTCAAAGGGGCCTAGAAGGTGTAATGCAGGTTTGAAGGTGCAAAGGAAGTGATGAGGCACAACCGAAGATTAAACCTCTATCATGCGATCCAGAAATTCAACAACTGATGCAACACCTTCACAAAAAGTGATGATCAGATCACCCCAAACAGAGGAAACAAAGCTTCACAAGCACACAGCAACAAACCCCAACAATAGCCATTCTATTTTAAATGTCTGTAAAAGGTATTATCATATTTCCATCACAGCTGTCGTTATTTACCAGCTTGTGAGGTGGCTGAGTCGAAGGGTAAGGCCACTATTTTTAAACTGCCAGTAAGATACCAAAACTCTGCTGACAAAATCAGTTAGAAGGTTGACCTGCATGACACCTGAAGGGGTTTGAAAACACCATAAAGCCCATAAAGCCACATAAACCCATCCTCCTTCGTCCCCACGGGGATTCCTTCATTTAACCCGGCTAAATTCTTCATCTGTGTTTGCATTTAGGTCCACAAAATACTGATTGTAACAAAATCTTGACTTTTGTGGTACCATAATGATTTAACTGGTTTTAATTACAGGTTGATTTTGACATCTGAGAGGCATTTCCGCTAGCTGCATGGTCTATATAGGGTGAAACCAGCCTTCAGTAATGTTTGGCACATTTAATCCCAGAACCCTTCAGGATGGCAAGGCAGCAGTCAGGGGCGTCTCCGAGCAGCTGGACTAGCTGTCCACAGTCAGGTGGCTCCACACCTTGGCTTCTCAGTTCCCCGGGCTTTGTGTCATCACAGAACCCTGTCAACTCTCAGTGTGGTGGTGTTTGTATCAATGAGGAACTGCTCCACTGCTTGTCAACGTCTGTCATTGACCCGTCGTTTCTTGGAGCCAAGGCTGATGATCTGTACAGGAAGTTCTGCACTGATTGTCCAGCAGGCGCAAACTAGGTTTCAACTTGATATACCAGTAAATTAGCTCATTATCTTTTGTTTGTTTCCAGAAGAAATAAAGCAGGAAATGTCAAGAAAAATGTTTAAACTAAATCAAATGTTCAGTTTCTGTGTGAAATCTTTGCACACATGCGTTACTATCTAAGACACAAATTCATATGAATATACATACACACATACATGTGAGGATCGGTGGCGCCCGCGGATTTAGTTTCCTCCCCCTCCCTGCTTCTCTCCCTGTCTCTCTCTCTCTCTTGCTCTCTCTCTCCCGGTCAATCAGGTTGATGTCAGGCAGCCGGGTGGAGTGCGCGCCGACGCTCGCAGCTGCAGCCCATCCAGCGTTAAGCGGCGTTTAAGAGCAGCTTCCATCCAGATCTCGGCGTCGAGAGATTGCCACGCATGCCGTCAGACACGCCAGCCACCTACCGACGCATCCCGGTGTGGGAGCCACGAGCCACGAGCCACGAGCCACGAGCCACGAGCCACGAGCCACGAGCCACGAGCCACGAGCCACGAGCCACGAGCCACGAGCCACGAGCCACGAGCCACGAGGTCCGAGCCACACCGCTCGCAGCGAGGGAACCTCACGTCTTTTTGTGTGTGTGTGTGTGTGTGTGTTAGCAAGCAGAGCAAAATAAAGCTGCCTGTGTTTTTCCACCTAATCCCGCAGTTGTCTTCCTCCTTGCATTTGGGTCCAGACCGCCGGCCCTCACAGCCGGTCTTTACAATACACACAATACTACAGTAATTTACTACCATAACCCTTCACTACATGTAACAGGGAGAATATGTTCAATTGTATGGAAATATATACTGATAATGGGTGATTCAACACAAAGAGAGCAGCTGTAATACCACAGTTCTCTCATAAAACACAAACTACAATGAAACACTTCATCTTCAGGAGTTTTAAAGATACATCAAAAATAATATTTTTAAATGTGCAAACTAGCTCATAATTTGTTTTGTTGGTCAACAACCCCCAGCATCTCAACACCACTCCACATGGTACAATGTCACTGAGGTATTGGCCAGCGAGCGCTTCCCCTAAAGTACACGTTATGGACTCAACAAGCCTCTCCTTAACATAATGACGATTATAATAAGAAGCAATTGATTTTAAATCAGGCTGCTTTCCTGTTTGGCACCAGTGTATGAGCCATGCTTGCGATGTAGCTTTAAATGGATGGCAACGTGGATCAATGGTTAGCAAGTCCGACTTTCAATCAGTGGCTCGGTGGTTTGATCCCCGGCTCCGGTAGTCCATGTCGTTGTGTCCTTGAGCAAGACACTTAACCCTAATTGCTCACCGTTGCTGTGTCTACAGTTTACTGTAAGTCACTTTGGATAAAAGCATCAGCTAAATGTAACGTCAACCTGTTGGTCAATTCGACAACTATTGGATGGATTGTCGTTAGATTCTTTACATAGACGATGACCGGCCAGTTTCTACTTATTTAAATAAATAGCATTGACTTGACTCTTTTCAAACAGATAAAAAATACTGTCAGACTATTTTCTATTATTGAGATTTTGGACAGGTCTGACTTTACTGATGACTGTATTCAGTTTGAAAAAAAAAATGTGTTTCCTGCTACACACTATTACACAATTCAAAGCATACAACACAAATGAGCAGCTACACTAGTAGCTACAAACAAATGAACCATCCACAAATCAAAGTGCACGGTATTTCTATTAATTAAGTCCCTTGAGAGACCATGTGAAAACATGTTTTTATGTTCGTAAAAGAGGCTGGAGGAGAGCTTCTCCAGAGGCATGAGAATTTTATTTTATAATTTTATAAGTATTTATTGTAATGGACCTAAGCAGAGCAGTGCATGCTCTGTTTTCCAATCATGCCTTCATGGATAAATGGACAGCAGTGCTTGACAGAGCAAGAGGCATCAGTTAAATGTCATCTGGTATTGTGTGAAAGAAAGGTGCAATTACCCCGAGTGAACTTTGCAACACTATTGGTTAATGAGCCCATACTATTCCCTCTAGGGGGATGCAAAGATGAAAGCAGTCATCTGATGTTTTTCATGCTCTTTTTTCCCCGTGTGATGATAAGATGATGACTCATACTGTGAGAACGCTGTGGACTCAAACCACAGCGTTCTCACAGTATGAGTCATCATCTTATAGCTTAAACTTAGACTAAAAACTAGTCAGCCCTGTGGAAAGTCTTCCTTGAAGTTTGTTTCTCATTCCCTAACAAAATCGAGTGCTTGTTTCTTTCATTTAATGCAGAAGACTAACAAGCATAACCTTTTTGAGAAATACCTGTCCCATCGTGAAGGTTCAGTGATCACAGTCCAACCTCTTTCCAACAGACTGGTCAAATCAGTTGCAAACTATATATATATATATATATATATATATATATATATATATATACATACATATATAATATAAACCTTTTACTTATACGTTAGTAGCAGCAGCAGCTCTTTCTTGTAACATTCATAAGGACGTCTGCTGCTTGTCTGCTCATCTTAAAACAAAGGACTTCCATGTACCCACTGCTATCAAGATGTTTACTCAAAACTGTGTGTGTGTGTGTGTGTGTGTGTGGGTGGGTGTAACAGTTTGACATCTATATGAGACTTGTGCCTACTGATGTATGGTATCACGAAAAAGGTTAATAGTTATCATTCATCAGAGCTTACTCTGTCAGGAAGTGCGTCAGCAGCGCACATGAGAGAAGGGGAAAAAACTGAAGAGTGCAGCAGCAACCTTACTTACGATGAGTCACTGATTTGGGCAAGTTACTTTAAATTACCCTATATTTCCTCCTGGAGAGTTAAACACTGACACTGCAGTCGTTTTTCCCGCATCTGAGTCCCCCAAAGGGAAAACGTATCAAGTCCCTAACTGGTCACATGTGAGAGGAGATGAAGTCTGTTTGCGTTACCATCAGTGTTGAAATGCTGCACCTCTACTGAGAGGGAACATCTCTGAGATTAAATTACCATTTATACATCGCATCACTGATAGAGTACAACAAAGCAGACCTTTTTACAGGGACATGTTTTTATCACATTGACTTCTTCCAAATGAGAAACATTACATGGTTTGAACTCATGGATGATGTTACTGACTGTTGATTAACAGAAAAGCTGCTAAAACAACACAAAGTGTGTGTCTACTCTTCTTCTCACTACATTTATTCAAGTATTGTACTTGAGTACACTTTTGAGATTTCCATCTTGTTCTACTTCTTCTCGACTTCATTTGTTTGACAGCTGTGGTTATTAATCAGATACATATTTTGAGTTTCTCCTCAACTATTCACACAAACTTTAAAAATTGTGTTTAACGAAGATGGATTCATAGTAGTAGTTCATAAGTCATGTGTCATGAAAAAGCATAAACACGACAAATCAACTAAAGACATCTTAGTTGACGAAAACCAAAATGACGATTAGTCGACTAATTAACAAAAAGAGGGCAGCCTTCAAATTTTGCAAAAGATACTTCTGCTAAGTAAGATGTTACTTTTAATGGTGTAGTGTTAGATTGTGGTACTGGGTCTTCTACTTGGTAAATGATCTGAGTAGTGCATGTGTTGTGCGCTGCTCCCCTCTAGTGGTCAAAAGGAGAAACATCAAGAAACGTTCTGTAAAACTTGATGAACGCTGCTTCTGTTTTCGGTTTACTATTTATTGTTGTGCTCTGCACTTGATCATTATGTACATCTTGTAACGGTAAACAGACCTGAAAAGGAACACATGGACATCCTTTTTACACAGTTTTAGTAATACTTGAACAGCAGACAGGCAAACACATGACGTACAGTAGTCTGTTTACAAATCGGATCACTTCCATACGTACCACAACTTCAACCAACACTTATCCATTGACTACAATATAGAGGTTAGCTTTTTAACATAGCCGTAAGATTGCAGATAGAGAATTCAGTCAGTGAGGGAGCTTATGAGGGTTATTTCACATGTAGGTCCTCAATGTAAATAGAGCACAGGAGCGAATGCACGCGTCCTGTGTCCGGTAAGTCACCAAAGAAAGCAGTAGCCTCTGGATCAAAGTCTTTTTCGGGGACCCATTTCAGTCAAGACGCTCCGTCCAGTTGAAGGAACAGCACTTTAAAGCAGACTCAGTTTACAGTCCAAACCCTTAACACAGCCATTGTGAATCCTGGGTAGTAATGAAGTCAAACAAAGGGGAGGACAAAACATTATGAGGGTTGACAATCTAGAACTCTAAAAATAGAGAGAAAGAGAGAGCATGAAATAAAGGATAAAGAATAGTTCATGAATATGTCAAGGCAAATATTCTGCTCAATTTGCGCGTGTGAAAATTGACTGTAAACACATTTTTGATGTCAAACAACGGAATACAGCATCTCTTCAGGCTTTACAGTAGAGCTGTCAGTATTGCAAAGCTGGATGTTATTGGATCATTGGAGCCATGTGAAAACCTCAGACCCCTAAAAGAAATTGAGAATTGCTGCAGTTTCTGCTTTCCAATAGGTAATTACATAAATTATTTTTTTGCATATGTTTGTCATTGGCCCGTGGCCTTCATCCCAGGACTGTTAAAATACTTTTTACAGAAGGAAGAAGACATTGTCAGGAGTCAATTTCCAACAAACAGAGGAACAATGACATCAGAATATTTGTGAAATAATATGTAGAGAAATCTGTTCTGGATTCAAACTATTAGAAACTTGCAACATGTCAAGCCATGTGTGTTGATATGAGATGCATTACAGTATTACTCATCCAAAAGCTGCATGATAATGATCAGTTATCAATAAAAGTGTCAGTGCTGTGAAGGAAATGTCTCGTAAACATAAACAAATGACAAAATGTAATTTAAAAAAGATCAATGTACAATCACTGCAAATCAGCGTTTTGATAAAAGTGTTGAAATGACAGCAGGTATATATGTAGGATCTGACAGAAATTAGTCATTAGTCAATTAGTGATGAGGTGAGGTACACTAAACCACATTAATTTCCTCTCTAACAGTTTACTTTATCATCTCACAGTATGAAGATATTTTCCATCCCTGCATAATCACCATAGGTCTGTGTACTGTAGGAAGAAGGAACATCAGAGGAGCAGCACTGCAGTGTTTGAGCACACAGGCGCCACTTCTGTGGTTATGAACTATAAAAGGATATGCACAACACAAATAGTCCGTAGCCTCACGAGCCATGTTTTGCTAGCTTGTCAGTCGGTTGATGAGTTAAACATAATGGCCCTAAAATCCCAAACATGTCCTTTACAGACATTAGCTGATGACCTTCTGTTCATTTAAAAACGCAGCAAGTCTGATACACAAAACAATCAAATTAAAACAAGCAATAAGTGAACACATAAATAAATAATAGTTTACCTTCAAAGCTGCACCGAGTGAAGTTTGTGCTTTTACAGAGCTCCCTTGCAAAAATACATGTTAATTTATGAATGAGTAGTCATGAGGCCCCGAGGTGCTCCATGTATGGTATTATACATGTGCTGACCCTAAAATACAGTATACAATCCTCAGTTCCCTCAAACATGGAAACACACAAGGCTGGATTACATCAGACAGATAAGGAATCATTCTCCGACTATACAGTATTTCTCCTCAAGCACCTTTTTGTTAATCTGACATCTGATTATTAAGTCGGCAACTGAAACCGTAGCAGCCCTCTGACCAGTGTTTTTATTATCATTTGAAATGACCCTTAGCAGACTAAATAAATAAGGCTCATGGAGATTGAAGCTGTCAGTTACTGTCAAAAGTGCTAATAGCAGTTTGCTTTCAACCTCTTTGCCCTTTCATTATATCTTTATGAATAAAAGAGATCGTTAATGCACATTTACAAACTGCCTGTTTTGGATGAAAAGCAGGTTTGTCAGTGAAACACTTATTGGAACTTGACTTTTTCGTGCTTCTAAGAACATTCAATTGCATGAACAATTGTGAATTTGATACGACAGAACTGATCATGGATCCAATTTCCACTCAAAGTACAACAGCATGTGTTGTGGATAAGAGGCTTGATTGCTGTTAAATGCTTACTTGTGACTTACAGACGACGCTGGCGCTCTGAATCCTTTACTGAGAGCCGCCTGTGAAACGCTTGTTCAATTTTCTCCCTGATGTGTTTATCTCTTATCGCGTGTGTCTGTCGTCTCTCCTCAATCAAGCCTTTCTTTTGTTTTTCTAGCCGTCTCTGCTTTGATTGGCGGGCGTGGTTCAGGGCTAAGGACACTCAAACAGAGAAAGGGCCGTGTTGCACCACATACATACAGGAAGTAGCTACGGGGAGTCGTTTGTTCAGTCACACTGTTCGTCTGGAGGCTGGAGTTCTGGAGTCTTTTGCCGTCTATGCAGATCAACTGGTTGTTCTGTGTGTGTGTGTGTGTGTGTGTGTGTGTGTGCGCTGAGAAGAGAAGTATGGGTCAAAGCAAAGGTATAAAGGCAGAGGTTGTAGGGTGTGGCTGTAGTATGTTGACCAGAAATGGAGACACATTTTTAGGATTGGATGACAGGATCAGGAGGACCGCCTCTCCTCGCTGGCTTCCTCGGTTTATTCAGTAGAGGGGTTTTTGTCCTTGGCTTTCAAATTCTGACCAGGCATCATTTAGTTCCATGAAAATCATCTTGGCATATTGTTCATAGGGCTGTCCTGTCGCCTGTGAGGGAAGACACACAATAAAATAGATAAATGTGTACAATAATCACCTTAAAATATTCTCCACTTCTGGCCGTATCCAAATGAGTGATACAAATTAAGGAATATTTGCATTTTGCAAATATCTGGTTACAGCTGACATAGGCTCCTAAAATAATGAGCTTCAATATCAAGACATGTGTGACTCTGTTGCTGCAGTGAAAAAAAAGGAAACTGACATAATGCCAATGCATTCACACAGAGGTGATGAACCTTTGTGAAAAAAAATTACGTGACCAAAAAACCAACAAACAGGTATAAAAAACAGAACCTAAAGCAAATAAATTAAAGAAAGAATTAAACTACGAATCAAAAATATGCCATTATTATACTCCATTAAATTCAAGTTTATTTATCATCTGTCTGCCATTCACTTCTCACGCATGCTCACTAATAATTGACAGGGCTGTCAAATAATGAAATTAAGAAGCCAATTAAAATCTCCCTGAAGAGTCCAAGCGCCAAAGACTCTGTTAAGACCTACCGCCACATATCATCTGTTAATAATAAACAATTATCTTTTCTTCATCTGACTTGTCTCTCCTGATTGAAATGCTGCCGTCTTGTACCGATTGATCCGTGGGTATTGATTTTGTGATTCACTCACTAGACCCCTGTGATAGCGTACATGTTGGGGTGCTCCTACTTGTTCTGATAAAAGAGAGAATGGTTAGAAGTACTTTCTCCTTGCATGCATGCTGGTGCTTTCTACCTGCCATGATCTCACAGCAGATCACAGAGACATAACCATAATCCACTGAGTAATCCTGCCAGTAAAAAGAAAAAGGCTCAGACCACAGGTAAGCTCATTTTACCAGCTGTTGTTATGATTGCCTTGTCTTGACCTTTGTAAAGACACGGAGGAGCCTAGCTTTGTTGTGCTGTGCTGCTGTGAGCCATTCTCACTTCACTGTATTTATTCACAGGTACAAACGACTTGCTTCACTGAAGATCTGGAGCCAGATTGTGTGGATTCATTACAACAATGCCGCTGATCGTACACCTCCTAACACTGATCTTGGTGGAGTCCACCATGGGAGCCCCAAAGGTCATGAATTCGAGAGACACAAGAATAGATGAGATCAATATTTTTATGACTATGGCATGGCAAGTAGCCAACCACATAGGCCCAAATTCTAGCTGTTATGTCTGTGGCCTAATGCCATACACAGCTGGAGAAGGCTTACCTCTGATGGCCATACCTGCCTCTGACTGTGACACCTGCCACCTGATGCATATTCCATTATCTCAGTCCTATTCTCATCCTGATTGTTCCAAGCTCTCCAAAATGAGGCCACTTAAGTGTTCGAAAGGACATGGGAACTGCTTCAGATGCCTCGAAACTCCCAAACCTGTTCCCATACAGCTCATCCCGCATAACTTCCCTTGGTGTCTCCAGAATGACGGCGAGGTGCCTGTGGGGCAGTCGGACTGTCTTTGTACATTCAAATGGGACCCAAGACATACCAATTTTGAATTTAAACCCCTGGATTCTTCACCTCAGCATTGTTTGGCAGAAGCAGGCGAGGAGCGCTTCAGTGCTCTAGCTCACCGCACTGCCAGTTGCTCCGTCTCCTCTCCTGTAGGAATGTACTGGGTATGTGGAAACCTTGCATACCCGCATCTTCCCGTGGATTATAATGGGCGCTGTGGATTGGCGTACGTCATCCCGGCTATGAGAGTGACTCAATCCCTGCCCCAGAAAGCTCTCAAACGGGTGCAACGTGGACTTTCAGATGTCTTTGGGACTCACCATCAATCAGATTTCAAGAACGTACTCGGCCCCCTTCTTCCTTTTTACGGAGTTATGTCTGCGTTAGATCAAATCGCTGATCTGTCTCTTGCAATAGAAGCTATAGCTAATCAAACCGGTAAAGCGCTCATGCTTCTGTCGAGTGAACTCGCCTCTGTCAGACTTTTAGCTTTACAAAACAGAGCAGCTTTGGATTTTCTTTTAGCAGCCCAGGGAGGAACGTGTGCCGTCATTGGTTCTGAATGTTGTACCTTTGTGCCTGACTATAATGCTACAATTGGTGATATAATTAACCACCTTCATGAAACTGCTAAATCTGTTCAGCAGGATAGTAGTTCTTTATTTGATTGGTTAAAAACTGCTTTTGGTTCAATCGGTCATCGCGCAGTTGAAGTGCTAATCATGCTAGTTGTTTTCATTGTTTTATTCTCTTTCTTTATATCATGTGTGAAAAAGTTCATCTTTAATATAAGATAAGTACAAACAACTCTCAATCACATGGCACGAGGCTTTTGCTTTGCCAACATGACTAAATGGTATATGTCTCTTAGATTACATTAAAACTGTAACAATGTGCCTCAAAACACTTTGTCAGAAACATTGTTTTATCATCTTGATAACTCCTAATTTTATGAGAATTGCTCATAAAGATGATTTTGAACAGAATGTGTTTTAGAACGTTTAACTTATGTTAGTGGTTTCAGGGACACAGCTCTAAAACAGAAATATAAGAAAGGAATAAATACAATGTGTTTTTATTTGCTCTATATCTGTAATTGTATTGCGCCACACAACCCTGTTATTGAAGTTTATTAATAACATATCTGGGGTCTATTTGACCTGAAAGTATTATATAATAATAAAACATTTCATTATTTTGTGTGATAACCCTGCTGTGCAACTCCAGTTTGTTCCAAAAATAACTTAAATGATGTTCTATATATGGTGTTTAAAAAAAAAAAGTAATTATATATATACATATATATATATATATATATATATATATATATATATGATGGGGAAAATCTCAGTTTTAATGAGATTTTTCTTAAATTGAGGAAAGGGACAGAGTCTTGTTTTCTCTCCCTGCAGTCATACAAGTACACTAAAAATATGCTGTTGTCATATTTGTGTGCCTTATTTTATATATTTTATTATACAATTAGAATTTATAGCAATGTTTTTGTATTCTTTATTCTAATTAAATTGTGTTACCTTACGTTTATTGTAATTCTGTGTTTAAGAAGGACCTAGCAACACAAGCTTTTCATTGTACAGAGTAACTGTCTGTTATCTGTGCATATGACAATACAAATATCTTTAATCTTGAAGTATAGATCCTCAGTTAATTTTGATTAAGTCCACCATCATCATGTGTCTCACCTTATCTGGATGGACGACCAGGACTGCTTTGCGGTAGACCTTTTTGACCTGTTCTGGGGTAACCAGGTCAGCCATGCCCACAGACTTCCAGCGCGTCTCCCCCTCCCACAGCACAGTATGCATGGTGGACAGCAGAGCACGGATGTTACGCTCCTTCCCCTCGATCCAGTCCAGAATCTAGGTCACAAACAGGAGAGGGAAAGAGAGGGATTTGGAACAATAATTAGCAGAAAGGCTTTCAGTGTTTTCTGGCTCTGGTGAAATGTTTTTAAAGTAGTAATTAGAGGAACCAAAGTCTGGTTATGGGAGACCTACATTAGTTGCATCACTTAACTCTGGAATACACAGAAAAGCTTTGTTTGCCAAAAGTTTTTGAGAACACTATCCTACTTTTGGGAACCACTAAAGTGCTTGTAGTGTGCTACACTGGACAAACAGGTGACAAAACCCCAGTGAACTGAACAGCAATTATACTCAGATGTAGTGACGCAAATGTCATGGGAGTTCATGGTGTTTCTCAAAGAAACTTCAACAGCAAATAAGAGCAACACACAACTCCTTAAACTATTAGTACACACATCACACATCATCAGAAAAAAGCCCCTGCCTTTATTTTCTCAGGGTCCATCTCTTTGGCCATCTCCTCCTTCCTCATCTCTGCTATAGTCCTGGGCCCTTTCCTTTCTTTGGTCCCCGCAAAGCCCTGACCAGACAGCAGGTCATCAAAGTTGGCATGCGAGGCTTTGGGCTTCGTACCTGGGAGAGAGGAATGCAAATAACAAAGACAGAAAACTTACTTTTTTAAAGCCATTTTAAGCCACTTTCTGTCCTGTACTATATGCTGCAATGCTCTGTGAACTACAGTGAGAGATTAACTCCCTCAAAAGAATGAATGTACTTTATGTAACAGAGACAACACAAATAAACATGTAAAGAGGAGTAATGCAACATTTATAATGTATACATGGCATCTAGCTTCAAAGAATTATGGAAATTTATGGAAAATATTTCATGGCTACAATAATTTAACACATTCACAACCTGACCACACCGTTTTCATCACCACCTCTCATCCACATCTCTTGCTCACCCGTGCTAGCCTGTGTTTTGGCCCCAGCGCTGGGTGAGCCTCCTCCCATTGCAGAGAAGCTGACATTGTAGTTGGGTCGGTTCTGGGGCGAAGTGTGAGGCAAGGGTGTGTGACTGGGGCTGGGCTTTGGCTGCGGGGCAGGGCCCTGCCCTGGGTTTTGCCATCCTCCACCGCCTCCAGCACCAGCACCTGGCTGCCACGAGGAGAAGCCGGCTCCTGTGTGGGCCTGCCACCCTTCTGCATGCTGAGGAGACGGAGGAGGTCGCGATGGGGAGCCCATGGGAGGGAGGGAAGGGGCGGTCCCAGTAGGAGTGGTGGGTTTGCTGGAGAAGCCGGGACCTGCGAATGCAAAAGACAGAGATTATGACATATAGTAAGGTTGAAATAACAACAGCTAATGTGCTACAGACTATTTCCTGTGACTGACCTCCAAGGCTTCCCCCGAGGTTTCCGATGTCAGCGAACGGGTCCAGGGTGTTTGGCTTGGTTTGGTGGGTGGGGGTGCTGTTCACCGAGCCTGTGGGGCTAGTAGTGGCTGACAGACTGCCCATACCAAAGCCTGCTCCTGGATGAATGAACAAACAAGCCCTTTATTTTACAGTTCTTTTGGTCTTCATCTTTTAGTTCCACCAGCTGCCATGGATGTGAATACATACACATGGTTTAGTCCATTTAGTGCTGTTGGTATTTGTGTGTGTGTGCGTGTGTGTGCATGTGTGTGTGTGTGTGTGCGCATGTGTTTGGGTTACTGGTTTCTACCTGTGCTTGTTGTGGCAGGTCTGTTCCAGTCCCATCCTCCCTTTGCATTTTGCTGCTGAATATTGACGGTTGGGTTGGTGGGCGGGACGGGGGAACTTCGGCCTATTCAAGCATAAAGGTTTGTCACACACTGAGCTGAGAAAATAATAACATTGTTGATTCTCATGAGAGGCATTATTAGAAGCAGTTTGATGTCTTGAAACTGAATTTACTGTTGACATCTCCTTGCTCAAAAGGCACAGATACATCGCCAATAAATGTATCAGGCCTGTCCATACCTGTTATCTGAACATTAGTGCGGGCTCATGTTGGGTTCAGGTCAGCAATATTGTAGTGTCAATTGTAAACGTAGCATGATACACTGATTAATAGGCCTATTGATACAGTAACGCTATTATTGTCTCACTTCATCATGCACACACTGCTATATAAAGTTGTGAAGTTTAAAGAAATGTCTTCAGGCTGAACATGTTGCTGATGGGGAATTAGTTGTACTTGGGGGAAATATCAAGCCCGTGCAATATATACATGCATACTAATCAGAGAGGCTGCAAATACTCAGCAGACATCATGCAAGCCCATTTATTTCCACACAGCAATATAGCAATAAATAAAAGGTGAACTCTTGCAAAACCAGTGTGTGAGTGAGCAAAAATATGAGAAAGAAGCAAGTTATTCACAAACACAAGGCAGTTGAATGAATCTTGGTGGGTGAGTTGATGCGCAGAGACAATGACGATGCATGTTAATGTCTTAAGGTGTGGCAGCAGACTTGCAGGTACAGAATGACGTGCCTTACCCTGAAATGGACTCTTTGCTTTCATCCACAATGCTGTGAGTGTGCAGAAGCATGCCTTACCCAAGCTTGCAGACTGCAGGGTGGGTGATGGAGAGCGAGCAGCATGCAGGAAGGGGTCGGGCTGCCCCACATTACCTGGTCCAAGGAATGAACCCATCATGTCCTGGGGCTTGGGCATGGGACCCGTCCCAAAGGGATCAAATGCTGAGGGACACACACATACCCATTATTATTGCCTTACTGTAGAAAATTGTATAACCAAATATGTTAAACTTTTATAAAAGTTGGTTAATTTTATTTTCTTAACTTTTGCATTACAGAATGTGTTGTGACACTGTTATTTTATAATATATTTTCAAATAATCATAACTGGTTTTCCATGTGCCAAAAGGAAAACGACTTTACCTTCAGATGTGTTTGTTATTGTTATTGATTACAATAGTTTGCATTACAATTTGTAAAATATGCAATTTTACATTCTTCTTACACTTTTTAGGAATACTATTTGCTTTATTTAACTAAAATATTAAAACAACTAATTAATGTGAGGTATAATAATTTTAGTATAGCTTTTTTTGCCTTCTCTGCATTTTTATTTTTATGCTTTTCATTTTTATAATTATTAACTTTATAAGATTGAAAAAATAAATAATATTTTGAATAAAGATCAATGTATGCGCTTATGAACAGCATGTGAAGAGGAGAATTAACGACATATCATCTGGTGAAAACAGTGAGAAGCAGATGAAAGCACAAGAGAGAGCTATTTAACTGACCTTATGTTGAGAGTACTATTTCTAAATTTCAGAATTAACTTTCATGCTTAATTTATTATATCAGTCATTAGAAAACCACTGAAATCCTAAATGTGAACCAAGCAATCTAAACTTAGTTTCAGCAATATCCCAGTTGAATATTTGTTTTGGGATTGTGTTTCAAATCAAATGCACTTTCCAAATTGGTATCTCACCTGTTGGTGCAGGAGAGGGACATGGCGAGGCAGTGTTCGGGACTACTTTATGTGGTGTGGACTGGGCAGATGACGATCCACTGGTGGGTTGGGGTGGCCCCCCGAACAAGTCCCCTAGGAGGTCAGTGGTGGCAGCTGCAGCAGACGGGGGATGAGTTGAAGGCCGGTTGATCCCTTCCCCATCGAGGCCAAGAAGATCCACTTCATCGGGGGCAGGGGCACCAGGCATCGAAGCAGGGCGTTCGGGTTTCTGGGGGGCCGTGCTGGCGTTGCTTCGCTGGCTGGAGAGAGAGAGCATCTCGTCATCCGAGGGCTCGCTCTCCTCGCCGTGGCCCCGACTGTCTGCACCTCCATGAGGCCGACTTGGCTCTGCAGATGTATGAGAATGAGGAAAGAGGTCGAGAAGAAAGAGACAGAGGAGAGGTGTAATGAATTACCAAATGAGACAGAGGCATGCAAAGTGGAGAAGGTAGAGAGAAATTACAACGCAGACAAAGGAAATGAATTGGGACAAAGCAGACAGAAATACAGAGTAGGTTAAGAGGGAAAAGTTGGGCATAATGGGCAACTATGTAGGTCATTTCTGCAACACCAGCTGCACACTTTGCAGTTTGCCAATGGTAGCTGCTCTTAGCTACAACAATTAGAGGAGGGCATTTCTATAACACTCTAAATCTTAATTTATGGGTCCAATCAATAAAATATACAGTATGCTTTTAACCAAAGGATGGGATGTATGTGTGACTATAAACCCCAGCTACCACTAATCTAGAGCAATATTTCACTTTGGTAGAACATGTTTAATCTGTACCACTTTGCTTTCTTTAGCTATCATCACTGGGATTATGTGCTTTTTTCCCAGTTCACCATATTGCTCTGTGTACAGGGGGAATTGGTCCACTGTTGTAGGCCATCAGGGGAATCACAAACAAGAGCAATGTATTCATGTCTCCAGATGTTTGGTATTTGTTCAAGAGACAGATTAAAATCATCTACCACAATGATATATGCAAGGATGGGGTTCATTTCAATTCAATCAACACAGATTGTGATTTCCCAATACCAGAATATATATTGGTCTATGCATTCAATGCTCTCTCTGCATTTTGGGGAGAGTATGATTGAATTGAACAAATCCCTGGTTAACTTCTCTAACAGGTCTGTGATCTCCTCTATTGTCTTACCCTCCAGATCCAATCCCTCCATTTCATCTTGCCGGGACAAAAATGAGAGTTAGTTCATTATGGTTCTTGTCTACATGTACATGTGGATGTGGGTTTGGCATATACTACATCCTCCTGCTTCAAGTTATCTATTGCAGTTGTGTACCATCTCAAACCTTTGAGCATATCAATTTGGTTCTAATTGTATTGTGAATTTGTAGATTTGTATTAGTCACTTGTTTCTATCTTTGTGCACACAAGTCTGAGTTTTAGACTTTTAACTTTTGGCTGGTTTCAGTTTTTGTAAATAAGGTCTGAAGGTAATGATTAGTAAGGCATTTAAGAAATGTTAGCTATTTCTAATTCACATCAAATTCAAGCTGGGAAGCTCTACAGAGCAACTCACATCCAGAAGCATTTATGAATAGCTTCCCATCTAAATTGTGATGTACTATAGGCCTATGTTATTGATTTAACATATACGTGCAGTCCACATTATTGTTTGTGTGTCTTGTTTGTCCCCAGTGTAGCTGCCCCCACTCTACCAGCAATAGCCAGGGCATCCTGATGCTCCTGATGGCAGGAGAAGAGCACGCTGGGGTTGAGATCTTTACAGGGGAACTGCTCCCACGGTGGCGTCAGGTCTTTTTGCTTATCCACCCCCTCCACCTCCACGTCCAGTATCGCATGGAAAAGCTGGGGATACTTCTCAGGAGAGTCGCATGCATCCAGCTCTGGTCTGAGCAGAAAATTGTGTGTGTGTGTTATGGTGAGAAGCACAGAGAGGGAAAACAAACAAAACCATGATTTCAATGCTCTCTGTCAAACAATGGATGTATGGATGGATCAGCAAAGTGATCAACCACAGGGATTAAATAGAAGAGATGCACTCACTTGTTAAACTTTAACATGGTGGTACCAGGAGCAATGAAGCCAGTGTGGAACTGGATCTGGAAGATCTGGGTGTTGGACACCTGAAGACAGTAGAACAAATCTAAGTGTGGGTCATGGGATATTTTAGTGTATCATACCCAATTGCATCAAAAGTCAAATGTAGTCAAATGAACATGACACAGTTCAACAGAACTTTCTGTTGGACTGTGTCATGTTCACTCACTGAGAAATTACTTCTTGTTTACCTTGGCCTGCAGTCGTCCCCCGATGGTGGACCTCATGTGGTAGACCGAAACAATGACGTCTCCTTGCACACTCACACCCAGAGGGAAAACTACCTTACCCTCTTGGACCCTGTGCTCTCTGTAAATGCGGAGTGTGTGGGAGGGAAAAACAAAACAAAATGAGGGTAGAGGAGGAAAGAATAAATGGGGCAGCAATTGGGAGAAAAATTGAGAAGTGGAAAATGAGGAGAAAAAAAGCACTATGCGTTTAAGGCTCTTTGCTCATAACTTCATATGCATCATACGCTGCATGACATCTTTTTTTAAAGGCGTACACACTTCCAATAAGATTCCCCTACCTCATCCTCTCGTACTCCTGTGCAGTGGAGAAGATCTTTGTCTCCCCAATGAGGACGTCGCAGAAGGGCCGACAGCCACTGCGCTGCTTGTTGAAACAGGGGACTGGAGTCACGGTGAGACCCTTGATCATCAAGGGCTTGGAGTGTGGGAGACTGGGCTTCTCCGATACCATGCTACACACATAGCCTATGTACCTGCAAGAAGAGACAGAAAGATAATCACTTACTGTATATGATAAGTGGGATGTTTATGCTGCCATTTCGATAAACTCTCAGTAAACGTGCACTTAAACTCATAAAGGATGTTGTTAGATGCTCTAAAATGGACTGATAAATAATACAGCTACTGGCTAGTGAGGTATTAAAAAGTCAAACCTATGAGTGTCTGTCAGGCCTGCAGCCTCAGATGTATGCTGAGAACTGCTGGCTGCACTATTCAAGTTTTGATTAGCCTAAGATCTACAACAGACAATTGTATGAATCTATGAAAACATGCATTGACTCCAAACGGGCAGATATGAGAATAAGCTAATTCTGAAACCCACTTCATGTGAATGTGTTTACTTCTGACAGCTTTATTAGAAACCGAACAATTTCATTCAGTGGTAGAGAAAACACAGAAAAGAAGAAATTGCTTTTCTTTATCTTTTTCTCTGTCACACTCACACACTCACACACACACACACACACACACACACACACACACACACACGTTCAGGGTTACAAACCTGCGGTGTGACGGCCAGAGACCAGAACCTGGTCTTTTGGCGCTGAGCAACTGCATGGCAGGAACTGGGTTGTTGAAGAGGTGGCAGAAGCAGAACATGGCACAAACCAAAACACCCGAGGGAGCCCGAACATCCTAAAACACACAGCAAAGGAGACTTTGAGACACTTCAAGAAAAGATGGGTAATCATTATATTCTCAAGCTTTGCTAATATACTTGTTGGTCCGGTCTGCCATGCATGGTAACCCTTGAATGACAATGTGAACATGTATAGATCGAGCCACCGAACACAGAGCCATAAGATATACAGCTATAAGAAGAACTGTTAAAGTAGCAAATAATCTAGTGTACCTAGTTGTCTTCTAAGTCATAGCTTAAAAGTTCATATGTGAGTTTATGGAAATGTCTGATGATGAAACCATGTGCCCAAACAGGACAACATGTTATGTAACGGTAGTCAAGAATGTTGCACACTGAATGAATTCACTGTCATATATTCACTCGGTTCATTTCAGGTTACAGGAAGACAAAAGCATTCTTGTGATTCAAAGCAGGGGGCACATTTTGTTTAGAAAGGAACCGTTTGGTGGAGGTTATGCAAGATGGAGCAGTTTGCCAAGCCACAGCAAAACACAGTGACTTGGCAATAACATGCTCCACCGTGTACAGTGTGGCTGTCACTGAATTCGAAAAGAGAGAAGTCCTGTTTCACTTAATACTTCAGTAGTAGTGACTGTATTGCAAAACATTTGTATTTAGGGTTTTAGCTGTGCTCAAATATGCATGACATTATCAAACATTTAGAGTGCCAGTGTGTAGGATCCAGAGGTATCATATCGTGAGGTGAGGTTTGCAGTTTTTCCAACCAACAGAAACTTCTCCCGTGTGCCTTTTATATTACTTGCACGTGCCAAGCATGTCGACAACTACGGTGGCCAGCGCACAAAAAGCAACTGTCTGGTCTGGGCTACTGTAGAAAGTGTAGATATAAACTGCTCATTCTTAAGTAACAAAAAGACAACTATTCTGGTTTTCTGGTGCGTAAACACTATGAAAAACATACTTATTAAAATGGAAGATTTCTGCCAATAGATCCCCCAAAAGTCTACACACTGGCCCTTAATGAGTATGCTTAGGCAAACTAAAAGTGCAAATATTAACCTTGTTAATTATATATATTTATACAATAATTCTTATTATGTTTGTTTTTTACTGAACACAGACATATACTAAGAGACTCAATAATCTATCTTTTAGGTGCTGTGCAGAGACTCAAAACGTGTCAATTAAAAATAAAACACAACTCCATGAGGTATTGTGGGATAATAATCAAAACTGGTCCCTATACATTAAAAGTACCTTCACGTCATAGTAAACTAAATGAAACATGACACTCTATGTGGATAGAAGTGCAAAAGCAAGGACAATTCATATGAGACAATCAATCAAAAAGAAATGGAGGATAGGGATGAATATGATGAGCGTCTCCTTACCGAGCAGGTGATGACACACACATTTTTGGGGTTCTGTTTGAGCCAGTTGTGCATGTTCTTACACACAGCAAACAGGTTGTGGAGGCTGGGAGCCTGGCGAGAAGGCCAATTACACTCGGAAACCTGGAAATGAGTTGGTGCAAGGAAAAGAAACAAAAGAGGGATGAGGAAAACAGACAGATCCAGACAGAAAGAAAGAAGCAGGGAAGAGGCAGAGAGAAAGAGGAACGAAGCAGAAATAGAGGAAACCCAAGAAATAGTCAGGAGGGGAGGAGGAAGGAGAGGTTGAGGTCAGCAACAACACTGCATTAGCAGAGCAACACAAAAGCCAGTTGCCATAATGAGTAATCTGCCATCTCAGCAGCTCAACTCTGCAGCTTTCTGGGATGTTTCTGCCGGAGGGTGGCAGTGTTTTCCTCCCACTTGAAACCAAATCCAGCTGTGCAAAAGTGTTGCATGACAAAGACTACACGCTGAGATATTCATAACCATAAAGATGAAATCAAATAGAATAGATGGAGCAATCAGATTTGAATCCTGCTTTTGAAATGGTAATTTAGAAGGGACATTTGGGTTGGTGAACCACGAGTTAGATCTTTCATTGAGAGACATATCGAGTCACACGTGATTTTATTGCTGTGGCGAAGCATGTCAAAGATGCATGTTGAATCACTGCTGTGTTACATCTCTTGAAAATTATGTTGCTATATCTTTGAGCTCATGGTTTATCCCAAAAAACAGTTAACTGTAAGAAGATTTTTGAATTAGGGTTAGGGTTGAACTCTATAATAAAATCACAAAGGGTTTCTTTCAAGTGAGAGGATAGTACTACATGGTATTTTCTGACTCAACATTAAGTAGTGGACTCAATGTAGTCATGAGTCCTGATGTTGTCTGTCTCAATCTAACCTCTCAACTATGAGTTGCTCATACTGCTGAACCCACTGAGAAACAACACTTAATTCTGTAGCTCTTCCAAGGTCTCAGCCACATTTACTTATTGCTTTACTTCTGACCTCCCAACTAGTGAAAAACTACATGTGAGCGTTAGCAAACAGTTGCCTAATTACATATTAAGCAGACACAAAGCAACATTGTAAGTCAAATTTTAAATTGTGTTTCTGGATAAATGATCGGCTCAATTAGGGGAAATTAGAGGTTTATATGTTTATATGTTTATACTGGGTTCCCACAGTTTATGAGCAGATGTAGCGACAGGCCCAACTAAACACTGGCAAACCAAAAATAGAGCCACCAAACTGGAAATAAGTCCTCATATCTCACTGTAGTGTTGAAATAAAATAAAAAAGGTGCAGCAACCACTAACTAGGCACAAACTAATACATCTGTAAGGGCTTGATCTGTTGCTTAATGAGACGGCACCACACTCACCCTGTTGGAGAATTTGGCGCCGCGGTAGTTACGCTGTGATAGATTGAAGACAGTGTAGTGGTCAGCATGGCGGCTGTCGAGGAAGGAGCGAATGTCCTCGACATGGTTCTGGCAGCCGATCTGGACTGACTCCGCTGGGTAGGTCATCACTGAAAATAAAATACATCGCTCAGCTCCTGGATGTTTAGAAGAGTTGCATGCACTGTTGGTGCAGATGTTTACACAATACACTGTATGAGAGAGGCTCATGGCTGCGTCCTCCATCTTTTATCCGTCTTTACAATTATTCTGCAGTAAATTAATACAAATTTTAAATGTGAAGAGTAGGTCTATATTCAAGCATGACCGTCAGCCGCTGCACACTGAGCATTATGAGTTCGAAGCCCTTGGGTGACAAATGTTCAGCTGAATATGTTCTCTAAAGGAATCACTGCTGCTCCACACTCATGAGAAGCTGGAAGCAATGTGGGAATGAAAGATGAGGACAGGGGGAAGGCTGAGGGTGCAGTTGCCTATTCATCTGGATGTGTTTATGAATGTGTTAATACATATATTAACCTTTACTATCCTGTATTATGCAGATAACATACACTTTCACCTTCTCATCTGTTAAGTTTTCTACATTTTCCAAATCACCTTCTTACTCTGAGAATTGAGTTCTTGCATGAACACTATTTACAGCCTCGTATTTTCATGCACCCATTGGGACTTAGAAACGTTTGGATATCAATCGTTTGGTCACTGTCAATCAAATGTATATAGAATAGAATATAGAATATATCAAATTCAGTTTATGAACTTACACTTTGATTGAATATTTATTAAATAACTATTTTTAAAGGATTTTCTTTTTTTAAATCTCTGGTACCTCATGGAGGGCCTTCACGTACCCCCAGGGGTACACATACCCCCATTTATAGAGAATAACTTATGATTTGAACTCTCAGGGTGTTTAAAATGCAGTTTTTCTAATTGTGAGTTAATTATTTCTGGAGACAATGTTAGAGTGCATCTACACACACGGCACACACATGCACACAAAGGCCAGCAGCTACAACCAAACGTGTTTACCTATGATCCGAGAAGTGATGTAGGCAATGTCCAGCTCCCCTTTGGTGTACCTGTAATAAGGAAATATTTGTTAAGTAAACGACAATTACTATCAAAAGCTATGACGACCTTCAGCAATATTTCAAACACAGTGGATGTGGTTGAGTGCACTTACACTCGGACAAATCCTTGAAATCTGCACAGTGTTTGTGAAAGCCCCCTCGCTCTGTGTTGTGTTACAGGTGTTATCCACGAGGCACGTGTGTTGATGGATTCAGACAATGCAAACATTTAGACAAGAGACTCAAAAGATGCCCTGTTCTTGAAAAATATCAAATAATTACAAAGAGGAGATCAATGCATGGCCAGCATCCAAAAGGTTGATCCATCTGCCTCCAGCTGTCAGTGCACCAGGCTGCATGTCATGCATATCCAAGTAATTAGACTCAACAGGCTTTAGGGCAGAAGCTTCCGTGTGTTTGGCTTTGGGGAAGTTATCTTTTTCAGGCTCACCACACTCGGCTGATCTGCCCGGGATCAAAGGAATAGCATATGTGAATTCTTCAATTGAGCATCATTGCCTTTCACTGCTAAATTTAGCTATTCCATATGGAGTTTTTTTTTCCAAACTGTGGGAGCAGCTGGGGTGCACACACATACGCACAATGAAAGTGAAGGAAAAGAGTACATATGAAACACTATGAAGCAGGTGCAGAGGTTGTTGTAACGGACTCACTAAACTTATTATGTCTTGTATTTGAAGAGTCATTTATAAAAAGCTTTTTACCCAACAGCGGCACACGGTTTGGCTGGACTGCAGTTATCATGCAAAACACATCAGTAGGCTAATGTGCATCAGATTGAGTTGACTTGTGGCCTATAGGGAAAATCCCCCAAGCAGGGCTGATCTGTGCCAATCACCGCTGTGTGGTCATGGAGGAGCGCCATATGGCCCTGATGCAATCCTTGACCTGGTTACGTAATGCAGTGCTACTCAACTAGTCTGCTTTTGAGCGAGAGCACGCTCAGTGTGCCTGGTCCTTTTGCAGCCGTAGTTTTCTGAGTTCCCTGGTTTACAGCGGAACTCAGAAAACTACGGCTGCAAAAGGACCAGGCGTTCAGGAGTGGGGACAAGGACTTGTACACAGAGTCAAAATACAGGTTTAGCAGGGCGGTGAGGGACGCTAAACGTCAGCAAGTGATTCTGCTTCTGTCTGGAGAGGGCTCAAACAGATCACCAACTACAAGCCCAAAACCCCCCACTCCATGAACGACCTCCGCCTGGCAGACGAGCTGAATGAGTTCTACTGTAGATTTGAAAGACAATGGAATAGTCCTGACGCCATCCCCCTCAGCCCCATCAACAGCCCCATCAACAGCCCCACCAACCAGCCACAGACCACCAGCCCTCCCTCCCCAGCCCATCAGGGGCTCACGCCTCTGAACCATCGTCCACAGCGCCCCCTACCCCCTCCACAGTGACGACCCTCATTATCCAAGAGAGAGACGTTAACAGGCTTTTTAAAAAGCAGAACCCCCGCAAAGCAGCCGGCCCGGACTCTGTCTCCCCCTCCACCCTGAAGCATTGTGCTGATCAGCTGTCCCCGGTGTTTACAGACATCTTCAACACCTCCCTGGAGACATGCCATGTACCAGCCTGTTTCAAGGCCTCCACCATCATCCCCGTCCCCAAAAAAACTAGGATCACAGGACTCAATGACTACAGGCCCGTCGCCCTGACCTCTGTGGTCATGAAGTCCTTTGAGCGCCTGGTCCTGTCCCACCTCAAAACCCTCACCTGGATCCCCTGCAGTTCGCCTACAGAGCCAACAGGTCTGTGGACGATGCAGTCAACATGGCCCTCCACTCCATCCTCCAGCATCTGGACTCCCCAGGAACCTACGCCAGGATCCTGTTTGTGGACTTCAGCTCTGCCTTCAACACCATCATCCCGTCTCTGCTGCAGGACACGCTCTCCCAGCTGCACGTGCCCGACTCCACCTGCAAGTGGATCACAGACTTCCTGTCTGACAGGAAGCAGCACGTGAGGCTGGGGAAACACGTCTCAGCCTCTCGGTCCATCAGCACCGGTTCCCCCCAAGGCTGCGTTCTTTCCCCTCTGCTCTTCTCCCTGTACACCAACAGCTGCAGCTCCAGTCACCAGTCCGTCAAGCTCCTGAAGTTTGCGGATGACACCACCCTCATTGGACTCATCTCTGGTGGGGACGAGTCCGCCTACAGGTGGGAGACTGACCACCTGGTGACCTGGTGCAGCCAAAACAACCTGGAGCTCAACGCTCTGAAGACAGTGGAGATGGTTGTGGACTTCAGAAAGATCTCAGCCCCACCAGCCCCTCTCACCCTGTGTGACTCCCCCGTCAAAGCTGTGGAGTCCTTCCGCTTCCTGGGCTCTATTATTACCCAGGACCTCAAGTGGGAACTAAACATCAGCTCCATCTCCAAGAAGGCGCAGCAGAGGATGTTCTTCCTGAGGCAGCTGAGGAAATTCAACCTGCCAAAGACAATGATGGTGCACTTCTACACTGCCATCATCGAGTCCATCCTCTGCGCCTCCATCAGCGTCTGGTATGCTGCAGCCACTGCCAAGGACAAGGCCAGGCTGCAACGCATCATTCGCTCTGCCGAGAGGGTGATTGGCCGCAATCTGCCGTCCCTCCAGGACTTGTTTGCTTCAAGGACCCTGAAGCGGGCGAGGAGGATTGTAGCTGATCCCTCTCACCCTGGACACAAACTGTTCGTGTCCCTCCCCTCTGGCAGGAGGCTGCGGTCCATCAGGACCAAGACCTCACGCCACAAAAACAGTTTTTTCCCGTCTGCAGTCGGGCTCATCAACAGAGCCCGGGTCCCCCACTGACTCTAATGACTCTGTCACCCCCAGACAATTCCCACCGGACACTCACCTGCACATAGCCTTATACTTAAATACACTTGACACTTAAGACTACTCTTGCCACTTTCACACAACACTTACACTCATGCACATTCCATGCACTTTATCTTATTTTTGGTATTTTGATATTTTGATATGCTACTGTTTCAATGTAAATATTCATTCATCCATTCATCCTCATTTATTGCACTGCGTTAACTGTTAAATGTGTATTGTTAAATGTTAAATGTATGCACCTTCCCGCCAGGACAAATTCCTTGTATGTGTAAGCATACATGGCAATAAATGGTTCTGGTTCTGGTTCTGGCTGGTTCTGGTTCTTGGGATTTTATTCATTCTACATCACCATTTATGTAAATTTGAAGAAAAAAACAAAACATGTATTTGTTGTGTGACATAGACATTTACTAATGAAACAGACAAACAACCAAAGTTAAATCCATCGGAGCTGTTGTCTGTTAGCCCTCCATAATGAAGTAATTGGACCACAGTTCAGGTTTCTATTTTCATCCACTTATGTGAGTTTCACACTGTCAGGAAAGGTGAATATCTGTATTTACTCGATACTGCTTAAGCAATTAATTGTCACTTTTCTTGACCTTATTTAGGTTGCAAGAGCACATATTGTTTATTACCTTGAGGTAAAAATAGAGGAATGTTTGAAAAACGTTAGAACATGAATTTTGAAGAAAACAAATGTAACCATTTTATCTTGTTCTTTGTTTTTGTCCAGGAAATAAATCCACAAATCCCTGCTCCTCTCTTGAAATAGCTTGTTGGGTATTAAAGGAGGGAAGCAGGTCAGGTGTCAGGTTTAAATGGCCATGGCCAATAGACATAGAATATGCAAACGAGCAGTCTCCCTGACCTCTGGAGGTTCGAGCTGCAGCCAATTAAAAAGTACTGCAAGGTGTGGTACAGAGAACGAATAGAGGGAGATGGACACGACTGGAAAAAGGGCAAAGCTGATACGTGGGACGTTTCTTCTTTCTGCTGATCGAGCTGTCTGGGGCTAATGTGTCTCTAACAGCAGCAGTTATTAATGTTGGGCTAACTTATGTGTTTGACTCATTTTACTTTTACTGTTGCATATGTGTAAATGTACTGGCACAAGGGAAAATTAAACTTGTTAGATAGTCTGTATGACTTTACTTCTCTTGTTACTGCACGAAAGAGCATACTTTTGGTCAAACTCTCTTGTTTATGGACTCCCATCTTTGATCTCATTTTGAATCACTATGATTTAATGTGTTCTCCAATACTGTTTTCACAGTTTCGCTATTGCTTTCTGTCCAGTTTCTGTCTTTCACCTTTATTGAAAGTGTGTTCAGCTCGCAGCATAGCAGTGTAACTGCACACACAGAGAGGGCAGAAGAGACAACAAACACACACACACGCACATATGATACCCACCAGCGCCAACACCACAGTGCCTGTTGTTTACATTTCCTTCTGGAAAGTAAACATCAGGAGCACGAAAGCCATTTTAGGCTTCATTACAGTCGTGGAGAGGTGCTCAGTGACTATATACACTCACACACACACCGGGCAGGATGATGGATATTAGATTGGGGTTGTGCTACATTCCCTCCATGCTTCTCTCCAGAATTGTTATATATACATCAAAAAGGAGATTCTAAAGTTGAGAATGGCAACCAAAAGCTAACAGAAAAGCACTGATCATAAAATGTTTGCACTGAACCCACTGACCACAGGGTCCCACACAGAGGACACAACACTGGATTTCTTTCAAAAGGTGAGAGAAAAAATGTGTGGTGGAGAAATAATTACAGAGACAAAGAGACATGCCAACAGAGTGTTCGTGTTAATGAAACAGGGACAGATGAGAGATAAAAATAAGAGAGAGACAGATGAATGTGTGTCTGGCGGGAGAGGGTGGAGGGGGTCGCGGTGCAGACCGAGGACACTGTGCCTTTCACAAAACCAGATCAGCCATCCAGACTGATCTGGACCATTGCCATTGAGTTTCTCACAGACGGAGGAACACACAGCTGAGCGTTCCTGACAGATTAGTTTCCCTGCAAAAATTCTCTTCGGCCAGGTAAACATTCAAGCAGGCTGCGTTGAATAATTCAGCAACAGCCTTCGGCCTGGAATGCAGATGAGAGGCGAAGAGGAACCAATGAGGTCGAGTTGGGGTGTTAAAAGAAGGTCTTGTTAACAACTGAGCTCACAGGGGTTTTGCCTTGTATCAAGCAAGCTCAAAGAAATTGATACTGAAGTCTGTAGAAACACAATTTAAGATACACAAGCCCCACCTCTGGCAGAAAGAGTAGAACACCTTCAAGCTTAAAAATAATAATGTATTATATATAAAAGATGATTATTGTGTAATCAAAAGAAACTTCTAGCAATGGGGTAAACAAAGATTACGAAATATTTCTTGAAACTAAAATAGAAATCAGGCCACCCGCAAAATAATACCTGATAGTAAAGATAGTTTTGTCTCTTGTGTGCACTTTACCCCTTTGCTGCTGTAATCCTGTAAATTCCCCCTGCTGCGGGACTAATAAAGGATTATCTTATCTTTTTTCTTAAAAAAAGGTTTTGGAGATATTACTCTCCTGCTTCTTTATGGCTGACTCAAACCTGAATTCATTTGTTTTGCTCACTATGGAGCAAAAAGCTAAAAACACAACATTGACAACACTTTACTTATGAAGGTGAAATGGCAAAGCCTGTGAGCCAGCAGTTGTCTCGTTACACATTCGGCAGCATACAGTAGAGCAACATTGTCGTAGATTTAGAGTCCACCTGATGAAGTCTGATGTCTGTTTAGCTCTGTTTTGTCTCCACAGACCTCCAAGGAAATATCTGTCTCCGTAGCGGTTCGACGCTCCACTACGTTCACCAGCTGGTTGCTAACTGTGCTGACTGCGAACCATTTACGGAGACACAAAGAGACAGCCGAGTCTAGTGTTAATGATTTGGGGACAAAACTGAAAATAAATAGGAGGGAAATATGTGAAAGAGAGAGAGAGAGAGAGAGAGCAGCCTCCCTTGTGGGTGATAGAGATCAGCGGACCTCTCAAGAATACATCATTAGATCCTGCAGCTTGTTATCAAATCCCTCTAATTAACTGCTGACTTTGTCTTTAAGTTTTATGGAGCAAAACAGGGAAACTACCAATGACAGTCAATGGGCAGGACCCAGATAATCTGTATAATCCTGTCAGTATGCTTGGAACGCTCTGTAGATCTATAAGATGTCAATTTATTTATGAGGGCAATACACCATATAGTGCAGGCTATATCCTTTTCTGTCCTTCCGAATACCGCATATTATCTAAAGACAGCTATTAACGCTGTGCATACAACAGTACTCTGCAATCAACGCTCCAGTGTGTGAGATCACAGCGGGATAGTTTATGTTGACACTTGTCACGGTCAATGTTCAAATGTAATGTTCACGGCATCATCAAAGAAACCTGTCTAAGCAGTTTCCTGCACTGAACTGTGGCACATTACTGTACCTCTGCCAAGCTACCTTTCCTTTCCGAAGGCTTTTAGCCCGTTGCCACGGTAGCCTGCCTCCCACTGCCCCATTATCCCAACCACCCACTCACACATACATACATATACAGTGAACACACAAACACACACCACCACACACAGGGCCCTAATGAAATGAACCCTTCCGTATCAGCAGTGCACCGGCCATTTGGCACAATGAACTTCCATATGAATAATTCAGCCAGGACAGGAGACGGCAAAGAGAGGAGAGGAGATGCAGGAAAGGAAAGGTGGAGCTGAGATGAGGGGTGAGAGGCAGCCGAAAAACACCGGGTGAACGACATGGACAGGCGAGTGGGAGTTTGTCAAGATGTGAGCAGCTTTGATCGTTGTGTCTCTGCTCCTCTAGCGGAGACACAACGATCAAAGCTGCTGAGTCAACAGTGGGAGAGGAGCTGTGTGTGTTTCTGACAACACAGAGGCCCCTTTGTGCTGCCCTGTGCAGATGCCTGTGCACAAACACACTGGGACGACCGAGCCGTGCCAGACTCGGCTGCCTCCCTCCATCTACACTGCTCTGTTTCTCCTCTAAAGCTGTTGGACACTTACAGTACATTGTAATGAGTCACTAAAACAACATTCAGTTGATCAAAGTTATCACTACATTTGATATTTAATAGATGAACATGTGCAAAATCATGTGTTCATGCTGCCGTGAAACGGTTTTGCTTCACTTCATAAACTGCTCCAAATTCTATAATATCACTTGTCCCACGAGGGTTTTTACAACAAAAGATAACAACAACGTCACAGTTTCATGTCACACTGTGGGTCCAATAAAGTATTTATATAAGACTACGCCACATCAGTATTAACCATTTCAGATGCAATGAATGAAAATGCTATTCAACAATGTAAATAGAAAAGAACTGATGACATCAATGTTTTGAAAAATGTGTCCATAGTTGGAGAGGAGGAGAATGTGTGACTTTGAGTTAAATATGTTTTTCAGCAGTAGCATTATATGCAGGTCAAATTAAACTTGGTTTCAGTTTGGGTTGTAGATGTGGGATGTAGCTGCTGTCACATTATGGGATGTAGCTGCTGTCACATTATGGGATGTAGCTGCTGTCACATTATGGGAGTGGGGTCACAGAAGCCCCTTATCGGCATTTCTCTTACATTTGTAAAGGGTTAAGCCCTCGATTGTGTTTGTGCTCATCAATACATACAATATGATATGAACCAGTCCCAACCACTTCTGTACCTACATACTTTCTAACCCGACTTGCAGGGAATAGCACCTAGGCCACGTCCACCTGTGTCGTTTGTCCTCTAAGATTATCATGATTCATTTTGAAAAGTGAGGGTGAAAGGATGGAGATTGCGAATCAGATTTTATTATCTGAAGAAAGAAAGGGAATAGGGATGCAGAGGCTGGAAGGAAAGAACACAACATTACAGTACGTTATGTGAATGAATGCAGCGCTAACTTACGTGGCGACCTGATGCATGACCTTGGTGGACGTGTCTTTCAGCGTGTCCTTCAAGTTGTCCTTGAAGTTGCTGAAGAACTTCCCAGCTCCTCCCTTCACCATGTCCAACAGTCCTCCGCCAGAGTTGGCATCCACATCTGGGGACAGAGGACCATTAGCCAATAAGAATCAAAATATACATGTACACAGATGCAGACACACTAAGGAAGCTCACAGAAATGTATGAATGCCTTTCAGGAACCTATACATGACTATTTAAATAAACATGATCCTTCAATTACAAACTGGAGTTCAGAGGTTTTTATTTGACTCATGTGATGAAAATATGAGTCACTGCTCAACACACTATGTAAATATATGTGTAGGTGTAAAATAATGTGGGACATGGACCCAAGAGAAAAGACACACAATAAAATATATCCCATCTGGAGCTGTGCATGTGTATGTGTGTGATTACACATACACATGCACAACTATATGTGTTGCATTATCTTGTAAATGCTGCTTTATGATCAATGTATTTGTGATCTGTCTATGTTGGAGCCATATATTTTGTCATATAATTTATTTGTATATCTAAAGATATTCCTTTGCCATATGAATGGACGTTATATTGATTATTGAAATAATGCTTTTCTTTTGGGAGTTATTTATATTAATCTAATGAGGATCAGCTGGTCATCAACGTCTCCAGAGTTTTTATTCAACCCTTCTAACTTGTGGGTCAAGAAACGGAGTCCCGTAACGTGGCACAGGAAAAGAACAGGCCACCCGAGTCTGTACGTGCTCTATTCCACACGGTAACTGTGTTTGCTTTCTTTTATTTACTTTGTGTTATGACTGACAGTGGGAAGGTCCGCCTTGTGTCATGACTCAATATGAAATGACCCTGATGAAGGTCACAAGCCGGCTGGTTTTAGTCTTATAATAAAGTTGATCTGTATACAAGTGTTGCTGGACTTTTGACCTCTCCTGCATATGAAACTATTCAATTTTTTTACTTGTGTCTTGTTGTATACACTATCAACAATCTATATTTGCATCAGAAACCTTCAGGAGGAAACGCATGCAACCCATGTTCACTATAGTGTCTCTTTGTAGCTTTATTGATAATGTGCGTAGGCCTCATTGATTCTCCGCCTAAACCCTTAATGCACAATGATAAATAATGCAAACTTGTTTACAAGTAGCTTCTCACAATCCCTAATTATTCAGAAGAAGGCTTCTTCATTGTGATGACATTATGACCGTGTATCTGTGACACCTGTTCTGGCTGTATTACTCTTTAAAATGTCAAAATTCAGCTGGGAAAGAAGTTGTGACTGGAAAATACCAGACATGCTCATCCAGCCATTACTGGGATGAGGTTAAGTCGAGCACGCTATCACGGTGAGGCAAATGGTTCATTATGATGAGACAGTATAGTGTTATCAGCTGGTAGTTGGTTGCAATTTGTGGGATGTTATTGCCACTAAAAACATAACTTAAGAGGAATAATTAATTGGCTATTATAGGCCGCATTTGCTTGATGCTGCTGGGCCACTGGGCCTTATTATGTGCGGACCTATTAGGTATATTATGTGCCACTTTCAGATTAGCTGTTCTTCCGAGTGAGAAAGACATCCTGTGTATCCAAATCAAATCATATATCTTTCTCTTTGGTGTCTAAATGACCAAATTATAATGTTGGGTCAATCTTGTGTTTTATGGATGTGGGTGAATTCCAGGTACATGTTATACAAAGTATCTCCTCACATGATGTTGTCACACTCATTGTCAAGTTGTTTACCTATCAAAATGCAATAAATGGCATTTGTGGTTAAATTGAGGGGCATGCTTTTGATTGATTTTAAAAGCAAACTTCCACACTTACTCACAAAGATATTACAAACAGTCTCTGAGGAAATGTGCAATCATAAACAGTAACTGTTTTTAAACTCTTTCTACTTAAAGAGTTACTACTTAATTTACTACTTAAGTCTGATCCCTCTTTTCCTAACTCTTTGCCCGTCTGGTTCTTGACTAAATTAATTTAGAGTTTTCATCTCTGACTTCTCAGGCCTGAAATATATGACAGGGATCTATTTTCTCTGAATACTAGTAAACGTTCATGCTTGAACTCATAAAGCATATGATCCATAGAAAGTTTCAGAACTCAAATGTAACTTTGCCCGTGCCAATTAAAGTTACCGCCGTTAACTGCACTCACAAGGCTGTAGTGTAGTAATAGCTGCAATAAGAAAGGTTTAAAACAGTACTGACTGAGCTTTAGACTTCAAAACAGGGAACCTGTGTTACAAAATATATTATGCATTTACCAGACAGGGACAGTCTATCATTAGCTATCGAATCATGGGAATTTTGTTATCGAATTTATTTGGAGTTTGACCCATCCTTCCATACTGTAGGCTAAAAGTCAATATATCTGCCGCTTTTGTTACTCCAACTTAATAAAAGTAAAAAAATAAAAGCTAAATCAACTGAGTTACACTTTGACGCTTCTATATTAACAGGTATTCATAGCCTTATTGTCATATAACTGATTGTGGTGTTTAAAAAAAAAAAAAAAATCAGATAACGCTTTGACCAACTGGTCAGTAATGACCAGAGTTCTGCAGGTCCTGCAAGAAATACAAATGTTGACACATAACACATCACATGCTTTTATCTGCTGACTGTCAGCACCAACTTATCAAGACTGGAACAGACTGAGTCATGTCCAAATCATTTTCATTATCATGCTCAACAGTGTGTGCCTGCCTTTAAAGATTTCCACTTAACCACTAATACTGGGGTTCTGGGGTTTTCATTTAAAAACACAGATATGGAAGCACAATATAAAAGGACGAACCGACTCCACTGACATGATCACATATGTGCCTTTAAACCTTGAAACCTTTAAGTGACAGCAGGTTTTGTGTTTTGTGTCTTCTGCAAATGCATCATTTCATCGTGATCTATCTTAGTAACAGAGTGTGTCAAAACTTGGTAAGAAATAAATAAAAAGAAGATAACAATACAAAAAGCTAAGCTCCCCAAAACAAATCCATGTCCTTTGTTTTCTAATGCCTAACTCTGTCAACTCTACTGACTGAATTTAACTTCTTAATCATTTAATTTGTTGATTGCATCCAGGGCTAATGCCATACAATCACAATTTAACCTTAATTTGCCACGGGGTAGATTAGTGGATCAATATCACTCTCATGTCTGTTCACTAATATGAAACTACAGCCAGCAGCTGTTTGATTAGCTACTATTATCTCTTGTTTGTTTCATCCATTCAAAAATGTAGGGATCGTATGAAGGCTCATTTTGTTTTCTTTGGACAGAGGCAGGCTCGCTGCTTCCCCTGGTTCCAGTCCTAATGCTAAGCTAAGCTAATTCTTTGCTAATTATAGTTTCATGAGAGAGGTCTCAATCTTCTCATGTAACTTTGAAGGAAGGAGCATGTCTATGCTGAGGAATACAAACTGAAATGCTTCCCTTGCATTTGGGATATAAGTGTTGGTATATTTTTAAACCTCCTTACTATGCAAATATCCCAGTGAGCATAACAGAATGTGTTAGGAATGTATAAACTCTGCCTTGAAATCAAGAGCTATGTGAGCTTGACCTGGATCTGCCAATCATGTTCAGCTACCCGAAAAGGTAAAGAAGTATCTGTTATGAGGAAGGAACAAACGTGCTTCAAATAAATCTCACTACCAAGAGTGCAAAAAAGAGGACCGGACCAATAGCTCACCCCTCCTCCCTACTCTACGGCCTCCTATCGCTTTCACAGTCGACCAATAGAAGCAGAGAGAGAGAGAGAGAGAGAGAGAGAGAGGGGAAAAGAGAGAGAGAGAGAGAGGAAGAGAGAGAAAGGGCGAGGAAGAGAGAGAGAGAGAGAGAGAGAGAGAGAGAGAGTTCTCGTTATGTCCAGAGGGATCAGTGGGCTGTCTGAATGTGTCTCCCTCCTCCTACAGCCCCAAACATTTCTCCCTCAATATCCAGCTTGGTGAGTGACACAGATGGAAGCATGCACACAACAATAAAGCTTGATAAGCAAACGCACTGCGCTGCACCCGAATGTCAGGGCTACTACACTGTGCCGGGCCGTGTTGTGCCCTGGACCCAAATGACTGCGGCTTCCACGACTAATCTGCTTAATTATAGATGCTGCTGGTGAGACAATGATTAACCATCTACTAGACAGCTTAGCCAAAGGAGAACCCCAATGCTTTGAATGTTTGAATAGCAAGCAAGCTCCTGCAGGCTGCTAACCCCATGACACATTGGTAAAAGATGTCGAGCTGCAGGTGCGAGCTGACAGTTTAATAGTCAAATAATTTTTGTATTACGGTCTGAAATTGAAGGTCTTAATTACCTTTTTACCTAAAATGCTTGGGCTAGTTTTAAACTCTGGAGAGGCAAACATGCTTGGATTGACCTTGGATCCATAAGCAAGAATACATTCCTTCCAATAAGAATAATTCAAAATAGATTGCGCAACCTAAACATTAGAATGTGCTTAACAGGGGACTTTGTTATAAAGGCCCTGCATCCTGCCTCCTGCCTCCTGGGCCCTGCCTCCTGCCTCCTGGGCCCTACCTCTTGCCATGGCGAGCCTGCTGATGCTCCTCCTCTCTTTTTCCTTCTGCTAACATGGATCCTGGTTATCTGGATCTGGAAAGTTTTTTGGGGGGAGTTTTTCCTGATCCAATGTAAGGTCCTGGAACAGGGATGTCGTATGTGTGCAGATTGTAAGGTCCTCTGAGGCAAATTTGTAATTTGTGATTCTTGGCTATACAAATAAACTGAATTGAATTGAATTGAATTAATTAGCCTTTAGGTTGAGAAATGAGCATTGCTGGAGATCAAGGTTGAAGGTTGTTGTTGCTCAGTACCCTATTAGAATATAAGCTTGGGATAATAAGCAACAATTGGTTATGCTTGTCTTTAAAATAGAGTATTGTGTAATATAGTAACAGGTTATGAATCCTGAGTTGTACTCCTCTTTGGACCAGCAAAGTCTGTAGATGGTAGAAAGTTGGTATATAGTCTGAACCAGTGGCTTGCTTTTTGGTGACCCCTTGCTTGTGAGACCTACTCAAAGATTAAATATGTCCATGAGTTGTGAGATTGTTTTATTATTATTAGCACCATTATACACACATAAATACTGTTTATTGCTATCCTGTTCTCAAAGCAATGGATTTGAACCTTTTTTAATAAGTGGCCTCTATTTGATCATCTCGAAACAATATTGAAGGCCATTTTAACTCATATTTAGGTTTATTTATTTTTGTATCGCCCAACTGGATCTACTATGACTATGTGTCATCTGCTCTTATGTCTTGTGTTGTTTCCCATCCTTAGTAAGAATACTGTATTTTCAGCGTGAATGAATACATTTGCCCATAACATTTATGCTTTGCCTCTATTTTATGTTGTATCTATTTCTCTGCGTAACGTTTAGCTGGTCTATGTCCCTCTCTGTCTGTGGCCAGATGGATGTGGGAGTGTGCAGAATGGTGAGCCGGTTACAGTGACAAACCATGCTTATACAGACACCAGGGGGATGCTCTGATACCGGCTCTATCAGCTAACACAGCAGCAGCAAAGAGCCAAGCCACTTACAGTACGAGAAAGTGGGACATCAACAGAATAGAGAGCCCTCGGCATTGCCAGATAGATCAATGAACGTGTCTCCCTTCTTCTAGAGTGCCAACCCCTACACCCCTCAGAATCAGGCTGTTGGCGAATGGGACGGATGGATGCATAGACACACACAGACAGAGGCAGGCACATACGTACATGAAAGAGACCATCCGTGAGCTCATGCAGACCAGATAGACATCTGACACTGGAGCCCCACCACCTCCTCCTCCACCCTCCCTATCAACAATAACCTCAATCCCCTTTCCCCATTGACCCTTCTTGTCCAGCTTTGTTTGTTTCACACAAATGTCAAACCTTGTAGGGCTGGCTGACTCCATATAGCCATGCAGTGAGGCTCTGCCGCCTCAAGTTCAAATGTCCTAAGTAACAGACATTCCTATTAGACTGCACTTATTGCAAATTATTGGATTTATGATGCAATATTAGCAGTTATGGTTGTAGTGGTGCTAATTTTACTGGACTGTTGTCATTTTTGTTGGAAACTGCACAGGGCTTTAAGATAAAAACAGAAAAGTATTTTAAAAACACTGATGAAGCACAAAGACTTGGCTGTTCACATGTGACACCCTTAAATAGCTTAAAGCTGAGAGATGACCAAAAGGCTTATAGCATTTATTTTCTTCCTCCTACTATCCATTTCGTTAAAATAAATAAATACAATTTTTTTATTTGAAACAAGAAGTTTATATTGTGATGATAAAGATGTATTAGTGTATTTAAATAGTGGCATCTCTTAATCCTCTTGTGGATGGTGTGTACCCAGCCATGATACAAAAATACAAACTAACTAAGTAGTAAATAGGAGTTACAGTTAATAAGCTGTGTAGGTGATTTACCATCAGATAAATTATTTTAGTTTGAATTGGATACATTAGGTATATAATCCATCATACAACATATAACATATATGAGACACATTTAAAGCCCATTTTAAAAAGTGAATAGACAATTAAATAAGGTTATCATATGCATATCACTGACCACATGGCTGTAAAATAAGTTTGTATACATAGTATTTCATATTTTATGTATTTGAATACATATATGAACACTAGAATAGAGTGCTAATACATATGTGCATATTATAAAAAAGAAAATATGAGATGTTCATACAATTTGATACTTTAAACATAAGAGATACGTCACAATCTAGTCTGAACTGTATGTTAAATGCATTATACGGATCACCTTAGGAGAAGATGCCCGGGACTGGTTAGCACAACACATACAATGCAGATGATTATAGAAAGTTTACACAAAACCAATGGCACAGGGACATGGCTTAATCTGTTCTGCAAACAATAGCCCAATGTGGACATGTAGGGTTGGGTCTGGGAGTCATATGAGCCCATGAGGAGGTTCCAGGAGGTGCATATAGCATCTCTATATACTTTCACTATTGTTAGCCATTGTGTTGCCCACTGCTAAACCCTTAAAGTTGCAGGCCACGTTAACACTGCGTAACGTAATCACATGTTACCCAAGCCCTCTCCACGTCATCCCCATCCGTGTTTCCGGAGGGGGTGAGGACTCTTACCTGAGCTGTCCATGGTGCTGCAGTCCTCCTCTCTCAGCGGGCCTGCCTTCGGTCCGAGGGTGGCCGCTATGGAGCCTGCGAGTGTGGCGCCGCCGCCGCCGCCGCCGCCGCTGCTGCTGCTCCCTCTGCCGACGCTGAAGCTATCTCCGCCGCTATCGACCAACTGCAAAGATTCATAGCCATCGTAAATAGTCTTTTTCTTGTAGGCCCCCAGCAAGCTCATTACCGAAGCGCACAAGACAAAAATAATTAAAGACAAAAGAAGCTCCAAATACGCAGGCTACGCCGCGCCGTCAACGCCACAGCCGCCACCGCCGCCGCCGCTGCTGCTACTGCTGGGTGCACCACATGTCCTAGCAGGAGAGGACGACCCTCCTTTCTCCTCTGTTTTCTGGGGAGATGAATGTTTTGCCGGTCGGCATCGCCCGCTCTCTCTCTCTCTCTCTCTCTCTCTCTCTCTCTCTCTCTCTCTCTCTCTCTCTCTCTCTCTCTCTCCTCTCTCAGCTGCACCGCATTTTACTACGACGCTTCTTGCTGCTGCTGGCTGTCGCTGTAGTCCACCCCAACTCACAATCCTCTCATGTTATTGCTGCATCTCCTATTCACATACTTAAATCAGAAGCTGTGGGTACGCCAATATGATTATTTTTTTTCTTCCAAACGGGACATTTTCATGTCAAGAAAATACAATAATAATAATAATAAAAAATACATAGAGATATTATAAAGTTAAAAAAAAAGACCACCTATGAGCAACACAATGTTATGAGAATATCTTGATTATAGTAATACAAACACGCCTCCTGAAATAGTTAAACACATTGAATCTATATAATAATAATATTATATTTGGTCGTGAAGCCAAGATTTCCACATGTAATGTCAAATTGTATGAAAAGTATGTAGTTCCTATTTAGGGTGGATTTTCCCTTGAATGGCATTCAGGGCTTCTAGCCCATTATGAGTCCTATATGGGATGGTAGATGGCAATCCACCCTGCATCCTTGTTTCCACACAATATCAGCTGCATTAATTACGACATTTGAGAAATTGAGTAGGCTTTGACAATTATTTTCATTATCACTTGATCTGCCACTTAAGCTATTTCTTGAGTAATTGAAATGTTAGAACTAGAATGGCCATAACAGTGTCCCAGAGTCCAGGTCTTTACATTTCTCATTTCATCCATGCATCTAAACAATATTCAATTTAGAGTGATATAACCGACAAGCAGAAACAACTTACTGGTACCAGCAAATATGTGATGTTTTAGCTTTAAAGGTGACTCAAATGATTTATTGGATATCCAAATAGTTGCCCAAGTAACTGATCTACTTAAATGCAGATAGGATGTCTGCTATTAAATGACTGTAGCCTGCATGGTAAAGACACAGGTGATAATGGTCTAAAAAGTAAAAGATATATATGCGTCATCTCAAATAACGTTGTCATGAATAAGTCCTCATGTAGAAAGTGTAAAGAAATAAAATACATTTAGTTGTTTATATTACCTGTTTTCTTTGCTATAAATAAGGAGCATATGGTCAAAATTAGGAGTCTGGGCCCAAAAAAGAGATAGTTTTTTATTTGGTATCCCTGGCCCTGCCATAATAAACGATCAAATGAGAGGAGTCGTGCAGTCAGCATCGCATGACAACAGCACCACGCTTTGTAACAACAAGGAAACTCCCTCTGCGTCAAGGCGAATTTTCTCAGTACTCGACTAATAGCATGCTGAATATTAACACGCTCTTTGTAATATAAAAGGCAAAAGGTTTGTAATTTCAGCTCTAAATGTGTCTTTCAAGCTTCAATTTCTTTGCGTAATGACACTGGCTCCAAGGACAGAACATTGACCACTGATGGCATGCTTCCCTCCTTGGCCTCGTCCCCTGGCAACGGAAACCCTGCATGGTTCTGCAAAGAGGACATGAGCCTGGGAAACTCTTTTAGGAGAGCAGACGGGAGCTCAAAGCACAGCGAGAACGGAATGTCCAAAAGGGAGGAGAGATACCCCGCCATCACCGGACACGACGTGCTGCTGCTCCATTGTGGCCATGGAGCTTCCTGTCCTAACTGTGTCCACCAATGTTTACCCCTTGATGTCCTCATGCGAGTGGCTGTTTAGGATGCAGCGAGCAGGTGTGCTGAGGACGTCACAGTTTCTGCCACGATCAAAGGTTTACACACAAAGATAAGTCCAGACCCAATAAAAACCTAAATAGAACTGAAACAATTCATTGTTTTGGTCCATGGACAGAAAATCTACACTTTGTTATTTGATCAATAAATTCAGTCGTTTTTTTTATAAGCAAAAAAGCCAAATAATCCCTTGTTCCAGCTTCTGAAATGGGAATATTTGTTGCTTATCTTTGTCATATGTAAACTAAATATCTTTGGGTTTTGAACTGTTGGTCAGACAAAACAAGCAATGTAAATATGTCACCATGGATTCTGGAAAATTATAATGGGCATATTTTATTGCTTTTCGGACATTTTATTGACAAACAGATTAATTCATTGAGAAAATAATCAGCAGAAATCATAAATAAAAATAATACAGCCCTAACAGAAAATGAACTTGAGCAGCATTCTTTGCATAAATAAGCTCATTGAGTTTTATTCTGGCCTTTATCAGACCTCTTACGTCTCTTATTCCAAATGTATTTAGAGGCATTGTATTGTGGATCCAGCATAACCCATGTGTGTGGGGATACCATTGCAACAGACAGGCTTGCAGCAATAAGTAAATGCCCACAATAAAGCTGGTAGAGAGGTGCTGTCAGAGGTAAAACAGATGAAAAATAGCCTCTTGGCTAACTCTGGCGCATTTACAGAAATGTTTTTATTAATGTGCACTATCCCTTTTTAAATAAACCAAAGAAAAAAACTGTTTTTCAATGACCTCACAAATCTGCTTTTCACACTCCTTGAAGTTAGAGTAAAGATGTCAGTTGAGGCATTAATTTACATACCTTTCATAATAACTAAAAAAGCCTTCAGATGCAATGCTCAGTGACATATTAGCTGTTTTATGACATTTATGTGATACTGACTTTGGCCTTGTAGCTCCTCATTGGTTTTTACCATCCCGCTCAAGGATACGTTGAAGCTTAATGATTATCCCCTAACAGTTAACGTAGAATCCAGGAATCTGCTGGATCAGCTCTGGGACTCAATTGACAAGACAGAGGATGGACTTGAATCTGTGAGTCTTGTTCTTTGTGGTAATAACTAAAACATGAAATATGATAAAAGAGGCACTGGCTGCTATGTGTCTTCATAGAGGAACAATGGTGTCCATGCTACCCTGCTTTGCCTCTAATACTGAGCTGGCAGGCGGCCTACTTACAGGACAGAAAACTGAAGGATAACAGTTTTCATCAGCAGTATTTATCCTGTTGAAATGATGTGGGTCACGACACAGATTCTCTACTGGTTACTTATTTACATACTCAGGTCCCTGCGTTCACCCATAAAAAAAGGCTTAAACCCCTCATACACCTGCTCTTTTAACCCCACTATAAACAGACACATTATAGTAATCTATTCATTTAGTGGTGAAATTGTATGCTTTAAAGACACAATTAAATGAAAAATGTATTGTCCAAAGTCTATTCCTGTGTTGATCAGTACATTTGCTCAAGTACTGACACAGTTTTGAGGTAATTGTACTTTAAGGGAGTATTTAAATGTTCTGCTACTTTGTACTATACTACTCCATTAGAATTCAAAGTTAAGTATTGTAGCCTACTTTTTATTCCACTTAATTTATTTCATAAGTATAGTTGATTGATTAGATTAAAATTACTAATACAAAATAGAATCACAACATAACTCATGATGTATTATCATTCGGATAAAACTTCCAGGGGGAATTTAAAGCTTCCCAGGTGTATGAAAAGTCATTAAAATGATCTCCACCTTCACCAGCTGAAACATTAAACTGATGCACACATTAGTGTATCAATAATTATAATCAAAATCTACCATTATTGTCACAGTTCAGCTTCCCTTCTCTCCTGCCACTCTCTCAATCAGCTCATTCAGTGCACCTGTTAGTCACACCCACCTCATCAGCTCAATTACTCTCACCTGCCCACATGCTGCACTTACACCCTTTAGTATTTAAGCCAGTCTCACACGCACTCCTGGCCAGATCGTTCTTTGCATTATGCCAGACTTTCCAGCGCTTGCCCTCCGAATCTTTTCATGTTGCCAACCCTGCCTGTTTGGACTTCACTGCCTTGCCTCTGCCCCGATAAACCGCCGTGGCCTTCTGTCCTCTGGTTTCTGTCTGGTTTCTGTCTGCCTTCTCCCCTGACGGCTTGACGTTTTACCGAGTGGGTCTCTCCACGTGAACAGATCCGAGACTGTTTGCCTGTTATCTTTGGCTGGAATAAAGCTTTCTCAACGATTCACTGTGTCTGTTGTACTGCTTCTTGCTCCATGCCACATCCGTTACACTACGATCTGGTCTTAACATGGACCCGGCATACAACATCACAGTTTGTATCGATAGAAGAGGTGATCTAGCGAAACAAGACATGTTTTCGCAGACACTGTTGAGATTCACTTCAGAGGACGCCATTGTGGCGTTCACCATCCCCAGCAACCTTGGTACCAGCTTTGACCTGAGTCCAAGCAGCCTCGCTACGAGCCCAAGCCTCGACCTGAGCCCCCTGTTCGGACAATGAGGGTCTTTCATCCGGTTCCAATTGCATTGGTTCCCTTGATAAAACCCATGGGATTTTGGATTATTGCAGCATAAAAAATTGCTCACAAATGAAGACTGCTTTTCAAATGTTTGTGTGCAATTGTCAGAACTAAGAAGTGAACGTTATACTATAAATTAACTTCACCATGGTCAAATGAGTGAGTATTCAATGAGGCTAACCAGTCCTCAAGGTGTAATCAGGTTTCACCACTTGTTAGCAACCGCCTGTTTTTTAAGAAAGTTAAAAGCTTAAAAATGTATTTCCGTGTTATGAGTCCCATATGCTCTCCACAATTACACACGTTGTAGGTCTCATTCCTTAAGCTCTTTTTGGGATTATTTTTTTTAATAATAAAAAAAAATGAAGACATTAATATAGGTTAATAGTGGGACTAAATGACGAATGAACAGAGCATGAAACCACACCAAGCCTTTTTAAACTGCTCACGTGACGTGCGTGACGCGAGCGGTGATGGAGCGTGATGGAGCGGTGATTGGACAAAACGAGAGGAGCTGTCCGCGCAATACGGAGCCATCCATGATGAAGATGGGGATTCTGATTATACTGATAATCAAGATACGAGCGATATCGATCACGTTCAAAAGCCCATAATACAGAGGAGACTATATATATGTTGATAATATATATATATATATATATATATATATATATATATATATATATATATATATATATATATATATAGTACATGCCCTCTTTAAATCGATTTGCGACACGGTGTTGGTGCCTTTCACTGGTGTCCTGAAACGTCGTTTGCTTATCAGCTGACCGAAAAATCCAGCTGACATCAAAGCGGCAAACCCGTCACTGTTAAATCAATCTCGTCATTTATTAAAATGATAAAGCAACAGTAAGTACAGCAATGACTCATACAGAAAAATAAAAACAAAAAGGACTCTATACACCTGCTGAACAAAAATAACCCAACTGATGTCATTCATGATGCTCGTGTGCGCATCAAGCCACAACGAGGCCCTGCGTTCTTTTAGATAATTGTAGATAATGATGTCCCGCTGAAGCGAAGAAAATGGAGTAACCTATTTACAGAACAAGTGCATGGTGTTGATGCTAAAACCTCTGTCCACCGAGCGGAGAACCAACATGCGGGGAGGGGGGCTTCCAGAGTCAGCCTGATATTATGTAACATCCACACACAGATGCTCCCTCATGTGTTTGTCTGGTTAGAGATGTAGGCTACGAGCCACGTCTCTTTAATCACATCAAATGAACAGAAACAGACGACTTTACCTTCTGGAGCGCTTTCTTTCATTTCAATCTTTCCCGGGAACACCGTATTGTGCCGTGGTGGAGATGCGCTTTGAAACCCGGGCTCCGCTAACAGGCACCGACCTTTGGTTTGTCATTCGCTGCCAGTCAAAGGTCAACGCGTAAAACGTCCTGTGAGACCCACTACTATCCTGCAAGGATCACTCGGTATCGCCCAGTCAACCTGTCGTTGAATTGACAGAGGCAGCACCAGCTGGGCTACAGCATCATCATCATCATCATCATCATCATCATCACATTTTGGCATTAGAGGCACGAACAGAGTCCAGCGATGGCTATTGGTAGATCTGTAAGTGATGTGGATGAGCGTAAACGAGGACGTGCAAGGAGTGGATGTTCACGAGTCTGTACAGTAGAAACTGCGCCGCTCAGCGAGCTGTGTTTGAGCTGTCAGTGTGGGGATACAGCCTGGTAAAACCTGGGCTGGACCTCAGAAAGTGACGAGCGCGAATCCCACTGTTTGCTACCTGTGCTGCAGACAGGAGATATCTAAAGGCTATTAAAAAAAAGCACTGCGGTAATTTATAATATAATATCGGTGCCAATAATGAAATAATTGTTAGATTATAGAATTAAATATTTTATTTCAGGTCACAAAATACATAGCACCAAGCTCAAACAGTAGGGGTCCCCATAACAGCAGTGATCATAAGGCGTTAAAAGAAAACTGAAATGCAACACCAACTGTGCTACATTTCATTGTTTTGAACACATAAAGACTCTGAATCTGCATCAATGCATGCACAGACTACAGCGCTGCACCCGCTGTCAAAAGTAAACACAGCAGAAGAGACGAGTCCGTGACAGTGTTGCACCCAAGCTCTAATGCACATGGGGTGTATTTACAGGTCTGAGAGGATTAGCCACCAGAAGAGGAGATATAGATAGATAGATAGACATATTCTATACTCGCATGCATGTGTGTATGTGTTTCAGTAGCCTATACGTGTAATTCATATCCACCATAGTTTTTGTGTTAAGTGCAAGTTAGTACACCCTCCAACTGCTGCTTCCTGTTTTTCTCACATTTTATAAAAGATCAAGGAGCAAGAAGGGAGGAGCTTCTCTATTATTTGTATGTGTTCTGGAAAGAAAAAGAAAGAAAGAAGTCTCTTATAACCATGTACTTTAATGAATACCCAGAGGTTCTTTAAACGTAGATGTAAAAAAAAACTGTCATTTTAATGATTTAAAATACAAAGAGCTTTATAATGCCTAAAGTTCATGTTTTTTGCCTACACTGCCCTCTTGCTTGCAGTATGTTAAGACTGAGAAAGAAAACTGTTTTCACCCAACTAAAGAATGCATTAGCTGGTATTCTCCCACAGAATAATATAAAGTTAATGGCATACAAGTACAAACAAAGACAAAAAAAGCATCCTTGAGAAAATAGTTTTATTATTCTGAGAATGTAACATGTTTGGACAGCATGGATTGAAAATAAGGAAGACAAATCCCACAATACTGGTGTTACACAACAGCAGGGGTGTGGTCCCATATAACATCACAAGAAACTCCACACTCTTACATTCAACAACACAGGCTGGCATATCGCCACTCCCCAACATGAAACCACAGTGTACATCAGATGCTGAGAGATACTTCTCCACCTACAGAGTTGTCCCATCCACACTAATCCACTCATCCACATCTTATCCTTTTGTTATTTAGGCTAAAATATTATATCTTTATTTGTATTTTTGGTCTGCCATCTCACAGGTCTTTAATCTGTACAACATACAACAGCCACTATTTTGAGAACAAGGAAAACAAACGCTGACACAAGGCCGTTTTGACCTTGTAAAAGCGTTTCTTTATTATTGCAAACCTTTCCCATCCACGCAAAAATGCCTTTATACAGATACATTCAATCAGAAAAATTAGACCTTTACATATGGTATGATTCATGCTTCTGAATCATACAATTTACCTATTATTACAGCTTTTAGCACTATCTTAAAGTTGAACAAACACTGCATGAAGTAAACATTAATATTTGTTAACAATAATCAGTGACATTTTGATGATTAAAATCTCTAGGCAACCATATATATAAAATATATCTAACAGCAATAAAGGCCTATTCTGTGCATTGGTCTTCATCCCAGCTACAGAGTATGTTGTAGGGTGACTGTGAGGGCTTTTAAAATTGTGTCCAGCACCTTCAGAGTGGATTGTCCTGCTTGTTATCAGTTGCAGATTGCATATTCTTCAGCATTTCAGTACAAAAGTAAATTATAGCTGTTTATACAGTGCACACTGTTTATGTTATTGGCATAGATATGTCATAGAAACACTGAGCCGATAAAGCCAAACCATTAAAAACTGGTAATTGTAACAGCAGATGTGTAGGCATTATTTACAGCATATTACACAAGACTCAGGCTGCACAACCTTTTAGCAAAATTTTGACAAATAATGTCTGTCCAAGGTTGATTTTGACTTAACTGAGTTGTTTTTTTCAACAACACCTTACATATTAGGTAATTTCACTCCAAAACTATGTAGAGTGTAATCATAGAGACAACAACGTGATCATTTATTTGATTATGAAAATGTAAATTGAAGTGTAATTAATCAAGTCTAAAATACTACCTAATGTTTCTCTTGATTTCATGAAAGTTTTATTTTGATAATAATTTAACTGAGTTTGGTATCACACATATAATGTGGGAGTGAGACACTAAATATTTAGTTATTTTTTACTTTACCCTGTGTTGTAGTGATGAAATATCCATACACATACATAAAGTTACAATGAAGGGCAAACATTCCTTCTCTAAGTACTTTTTATTTTTCCGGAATAAACCATTATTTAAATGGTACGTGCTGGAATGGGAACGATTGCAGATAAAAAGACAAAAATGTAGCGTGCTTGTGTAAAATTATGATTTACAAAAATGAAAGTTTTGCGATCTTAACGTTTCAGTATAATGATGTAGAAATCAACAAAATCAATAAAGCTCTAGAAATGTTTGAAGACCAGGTTCATTTGAAAAACCAGCTTGCGATTGAACCACAAACATGTTTGAAGGTTTTGATCAGTTCCATAAAACCTCATAAAGAAGGAAACTAAAAACTGAGACCAGCATGTGGAAACGATCATCAGGGGTTCTGAGTTTGGACGGCATCTGGCGGCTGTGTGTGCATCTTGGAGTTGAGGAGGGAGTTGATATAAGGCCAAATCCGGTCAGTATCTGTACCGGAAAAGGAGTGCAGGATTCCCTGTGACCTGAGCAAAGAAATAAGAAAATTCAGGAAATCTGGATCAAATTTAAACATTGATTGATTGAATGGCAGAATGTGGCATTGCCAGTCTATTTCACATGTTCTTCTTCCTCTACAGTATATTACCCACAATGCAACTCAACCACCAACAGCTGGGTCAGAGATTCAGGTGTGCTATTTTGGTAGCAGCTATGGTGGCATCAAACCTCTAGATGAGGAGGGCCATGCATTTCAAACTCAGCAGTCTTTTCATTTTCAAACTTGACACTAACTTTAGTGACATCACTTGAGGCAGTTGATCAGACTTTGTGCAGCACCTTTTGGAGCCACAAAAGGCTGTATACAATTTGTTTCCACATATGCAGGAGTACTCCCCAAGACCTGTAAACTATGATGTGTAAAATTGGTGGAGTTGGTAGGGCTATAGTCAAATCATTATAAACTAATTTAACTCAAACAAACATATAACACATCCTTGACATTGTTTCATTTTATGAGTTATAAAAAAAAAACTTTTTATCCCCTCCAAAAAAAAGCTACGGCTTGAGAGTGTACAGCTTAATGAAAGCACTGAATGACACTAAGAAATAGAGATGATAACTTTCATGAATTCCATGTTTTGTTATAGTTTGATTTTCTAAGTGCAACATTGCTCATGACTGCACTACTTTTCTATGAGGAAATGTTAGAAAACAAAAGACCATGTAGCTGCTGGATAAATAAAGTTTCACTCTGATTGTCATATGTTCAAAGCACAAGCTGACGCTACTGGCTGCCTGTAGAAAACATATTAAGTGAAGTCTGTCCCATGAAAGAGAAGTATTTACTGACTTGTACAGGTCTATGACGGGCTTGGCCACATCTTTGTAGTGTCTCAGTCGGGTCATCAGGGCTTCTGGTTTGTCATCATCATGCTGAATCAGTGGCTCGCCAGTGATGTCATCCTTACCCTGACACAACACAAAGTAACACAACACACGGTAACACATGCAACAATGTAAACTCAAGAAATCCAGTGAAATCTCATTGCACTATAACTCAGTTAAATAAAAACCACACTGCATATTTACAGCCATTACTGTATCAGTATATTTTGCAGCGCACACATTATAAAGATATCAATAACACAACGTCAACATTGGCCAAGACATTTGGTTAGAGATTTTCAGTCATTGACTTGATTTTTCCAGCCATTGATAAAGGTGCTAATGCTTCTTAAAATTACAATCACTTCTTCAGCTTCATTTAAAAATACAGATTTCAACAAACAATTTTGTATTTCTAACGTTAAACTACTGGGCACAAGACATATTGCACATGTAAATGTATATATTTATCATGAACGTTTTCCATGCTCTTGTTAGCAAGTTAGCAAGATTTTTTCAGTTCCTATGTCTGTGAAGCAACTTGTAAACTTGTTTTTGGCTACTACAGATTAAACATAATGATACAAAATGGTAGTTAAATTCAGTTTAACAACAGGGACCTTTTAAAATGAAATAAAAAACAGCAGGAGTGTTGTTGTTATTGTTGTGCAAGATGGCGGGGGTAATGAATACGGACATTGTCCTTCATCTGGTTCTAGTCTCTCCGTTCGACAAGACTCCACCCTGCTGAAGCAGGATATTCGATCTCTACCAGCTTCAATACACACTGATCATAATCCTGTGAGGAAGAAACTGACCTCCAGAAAATCAATAAAGTGACACAAAAAAAAGAAAATCAGTGCTGAATATTTCAGACCTGCACTTGTGGTGGGTTGAAGCCCATGTTGTAGACTCGACCACTGGCTTGGTGGATCCAGCGGTCGCTCAGCCTCTCCTTGAGCGTCTCGTAGGGGATGTTGAGGCTGATGACCAGGTCCAGCTGGCACAGATCGTTCATGGCTCGGGCCTGCGACAGCGTGCGGGGGAAACCTAGACAGAGAGCAGAGGGAGATGGAGGAATGTGAGAGGCATCGTCTACCAGGAATAGTTTAGTATGACATGCATTTTTCAATTACCTACATGTGAGTCAATGACATAAAGAAGACATACTCTGCATGAATACTAAGCTATTTCAGTTTTATACAGATATCCGTCGATTTGTTTACAGATTTTCTTTTTGAGATAATCTGTAAAAGTGACATTATAATATCATGTACATGTGAATGAACTTACTAGAAGAAGACACAACTATGATTATCCACCAGCAGTAATAACAAGACAAGAGTCTACAGTCACACTAGCAGCTCTGTGAGGCCGTTCTGAGGCACAATGGTAATTTGAGTTAAATGAATCAACTACTGTTTACTATGGTCAAAATCTTATTTTAGCTTGTTAGCATGCTAACATATATGAAGTAGCCCTCAATACAAGTGCAGCTGAGGCTAATGGAAATGTTTTTAAAGGTTTTGGTAAAGGTTAAGGTATTTGCTCATAAACCAAAGTATTGGACAGATTGAAAATTTTACTTAATGAAGGTGCCGGAGGAAAAGTCAGATGTGTCACCAACGTTGTCACAATTCAACTTAAGGGGGACATGAATCTCTGCAGCAAATCTCATGGCAACTCATTCGTTATTTGCCGTGAGATTTCTCTCCAAACCCAGAGGCGCAAGAGGTCATCACCACAAATCATCATCTGGGAACAAAGTCTGTATAAAATGCAGCAGAAATGATCCACTAGGGACAGTGTGTTTTTTTTTAATTCCATGGCAATCTATCTATTCGTTGAGTAAATGAGTCATTTCAAATCTCAGCCTCATGGTGGCTCTGGCAAAAAGGTTAAGGGATCACTGGCATCAGTATCCATGGCATCCAACATGGCAATCCATCCAATAGTTGTTGAAATATTAGGTCCATGTTGCTAGCATGGCTAAAGGCATAGGGGATCTACAGAAGCAGAACTAGAAATATACTGTAGTCTCCTATCCACTTTTGTTATGAGAGACTTTTGAATGAATTGGATAACATTGCTATGATCTCTTCAGGGAAACGCTGCACCAGTGGGGTTGGAAGATATGCAGTGCCTTCCTCAAGGATATCATAGCATGGCACGCTTACTGTAATGTAGGACCATTAGTTTTAAGACCATTTTCTCTCTCTCTTGTTTTTGTTTTGGTATGAAGGCATTTAGGCTTGTCTTCGATGTATTTCTTCCTTATGTGTTAGATCGGAAACTGGCAATCACTCAGTATGTTCCTTTGTTTGGTCACTTAAGAGCTGTTAAATCTCTCCAACCACCAGAGCATCATGCTGCCCATGAATGAGTGACAGGAAATTACTCCTACACGAGGGAGAGAGACAGCTTATTTTAAGAGGGGGTTGTCATCTCAACTCTGAGATCTGAGATAAATGAAGGCGTGTGTGTGTGTGTGTGTGTGTGTGTGTGTGTGTGTGTGTGTGTGTGTGTGTGTGTGTGTGTGTGTGTGTGTGTGTGTGTGTGTGTGTGTGTGTGTGTGTGTGTGACCTTGATTTGTTTGCCCTTTTTTACATGCCAAAAAAGTATGTTTACTGATCCTGTTTCAAGGTTTAAACGAGTGGTCTGCTTCATCAATGTTTGGCATCTCTCTTACCAATGTGGGTAATATTTAACTTGGAGAAGACATAGCGTGCTGAGTTTGTCATCTCAGGATATATCATATGCTACTGGATACTAACGCAAGAAAGGTTTCTTCCGAGGCCATTTACAACCAGCACTGTTAATTTTGTATGTGCACGGTAAAAGTGTGAATTATCATGAATCACATACACAAAACTAACATGTTGATTGTAATAACATAACTACAAGTGTTAATACGTCATAGTGACTTGGTCTACAACTTAAGGAAAGACATATACACCTGTTTTTTTACTGACTTGTAACAACTCTCAAAAGACAAAATGTCTTAATGCTTCATTCGATCGGAATTTTCTTACTTTCCCTCCCATTCCTCCCGCTTTTTCTTAATCAGTTGATTATGGGCGTTCACTTTTTCATAGTTTATGATGGTCTCAGAATGAAGTCCCTCCGGATTTAACGTAAGAACAGTAGAGAGGATGCACTGTGCAGACCTGCTGGTACTATATTCAGTACCTCCCAGTACTAATTACCCACAGATGTACAATAATGTAGAACGTATTTTACCAATTATTTACACAAAGACACACTGGATATGCCACTTTGGCGGGTCATGTTTCTGAGCATGCAGAGGTGTAGAAACTGCTTGCCTGGCGGCCTCAAACATGACTATCAGCCTGGGGATTTTAGGGTGGCACCTGGAGTGGCCAATCAGATTTAAGGGTTGGCTGGCAGTTCCCATTACTGGCCATGATGCTGCACTAAGAAGAACGTAGGACCTCACTGCAAATGATCGAGGCAATGGATGTGATAACGTTTGTTTACCATATCAGTACAATATAATTCAGACCATGCTCTCAAATTGTATGAAAACAAAAACACCATGTTCATACCATCCAGCAGCCAGCTGTGGCCAATCAGCTGTTCCAGTCTGGGCAGCATCAGTCTGGTCATCACATGGTCAGGCACCAACATGCTTCTTTCTACGTAGGTGCGCACCAGCAAACCTGCCTCTGATATACATCAGAAAGGTAAAGATACAAAAGTTTGTGAATTTCACCCACACACTCATGCTTAAGACCTTTTAACTATCGGACTAGAGATAGTAAACAGTTAAAACTCTCACTGCAAACTCTTTTATTTAACCTAGCAAATCTTATGACTTGCTTAAAATTACACAAAACAAATATGGGGTCTGCTGTGGATTCATTACCAAATACAAATATTGAACTCACTGGTTTATAAATCCTGTACTAGCAAAAAGGCGTAGTTACCGGATTCAGCAAGGCACAACTTTTCTGAAACGTTTAAGTAATGGCAACCAAGGACACATGGTTTTACTTAAGCGCTCTGCACTACACTGAACTCCAATGTAATTATCAGTAGGAGCATACATGGGCTTGGCACGAGCTTAAATTAACTCCAGTTAGATAGCTATAATGAGGAAGTTCAAAAAGATGCAATCAATGGTTTGAAGTCTAACTTTGGGGAGACATGTTATAAAACCCTTGATAGGGACACTTCTGTACTATTGAAATCAGATTAAGGAAAATTACGTTTGCAGTCAAATGTCTCGTGTTTTATGGCTGGGTTTGAAATGTGAACGTTTACTGTCAAATGATCTTTTGGAAAATAAACATGCGCATATCACACTTTATTCTGCAATCGTCTTTTTATAACTACGATATATAAAGAGATGGATATTGACATGCAGGATATAAACAGTTGATCTTTCTGCAAACTGGTTCTTCCTGTCAACACCAGTTTTTACGTTATGGCTCCAGCCTACGGGCAGTTGTGTCCTACCTGTATTGGCCGCTATGCTCTCTCGTAGGAAGTGGCCGCTGGAGAGATACTGCAGGCCGAAGCTTTGCGCAATCCTCTTGGATATCGTTCCTTTCCCTGATCCTGGTGGACCCATGATAGCAGCTCGGAATAACTTGGCCATTGCTCCCTTGAACACAGGCGGCAAATGCAAAAACCTCTAGGATGGACAAATGTTATAGTTTGTCAATGTTTTACTCTTTGTGCGCGAGAGTATAAGGAAGTAAATGCCCCCGAATTAAAGCCCTGATCAAAGGTGCGCATGAGCGACACAAGACCAAGAGCCCCAGGCTTCTAAATTTGTCTTGCCAATGAAAAAGTCAGTTTATCTCTGGGTCTGCAGTTCTTAAGGCAGAGCCCACTCTGCGCATGCTGGGGCTATCCTACTCTGTGACTCGGATCAAGTCAAAGCAAGCGTTTCCTTTTTTCTTTCTGCTCTCTTAAGGACACACTACACCCTTCTACGTCTTTACGGACAGAGGCCGTTCTCTACAAATGAATGAGAGAGTCTCCACAACGCCCTATTTTTTTTTGCACACATCATCAGGAAAAAATGCGGATGACTGAGTCGCACGAACTTTGCGGGGTAAACTGGTTACTGTAGTTTTTATATACAAGGATGTACAACAACAACTGTCGTCTGTTACTTTAAGTCATAGTTTCCAGAAACCGAGGGGAATTGTGACTGATTACGTTCTAGAAGCAAATGGATGTCACACGAAAAACGTCCTTCCAGCTTTTTAGTTGTATCTATTTATCTACCAGCATTGGGAGGCGTAGGAATTAGGAGAAGGCGTGTTTCAGAATGTATCAGTTCTAAGTCAAAAGTTAAAAAAAGAAAAAAAAATTATGTTTTCCTTTGTACTACAACATACTAACAAGGGCTAAATCAGTTCACTGCAACATATCTGAAATGTAGTATAGTAGTGAGTGCTTTTCTACAGAAGACCAACTCGTTCCTGTTTGTAGTCTGTTTGGGAAGTCTGGTCTGCTACTGCTTATGGGAAATGAAATACTCACATCTAATTCATGTTAAAGCTTGTTACAAATTGTAATGTAGACAAGCAGATATTTGCCACCCATGTATTATGTGCCAGAAATGGGCGTGTACATCTCAGCCAATGTATTGTTACCTTTTACAATTCATATATTGATAGCAATGGAAACATATGATATAAATTATCCCAGTGCTTTTTAGAGTTATTTAAAATGTTAAGTTGAAATGTCTAGACTAAAATCTGCAATAAATAAATTACTAGATAATGTCATGCATATGATCCCATTACTTAGTAAAGTATCTAGTCTTGGATTCCAGCACGTGTTGTTTGTTGTTTTGTCGGTGTTGTTGTCTCATATAAGAGCTTGTATTCATTATGATGGTTCATGTGGTTGTTATTGTTCATGGTCGTGTACTGCTGGCTGACTGGCGCAGCAATGCACGAGTCGCTGTCAATCCGCGCAACGTTTGCGGACGGGCGGAATCTCGTGAAGTCTACTTGTTGCGAGGCATACGGGAGCAGCAGCGTCCCGGAGCTGTCAGGGAGTGCGCACAGCCTTCAGCCCTCAGTCAGTGGAGTACCCAGACTAATCCACCAGACAAACAACTCGGAAGATTAACCTTCTTTAGCCACGGGAAAGTAGTTTTCGTCTCCACACCCGGGACACTGTTTTTAATTCCACGATCATTTTTGTCACATGGCTTTGGAAGAATTCAATAACAACAAAAAATGGCGACAATCACGTTGCTCCGTGTGGTCTTGCTGCGTCATTAAACATATTCATGTAAACACGCGGAATCAAACGGGGGAATTGCAGGTAAGTGAGTCAGATATTTGTAATACATTTCATGCGGACTAGTTGTAATTAAGAATACATGATTATATTTTAATCTTACAGCATGGTGTTTGTTTTTGCCCAGAAAAGGGGTGTGTATGCAATGCTGGGCGTTAACGTTTGGCTGCACAATATTCATACAACATTGCACTTATATTTCGCCTAGTCGCTTTTTAACGAGCATATTTGGCACAATCAAAGCAGGTATGCGTATTATTATATAATGACATCCACAACGGCGTTGTTTTTATTTAGCCAACTTTCTTTTCTGTGTAGAATACAGCAACAAGCGTGTATTTTAGTTATCGATGTTGTGCTTATTCTCGCAGTATCGGAGCCATGTATCTGTATTAATGCCTGGTGCCTTCACGGTTAGTAGGTTTTGAGGCATACCCCAGTTATTTACTGAAAGGTTTATGTAATATGGACGCGCGTTCTTCACATGGTGTCTCGTTACAGTCATGGATGACAACGAATGGAGCATTCAGACATGACTTTGTGTTTATCTGCTGCCATGTTCAGTTATTTGCGCATGTGGCTTTGCTTTTCTGATATTTGTGTTTTTTGTGGCCAGTGCCCTGAGCAGTGGGGCTAATGGAGTTGTTTTCATGAAGTGCGGAGGGCGGACTGTCGAGGAGGAGGAGCCGCTACGTCGGCCAGAGACGCCACCACCGGACTGTTCGACAAGGAGGGGGTGGGGGGCCGCGAGGAAAATCATAACAAGTCTGACGTCACTCGGCCTTGTGGTTGGTATGAATAATATACAGTAGTTTGTGTCTCTACCAAGTCCTAGCAGGAAAGCTTATTTTATGAGAAACATTAACGAGCCTTCTGTGCACTAGCAGAATGGAAAAAAATATAAACCAAATGCTTTCATATGGAAAGAGATATAAATAACCCAATTGTTGATAAAATACACAAGACTACAGCAAGCTTCCTCCTCCAATTTCCAAGAACTGTACAGTGTTGTTTTAATCATATATTAACAGCCATACTGTTCAAATTGCATGTGGCTGGTTTTTGCTTGCCTAGAGACAAATAGTAATGTTTTACAGTGTTTGTTCAACAACTATATATATATTCAAATAAAGGATTGTGACGTTATTAAAACATATTTATATAGAAACAAATACAATTCTGGAGACCCCACTTGCATATATTTTGTATGGGATACCACCAAATGTGCTTCAAAAATGAAAAGGGCAGACTGTTGTATTTACACCTCCTGACCTGAACGGTGGATGATGAATGGAGCGAAGACCCAACCTGCTAGATTGGTCAGGCTGCCCTGGTTCAGTTATCACGGTGCTGATGCTGTCCCCATCGAAGGTACAGTACTGTGATAACTGAAGGATGGCTGCCAACTTGACACGAGTGCAGTAAATCAAAGCATGTTTGCCACGGAAAAGACGACGAAAGAGAAGGTGGACAAGTATGTGTACAAAATGTATTATGGAATGTTTTTATTTACAAAATTGCCTTCATTGAATCTGTCACTAGATTGTGGAATGCTCTGTTCAAATATATTAAGCTATATTGTTTAGATAAGTATAAGAAACATTCAACTCAAAATCTGTAAATGTGCATTATCTTCACAATTTATATAACTTCTGCTTCACTATATGAAATAAAGTGAACTTTATTTTATTCAAATGTGTTGGTCTTTTATTCATCTTTACTTTTGAAAATGCAGTGGATGCAGAAGGTTACAGCCACAACACTAGTGAGTGACTGAAGTCTCCATCTGATGAGATTACATTGAACACTTACTGACTGCTATCTCAATAGCATTGCCAGCAAAGTTCATTTAGCATTATAAAACAAATCTATATCATGCAAACTGTACAAAGAAAACACATTTCCTGCATTTAGTGTACCCTTTTTATTATCAGTGACTCTAAGTGATAAGTCACACCACCAAGTTGAGAATAAAAGTGTGTTCGTTTGAAACTATTAGGATATTAATTGATCCTCAATGGGAGCACTTGTCTACAGGCTAAAACGGAAGGCAGTCCTTCCACATTGTTGTCAATAGAGGGAGCTAAAGATCCACAAATGATTGGCTTTTGGGTCTAAAAACAAGGCGTACAGCTCTGCTCCACTTCTCCTGAAACCTTAATAATACATATAATGATGACAAAGTTTTCAAAACAAATAAAGTGCTCGTTTGTCACAATTCATGTTAGATATTGTGTAAATAATAAATATGTGTCTGAATCCAGTTTTAATAGCAAAAATAAGCTCTAATTTGTTTTTCCATTATGTGACTAATATTTCTTTCCCGATTAAGCAGAACAGTTAAACATGATCTGAGACACCAATGTATGATTCAAATATATTACAGCTACATTGTTGCTTTAGAGAACCTTATAAGCAATGTTCAATATGTATCACTGTTCAAAACACACTTGTACTGTGATGTCTGACAACACGCTGAAAAGTATTTTCAGAACTCTGTTTTGAATAATAAGTGCACTGTTTGAGTCATGTCTGATCAACCACAGGTCAATGCACCTGTCCTTACAATGTTTCACTGAAAGGATACATACTGTAGCTATACTGTGGAAATCCCCAGTCATGATACATATTTTGTTTTTGTCTCACTCTAACCTCAATCTGCTCAACTCGCCTTGATCCACATGTGTTTTTCTGACTCACCGTGTCGATACTTTGTGGTAAAGCATACGTTTTTGATAATAAAACATGACAAGTGACTTGAGGTTTACATTTATTGAAATAACTATTTTCTAAATGTGACCAGGTATTCATGCCCTTTAAATGTCATGATAATATACCGCACTGTTGTAGACTCGTCAGAACTCTACCTGAATTATAGTGAACTTCTGTCATACTTCCTTTAAAGCAAGGAAATATGTGTTTACTGGGATGTGGCATGGGAAGTCCCTAAAATAAACCTCCCACTTTTTTGTCTCACAGAAAACTTTCACATCCTCGTTCTTTCATCGTTGGAAGAAAGTAATTTTCTCCACACAGATCCCTCCACCTGCTGGTCATTTGGTGATGATATGAACATCAACAGCATGAGAAGATCTGATGTTGACACTGACCACTGCACATTGAGGACTGATTGAGAAAATACAAAAATACCATATGCAACTTGAGAACATTTAACTTTAAGTCTGCCTGTTCAGCATTCGTAAGCAATATTTGAACATTCAATAGATGGTTTAACACAAAGCAGATATAAGTGTGTTCTAATGTATTTATCAAGACCTCTAACAATAATATTATCTGTAGATTAATTATCTACAGATAATGAATGATGCTAGTAAAACCGTTAAAACATTTGTTTATTACAGTATGTGTCTACTTTCTCTAGACACATACTGTAATAAACAAATGTAACTATAGCTACATAAAAATATATTATGGTGTGTTCTAAACCATTTATTAAATGTTTGTATACTGCTCATGAATGCTAAATAGGGGGAGTTAAAGTGTTACCTCACATTCACAAACCATTCATTCCAGTAAATATGAAACAAAATGTCAATATACACTGTTGCTGTGTTTGATCTCTTGGGGGAAACTCCATTATTTGTTGACACACGGAGAGCTTGCTGACTAGTTTTAAGGAGAGAATCATTTGTCCAAGGTTCTTACTTTCCTCTTAAAATGCCCATTTAAAAGCAAAAACTGACATGTTACATGTCATGCAACAGAATATCAGGATGCAAGACACAAAGTGTGGCATACCATCAACACATTTATGATATTGTCATATATATCACTTGCACACAGTTTCAAGTAACCACATCCAAAAGGGCAGTTATGTAAATGAGTGGGGGCCATGCGGAAATGTGTCAGAAATGAAAAACGCAATCTAAAAAATGTTTTAGATATAAGAACTAGATGGACCAACCTGCATGTTGTCACCTACAGAATGGCAAAGATGAATGATAACCCTCCATGCTACAGTGCAAGAAGTTAGAAGAAGGAGAATTATCTTAACCCAAAGGTTCGCTTATCCTTCAGTTCATCAGAAAAATTACATTCAGCATCAGCAAATTTGGAAATTTGTGGCTTTCACAGGACAGGAAGGGTAGACAATTAGTGACTAAAGCTGCCAGACAAATGTAGTGGAGTATATAATTGCATGAAAATGAAAATACTCAAGTACAAGTAACTCAAGCTTATGTAAACACCATACTTAGGGGTGGCTGAGGCTAAGAAGAGCGGGTCGTCCACTAACGGCCAGTGGTTCGATCCCCGGTCCTCCTGTCTGTGTATCTCCTTGGGGAAGATATTGATCCCGAAGACTGTTTCTTCTGTGTGTGTTGTATATCTCTCTCTCTCTCTCTCTCTCTCTCCGTGTGTGTGTGACACCTTGAATGGCAGCTTATCTGCTGTATATGTACCTTGTATGGCAGCCTCTCAGAGTGGTCTGAAAACCACCTATAAATGTATGCCCATATACCATTTACCTGACATTCAAGTAAATGTACTTAGTTCCCTTCCACCTGAGTTTATAAATGTTCAATAGATGTTTAAATATATCCTCTCAATCTTAATGCTTAATTCTCAATCATGTTGTATCAAACATGTTCATGTTTAACATTGGATACAGAATTTGACAAAAATATATATCCATCCATCCATTATCTGAACCGCTTATCCTGTTTTAGGGGCGCTGGAGCCGATCACAGCTGTCATTAGGCGAAGGCCGGGTACACCCTGGACAAGTCTCCAGTCTATCACAGGGCTCACATATAGACAGACCACGCTCACATTCACACCTATGGGCAATTTAGAGTCCCGGAGAGAACCCACGCTGACACGGGGAGAACATGCAAACTCCACTATATATATTTAGTTATGTTTTCATGGTTCGTCTTATGGGACTACTTTTTTTGTCTTTTTAAGGGGAGTGAGTCACCACAACTATCTTGAGTCAAGTAAAGGGTTAATCTCATCCGCCTCATCTGGAGTGACGGGCTAAACAGCCAATCAGCGGCCGAATTCTACAGAGGGTTATTACGTAGTTTACTGGAAAGGGCTTGTTACTTGTCAGGAAGGGTGATCGAGAACGGAGGAGGATTGCGTCTCTGACCAAACTACCAACCATCAACACATTCCGTGGAATATAGCGGATATTTATTTCCCTTTGGGTACTGGATATTTTTCTTGGGAAGTTGTAGAATCAAGTAGCCGACACAAACGACAGCGTAACTTAAAATCAGTCTAGAGAGGAGCTACAACTTGGCCGAGGCGACTAATGCGCTGAACGAAACGGAAGTAACTTGCCAGCTGTCTGGCGAAGCTCGTGAGGTGAGTCCGTGCCAGTTAACCGTACTGAACGTCCCCATGGAGGCTTCTGGGAGCTTCAACACAACCCGTTTGGTTTTGCCGTATTTCCCCGTTGTTGTCACGCGGGGGAAAACCCCACTGTTGTTCGTTTTCTTTGCCCCCTCTATGGCAACTACGTGAACTGGCTAACAAGCTAACGTCACGTTCGTGCACTGATCGGCGAAGAGACTCCATCCCATCGTTAACGGCGCTGTACGGGCATACAGTGTGATTTTAATGTAACTTTAATCTAATTAATCATGTTTAATAACAGAGTGAGAACTACATATTAGGAATGTCCTGTAATATGATGCAATCCAATGCTACTAGCTAGGGCTTACTACTGTAAAAAAGTTTGACACTATTTTAAGACACAAACTAAGTAAACAATTTGGCATGGTCAGTCTGTGTATCACAGCTATTCTATTATTTGATTGAAGTATATTGTATCAGGTAACTACACCTTCAAACAAACTGGCAGTACTTCCAGCCGTCTATGTTCATTTCTTGTGTGCAAGGAAAATAATACATATTGTTTTTTGTTTTGTTTTTTTATGTCTCGGACCAGGAAACCACAGAGATAATTAAAGGTGTCACCTGTGTGTCCCTCTCCTATAATTTGAGTTGTAACGATTGGTTGATAAATCCTTTATTCCATAATCAGAAAATGTAACAACATTATTTTGGGATTTAACTGGTTCCATCATCTCAAATGGGATAATTTCCTGGTTGTCGTTCTTCTCCTTGATATACAATTCTACGATTGTGATCTTGATTTTTTGATTTTAGATTGTTTGACATTTTGAAGAACTTGAAATCGTGATATGCCTTTTCTTTTCAACCTATTGAAATTGATTATGAAAACATGTAGTTGCCTCTTCCGGCACGACACGCACGCACACACACACACACACACACACACACACACACACACACACACACACACACACACACACACAGAGACATAGGCAGTTTGTGGTCTTACCACCACTCACTACATACAAAATAAATAAACTTGAACAATGAAATAACTTTTGAGCATTTTATTGGAATCAGAAAGAATGAGTGGAAACTCTAATTGTTCAGTTGCAGAGCTATTTTATTTGTATTCCTCCACACCAGAGCAGTCGTTGCAAAAGGCATTATATTTTCAGGTTGTCCTTCCCACTCTTGTGAATGCAATATCTCACAAACACCTGGATATCATTTCTTTACATCTGGCACAAGTATCCACTTGGACTAAAGGATGAACCGATTCGAATTTGGTCACTGTTTTGGGTCATAACTCAAGAATTAATTTGCTAATTATGACGATTTAACACAAATGTCTAATTGGATTAAATAATGAAATGATGACAAACATATGTAAACTGTTAATTGACTGCTTTGCGGAGACATACATCCATGAGGTGTTAATTGTGGTTTACTATTTACCTTTTTTTTTACACCAAAATAACTGCTTGTGAAAGGTAATTATTTTCTTCAAACATAGGCTTTTGCTGTTGAAATTAGTCAAAGGAATTTACTTTTTAAAATGCTTCATGATAAACTGAAATTATTGATTGAATGATTCAATTGCTTCAAAATAGATTAACAATCTGACTTTAAAAAAGGATAGTGATAAAAATTAAACATTCATAGTTGTTTGGGCTCCGCTTTTAAGCTTTGAGGTTTATTGCAGTTAAAGAAAATAATAGGCCCATCTTTTCATATTTCCCTTGATAACATGATATTTAACAGCAAAAAGAGCATGAGATGTCTCACTTTCTTGACCTTTTCATTTAATAACCAAGTGGCCTCTGGGACGTTATTGCTTTCATTTTCACTTCAGGCACATTGGTTTCGGGGCTTTCAAAAAGAGACATGGTGTCGCCTAGTTTGTTTAAAGGTAATTCAAATTGTAAGAAACACACTTTTGTGCACAGCTTATGGGTGCTGAACCATCAAAAACGGGTTTAAAAAAATTCCCACTTTACTACATATTATAGACCAAACAATCAATCAAAACTTTAGTAAAACTGCAATTAGTTTAATATTGCTCAATCGTGTAATTTGCACAGCGTATTATATCACAGCAAATATTAAAAGAGATTTTTACATTTAAGTGTTCAGAACTACCTGAGGGTTATGACACATTGACTGACTCACTCACTCAAAGAGGCACTAAGGTGACTCATTGAAATTCTCTTCTCAAGAAATTCAGCTGTAAAAATTGAGAATAAAGATAAATGATGACTGGTAGAAGACAGCCCACTTGCCATATATATATATATATATATATATAAACAAGCAAGCTTAGCTTGGTAGTTGATTTAAATGTCATCAGTTTTAGCTTAGCATAAAACAGAATGAGCAGGGTAGACTTATCTGTCCAAGGACAGTAATACAATGGAATTTATTTGGTAGCTCAATATGAAGGTAACAAGCGTTACAACAAGCGATATATGACGGTGGTAAAACGGATGAACTAACACTCAACTCTCAGTCTGTCTGTTACTCACTGTGCAGTCTCTCTACATGTCTCCGTCTCTTTGTCCCCTTTTCTCCAGTTTTTATTTTTGTTTAGACTCTTTTGTGTGTGACTTTCTAGTTATGCTGCTGCATTTAGCTGTAGATGCTGTCAACACGAGGGCTCACAGCTGCTGCTGTTGACATGCTGCTTTTGCGATGCAGCCGGTGTAGAGGCTATTGGACTCTTCCTGTGCTGAAGCCCAGATCCATCGCAGCCTCTGCGCAGCAGCAATCTGTCCTCCATGTTGATGTCATCAGCTCAGTTTAGAGGCCGACATCATTTCACTCGCACTTGAGTGAGACTCGCTGTGTTCTGTGTGTTTGTGTCTTGGGGCTCTGCACTGTATTGATGGGGGTCATTGAACTGTCTGCTGCGGTTTGCTGAGCTCACAATCAATAAGTAATACTACTTACTGTAACACATTCGCCTTTAAAACACTTGGTTATGTTAACGACGCAGTGATCAGCCATTTCCTCAGAGTGAAGATAATGATATAAGGCAGGGACGCTCATGGTTGTCAACTTGGTTTCAAAAGCTTTTCATAGGTTTAAAAACAAATAATTTAAAATATCTGTATCATTAGTGTACTTGTATTGAATTAAATGCAAAGCTTACTTTGGTGAACACATTAAGAAAGCCCAAGAGTTTAATCAAACATCCCCACTGACTCCCCAATTTCTCTTTTTTAACTTCACTTATCCAGTGTCTGAATGCCAACTCCTTGGGTGATGGAGTTGAGCAGGCAACTCTGTGGGAAGATGAGGAGGTCCAGTAAGAGGGCCCAACTCTCCTCCTCTCCTACTTCCACTCGGGGCCTGGAGATCCACTTTTACCCAGCGGAGCTGCACCAGCTGCAGTACTTCAAGGGCTGCTTCACCGCGTTGGAGCTCTGCGTGGATGCTGCCAAGAAATGCTGTGAGTGACTGACCAGTGCGAACCATTTTTGGTTGATATATATATATATATATTTAAATCTCACGTACCCCCTGGAGTGCCTTCACGTACCCCAATTTGAGAACCAGTGGTTTAGCCAGTAGTGAACAGCTGGTGGTCAAGTACATTTTATTCATATAGCCCAATTAGGAGTGTTGCAATATTCGGGTACAATAACCGTGATATTGTAAAAATGTAATATTTATATTATGGTTATAATACACATGATAATATTGTGTAAATTACTCAGTGCCTCCTAAATTGCACTTTTGAACGGTTATGGTCACAGACTCACACACGTAGTTTTAATGTAATTAATTTGCCAACAAAAATCAACTACACGCACCATAAGTAATTTGATTGCATTTCTTTTGCAAATCTTCCCACCTCCCAATATTCATCCTTTTTTGTTCTTCTCTTTTCCCCTTCTCAGTAATCTCTCCCTTGTGCCATAACCTGTTTGCCCTGTATGATGAGACAACTAGCATGTGGTACCCTCCCAACTATGAGTTCAAGATCACGGATGAAACCAGTGTCAAGTTGCAATATCGCATGAGGTAAGACTACATTGGAGTTGAATATTACAAGAGCCAAGACCTCCAAGTCTGAGGTCATGATAATCAGAAAGACTCTAAAGTATTCCCTTCAAAGTGTGTGTAAGTTACTGCCTGATTAAGTGACAGAGTTCAAGTATAACGTGGCATGTCAGTTCGACAAGCACCACTGAACAAGGCAACAGTTTTTATTTAACTTTTGATCTACATTCATGTTTGGCCCAGTAGCTCTGGGTAAGGACCAAATGATTATTAATAAGGTTGAAATGCTGAAAAGAATGTTGAAAGAATTAATTTTGGATTAAGACGCTTCCTGCTTGCCTCCCTTTGAGAGTGTTAAGGGTGTGTCCAAAGAGGACTGAATGTTGTACCATGAGCTGAGAGACATGGCGAGGTGGATGCCAAGAATACTTTTTTTTATTGTCCTCATTCTGACATGTGTCAAAACAATTTGTGGAATATCCAGAAAACAAAGTCAGTCTTGTATGTTTTTAGTGTAGAAAATAAATCGTCCATTTCGAAAGATACTTAAGTGTGTTACAAGCTGAATTAATTCCACCATAACACCTTCAAAAATATTCTTAACAATTTAAGCTATACTTATATTTCCTTTTATGCAGCTAGTCAATTGACCTTTTATATATGTAAAATAATACATATTTTGAATATATATATATATATATATATATATATTGTGCACTCTTTATATTTTATGTATAAATGCTGCTGCAGTGAAAAATCTCCCCATTCAGATTATAATAAAGTATCTACCTACCTAATGCAGGGTTGTCTAACCTTAAAAAGGAAAATAATCAGAATATTTGTAAGATGTCAGTGAGATAAAGATTATTACTATTATTATTATTACTACTTAACTGTCAGTTTTATAGGTTGTATCTTACAAGATGTGACGGTGCGCTTGCAAGTGCCATCAGGGGAATCTGGAGGGCATTTCACTTAACTATGTACAATTTCCATACCATAAAATCAATAGCATTATCTGAAATCACTTCTGAATGTTGTGGATGTGTGTTATAAATCAGCCATACTTAAGCTCTGGGCATATAAAATCGTAACACGACAAATGGCACTGGGTGGCTTAGCAAGATGAGAAACATTCTTCAAGTACCCACAGATTTGCTAGTTCTTAATTCTGACTGACTTATTATTAAGACGAAGAGAAAACAGACAAAAATGATCTCAAACTATGTTTGGAATTCAGCAAAACTGTAAGATATGCAGCTCTCCAGAGAGGGCTATTTCAAACCTTTGGTCATGTAATCTCAGAAAAGTCTTGGAATGCAATTAGAAAAGAAATAGAGGGCAGTGGGACTGACTTCTTAAAACCTTGACAAGTGATGCCAAGTGAAAGTCAAAGTGATAGTCAAACTCAACACTTGGCCCAATGTTAAGAGACTAAACTTGCTCATCATACCCTGGTTTTGAGGGGAAAACTAGTTTTCAAGCAATATCATATTTGTCGCTGACTGAGTCAAGTACTTCTTCAGAGATAGCATTTCATGCAAAGAGAGTGTGTGTGTGTGTGTGTGTGTGTGTGTGTGTGTGTGTGGGGGGGGGGGATGACTGTGGTGTCAATGACACTTCCTCTTTGTCTGTGCTCTGCTTTGACAGTAGCTGGTAGAGATAAATGTGAGTGTGCCTATGGCCTCACTGTGTTGTGTGCTGTGTGCAGATGTTTTTTGCTGCAGATTACTTTGCGTTCTGTAGTGCAGTCTGCTAAACAAGGCAGGGTATGTGGTTACACACGATACACACACGATCTGGAGCATAAATAAATGTTCATTGCAAACACGCACACACACAGGAAAGTGCTACCAGTATAGACTGTGAGGTTGTTCTTTGGCACAGCAATCATAAGCATGCTAATATGCTGAAAATGGCAATGCAACAAGCTGATGTTTATAAGCTATAATGTTTACCTTGTTTGGTATCTATTTTAGTGTGCTAGCATTCTTATATGACTGCTATTTTATTTATTATTATTATTTTTCACATGTTCTCATTTGGATTGTCCCCATGTCTGCTGTTGGTCTTAAAATTGTATAAACAGACATCCATGACTCTGAACAGACAGAGATGAAAAGCGGGGAGGAGGAAAATGGGCAAATGTTAGTCATGAATATGTTTACACTTTAAACACTGCATATAATACAGGAGGCAATAGACCATTTAATGTTGTCATCTTTTCATTTTGAGATGTTCCACTGCTGGCAGGTATTTCTTTCACCAAAGGCCAAAATCCCATCAATGTAAACTCAAGGTTTACTTTGTTGTGGATATAACTAACATCCTTCTTCCCTTCCAGGAATAATACGTAATAATAGTAGTAGTAGTGAGTTGCTTGTTATGCCATTATGTCCACTGAGTGCCTTTCAAACTCATGCATATCTTCTTGCATGTACACCCTGTATTCATATCATTAACTTTTTTTCAGGTTTTATTTCAGAAACTGGCATGGTACCACTGAAGGAGAGTCACCAGTTTGGAGACATTGCATCAGTAAACTCAGAGGAGGACTTAGCCCACAGAAAACCCCAGAAGGAACTCCCCTCCTGGATGCTGCCTCTCTAAACTACCTGTTTGCCCAGGTGAACAAATAAATACATTACTATTGACCTTATTTATATTGTCATTTGAGTCTTTTAGGCATTGCTTTCTAATTGTTTCCCATGTGAAATATATATTTAGGCAGAACACTTAAAAAGATTGGGCTCCACCAAAAACATTTAAAAATATTTGGAAGTGCATTCTGATTAAAAGCACGTATGTCACAGCTCACAGTTGAGTTACAAAACATCAACAACTGGGAGGAAATGCAACAATACCAGGAAGTGCAGCACACGCTACAGTTTAATGGATTGAAGAATTGTATTTACAGTGGCTCTCAATTAAAGTATAAAAAGACAAGGAAAAGGTTGTAACTCAATTGTCAGTTGAATTTTTGGTAAATTAGTCAGTCTCCCTCTTTATTTCGTCATATCAACAGGATTTTTGTGCCACTTAAAAAGCCACATCACAGTATATTTCCAATGGAGTTATATTAAAGTGTTTATGTGCATATGCATTTTTATTTATTAGAAAATCTATGGAAAGAGCTAAAGATCAGAGTTCCCACTGAAGCTTCAAGATTTGAAGACTGTTTGTGTGGAAGAATTGGCCAAAAAGTTTAGCATACAGGAGACGTCATGAACAAAAAAAGCCTTTTGTACCAAGTATTAAATAAATATCAGTAAGCGTGTTCAATACTTTTTCCCTGTGTCATTTCACATTATTACACATAACTTAATTTCTGAGCTTATTTGTTTTGGTTTCTTGGGTTGTTACCAACATCTGGTGAAACCTTCATGTCAACAGCACCTTTAGAAATATATTCAGTGCGAAAAATGGTGACGTGTTCAATACTTATTTCACCCGCTGTATATGTTTGTTGCGCAGGGCCAGTATGACTTTCAGATGGGCGTGGTTCCACTGAGGGTGTCTCACTCCGAGGCAGAGCAACACGAGATAGAAAATGAGTGCTTGGGCATGGCTGTGCTTGCTATCACTCATTATACCTCAAACATGGATACGACCTCTCCCAACGCTTCCCATGAAATCAGGTAAAACATTTGATTTCCTAACAAAGTTGGGATGATGCTGCTTCGGCAGCCTTTTGATTAAGGTGTTAAAATAACAACCCCATTTAAGAATGAAAGTGGCTGCACCTTTCCATTGTCTTGTTGCACATTTATATGGAATGTACTTCTTCCAAGTGTCCCATATCAGATAAGCGCTCAGCCCACATGCAGAAGTCATACATTCAATTTTCTTACCTGCACGAAGCACATGCAGAGAGGAATTGTTCATACATTTCTATCTATTTCCCCTTATCTTAATTCCACCAGCTACAAACGTTTTGTCCCCGAGTCACTGAACCGCAACATTAAGCAGCGCAACTTCCTGACACGCATCCGCATCAACAACGTCTTTAAGAAATTCCTCAATGAATTCAACCGCCGCACAATGAAGGACAGCAAAATCACGCCGTACGACCTGAAGATCAAGTACCTGGCCACCCTGGAGGGCCTGACCAGCAGCCTGGGCAGCGAGCTGTTTGAGCCCATCTCGCTCAGTGTCACGCAGGAAGGAGATCTCTCCAATGGAGGTTACTACGGTAAGAATTCAGGCTGATTAAGAGGAGATGTTTCTCGGATTTAGTTCTCAGGCAGTGAGCCAGATTTGAGCCGTGCAACAGCACAGTCTGATTTTTGTTTCTGGTTAAGTTTCTAATCCTCGTGGGAGTTGATGGAATAACTGTAGACCAAAACTGTCTTAAGAGAGAGAAAGATTGCTGAATTGATGATTATTATTATTACATTATTAAGCATAAAGGAGAAAAAATGATATAGTTGATACCACAAAACTGTATTTTCAAAGGCTTTTTGCAATAGTTGGATCAGCTATATTGGATTATGTGACTGGTTAGTTTAGTTTGTTTCTAGAAGATCTTCAAAAAACAAAACAAAAGAAGTTTGAACTTTGTTGTCATCCAATTATTCCTAAAACATTGTGGGTGTTTGTGCAGATAGTGAAAACCAAAAGTGAAAGGGACAAGATGTTTACATGTCACATTAACCCACTTATCACAGACGAGGCCAGACCCTGGGTGATTCCCACCAATGTGTGACGTTTTCAACCACAAATGCAGCATTGAGAGTAAACATACAGTAGCCAATAAGACATTTCTCCGGGCTTTACTAACATATGAATATTATTCCTATTATTGATTTGTCTATAGTCCTTGTGTCCTAAAGCGGCTGCATGTGTGACTGCTGCTGTATTTGCTGACTGCTTCTAGGCAACTACAACCAGAGCAAAGAGCAGAGCCAAAGTCTGAACATGAAGACAAGCCATGACATGCAGGTCCAGGTGACTGGCACCACGGGCATCTCCTGGAGGAAGAAGCCTGCAACAGTGAGTGGAACTGTGTGTGAACAAGACTGTGTGTTTAAGACCTTCCAGATAAACTGTCAAACATCATATGAGACATACTTCTTATTTTATTTTTCATTTTTATCCATGTGCTATGGCAATTTGTATAACTGTTAAAAAACAATACAATTCTGTTTCCATAAAAAATATTGTATAATAAATATCATTAACTCCCTGTTGAGTAGCAACAAAATACATTTTTAAACATGAAAGATTATGATTATAGTAAAAAATAATGCAGTCACCATAATACTGATACCAGAAAAGGTTTAGGAGTCTTAAAAAGATATATATTTTTTTTTCTTCATAAAAAACATGTGTTTGCATATCTTTTAAATAGTCAACTGGGAACAGCAAAGAAAAGGGCAAGTCAAAGAAGAACAAGTTGGATGGAAAACAGAAAAATGACAGGAAAATAGAAGCGAATGAAGGCTGGGTGGTGTTCTGTGACTTCCATGAGATCACACACGCGGTTGTCAAAGAGGCGACGGTCACCATCTACAGACAGGACAACAAGACAATGGTGAGGCATCAAGGAGCACTGACCTCTATATTGTCCCCAAGGCACCAGCTGTATCACATATTGTGTAATGTTTCCCAAACATATTCACATATTTGCTCTGAAGCCTGCTTATAGCTTTACAGATTAATAGTCAACATCCTCATTAATTCCTAATTAGTACCAGGATTTTCAATCATTGTTCCAAAAATGATGGATATAAATATTTCTTTAAGATTTGATGTTCCTGATATTGCGCTAATGATGCAGAAACACAATTGCTGTCCATCAACGAGTTACCTGTCAGTGTGTAACTTCCTATTTACTCCAGAGGTAATTTGTAAAAAAGTACATGTGACCAGTAACCATGATGTATCGTGTCTTCCCTTGGTCCTGACCAAATGAACCAATCTACAGGTGTGAAAGCACCTTTTGTGCAACATTTATTTTAGATTTACATCATGTTGAAGCAGAGCCTGCCTCTTGCTACATGCGAATAGCCTTGACTCTAATGGTGATATCATGCCCCATCATTAAGATGGATGATGTGTTTCATATTACATCACAGCTCTGGAGTGTTGCGGCTTTATAATAGCTCCTATTGTGATCGTCACCTCTTCCCTCGCTCCTCTCTCTCCCCGTCTCTTCTCTTTTCAGGAGTTGCATATGGCCTCCAGGGGTGAGGCTCTGTCCTTTGCAGCTCTCGTGGATGGGTACTTCAGGCTGACAGTGGATGCCCACCACTTCCTGTGCAAGGAGGTGGCCCCTGCTTCAGTGGTGCACAACATAAAAAACTGCTGCCACGGACCCATCTGGTTTGTACTGGCAGTTTCATTGGTGTAAATGTGTATACACGCATGTGCCTGTTTCCCCACAAAAACACAGTTTATATTTGTGCGAGACACCACTGATGACGGGCAAGCTAAGAGTACAAAGGTGTTTGTCGCATTATCCGATATGCCAGAGGGCATACAAACTAAATGTAATACTGTACAGCAAGAAGGAAGCCGTTACCGGCAAAACGTCATAATTGTAATGATCTCCAAACTCGTATCTCATAATTATGTCCATACTTTATCACCTTTATGCAGTCCTTGTAAAGAAAGAAGTCAAGCATTGAATGTATTATAATGAAATGAAGGTTGAATATCCAGTAAGCAATTTAATGTGGCTGGCAAAATATTCACTCAAATGTAGATTTTAATACTTTTGTTTCTAAAGTATTTAAAAAACAATCCTGAGACATGTTAGTAGTGCTTTTATTAGTAAACTATTTGTGAAAGTCATGTCTGAAAACCAGCAAGGCACTCATATTACTAATCATAAATCATGGGTTACTGACCTTAATTTTCATCTGCCCATACCCTGAGCCTCCTACCTGCACAGGGATCACTCACTGCATTTTAAAGTCGGCCTTAATTAATGTTTTGTAAGAAAGGCTGTTGTCTTTCTCATTGTTAACATACATCTTGTTGAGCAACCTTTCTATTGAAGCAATTTAAAGTTGGTCTTAATGTAGATTTTGTTGCTGCTTTTTTTTTTTTGTGACACAAAATGGATCAACATAATTTAGGGAAACTGTTTTTTTCACGAATTTACAAGGGAAAACAAAACAGAACTAGAAAGGTGCACTCAGTAGAGTGCAGATCTCTGCCCGGCGTGTCTGCAACGACCACTGCTTTATTGTGAGATTGAATGGATGTAACACACAATTGCCTTTCCCCCTGTCTAGACATGGCCTGTCAGGCGTCATAAAACACACTTTACATTACATTACATTACATTTCATTTAGCTGACGCTTTTATCCAAAGCGACTTACAATAAGTGCATTCTACGGTTACATACAAGAATCAGAACAACAAGAATCAAGAAGGTACAATTTCGACAAAAAGTTCAACTACAAAGTGCTATCAGTAAGAGCCATTTCAGTGCTACTAAAGTGCTACTTCCTTTATTCAAGGTATAGTCGGAAAAGATGTGTTTTTAGTTTGCGACGGAAGATGTAGAGACTTTCTGCTGTTCTGATGTCAATGGGGAGCTCATTCCACCATCGAGGAGCCAGGACAGAGAACAGTCGAGACTTTGTTGAGTGTTTAGCTCGCAGTGACGGAGCTACAAGCCGATTGGCAGAAGCCGAGCGGAGCGCACGAGTTGGGGTGTAAGGTTTTACCATGTCCTGGATGTAGACTGGACCAGATCTGTTCGTAGCACGGTACGCCAGTACCAATGTTTTGAAGCGGATGCGGGCGGCCACCGGTAACCAGTGAAGGTCGCGGAGGAGCGGAGTAGTGTGGGTGAATTTCGGGAGGTTAAAGACCAGTCGAGCTGCTGCATTCTGGATGAGCTGCAACGGTCGGATGGCACCAGCAGGTAGACCCGCCAGGAGGGAGTTGCAGTAGTCTAGGCGCGAGATGACCAGAGCCTGGACGAGAACCTGTGCCGCCTTCTGGGTGAGAAGTGGACGTATTCTCCTGATGTTGTGCAGCATGAATCTACAGGAACGAGTTGTTGCGGTAATGTTGGCAGTCAGGGAGAGTTGACTGTCAAGGGTCACACCGAGGTTCCTGGCAGTCGGGGTCGGGGCCAAGACTGAGTTGTTGAAAGTAATCGTCAGGTTGTGAGTGGGGGAGACTTTTCCTGGAAGGAAAAGTAATTCCGTCTTGTCAGGGTTAATTTTCAGGTGGTGTGCGGACATCCATTGTGAAATGTCAGTCAGACAAGCAGAGATTCGTGCTGCTATCTGTGTTTCCGATTGTGGAAACGAGAGGATCAGTTGGGTGTCATCAGCATAGCTATGGTAGGAAAAGCCATGCGAGCGAATGACGGAGCCAAGAGAGTTGGTGTACAGGGAGAAGAGGAGAGGACCGAGGACTGAGCCTTGAGGGACCCCAGTAGTGAGAGGACAAGGTTCAGACACAGATCCTCTCCAGGTTACCCGGTAGGTCCGATCACTGAGGTAGGATGAGAGGAGGGAGAGCGCAGTGCCTGAGATACCCAGGTCCTGGAGGGAGGAGATGAGGATCTGGTGGTTCACTGTGTCAAAGGCAGCAGAAAGGTCCAGAAGGATAAGGACAGAGGAGAGAGAGGCTTCTCTCGCAGTGTGAAGCTGCTCTGAGACAGCAAGGAGGGCAGTCTCTGTTGAGTGGCCTGCCTTGAATCCAGACTGGTGAGGGTCCAGAAGGTTGTTCTGGTGGAGGAAGGAGGAGACTTGGTTGAAGATAGCTCGCTCCAGGGTTTTGGAAAGAAAGGGAAGGAGAGAGACAGGTCTGTAGTTGTTGACTTCTGACGGGTCGAGAGTGGGTTTCTTCAGGAGAGGGTTAACTCTTGCCTCCTTCAGAGAGTTAGGGAAACAACCAGTTGAGAGGGAGGTGTTAATTAGATGGGTGAGAAAGGGAAGAAGGTCAGGAGCAATATACTGGAGGATGTGAGATGGGATGGGGTCAAGGGGGCAGGTGGTTGGGCGGGCAGAGGATACCAAGGTAAGAACTTGGTTGGGGGACAGAGGGGTGAAAGAGGAAAGTGAAGGGGAGGCGGATAATGTTAATGGAGATGTAGTTATGGGCAGGGGATCAGTGAATGAGGAGCGTATGTCATCTATCTTTTTAGTAAAGTAGTCGACAAAGTGGTTCGGTAGAAGGGTGGAGGGAGGAGGAGGACAGGGGGGGTCTAGGAGGTTGGAAAAAATGGAGAAGAGTTTTTTGGGGTTAGAGAAAGAAGATTCAATTCTGGATTGGTAGAACAGGCTTTTGGCTGCAGAGATAGAGGCAGAGAAGGAGGCGAGAAGAGAGTGATAGGCGTGCAGGTCGTCTGCGTGTTTGGATTTTCGCCATTTCCTTTCCGATGCTCGCAAAGTGGCTCTCTGGGCACGGACCGGGTCTGACAACCACGGAGCCGGAGAGGAATTGCGAACCTTACGTGTCGTAAGAGGACAGAGAGAATCAAGAGAGGAGGACAGAGTAGAGAGGAGAGTGTCTGTGGCACAGTTAGGATGCATGAGTGAGAAAGAGTCAGTTGAAGGAAGGGATGTCAGAACAGACGAGGCCAGAGAGGAGGAAGAGAGGGAGCGAATGTTGCGACGGATAGGTGCAGAGTCTGTTGCTGTGGGAGGGTTGTCAGTTCCCAAGAGTGGGAGAGAGTAGGAGATGAAGAAGTGGTCTGAGACGTGAAGTGGAGTTACAGTGAGGTTAGATGTTGCGCAGTTTCTGGTGAAAATGTAGTCAAGATGATTTCCAGCCTTGTGAGTCGGAGGTGAAGGACTGAGTGAGAGAGCGAAGGAAGATAGTAGGAGCACCAGGTCAGATGACTTCTCGGTCTGGATGTTGAAGTCACCTAGAAGAATGAGAGGAGGGCCGTTTTCTGGGAAATTTGATAGGAGGACGTCTAATTCTTCCAAGAAGTCTCCCAGGGAACCAGGTGGACGGTAGAGAACAACAATGTTCAGTTGAACCGGATGGGTAACCGTCACAGCATGAAGCTCAAAAGACAGTGGTGTAGACAGTGGAAGCGGGTAGAGAGAAAAACTCCATTTGGGGGAGATGAGTAGACCAGTACCACCACCCCGGCCAGTGGGCCTAGGTGTGTGGCTGAAGGAGAAGGCAGAGGAGAGAGCGGCAGGGGTAGATGTGTTGTCTGGTGTGATCCAGGTCTCAGTGAGAGCCAGGAAGTCCAGAGATTGCTTGATAGCAAAGCCAGAGATGAAGTCAGCCTTGCGGTTAGCTGACTGGCAGTTCCAGAGGCCTCCTGTGACGAGGTGTTGGGTTTGTGTGGAGCGGGTGGGATGAAGAAGCACGGAAGGATTTTGATGCAAGTAAGAACGAGTCCGAGGTCTGAAGTATCTACGAGGTGATATGTACACGGGTATGGGAGGGAAGCACATTTTCACAGGGAAGTGGTAATGCTCAGCCGCCCCCGAAGACTCCAACGAAAGACTCCTAAGTCTTTATTCTCCGAGTCTTCATACACACTTCACACATACACACATACACTTCTCTCTAGAAGACTGTTGTCTGAAATCTATGCAGGCAACTGGCTCGCCGTCGCCAAACATTTCATACAATCTTTTCAAAACAGTCAATTACAGTAGAAAACAGCCAATAAAAAACGTTTTTCTTTTGAGAAAATGTGAACCTCGAGAGGTACTTGAGAGTGCAGCTATAAGTCTCTAATTATGCAGTCTACTGCAACAGAATGCAAGATTAGCTGTAGACAGACACAGTGGTGCACACTCACTCACGGACGCACGCACGCACAAGTCATGGCCTTATTACTGCCCGCCCCCCATTCATTAAGCTTTCCCTTCCCCAGCACGGAGTATGCCATCCACAAGCTGCGTCAGGAAGGCAATGAGGAGGGCACCTACATCCTGCGCTGGAGCTGCACTGAATACGAGTACATTATCATCACTGTGGTCTGCAATGAGGTAGTGTGGACTTATTCATTAGGTTTTAGGAAACTGCAATCTGTCCATGTCTTCATAGTGTATGGTAATGTCTAGCATGCCAGGGATGTACTGGAAAGGTCAAAACATTCCCTCTGTTATATATTATTTCTAAGATATTGACATTAACTTTATTTCATTACAAATGTTTCCTTGCACTCCCAATATCTCTTCTTCGCTGCTCCTCCCCATTTAATGTAATACTCCCTATTCAGTCTGTTTCCCTCTACTTATCTAAAATTGTCTTCTTTACTTCTCTTGCTCTTTCGATCAATCCTTCAGTATCATGTCCCTCTGTTTGTCATTCTGTCATGTTCCAGTTAAAAACTCTCTCTCTCTCTCTCTGCATCCAGATGGACCTGAGTGAGTCTCGTCCTGTGCGTCAGTATAAGAACTTCCAGATTGAGGTGGCCTCCAACGGCTTCCGCCTGTACGGCACTGAGACGTTTCGGGCCACTCTCCTTGAACTGCTGGAGCACCTGGAGGGCCAAAGCCTTCGCACCGACAACCTCCAGTTCCATTTGCTGCGCTGCTGCCCTCCACAGCCGAGAGGTAAACTTAATGTTGCTTCATTATTGAATTGAATTGAATTATTCTTAATATGTCCATATAAAATAAATCAGGACAATGTGGCTGCATGTGCACCCTTAATGTATTATAAATTAGAAATATGCCTATTATGCTGGTTATGAAAAGAAAGTATTCCTTGGGTAAGGAAGACTCATTGTGAGACGCAACAACACATGCTTAAGTAAAACACAGTTTTTTCCACAGATAAATGCTACAAGCAGACTAAAATCCTGCTTGCTCTGGCATCCAACAATCTCAGCAATCTAAGACAACACACACACACACTATACAATTTACGCTATTTTGTGTAATGCTTCACCACAGCTGGGTGTGGAAACACGTTCAACACGTACATCATAGGTGTGGTCTACAGTTGTGATGTTGGGCAGGGTCAGACATGAACTGCCCAACCCAAAGCAAAGCTGTCCGCCTCAACAAGATTTTATGTGTGTGTGCGTGTGTGTGCGTGTCTGAAGCTGGCATAAACAATATGTGTGAAATGGTGTCAAGGAGGAAGAAAGTTGTAAATGTGGGTTTCCGGAGCTAAACTAGCACTCTTGTATTTACTTCACTCAGGAAAAGGTGGAGCCATGTGTGCATGGATGTGTTGAGCTGTTTGTTAGTTGAGGCTGTGTTGTTTTGTTATTATCATAAGGCTTGACTATGAGACTGAAGTGCTGTGTTGTTTTGTTATTATCATAAGGCTTGACTATGAGACTGAAGTGCTGTGTTGTTTTTTACGTTAAGATAATCATGATGAGTTATGCAACCTTGTTACGATTGTAACACATTGGTATCCCAACATCCCGAGAATAGGATACAAACAATTTACTTTTACTAGTGTTTTGGGTCTATGCATACTTTTACACTGTTGGGAAAATAATATACTGTAAGTATTTAATGGCAGATGGGTGAGAGAAGGACCAATGGTTTGGGCAATTGTGTGCAGCTGGAATTTTCACAAGCAAGTCTGAATAGGACCATGCTGGCTGAGTACATTAGACTCTATGAGAAGGTTAAGCGGTTAAGGAGTGGGTGCCGTGTAATACATGGGGACATGTTGTATTTGGGTTTTGCAGAAAAACTTGCATTTTACAGACGGTAAATGTAGGGTGATGCTGATTGAGTGAAGATTCTCTCTCTCGCTCTCTCTCTCTCTCTCTCTCTCTCTCTCTCTTTTCTCCCCATAAACCACACTGTGCTGGTTTTGTCACAACATTAGACACCCACAGAAACACACATGTAAGCGCGTATAGTACGGTAACAGGCACAAAGAAAAATGTTTTGCTTTATCCTCCCACACAAAGCTCTGTGTATATACAAGAATAAACTGAATCAGTTTGTCAACCCGGCCTGGATATCTGTCCACAGCATTGCCACATAGACGTAGTTATTCAGAGTTTTTTCTTACCACGTGTAAACACTTTTTTTCTCCTTCTTTTTATTCTGGTTGAGTGAATGCTTTGCAGACTTTTCCAAATGATCTAAACTTTCGACAGTGTTACAATAACATGACCTTGACAACAACAGAAGCAGACGTGTCATTCTTGTTGATGGATTATCCAACAAATAATTGTCAAGTCTCTGCAGCTTGATTTTAACAGAAGAATCTAAAACACTATCCTACTTTTGAATTTTCTTTTATGAAAATGGTCATGCTTTGTAGTATGCACAACTTCATAGGAAAAGCCTGTTATGGCCCTTTTTAAATGTGTGTTTGTGTTGCAGAGGTTTCTAACCTGCTGGTGGTCACTAAAGATAGAGCGCCGGTCCCTCAGACTCCCATGCAGGAGAGTCAGCTGAGCTTCCATCGCATTCTCAAGGAAGAGATTGAACAGGTACACCCTCTCATCTTCGTGTCCAGCCACATTCTTATGATGCCAATGCCGTGCTTATAATGGATGTCTGTAGATGTATCGATAAAAGATGTGAAACTTGCCAAATAAATAATACAACTGTATAAAAGTCCATATGTTGTATTACAAAGTTTAAAATTATTGTAAACATGTAGTGACAATGCAGGTTAAGCGTACAGTGTCACATGTTATATTATGTAAATAGGGGGACACGGGTTGGAAAATCTTTTTGTCACCCTCAATAGAAAATTCCATTAAAAAAAGTATAGAAACATCTTTAATATGATACAATAAAGTACAGCCTCAAAACATACCACAGTTTAGTCAACCTCCAAACAGCTACAGGTGTGGCGCTATATTGTAGGCTAGGTGTCACGTTTACTGTATTTCAGAAGGTATGCTCACCCCTCCCCCATATTTGCATTTATTCACACAGATTGTTTTATGACCGTAACAACTGATTTTATCTTCTCTCTTTTTTTAATATCATTTAAAAGAGAGAAGGGATTACTCGAATATAAAAACACTCATCATATCCATGCAGACATCTTGATTCTTGAACTTGCATAACCTATGTAGTATGTATTTATGTATTTCAGATACAAAGCATTTAGTTTGTAATGTCTATACCTATTAGCACTTAGCACTGGCAGAGGTTTCTTACCCTCCAGCACACACAATAAACAAACCTTCAGTAAGACTTTCTCTTGACCTCAAATGTATTTAACGATTCTTGTAGGAGTTTGTATACTGTGTGTCATATTTCTTCCCCCTGTTGTGTTAACCAGGAGGAGCACCTTGGACCTGGCACAAGAACCAACATATTCTCAGGCACACTGAGGGTGAAGAGTGAGGAGGAAGAGGATGCAGGCTACTCATCCTTCCAGGATGTCAAGGTGGTCCTGAAGGTGCTGGGCTCTGGACACAGGGACATCTCCCTGGTGAGACACAATGACATATCTTGCACATCCTGTTCTTATAAAGGACTACACCCATTCTGTAACATCTAACCATTATGAAACGTATTACTTATTAGCACTTATTTCTAAATCTTGCCAGTCCATAGATGTGTATGCATCGAGTCATCTTTGTCTTTTGTTGACAGGCCTTCTTTGAAACAGCCAGCATGATGCGACAAGTGTCTCATAAACACATTGTGCTGCTGTATGGAGTGTGTGTTCGCCACCAGGAAAGTAAGTGCATTTTAAGTTCTGAGAGCATGTTTATGAGACTGTTGGGCTGTTTCATACACCTTTTTGTCTCTTTGTGTTTGTGTGGAACAGATATCATGGTTGAAGAGTTTGTCCAGCCAGGACCACTGGACTTGTTCATGAGGAGACAGCAGAGCCCACTCGGCACACCGTGGAAGTTCCAGGTGGCCAAGCAGCTGGCCTCAGCTCTCAGCTACTTGGTGAGACCAGAAAACACATACACACAAAGTATAGGAAGTGTTGTGTGCATCCTTGGGATTACCTGCACCATGTTAGATCCATTTTTATCAACACAATCTTTAGATTGGCCCTCTCGTCTTTGGACTAATAGATTTGTTGTGGTATATGTCTGTGTGTGTCTGTGTGTCTTTGTAGGAGGACAAAAAGCTGGTCCACGGCTTTGTGTGTGCCAAAAACATTCTGCTTGCCAGAGACGGACTGGACACCGATAAAGGAGGGCCCTTCATCAAGCTCAGCGACCCAGGAATACCAATCACAGTACTCACCAGAGAGGGTGAGTACAAAGTTCTCTCTCTCTCTCTCTCTCTCTCTCTCTCTCTCTCTCTCTCTCTCTCTCTCTCTCTCTCTCTCTCTCTCTCTCTCTCTCTCTCTCTCTCTCTCTCTCTCTCTCTCTCTCTCTCTCTCTCTCTCTCTCTCTCTCTCTCTCTCTCTCTCTAAAAGTGAAACCTAAAATAGTTACAAAATAGCTGCCATGGAAAATTTCACAATAGCTTCCTCTCTCTTCCTCAGTCAGCTGTAAATTACAGAGAAACCAAAATGAAAACACATAAAATACCCCAACTGCATGTAAACCTTATGCAAACAGTAACACATTGACATTGAAGCTCTTCGTCCTGATATTGCTTCGTCTTTGCACTGCCCTGCCCTGCCTGAATTGGATTTCCGATCAAGCTTCCAACCAAACAGAGGTTATCAGCAATCGGATTCAAATTTGTCACATAATCCATACACATTGCATCGTGCAGATTCTCTCTCAGAAAGTAATTTGTTTTGTAAAAGCAAAACCTGGGTTGAGAGGAAAATGGCACAGTAATAAGTACATTTCTCAGATTGCACAGTTCCCCACAAATGCCCCCCTCATGTTTCTGTTTGTCTATAAAAGCTGGAAGTTGTGTGATGGACCACAATGTGTCTGCACAGATGGATCTGCAAACCACTGGATAAACGGGAAATGTTTCTTTGAAAATGTTAATCGCAGGACAGCACGCCCCTGGGAATGCTACTCCCTCCCTTTTTGTTCCCAGAAATCTTTACATTTCTTCTTCTGCCTCCATCACTTTGCAGAACAATAGGTCTTCCAGTTACACATCGATGTCCTTGTATATAGATTTGATTGAACACATAGTGGGTAAAGTGCTGAGAAACCCACTGGGAGGGCTCTTCCCTTCTTCCCAGCAATCTCTGATTGCTCTCATATCCATTCATTACTGTCTTTCTTTTTTTTCTCTTTTTCCTACTTTCAATTATCCCCTTCCCTGCTGCCATTTTTTTCTCCATCTTCCCCCTTCACTCCAGTCAGTCCCTCCACTGCTTCTTCTCCTTTAGTCCTCCTCCCCTTTCCCTCCAGTCAGTCCTGTGTTCCAGTCTGAGCCGCATGCACTCACTAACATACACCCGTCAGCTGATGTTATGGATTTGTGGAGCCAAAAAGCCAATCGTGGAGATCTGCCAATCAGTTAGCCTGTCTTCCAGTCGGACTATACTCCAGCTATCCGAGGCCAAGGCTGTTTATATTCAGTGGATGCATTCAGTCCAGTCAGCCTGTCAGAGCTGTACTGGCTTCATTGTTAGTTCCTGGTATTGTGGCATGGTGAGAGTGTGTTGGCTCAGATCCACGAGATCGTGCTCCAACAATTACTTCTAAATAGTGTTTTAAGTTTAAAGAATATATATTTTGTTAGCATTTGGTCAAAGTGATCATATTAATCATAGAGTCAAAAACATACATTACTCATTATCCTGAGACCAATGTGGATCAACCAGAGATGTGGAAAACTACACAAAAACCCTTTGATGAAAAAGAGCAACATAGGAAGTATTCATTTCCAAGGACAGACAGACATTCCATTGATGCTATATATAGAGTTGTTTCCTTCACTTCACAAAGATTAAGTCAGTGAATCACACATGGTAATATCTGACGAAACGTTCTCATTATCACATCTTAAAGGGCAAATATGTCCTTTTGAGGGCGTCGTCACTCATCTTCACGTCGGTTTTGTCAAACATTGCAATTCAGAATGTGTGTGTGTTCTGAATTTCCGGATCTCTTAACAAAAATCTTCTGTTTTTACGAAGACACCAACTAATTTGTACCGACCAGTAATGGATCCACTGTTGCTAAAGCTGACGTTGTTTGCCTCTGCAGAGTGTGTGCATCGTATCCCATGGATCGCTCCAGAGTGTGTAAAGAGCGCGTCTTCTCTTAGCGTCGCAGCTGACAAGTGGGGCTTCGGTACCACCCTGTGGGAGATCTGCTATGATGGAGAGGTCCCCCTCAAAGACAAGAAACTCACAGAGGTAGAGGGCGCACACAAAGACGTAGTGTGACGATGTACAGAATCATACATGCATCTCAAGAAATGAATTCACCTTCTCATCATATGTGTGTCTTTGTGCTGAGCAGAGGGAGAGGTTTTATGAAACTGAGTGCCAACTGGCCACCCCAGACTGCAAAGAGCTGGCTGAACTGATGACCCACTGCATGACCTACGACCCCAAGAAGAGACCTTTCTTCAGGGCAATTGTCAGAGACATAGACATGCTGGAGGAAAAGAGTATGTATGAGGGTGCTGTGTGCATTATACAATGTTTGGTATTTTCATATATTGGGGTTGGTGGAAATATAATCTATATTTTGTTTCTGCACATGAACAGTTTTCCTGCCTTAATTTGTTTCCTAGACATGTTAGTCCTGAATATGTTTGGCTAAAAGCAGGTACAGGTTTAACAATGCAAAGCTGTTATCTACAGTTGTTTCTGAATGTTTTGCATGTTTTGTATCTCACCTAGCAGGAACCCAGTAAACGGTAGAGAGAGAGAGAGAGAGTTGTTTACTCAACTCAGATGTTCATGAGGAAGTTCACTGGGTGCATTATCACTGATCTGCCCCTCAGCTGGGCCCCATGGCAACATACTAGACTCTGTTCTTCCACCTTCTGGACAGAAATGGATACTGCAGTCAGTCTTACTAAACCGTAAAGTGTGTTACCTCATTGACCTTATATTAAAATCCAAAGACAGATACGACATCACCTCAACTAAAATATCAATCTACAATAAATGACACCAAAAAAGGTTTGAAAATGTATTGAGAAAAATTATTTTCATTAAAGAAACTATTTGAAATTATTGTTAATGGTGATACAGAATGAGTCGTACTTGAGTTACACATGTTTCTACTAAAAGTGGTTTAAAACCAAGCACGCAAACAGTTACATAACCACAGAAAGCTTTGCTGAAAACTTTGACACTGTCAACCACAATAGACTTCCTATGACGCAAGTGTGCCTGTGTTGAATAAAAGACAAGTTTCATCCGGCATGTTTAATGCAAATGTTTTATTTTTCCATCTCCCAGACCCATCTATCAAACCCCAGCCTACACCAGAGGTGGACCCAACTATGTTTGAAAAGAGATTCCTAAAGAGGGTCAGAGATTTGGGACAGGTAAACTGTTCCTGATTTATGTTGGTTTATCCGTTTTTACTGTTTCTAGGGATGATCAAAATGACAGTTTCTAAATTTGCAAGTAAATCCACTTGGCCATAAATATTTTGCATTAATTCTATAATTACCTAGTAGTAGTTTGGTCTGTGTGGGCTTTTTAAGTTCACATTAGCTTACTACTATTAAAAATGGCTACCTGGAGTATAATCATTATTGTGATCCTTCATAACCTGAAATGAGCTTCAGGGAGACCAAAGATGAGCAATTCAGATGCAGAACGTAAGGACTATGGGCAACGATGAGAAACAACTGGTCCCATGGTTTATAAACAACTTACATTTCTCACATGTTCCTCATGCAGGGCCACTTTGGAAAGGTGGAGCTGTGTCGCTATGATCCTCGGGGAGATAAAACGGGTGAGCTGGTGGCAGTGAAATCCCTAAAGCATGAGAACCAGGATGAGCAGAGCAAAAACCTCACGTGTGAGATCGACATCCTTAAAGCACTCTACCATGAAAACATTGTCAAATACAAGGGCATCTGCCAAGAGGAAGGTAAGATGGAAAGAGTGCATACACAAAAATAAACACAAACGTTATTCACTTGTATATTCAGTTGCAGACACACCCGTGTGTGTGTGTGGTTGGACCTGTGTTCTTCGTGCATGAAAAGGCACATGACCAACCATCTGTTCTCGTATATTAAACCAGAAATTAAGCATTGGTGGTTTAACTTTCAAAATAAAAAATTATAAATAAATGTCAGCAGAGTAAGAATATTTGCAGACTCTTAATTGTAGTTGCAGCCTCTTGTAAACACTCATCTCATACTGTACCCCCTTCATTGGTCATCCAAACTATAATGTTCACTCTAGAGAAGCTTACTCACAGATGTGTGATAAAGTTGAATGCTCCAATTCTAGGCCGGCATTTCAGTGATAGGTTTGTATTTTTACTCGTGGGGATCCAACATGTACACATGAACCCAAATAAGCATACATGTATATTGCCCCAGTCACAGACTTAAACATCCAATTTTTCCCAAAATAATGAAATCTCAATCTTTAAAACACTTACCATTGTTATGAAGGTCTGAACAATACCATCTTCCACACACAGCAAAAAAAGAAAAGTAATTTCAAAGTTGCTACCCCTTTTCCTGTCGTAAGTGTTGTTAAAGGGCCTCTGGATTTTTCATGTCCCGTAATTATTTTTTGGTAAAGCAGACACTTAGCTCTGTGACTTGAATGTCATGCTAATTAGGCAATTTTGTCTTTTCTATTTAATGCCCATCATGTGAATAAAAGCATTTAGATGCGTCAAATGCTAGAACCACTGCTTTGTATTTTTAACTCTTTATATCCAGCGCCTGAAGTTCCATTTGATATATGAATTGCGCTATATAGATAACGTTTAAATGATTGATTGAGTACTGATACCCATCCATAATGGTAATACATGAGAGGCTCAAACTGTGGTTCGCATGCATATCACAATACACCCAAATACACGTCTCTGTCTATCAAAGCACAATTTCTGCTGATGAATTTGTGCCTGCCTCTGATTGCATTTATGTCAAAACCTGTTTGTAGGTGGTCAGGCCATTAAGCTGATCATGGAGTACCTTCCACTGGGCAGTTTGAAGGAGTATCTACCCAGAAACAAAAGCAAGACCAGCCTCAGCACCTTGCTCAGCTACTCTGTCCAGATATGCAAGGTACCACAGTTTCTTTCCACAAAGCAGTTTCCTCAGACCAGCTGGTACCATCGGGGCACCTGACCATGATGTAGTTAAATAAGATGGTTAACCCAGCACACCAACCGTTTCAACCCTTCCTGTTTAGATAATGGTTGCGACGTGCCTTTCAAAACGGTGGTTATGTCATTATCATATGATTTGATAGGGTGTGAACAGGAACAGTCAAATGGTTACTGTTAAATAAATACTGCTTATAAGGCAATAAATACATCAGAAAAGAGGTTAGATATACTGATGAGTGGGTGCTGTTGATGTAAATGTTTAATGATGCAACAAATACAAACCGTGCAGGTGTCGGACAAACATTTAACCAACGTGGCTGGCAGTGGATCAAAAGTGGTATGCGTCATGTTTTTTTTGTTTTTTTTTCAGGGAATGGACCATTTGGGATCCCAAAAATACATTCATCGAGACCTGGCTGCCCGAAATGTTCTGGTGGAAAACGAGAGGACAGTGAAGATCGCAGATTTCGGCCTCACCAAAAGTATTAAGGAAAACGAGGGATATTACACGGTCAAAGATGAGAACGAGAGCCCTGTTTTCTGGTGAGTGAGAGGAGATGTTAGAAAGGCTCTTTCTCTCTCAGACTTTAAGAGACTCAAGAGAGACTTTTCTATGAAATACTATACTTTGACTTCTTGACAATTTTATGACGTTGTTATATATACTTCGTATTACATACAATGCTATGACTTTAAAAAAATATTCTTTAACATTTTTATAACTAACCCTACTATGACATTTATATGTCTTACTATATTGTTCCATTTGTAGGATTATTTTCTTTTTGATCGGTGTGAAATACTTAAACATATAATTAATCTGTTATATGTAAGTAACAATATTCTGTTACTGCTGATTGTCCAACAGGGAAAGCATTATTAAAGTATTAATGATGTTAATTATTATTTGTATTGTTTTAAAAGGTATGCACCAGAGTGTCTGACTCAATGCAAGTTCTACCTGGCCTCAGATGTTTGGTCCTTTGGGGTGACGATGTATGAACTCATCACCTACTGCGACCCCAACATGACCCCGATGACGGTCAGTATGCAGCGCCCACATTTCTATATTCACTCGTGCAGAATACATTCTTCTAATGCTTGTTGTGTATTTCTGGAATCTTGGATTCCACATTAAGAATACATAACACACATATTGTACTTGTCTTGTAGAGATAAATTAATGATCGCATCTTTAGACACACAAACGGTGATTTGTATGAAGCAGGTGGTGTCGGTCTTTGGAGAAAATGGCAGACGACAGACTCCACTATGGGCTGCCTGTGCCTACGCTAAGAGCGCCGTTTATCATGAAAACCTCTTGCCACTGTTATCCTGATTAACCAATTAGTAATAAAGTCAAACACGGCATAAGTCAATGTTAAAAAGGAGATGAGCTAAAAGGGTAAAGTAAAATCTACTAAATTTGGATCACAGGGACTGAATCATTTTGTGTCGGTCTTCTTTTTTTCCTGAATTTTATTGTCATGTTTCGCACTTTAATAATATATCCAGTATTAGATATTATTGAATGTTGTTTATTATTTTAACCCTTCCTTGTCTTCCCCCGCACAGCTCTTCCATGATATGATTGGTCTATCTCGTGGTCAGATGACTATCATCAGATTGGTAAAGGTGTTGACAGAAGGAAAAAGGTTGGCACGTCCCGAGGGCTGTCCTGAGCCTGTAAGTCGTTTCATTATCAACACAACACAACAATAACATGGACGCTGGCTTTTTTTAGATGTTTTATGAAGTATTTCTTTACAAGACAAATGCAAAAAGAAATATTAAAGTTAGTTAATATGTTGGCTGTCAGTTAGGAGCAACAGATTGAAGAAAGAGTAACAGCTTCTTTTGTACTGCAGGTCTCAAATCTCAAATAAATGAAAAGCTGCTGCAGTTTTAACACTACAATAACAATAAATAACAAATGCAGTTTACTTCCACCTGTTGTCTAACACATCTCATGGTCAACAGGTGTACGAGCTGATGCGCAGGTGCTGGGAGTACACACCCGAGCTGAGAATCACATTCAAGCGCCTGGTGGAGGAGCTGACCAAAATGCAGCAACAGTTCCAAACACAAAACAACCTTTAGACTCTGGGAAGGACTTTAGCTCGCAGACTCGGGACCAGATGTGAACGGCAAAACTGACCCCAGATCTGCTCGTGGAGCATCGTTGTAAAAGTCCTGACGCGTCAGCGCTTCACACAAAGCATTGCTCCTTCATACTCGCATATATCCAACTTCCATAACCATGAAAAGACTTTTACTCCTGTTATTGTAGTCAGTCATAATTGTAACGTTTTTATTTTTTTCGTGTTTGTCAAACTATTCTCATGTTTCCTAATTTCAGTTGAGTATTTTGGATGAAACGAGTAAATCCTATCAAATCTTGTAGCCTTAGCCCATGCTAAATGTGACCTTATAACCTACAAAAGGGACTTCCAATTGTATCGAAGGGATTTAACTCTCTGCATTGACAGAAATTTCAGCCTCACGTGGATTAGCCAATATTATAATTTGCGCCAAAGGTGTGAGGTGGATATCGCTCCCACTGATGGACGCTTGAAAGATGGAGAGCAGAGAAAGAACTGTTTAATGCCTACTTACAGAAACAGTTAAATGGTTGTGTGCCAGTCCTCTTTGCAACGGACACAGAGTGGATTACTGATGAATCATGTTGATCATTTCTTGCATGGATACAGGCATTAATACAGATGCTGAAGACGTAGATTCTCCAACCGTTTGTCTCGTGGACTCCTGTTTGGGGGAAACTCCCCTGATTTGTATTTATTTTAGCCATGGAGGTGTCTGTGATATATTCTGCTCATGATGTGCAGATGCTGTCACTAAGAACCAGCTTTTAATTACAGCCAGCAATCAATGTTCCTTTTCACTGTGTCATCATTAGGTTTAGCTAAAATGCTAAACATTACGAAACAAGCTTTTTAAAGACATCACGTTTTAGATTTTTGGAAGTTGTGACGGGCATGTTACACCATTTTTCAGACATTTTATAGACCAATCAACCGAGAAAATGATCCACAGATGAATCACTTTGACTGGGAGCCTCCATAGTGACCAGCGAGAATACTTTCTCTGTTAAGGAGCAGTTTGAAATCTGCATTGTTTTCTGTGACAGTTTTGTCTCTGTATTCATCATCATCCATGGTTTCATCCTCTTCAAATCACGAGGAATCATCTTTGCAATGTTACGGTCCTCTGATTGTTTGAGGGGGTTAGGTTCATAATCGCTCAAGTTAAATGTAACAAATCTTTTATTGAGAACTATATGCATCTGATTAGTTAACGAAATCAAATATACAGCATGTAGCTTGTTAGTTGAGGAGGGAGAAATTAAGATAAGTACCTGTGAAATACACTTGAGGGCACTATCCCTTCACTTTCTCTACTTTCCTCTAATGCTTCATGAAATGTCTATAATGTTATACATATACAAAAAAAGAGCCTCTTGCCATAGTTGCTGTTTTTGAAGGAAAGGACAAAAGGTGGTAAACGGGGTTTGAAGTAAGGAAGAATAATCATGGATTATGCACATGGCATTGTATCTTCATTTGTTATTTCGGTTACACATATATTAATTCTTCTATTGACAGTTATGATTATGTTTGTACATTGTATTTGTAATGTTTTCTTTTTAATCCGCCAATATCCCAGAGCACTTATCAATGTGTATTGTGTCCGTGTGTATGGGAAATGGTTTGAGCAGAGGGTTTTTCTGTTTGAAATCCATCAGTAGATGTGAGCTGCAAAACCCCACTCAGTCAAATATTTTCATGATTTTGAGAAATGGTCAGTTGTTCATGTAACTATATGGCTTTTACTGTGAAGGGGAAAAAACGAAGTTGCGCTTCAGTCCACATTAGATTTCGGGACAATTCCTTCTTCTCAAAATAAGAGAAAATAAATATATATATTTTTCAAAAAATGAGATGAAACTATGACTTATGGAAAGTAAAAGTGTCCATACATACACAATGAAAAAATAAATAAAATCAATATATCTTGTGTTTCATCTGTGTCAGTCCAAATGCAAATCCATACTATTTTTGACATAATGTGGCTTTTTTCCATATATGTGATTCTTTTGATACTATGATATTGATATTTTTGTAATACTGTTTCAACACATTATTCTGTGACTATTTTAAATATTTTATGACGTTTTTCAAACTTTTCTTTAGACATCCTATTTGTTCTTATGTTTTTCGACATACCATACTATTACTTTTTTTGATATGACTTTATGAAGAAAAAAAGGTTTATTGAGGTCTGCTTTTATCAATGACATACTGTAAGAAATCATTATATTGATGTATTTAAACATGTAATTAAACTGGTATCCAGTAACAAGAGCAAAGGACAGAATCCATAAAGCCATCATATAATCTGTTGGTAAATACTCAGACCAAAGTTTGGTTTAGAGATGAATCCCAAATGCATCAATTCAAAGTGTACTTAGCAAGAGAAAGTAGGACTAAGTAGACAAAGCCAAAGTCCAACAGAAAACAATGCTGGAAGACATGGACATCAACCTCCAATCAACTTCTACCTTAGTGGGAGGAGCCATGCAGGTGTGAACAGGAGGTCAGCGATGCGAGGATCACCCCGAGCAAATCTGAGTAAGTCCTCTTGGAAATCCAAGGACTTGCTGGCCAATTTCTTTGATCAGCCCCAAGAAAAGAAGGTGGACAAAACAGTCGGAGGCATGAGAGCGATCTTATGCAGGAGGAGGTATGTGCATCAGGCTCGACACACCAGGGAAACAGACTACCTGGAGAAGATCGGCCCGATGCTGCAAAATCAATTCAACAACAGTTCAAATGTTTTGCCTCCGGTCAGTAGCAACAGTTTGAAGAAAGAGTACCAGCTTCTTTTGTATCGTAGGACTCGATGTTAAAATTAACATCCCGTCTGAAAGGAAATAGAAAATAAGTTTTAAAAAAGATATCTGAGTCTCAATTTATAAATAAAACATGTTTTGATTTACCTCTAGTGATATCTAGACATGCAAATAGTTTTGATCTGTTTTCTACCAAAGAGTTAGTCCCAGAGTGAGCCTGAGGTCTGAAGTCTCAAGCTGCTTCCTGTTCAGACGAAGTCAACTCTGCGATGGCATAACAGTGTTAGTGGGTGAGTTTATCTGTGCAACCTTTTTAGGTAATTGTTTATTTCCCTGACATTTAGTAAAGTTCAGAGTTATAAGTCTTGAAAACAAAATATTCAGAAATATTCAGCCTCCCGTACAAATGTTATTTCAGTTGAGATGCTCCCCATCACCGCCAATGTTTCCTGGGAGAGGATCCCTCTTCAGTTTTCCTCCCTGAGGTTTCATCCTCTTTATTTTCCCTGTTTAAGGCTTTTTTTGAGGGAAGTTTTTCCACATCCAATGCCGGGGTAAATGGACAGAATATTGTTTGTTGTACAGATTGTAAAGCCTTCTGGGATCAAATTTGTGATATCAGGCTTAACAAATAAATGTAATGGATTGTTTGAGGTGGTTCACTGTATAATCATACAAAAAGAGAGCCAATTGCCATTGTTGCTGATTGTATTATGAAGGAATAGAGATGGTACACAGTTTGAAGTGAAGAAGAATAATCATTGATTATGCACATCATTTTATGTTCATTAGGTATTTTAGTTACAAATATATTATTTATTTCAGCTGCATTTATTTTATCTTAATAATACCAGAACATTTATTAAAGTATATTTTGTCTGTGAGTACATGAAGGGGTTTGAGCACAGGTTTCTTTTTTTTTCTATCAGTCGACGTGAACTGTAAAATCTCACTCAGCCATAGATTATTATAATTTCAAGGAATGTTCAGTTGTATTTGACATAACTGTATGGCTTTACAGTGAATGTTGGCAGAAAGGCAGAAGAAAAGATGACTGTAAAGAAGACAAAGTTGTGCTGCAGTCCACATTTTATTTAGGAATGTAAAAGACAATTCCTTCTGCTCAAAACAAGAGAAAATAAATATTTATATATTTTCCAAAAAAATAAGATGAATGTATGAATTATGGAAAGTAAAAGTATCCATAAATACACAATGGAAAAAATAAATAAAATCAATGTTTGTTGTGTTTTTTCTGTGTCAGTCCAAAATGCTTTATATTATCAATTACTGAAAACAGGTCTATATAACACAGTTGTAAGTATGCATGCTAAAATTGTTCTAGAAGTACCTTATTCACAATAAAATAAGAGCAAGGTCATTGTGTATAAAATGTTTGCAAAATCTACAGTATATTTCAGGTCAGAAAAAAATCCACATACTTAAAAAGCAAAAACTGTTTACAAAGGAAGAAGCATGACAAATCTAGATTTATCTACAGCCATTAAACTGTTAGAAAACCAGATACTTCAGTATTGCAAAGCTTTGTGATCAACACACACACACACATATATGCACACCCACACCCACACACGCACGCACACGCACACGCACACAGTCATTCACTATTGCAAAGTCCAGCCTCACCACGGACCCTGTGTAATATGCAGAATACAAACTGGTACAATGGCAACACACTGGAGCTTATAGGCAGAACAATTTGAGCTTTAACCTGAACCGATTCAGCTATACTAAAAAAATCACAACTAATCAACACAAAACTACAAATACTATTGTCTTGTCTGATGCTAATGAGCACTCTCCAAAAATAATACAAACTGTATTCTTATTTCAAAATATTTCTATTAATAACTGAAGACCAACAAAAAAAAAGCTGAGACAGTTTACACAGAAACAGACTTATCCAGGACTGCAGCTGCTGGTTAAGAGCGTTACAACAGATGTAAGAACCCCCCTGTGCATATGCAGGGTTTGTTTGGGCTGTGTGTTAATATCGAGGAAACAGACGCACCGAAAAATAATATAGATACAACCACTTTCTCCACTCAACATTCCCTAAATAAAGAAAGGGGCAGATATTCTACATAAATAACAGATATAAAAACATGTTTTCTTCCCCAGTTATTTTATACGATCACACTGAAACTGTTGGAGGACGTTTTTGAAGATGATTTGGCAACATCAGTGAAATAAAAGATACATCTATCAATTGATCTACAAAGAAGTAGTTCTTTGTTTTGTTGAAATGGAGACTCAAGACTCGATTCAAAGACTTGGAGCCAGTCATGCAAATGTGCATCGAGAAAAGATGATCATTTGGGAACTGCAGCACAGGTACAGAATTATCTGTGAAACCAAAGGCTTACTTTTTTTTAAATATGAAAAAATAAGCTGATTGAACAACTGAAGTTAGCAATGAGAAAATATTTAAATGTGTAGCTTATGTAATGAAAAGACAAAAAGCATACATTTTTCCTTCTCGTGGCATTAGCTGTGTCCCAACTCAGGAGCTGCCTCCCTTGAGGGACGTAGCCTATGAAGGTATTTCCTTCAAAGACTTAAAAATAACTGACCAAAACTAGTGGTGGTTCAGCTTCAGGCAGCCAAATAACTTATCCTAGTGTAAAACCGAGGCCTCAACTTCCCTTTGATGCAATGCCAAGCATGTGCCAGATTCATGGGAAATGTATCTAGATTCATAATCTATATGAACACGTAACAACAAACAAAAACACTCCTCGAGAGAGGAGTAATGCACTGGTTACGACATCACATGCAGCAACAGGTGAAGCATGAAGGCGAGAGACTGAATGAATAAAGACACATTCTGCTCACCACATTGACAGTGGACGGCTGGAGGAGGAGGAGGAGGAGGAGGAGGAGGAGGAACTCCACATCCAACACCAGAGAATTTTAATCAAATTGTTATTTTCTAGGTCAAGTGTGAACATTGAAGCTCAACTCTATCTGACCTTGACCTTGAAAAAAGAAAAGAAAACCTGGAGAGAAACTTTGATCCGCTGTTATCTTTCTAGTGTAAAGCCCTCTTGATCCACTGATCAATGAAGTATTATTAAGTCTTCATCAATGTTCAATCACAGAAGCTAAAGCTGTGTATACTGACGCTGCTCTTTGAAAGATGTTAGCGCCAGACTGCCAGTTAACCTAAAGGATTGGTTTGTGTGTATTCTATATATTCTTACTTAGACCAAAAAGCAACAATAAACGGATCACGCTAAAAAGCTCGGTCTCTGTATCAAGAGCATTATTGTTGTACAGCGATATTAAAGACAATGAGCAGCACTGCGTTACATATTCCTTCCTTATGATACTCACTGTCCCATACAAGTGCACTATTAACTCCTGTTTGTGAAACATTTGTTAAAAAATGACTACGCCCAGATGTATAATTGTGACCAGATTTTGAAGATAAAAGTCTATAGTAGGAGCAAATTGGCTTGAGGCTGAAAACGGGCACAGACAGGTTATGGAAGTCAGCACATTGTTGGGTTTGGCCCCATTTTTTAATGGGATTTGTCGACACCCACAAAAATACAAAATATCATCAGTCTTATCTTTTCACTGTGATTTGAGCAGATTTAATGGGATTATTCGGCAATAAACCACCAGATAGCTTGTGATTGGCAGGTTTGGAAGTTTGATGCCAACTGTGACTGTATGTGAGCAAATACAGTCAGATATCTGTCCACCAGGGAGAGGGGGAGGATGTTTGTCAATGGTCTTGAGAAAAAGAAAAAAAATGATAATCGTCTTCTCTGAGGACAAAAACAATAATGTATTCAGACAATGATGTATTCATTTAGATTTGGATCACACTAGGTTGTGTAAGAGTCCAGCTAATAGAAATACCAGAGCAGAGAGGAGACATTTCTTGTGTGTGTGTGTGTGTGTGTGTGTGTGTGTGTGTGTGTGTGTGTCGGCTCTACAGGTACTCGCAACATGCAGGAGAAAAAGAAAAAAAAGGCCCTACAGCTCGAGTTGTTTTTCCAAGAGCAGAATTTTAAACAGAAACGAACACCTGCAGTACAGTTACTGGCTCCAGCACACACAGATCACCAGCTCTCGTTATGTGAAAAGCTATCCAGTGAATGCATGACACATCTTATAGTCACGTCCAATTGTTTGGCAGAATAAAAGAACATGAAAATGTGATAACCAACGGTTTTCTGGCAAACTGCACATTGTTGTCTAATAATCAGACCAGACACCGGGATGGGCTTTGGATGAGAAAATAATCAATACATCTAGGAAAAAGCAAACAAAATGATCCCACATACAACAATTAGGTTGTTAGGGTTTTGGAAAGTGGAAGACAGACTAACACTTCACTTCTTGAGCAAGACAAACGGTTTGCAGGTGAACGGCCAAAACACGATGACACGAAGTCCGTAGTATATAGAGTCATGGTTTTAACAGGTGACACATTATGCAGAGAAAAAGCTGACACCATTAAAACCTGCCTGGCGGACTTTAGTACCTGAATCCATTGTGGCAGACAGTCAGACTGGAAAACAGACAGGCTCACAGTGTTTCTGCTGCCTCAGCTGTTCACATCCACAAACACAGCAGCCCCGTCTCTCGTGCAAACACACACTCGCACACACAGGCATCATATCCTGTCTTTTAGAGGGGTGGCGTGAGGGCAAACCCCTGGAGCCCAGCTGGCTATCCACTCACGCCACGAAGCAAATCAAACTGCGACTCCAAGCCAGACATTCAAGCAGTCCAGAAGGATGCGTCGCCATAAAATGTGTCTGTGGTTGAGTTTGATTCAGGGGGGATTCGGCTGATGTAAGCGTGGTAAGGAGAATAAAATCAATACAAAACAACTGCTCAGGGTAAAATGCAAAACGGCTTCTACAGTTACAGCTGATGGAGAGCGAGATGTAACCTGAAAGGGTCTCTTTCTCAACACCTTACATTGTAACACAACTGAAAAATCTCTTGCCTTTCTCTTAAATTAGTTTAATTTGCAATTTCAGAAAAGAATAATCAACAAACGGACAGTTCAGGACCGCAGAGGAGGTGAGGAGATGACTTTAAAGAGTTCAAAGAGTTTAAATTAGAGAGCAGGAAAGACACGCTGGATCAAAGAAATATGAAGCAGAACTAAAACTGTCCACATACTTCATATAATGTCGCCTTCATATACTGGTTGTGTATATGTTTAAAATAGAATATATTTTCTCATTTATATTTCATATTGGATTGACTATTTGCAACAGGTGTGGTATGTTCTTGTAAATGCATTATGGGTATTGGGATGGTGACTATACGTATCAGAAGTCTGAGGAAGAGGCTGGACCTTGAAACGTTACACAGCGATGGTGTGAAGATCTGTCAGTTTGAATTACTATAAAGTACATATGTTGTCTTTTAATTGCCTGGCATGTAATATGATTGTGATAAATAAAATAAAAATGTTTTGCAAGTTATATTATGAATTCAAATAATATGTTTATTATACTGAACCTGGATGAATCATTTTGAACAGATTGAGAACAGATTTAAATAGAAGAATAACGTTATGAGGTGTGAATAGTAAAACGTTCAGAAATATATCTATTTTAGTAAAGCAAATTGTTAAAATATAAGTTGGTCTGATTTTAATAATACGGTGAGTGCCTGAAAAAAGATGAATCACTAAAATAACAGCATTTTAAACTATAGCACAGCCGCCAGAAGTCAGTCAGACGCAATACAGGAAACAATCAGGCCAATTGTGCAAAGACAAGTTAGGGAAATACGAATGGATGGAAATGAAAAACACAATAATAAATATGAAGTTTATGATACTCCCTTAGTGGGGGAGTAAAAATCAGTTAACTTTTAAGATGTTTACAAGCTAAATATAAGACTCATATAATTGGTGATGTATATAAACTCATTTTTAGGATTTAGAATCAGTGAGCAAAGCATCAACTTTTTTAGATTGTGGGAAATATCAGTGTTTAAAAATGACTGTAGAAGTTTATGGGTCAAATATAATTACTCCATATCCTCCATTAAAAGTATTCCCAAATCAGTAATACAAAAGAAAAAAAAGATGGAAGTCATTGAATGAAAAAAGAAAGTGGGAAGAGTAATTGTGTTAAATATGTGCACACATACAGGCACTCGATGGAAACAAAGGACACACAACAGGCTTTGATCGGCAGCTACTCATCCTTTCACTGCTTGTATTTATACAAATATTGAGCACAATTTCTTTTGTATTAATGCTTGCAAATACTTCTCCCGTTTTTTCTTTGAGTTTTCCTCATCGTCAATTCAACAATGTATGGAGGCTTCACAATCTGTCACAGTTGCATGTTCAATTCTTTACAAAGTGAAAGCGATACCATGAAACACGTCACTGTCAAATCGAGTTAGAAGACATGTAATTGGATGAAGAGCAAACAGCAAGAGAGTAAAAAAAAGGGACAAAGAATAGATTATTATGTATTGCCCGTTAGTTATTAGTTCAACGATATCAGCAGTGCCACTCAACTCGTCCATCCTTATTGTGTCTGCACGATACACGTCATGTACAACCGGCTCCCTCTGATGAGGAAGTCACACCACCACATGCACCAGTGTATCAGCATCATCTGAGTAATATTCTGCTTTGTGATACCTATGAGCAGAATACAAAGACACACACAAACAAGAAAAAAAGGTTTCACTAAGTGTCTGAAATGTTACGTGTGTATATATTTATATACACAATGGTGTGAATAATTTACACTAGAAAATAAACATCTTACATTCAATTTTCTACAGTAGTAGGAGCCTTAGTTATTGCCAGTTTGTGCGAATAGAAAACCAATGTCCGTGCTGTTATATGAAAAGTCGAAGCCTTCTCCTTAGCAATGAACATCAAACCCTCTGGAAATGAAGTGTGATTACGTTCACAGCCTTTGCTCTAATAAAACAAACAAAACATCCTGAAGAAGTCTGTTTTCACAAAGAATATAAAATAATTTGTAAAAATAGTTGGAAAGAAATCAACTTTCTCTAAAAACATTTCAATTCCACCAACTCCCATGAAATAAAACATGCACAGTGACTTATTATAGTAGCAAGTTCTTGAATTTGAAGATCGTACAATCCTTCAGATGATAAAGAAAGTCCCGATCTCATACCACATCCCAACTGTATACAGTGTATTCTAATCGTAATACAGTAGTACCGTATACTGCCTTTTGCAGTCAGTATACAAACACACTTTACTATTTTATAGTAACAGGACATTGTGCAGTATGTACGCTATGCAAACACAATACAAGAGAAAGCTAAATGTTTGTCCTAAAAAAATATTTCTGAGAGTAGTTTGAGTGAATTTTCTTTTGTCACGTTTGAAGTGCAAACTACATACACACTTTAAGTCAGTATGTAGTATGGAATTGGGACCAACTTACAGTCTGAAATCTGTTAAAATCTGTTTTAATGGTACATGGAAATGGAAGTAAAGCTGTCCGAACAGATCCTCCTGAAACCCCCTAATGTGTTACAACAGATAGAGAGAGAAGAGAATGGACATGGCCCTAATATTTGGCTTGAATGTTAAAAACCAAACCACCTAACTACATTTAAGTCAACACAATTTGATTCAATATTAATAAATTGCCTTGGAATATTATTACATTATATTACAAATATATAACGGTATAGAATAACAGATACAAAATCTGACACACAATAATTGTTTTCCTGTCATGTAGTACAATACACTCATATTAGAGCTGGGGAAGGTCCATTAAATGTGATATTGTCTGTTACGCATGGCTTTATATATTCTGTATTACACACTGTATTTACACCTGCCTTTTATTTCCTATCCAGTCTTTATAAAGAAGGGTCCATTCATTGAGGGAAGCTATTGTAAAGTCACCACAATTAAGGGCTTTGATTGGTTCAGGCCCTTTTTGTACCTGATGTGCTCCCAAACCTTGGGATTGAAATGGCTGACACTTCCTACAGAAACAACATATCAACACGCGCACACACACACCCACACACACACACGCACACGCACACACACACGCACACACACACACACACACACACACACACACACACACACACACACACACACACACACACACACACACACACACACACACACACACACACACACACACACACACACACACACACACACACACACACACTACTTCACTATAAAAGAAACCTGGGCGATACCAGGAAGAGAGAAAAGACACTGAAGCGGGGACAAACAGAGGTCAGTTTGACCGACTGATCGAAGCATGAGTTTGAAAGGAGACAGAGAGTCAGACAGACCATCCAAAGACAGTTTCAGCAGGCACGAGGACAGGTCACCTGGCTGCAGATACAAAAGCAGCTTATACGTACAGATACATTATAATTTAGTTTACATTATATTAGAAAAAAGTCACAAGATAATATTAGTTGATTACGGTTGACACATTGACTGAGAAACAACAGTTTAAGTTAAAGAGTTAAGGCTTGAACATGACAAAAGCAACACTGTGTTTGTGTCTATGTGTGTGTGTCTATGTGTGTGTGTACATACGTGCCAGGATCAAAGAGCACTATGGCTTGCTTTCATTTGAGCCATATGCACCCCCAAATTCTATTAAACTCAATACCTACTGCGGGGATGCAAAATGGCAGCCATAAAAAGGCCACTAGAGGGAGCTGTGACATGCCTCCCTCCATAAGCTTTAGGCTTTAAGGTGGTTTGGTTCATACTAGAGCCTCTTCCTCTTAAAGTAGTCAGCGTACTGCCCTCCCAGACCCTGGGAGTGCTGCCCGATGTAGGCGCCATCTGATGATGTCACTTCCTGCACCGCCAGCTGAGGGTACTCCCTCTTATGGCCCCTCGTCTGGTTCTGAAGAGACAGAAGTGAGAAGAGAGGGATGAGTTATAGGTGAAGAAACGGCATGTTCTAACATATTCATGTCAGATGTCATGTTTTTTGATTGTACTGCTGGAAACTTCAAAACACGAATATTGGCTCAAATTAAATGCACTGCTCAATGTTTGCATCTCCACACCTTTATGCTGTTATTGTTGCAATATTTGTGATTCAAAACGTTTCAAAATAGAGAGAAACACTTTTTTTTATTCACAACATTGATGAACCTCTCACACTGAAGATAAACTAAATGAAGGGATTGGAATTTGTGGAATTTGACCACAATGCAAACATCCTGAGTGTAAATGAGGCTCTCCAGTGAGAGAGGGCCACGGAGCCCGTCTGTGCAAACAAATCTAAACCTTTCTGGAGACATGGCTGAGCTCAGGTGTCTGGATCCTGTCTGCTCCCTTCATTATGCACACACACACACACACACACACACACACACACACACACACACACACACACACACACACACACACACACACACACACACACACACACACACACACACACACAGTTTATGTCAGTTTATGTTTTACTCCAGCACACCTTTCAATGATGCGATAAGCTTTGCCGCTGCATTTCAATACGTTCTCAAGACTCATTTGTTTGCTTTCTCGCCTGCTCTTTAATTTGCCACACGCTGTGTGTGCGAGTCTGGTCTGTAGTGAACAGCTCAATTGACCATGTTAGATTAACACACAGTCTGTAAATCAACCAATAAACTGAAATATGTAACCAGTCAAATATCTTCGTGGTTAACAGATTGTGGGTTAATCATTGACATCCCCAGTTCAGTTTTATTGGACACCTGAATAGGTCACATTATCCAGTAATTAACAACAAAACAGGCGCATATTATTGGGGTGTCTGAAAAAGAGACAGACGTTTGTGTATCTGAAATATTTTTGTTTTTTGTTTCTTATCCAGTTCATCACCTCACACCCCTCCCCAGCAGAGGGGGTAAACAGCATCAACGGCAAATTAAAATGGAGACATAAGAAAACAGTTACAACCTACGGAGTGAGACGTCTCATTAAAATATGATCAGATATACAAATAGAAAAAGGACACACCAGACCTCAAGGCCTGTCTCTAATATATAGCTCTTTTTAAATGAAGACTTGCTTCTATCTGAAGTTGAGGCAAATCCAGACCCTGATCCCTAATTCATAATTTTCGGTCGTCATGCATTTACATCTAGTAATGAAATGAACCCCTCCTGTTGCTGCTTTACATGAACATCTTTTCATTTACTTTTTTGATTGTGAAGCAGCTGCAGTAAAGTAAAGAGTGATCCCGATACTCTCCCAAGTTTCACTGCAAACAACAGTATTATGACCACTGCTGACCACGCATACAGAACACAATTATCAATGTGTGCAAAAAATAGCCTGCGCTAATATTTATCGTATTGTCTTTAAGGATTATCTTATCACACAAATCTATCCAGTTGTGGAAAGAGTATTATGAATTATTACTTCAATTCAACAAGCTGAGCAGCGATTCTTCAGATCTCCACTGTCAACAACTAACATAGCCCACTAATAACAGAAGTCAGAGGAGAAACACAAAAATAGATAACTACAATATGAAATGTTTGGATTTTGTCAGTGTGCTCACGGAAAAAAACTGAAGGTCTTCAGCTTAACTCACAGTACTAAAAGTGTAATCCTGTATTTTAGATATGGTGGAAGAAATATTCACAGGAGTAAAATAAGCAATACCGCAGTGTAAAAGTACTTTGTTAGTCATGCATTATGCATAACATACTGCTAGTAGCGTAATCTATAATAATTTATTTGTTTGTTGATTTATTTTGCCCATCTAAATCTCCAAAGTAACTAGTAACTAAATAAATGTAACAATCAAATAAATGTAGTGAAGTAAAAAGTCCAATATTTGTCTCCAAATTGTAGTGAACTAGAGGTATGAATGGTAAAGTACCTCAATATTGTACTTAACTACAGTACCTGAGTACATTGAATTTCCACCGCTGCTCACAGATGTAATAACAGTGTTACAGCCTGTGTTAGAGTGTGTACGTACATAGTAGTAGGTGTTCCAGTCAGTGGCGGCAGTGTGTGTGTGTGCGACAGGATTTGGCGTGGCCGCCGCTGGGTGTGGCGCCCCGAGGAAACCGGGCATTAAAGGCAGGGTGCTGTAGGCGGGGAGCACGGCAGCAGCTGGCAGGACGGCCGGTGGAGGGGCGGAGCCGTTACTGACCGCGTGCAGAGAGACTCCGAGAGGCTTACACACATCTACCTCCTAAAAGAGACACACACACACACACACACATTGAATGACAGGTGGTTGACTGTCTTAGGACTGCAAGTCGATAATGACACAATAAGGGAAATATAAGGGGGATATTCACCAATTCCGTGACAAATTTACTGACTCGCGTTCTTTTTTTGTTTTCATTCATTTTCGCTGCCACCAGCGGGTATTATGACACATACTGTATACAGATGACACACTCAGCTGAGACTAAATGCTCCAATGTCATGTCAACGTATTTTAAATTCAGTTTTATACAAGGAAGACACTATATGCCAGAAACCTATTGTATATTTGTATCCAAGATATCAGTTTCTCCACCAACAGTGAGCTCAGTAGACCAGAATGCAACTCTGGCTGCATCTTCAATCAAACACTTGTCACACACACACACAGCCTCGGACTCCAGCAGGTGATAAGCCTGGATCTGGCTGCTCAGGGTGTGTGGAGAGGTCTGCTATCAGCTGCTGGGTGCGGAGTGATGCGTTCCCTCGAACAGGGTATCGGTGTCTTCAGAGAAAGGTCACAGACAAGCCGCTGCTCTGAGCTGCGTCTCCGATCATTTACACTGTGTCTGCGGACACAATGCTGTTTCAGAGCTTCTGTAATAAGTAGTCTTTTCTAAGCTTCAATCAATAACTTTTGCCAAATAAGTAATCATAAATTGCCTCAAATGTTCACTTTTGTACTGTTGAGTTGTAATAGTTATTCTAACTTGCACAAGAATATAAAGAATGTCTATGTTTAAACTACAATACTTATGAAGGATAATAATAGGATAATAATAATAATTAATAGGAATATTAATTAAGGTTATGAAGATGTGTATTGTAGCATAGTAGAAAGACACTGTGGGTTTTATGTTACTGTGAAATCGTAGGTGTGAATGGAATAAATTAAAGATGGAGGGCATAGACACGTGGTGATAGGTCGTAAAGCACAGGATGGCGGAAACACCGGAAGTAACAAAGCTAGCAGGAAGTAGGACTGTTTACCTGAGTAGGACTCCGCCCCTGTGAAGGGTTTAGCCATTAACATGCTATGTTATTGTTATGCTATCTTGCATGCTGGGAAACTAACCAATGGAGAGGCCTTAAGCTCAGCGAATGAGAGTATTTAACAACTCGCGCGGACATTTGTAAGGGGTGAAATGTTCCTTCTCGTGGAGAGCACAGACAGCTAACTGCTTACAGCATGGCTGAGAGTGGCCTGTGGACTGCTTGAAGCGAGACACCCCCGGCCGGGAACTATGTTCTGATCATCATCATCATCCTTTTTATTAAATACTTTTTATTATAAGTAACGATATCCTAGACTACTCTCTTCACGCGCTCTCCCGAGGTTTGAACTTAACAGTACCATATAACTTTTACCCTAAAATTCATATTGCTACACTAATTTGAGTGAAAACTAATACATTTCAATGTCAATCCTCCCTGGCACATGCTGGGCTTTTAGCTTAACTGATGAGCATCTGCATTTGTGTATGACCATGACAGTGAAGACCTTTTGGCATGTGGGATTTTTCTGTTTGAGGGTTAAGACCTGGGGGTTAGGGTTAGAATTATTTCAGGCTTGTGTGTGCGTGTGTTTGTGTGTGCGTGTACCTTGCTGGCGTAGGGCTGGTTTGCTGTTGCAGGCTGGGAGTAGTACTGTGTGACCGCCTGCATGTAGGAACTGTAATCCCCGTAGGTCGAAACTGGAGGAGCCTAAAACACAAGGTTAATTTAAGTATTATTTAGTTATATATATATACAGTATATTAAGTTATGACTTCACCATCAGAGGATCCTGCTTTCTGGGATCTGAAGTCAATAACAGTGTCCCAAATGTGATGTATGGCAACATTAAACAAAAAATGAAACCAATCTTCCACTTTTTGGTGAAAAAAAACATGAAATAAGAAAAATGTTGGCCATAATTTAGCAGTTAGAAATGTGTGTGTTACCTGTGTGTGCTCCTTGCTGTAGTCGGTGGCCGTGTTGTCCTGTGGAGCAGCGGTGCCGTAGGTGTGAGCTTGTGCTTGATAGTGCTGGTACCACTGCTGCATGGCCTCCTATGAATCACACAACACAGCAAAATAAATAAAGCTGCAGATAAATTCATGTTAGCTCAGTCATTTTCTTGTCTTTGCTGATTTTGATTTCTGTCTTTCTTTGTCATGCATTAACTTTTGTTCCTGTTGACGGCTCTCCTCTGTTCCTCTCCTTTGTCAGATCTTTCCAGACAAATTAAACCGACCGTTTTATTGGTCCTCTAATCATGATTCATTTGTTTGGATGAGTAGATTGTAATTAACATTTAAAATTGGGTTTGCATCGCGCTGCGCGTATCAGATGTGTCACTTGCTGCTGGAGGAAGCAGAACTATGACAAGAGCAGAGGAAGAAAGAGAGAGATGCAGACAAACAGCCAGTAGGGAGGCTTTACGACTTCTTCAGAGTGGAGTGTTCAGAGAGACGGAGGGAACAGGGACAGATGGAAAGACACAGCGCTCTGTGCCAGATTCTCTCTCACACTGTCTGTCCAAATATACATACTAATTCTCATCTCTCCCACCACCCTGCCTCCCGTAGTTATAGCTCACTGTCACTTCTGCTCCCATCCATCTACTCATTGAGTATCCATTCACTGATCATCTATACAGCCATCTATTTGAGGCCAAGAAACTAAATTGTGAACGTCCATCCATCTGCCTCCATTTGGATCGATGTTTAGTGTGTCTGTGTGAGCTACGATACCTGTGTGTAGGCCTGGTTGTATTGGCTGTAGTCAGTGGAGGTATCGGTGCTGTATTGGGCTGTGGTTGTAGCTGCCGCGCTGTGGGAAAAGGAGCCAGAGCCCTGGGAGACGACGGGAGCTACCGAGCTGCCGTACATGCCGGAGCAAGGCTGTCCTCCCTGGACTTTACTCCCCACTGACCCTGAGCAACAGTGGAGGAGGCACGGTGAGTTAGGACATGCTGTGAGAAATCACACTGACATACGCATTAACGTAGCAAATGATCTCAAAGGACCACTCCAACAGAAATCCATCTGTTTTGTGCCCTTGAAACTTGGCTCTAAGACTTTTGTAGCTTGCACCTTCACGGAGGACGGCAGCTGTAGTCGGTTTAGATTAACAACAGTCAACCACTCCTGGAGCTTCATCCCCTTTTTCCAAAGTTGACCTGTGTCTTCGATATGCACCAAACAATCCTTGCTCTGCTTGGGGATGAGGCGTTGGTGTGACACAGAAGCAGTGCATTAGTAGTACGTTAAATATGAGACCAGCAGTCAGTTAGCTTAGCTTAGCATAAGGGCTGGAAACATCGAGCCTAGATGTCCACAAGCAAAACAATTTGGACCTCTAAAGCTTCAGTGCACATTTTAATAAAAATAAACCTGTTTCTTTGATGTGAGACTGGATCGCTGTAAATCCAAGCTGACCACAGCTGCCTTCTTGCATAAGAGAGGGAGCTAGTAAACTGTGTAGAGACATCTTTAAATCCTACAGTTAGGCGTTTATACTCCAAAGACACATTCCTATTTGATCAATAGAGGTGAAAGAGTTTGTATGTAAACCAACCAAATGTGTTTCCTGGACATATGAAGAATTTAAAAACATCAACTTGAATTGAGTAAGTATTTTTGTACAGTATACGTAAGTACAGAGGATATAATACGCTTCTGTAAGAGGTGTTAGAGGCAAGCTGCAGGGCAACAAAGAGACAAGTTAAGACAAGTCCCAGTTGATTCCCAGTCTAATTTAGGATATAGGATTTATTTCTAAACCAGTTAAACTACTTTGGACCACTCCTTGTTTCTCAATATATAGCTCCACAAGGTTTGTCTCCATTGTCAACATGTCAAGAAAAGACCTCAACTACTGACCACCGCCCCATGAATCTGCACACATCCCATGCAGTGCAGTTAGCCTTTTGGGTGAAAACAATGGTTAATAATCCCTTTTGTTGATAAAGGGGCTCAGTAGAGGATCCCTGGTTACTGTGTGGTTCAGGAAGACCCTGAGAGAAGGGCTCACTTTATCCTACAGTGCTTTAAAAAGGGGTTTTTATTTGGTTATATTCATTACCACAGTTTCCAATAGAACCCCAAACATCTGTATCTAAAGTCAGTGAAAGAGCTACCTTAATGCCGCTGATTGCACATAAATAAGATTTTAAAAAGCGTGTGCCTTAATTCATTTGTGGTGTGTTTGTGTGCTCACCTTGCAGAACCACCCCCGGCATCACACTGGCCAGGTTCAGATAAGGATTGGAGGGCAGTCGGACTTCTTTAGGAGGATCACCCAACAGAGAGCCCTGGCAACTTGCCTAACAAAAGAGAACAATATTGAAATGGTATTATTCAGAGAGCCATTCGCAAGTCTTGCAGGTCAAAGAAAACTAAATTCAGTCAATCAGCAAGTTTCACAACAAATTGAATTTCTGGTCTGTCTGAACCATCATCTTCTGATGCACAACTTTGCATCCCTTCTATCTTCACTCTTAACTTGGATTTGGATTAAAGCTGGGGTTGCAAAAAACAAAACCCGAGGCTATGCAAATGCAAAAATGAATTTCCTCTCACCCACAATAACATACCGACATGACAAAGATATTTTAATGTAAAGATTCTGATGAAGTGCTGAAGAGGCTGTGGAAACCTGGGAGGATTGGACTCTGTTTAATTACACTTTCCCTTGATTAAATACACTTTAGAGAAGACAGCGCTGGGAGTGGAATCAGCTCCCCTAAGAACTTTAGCCCTATGATTATCTTTGCACACTGGCTGGATGTTATTTAAAACAGGTGGAGTAAAAGACACGAAGAGGAGCAGAAAGGCAGACAGTTATTCAGTGTGCGCAGAAAAGTACATATGAGCAGGAAGGTTGACAGACAGAAACCTCAGACGAAGTGCAGAAAGAAGTGCATTATGGGAATTTCACAAAGAGAGAGCACTTGAGGGACTGAGGATGTTATTCATATTCAATGTGTGTTTTGAAGCCCCGATGAGACTAAATCAGGACTAAATATTCGTCCACAAGATGGGAAGAAAGAGAGAACAGCTGCAACAATCAATTATTGATATTATCGATGGATCTGTTAATTGTGTTGTATAACAAATGGCACAAAATATCTAGATTTACAAGGTGCATACAATTGACCCACTAGAGGAAATATAAATACATAATATGGACTAGAAAAATACAATTTGATATAAACATAATATACAAAAGATACCTGAACAAATACGTACAATATAACTTGCATATTGACTAGGACTGAAGCTCTACTCAGCAACACAATAAATAATCATACAAAATAAACAAAACATTAAAATAAACCACCAGCTGGGGAAGATGCTAGCATTTTGCATGTAGCTTTAGCCTCACTCTTTAAGCACCATATCATGACACTCCCACTGCCTTTTTCTTTATAAATCATTGGCCGTTTCCTTGTCCTGCACGAGCATACATGCCCCTTGCTGCTAATTGGCTGGTATTGTTTGTTTCCCATTTACAGAGCTGTGTATAAACACCAGGGCACACAGACATCGTCAGCTACAGGAGATAACGACTCATGGAGAAATTCAGAAGGGATAAAGAATAATGTGAGATGCAGAACAGGAGGGTTACATTACTCAGTGGTGTGTTTTTGCTGTGTGCGTGTGTGTGTGTGTGTGTGTGTGTGTGTGTGTGTGCTCACCATGCTAGCCAGAGGGCAGCCATCGGTGCTGTTGTGCTGGCCTACTGACGCATAAACTCCTCCAGGAGGTTTAAGTGGAGGCGGCCCGAGGCCTGAGTTACTGATACCCAAGGAGTAGCTCTGCCCCTGTGGATGGGAGCTCATCAGGGTCCCAGGAGGAGCTGGCTGCCTATCACAGGAGGCGGAGGAGGAAGCAGAAGGGTTTGTGGTGATAGAATGGGTGCCGTCTCCCACTCCACCTCGCCCCTGGAGGTATGGCATCACACCTGCTGCCGATACCACTACTGCAGCATTGTGGGTAGACAATGGACCCGACTCCTGTCCCAACTCTGTCAGAGGAGAGGAACGTGAACAAAATGAGTATTCAGAGCACCACAGAAAAGACAAATAAGGAAACGTAAAGAAAGGGAAGATAAAGGACAGACATAAAACACACAGAGGCACAAAAAACAAAAGGACAGAGAGGGAAAAGATGAAAAAATAGAAAGGAAAGCAAAAAGTAAAGTAAAGATAAGGAAAGCAAAATATGAGAAAGATATAAGCATAACAGAGGAAGAATGTAAAGTAAAGGAAAGGAAATGAAGGGAAACGGAAGCAAGGAGAGAAGAATTATAACAGATAAACACGTGAAAGGCTTTTTACTGATGACCATCAATGTCTCGTCTCCTCTGAACAGACACAAATCACTCAGACTGGCTGGAAACAGCTCAGCCCGACGTCTCTGCAGAGCCGGTTGAATGTTCGAGAACAGCATCACTTATCATGTTTATTTAGAGCCCAGCACTTTGCTCTACACTCCCACAACTTCCTTCACTCCAGGGTTTAATAAACACAAATATACATACACAAGCACAAAATACACATACAAACATAAATGCACATCATTTAAAGAAGCACACACATACAAACTAAAGGTGTTCACACAATCACACTTATTATAAATGCAATAGTGCGGTGACAAATGGTCTCCACAGCACAATAAGAGAATCAGCTCTAACAAGCCTGAAGCTAACAATCCCAGAAGACACATGTACGGTTAAAAGCCTCACATTACAGACCCACACACAATCAAAGAGGGACTCACAAATACTTCAGAACACGACAACACAACTTATTGTTGTAAATACAATTCAGTTTTCCTGGGGATGTGTTGTACAGTAATGTAAATCTGTGAGCCATTAAATAATCTGCAGAAGGGCCACCCTGACACCCAACACTAACACACTATGATGGAGGGTTATCTACATATCCTTTTACACGTGTTTCACCTTCTTCTTCTGTGTTCCTTGCACATCCTTATATTGTTCAAAATACTCCCAGCTGTTACTCATACAACAAGACATTCACACTTTAAAGAAAAGTGAGAAACAAATTCTCTATGGGATGCTGAGGCATATGTACTCCATTAACTGCTTTAAACAGGTGGTCTCAGCTTGGATTTATGTTTGCATTTTCTGAAGGAAATTCTGGGTATATGTTAAAATATGAAATTACACACTTGTGCCGCTTTAACAGCATTTGGATTTGACAAGATCCTCCCAGCTAAGATAATACAAGAGCATCACTGTGAAGCTACAGAGCCAGTAATATCCTTTATTTGACATTACTGTACAGTATGTTTTTTTTTTAAACACGGTGCTGTTATTGCAGAAACTATTTAATCTGGAGTTTTCAGATGCTCTTACAATTTCAAATGACTAAAAGAACGGGAAGTAACCGGATATATATGTGATAAATGCAGCATTGCCGATAGAACTGGTGAGAGCTGTACTGCAGGTCTCATTAGTTTGCATTAATGACAGCAAGTCATTCACCTGTAGGCGAGTCTCCCAGGAGGCCTTTCCCCAGCGGCAAAAGGCCTGGATGCCGCAGAGACAAAGCTTTCTGCATCAGCAGCCTGGACGGGTCCCCGAGCAGACTGGAGACCTGTGGAGGAGAGAAGGAGATATGTAAAATAGAGATTATGTAAAGAAAGGAGGAGAAAGGAGACAGCTGAAAAGTTATCAAAACAAAAAAAGGGAAAAGGTTCCAGTATCATGCATATAGTATAAATTACATAACAGAAGAAAATAACTGTACGTTAAATGTTTTCAGTGTTTACATCATTATCTTTTCTCCTTTTCAACATTCTCCTCTACACTATTACAAATGCATATATTATTTAGAGAGCCATATAAAAAGTGAGGGGTGATGGAGGTAAATAAAAAGAAAGTAATGTATAAACAGGATTCTCATCATCTGGATTCTGAATCGTCATACAGTTTCGAAAACAACATCAAGTATAAACAACTTCAGTCACTGCTACTTATGACATTTACTTTAACAATTAAAGAGAGAAAAGGGACATTTTAAAATATGCTAATCAAAACAAACGAGGCCAACTTCAACACCGCAAGGTCTTCATTTGAAAGGGAAAAGTAGCAATTAGGTTGCAGGATTTTCGAGGTTGTTTAGTTTCATTATGCATCAAGTGCTGAAGATGAGAATGTAAGAGCACATGTGCACATGCCCACAGCGCTGTGTCAGCCTCACCACTAACCTACGCAAATGACCCAACACTCTCTCACACACACACACACACACACACACACACACACACACACACACACACACACACACACACACACACACACACACACACACACACACACACACACACACACACACACACACACACACACACACACACACACACACACACACACTAACAGGTGTCTTACGCTGCTGATGCGCTTGTCTTTGATGTGAAGAAGTTGTTGCTGAGCGAGCTGCATATGCAGGAGGTTCTGTAGGACTAGTCCATTACCCAGCATGGCATTCTGCAAGGTAAAGATGAATAAAGTTGTTGTAACAGACACATCAACACACACTAAAACAATCCCACACAGGCGTTGGTGTTATCGGGACCTGGTGAGCTTTCCCCAGCGTGAGCAGAGCTGTGGTGAGAGGAGGTCTGAGGAACGGCAGGCTGCTGTGACGCCCGTACTTCCCTGAAAACACATAGAAAAACATCTTTGTGAAATTCATTTAGTTTCCCGCTGATGTATTAAATCAATCATCTTCTCAACCAGCATAATTATTAGTCAGGCAACCAATCCATCAGTTATTTGTTGAACATTTCAAACAATCATACCACTTTCTCTATCACAAGCGCGAGTAAAGCAATACCGTGATATTATCGTACAAAACAAACTCCCTCTCTCATAACTTTACAATAAAGTAAAGCAGGAAAATAAACTTCAAACAGTCTGTCTTTATTAAGTGTAACGACAGTTTCCTCAGAAACAATAGAAACAGACTCTAGCTTCAGCATGCCAGTTTGTTTTATATGTCTACACCTATAAAATACTAAACTTCAAGAGAGATATTTTAAATTATGGAGAAAAAAAATCAAAACATATTCCCTAAATGGCTGTAAAACATGCTGAACTATAAGATGACTTCACTAAATAAAGAAACAAAGATGGCCGCCACAGGAGTATTTCTTCTCTTTGCATTATTCTACCACCACCGACAGGTGAGTGCTCTGTTGCTCTCTTATGTTGGGGGAATATGTACGCTTACTGTGCGACTGTTTACTATTGTGTACTGTTTGTGTGTGTTTATTACATTATTACTCTGCTGTACTTCCTACAGGAATGTAATGGATGTAATCATTGTGGACACTGAGGACACTGTGCTTCTTCAGGCCCGAGACACCAAGCATCTCATTTTACACCAAGTCTATACTTGTTTTCTTGCACCTGTGGTAGTACTTTATAATATCTACACACTATTTAGCATTCGTAAAGCATGAATAAACACTTAATTCATCATTTATAAAGCATTGTTTCAACATGAACACTCATTAGTAACTCATTAGTATGCAATTCATAAACACAGTTATAAATGTTTCATTCTTGATTAATAAGCTTGACTACTACACGTTTCACGATAGGTTTTCATACTTTATAGAAGCTGTTTATATTCAGATTTTGGTCCTACTCTTGTTTATGTAATTTCCTAATTTTCTGATTTGAAATGACTATCATTGAATTAAAAAAAAACCTGCTACCTGGCTACTGAGGAATGTAATCAAATGGTTACAGCCGTGCATGTCTGTGCACCAATAATTGTCTTTCCTCACAAAAATAATCCAATAATGAATAAACAACGTTTTCCTTCTCCTCTTTAGGCTGATCGAGTCTGGTGGAAGAAGATGTACAGCCAACTTTTGCTTTGTTACTGTTACTGTACAACACCTGGTGTTTTTCTTTGTAATGTGGAATAATTTGAATTTTACATGTTGTTGAATGAAAAAATAAATAAAAAAATGAGCAGTGACACTGTATTTTCCAGTGGACGCAGAAAGATCAATACTCTTGCAGAATCTTCATTTTAACAACAAGAAGTAAGTTTCCATTGACTAACATTAATTTATTATATCTAATATGGCTTGCTGGTTTAAGCTAGATCAGAAATAGATATTAATTTTTTTTTAAATCCAGATTTCCAAAATGTAGGAGTGTTGGTCCACATTTACACACTTTAACACGTTTTCTCTGTTTGCAGCAAGACTTCTCCCACCTTGAGCCGCCCTACACTCATACACACAGTACACACACACCCCATCTTTGGCTGTGTGAGTGTGTACTTCTCCTCTGAATCGCAAAGCCTCCTCGTAATAAATGTAAAAGTCAATGCTAATGGTAGCTTCCTCCAGACTATGTAGAAAAAGTTTAACATTTAATCAAGGTCCTAATTTTAGACTTTAATTGCCTGTGCTCTTCTTAAGAGAGCTTTCCCCCCCTCCCCCATCTTCTCCCCTTCCTGTTCTCATTTGTTCCACTAACGTCACATGATTTCATTTTAATACCTGATTAGCCATTCATCAAATAATGAAGGCGGCAACGAGGTGATTACAGTAGTAACAGAGGGACGGGCTCTCACAGTGATCTTTGATTATTATCCAAGACCCCTCTGGAGCCGAAAGACCGCTCAAAGGAACGCGTTTGGGATGCTGATGTCGTTTTGATATAATATACTATTGTAGTGGATGTTTTAGTTGCACGTTACAGAGGGACCTGCACCAGCTGCAAACACAATTCATGATCAATAACCCCAAAAACATAATTTTAAGAGACATTTGGTATTTAAAAAGTACAGTATGATGGTCTTCAATCAAACTTTTAAACACCCAAAAAGTAAATCATGCTTTGTGTTTGACAAAAAAAATAATTTAATCAAGGTTTACTTACAAACTCTCCCAGAGCTTTCAAGCTAATTTTACAGACTTTCTCTACAGATTACATCAGTTACACCAGAGCCACTGTATGGTTTCTCTCACTGCTGCCATTTTACGGTACAGGTGCTCATTCTTTTGTCAGACCACACCTGTATCCTTCAAGGTATGTGTGACGCTGACTTCTGTTGTGTCAGTTGATCTCTATCAACTCTCTTCTCTACTTCACTCCCCTCCATTCAGCTCTGGATAAAGTATGTCAGGGCAAGCTAGCACATGGCCGTTGCACACTAATAGCCCAAGGCAATGTGCACTACATGACATATGCTGATGAATTGCCATTATGTATAATTCAGTGGGCAAAAAGAAATCCTGGAAAAATCAGCCTGTGTTAAAAGTGCAATGTGTAAAACAAGGGCGGGTTTTTCTTTTAAACATTCAATAAATTAACATTATCAATAGAATGTGATAAATTAACAGTTTTGGTTTTATTTCAGAGACGTTTATGTATTAACGTTTAATGTTTGTGTAGAAACTTTGTTAAATGAGCAGGTTAACCAGCTAACCCCGACCCGTCGAGTCTTGTAATACCACTTACACCTCAAGAGGCAATACTGAGTCACTGTAGAGTCGAGTCTGCCCTCAGAAGAACACAAGAGAACAAAGAAGTAGAGCTGCCACAGGGCTCGTCAATCATATACGCTTTGACTGTTTATGTATTGGTTTAAATCGAAAGTATTCAAAACGAGAAGGGCACTACTTCCCTGGTAGGAGATTAGTTAGCGGCTGTGTTGCAAATACGTATAAGTATTTTCGCAGCACAGTACTTCACAGTCATACCTCCTCTTTTCCCAGTGTGGTACGGCCTCATGAGGATCTGCAGGGCTGCAGGGTTGGTCATACTGGTCAACAGCTGGGCTAAGTTGGGTTCTGGTAGCAGGCCTTTCCTGTTACTCAGCATCTGGAGAATAAGATAGAAACACATACAGAAGTTAGAGAAGGAAACATTAGGCTGTGTGTGTGTATGTGTGTGTGTGTGTGTGTGTGTGTGTGTGTGTGTGTGTGTGTTTTGATCTTGTCATTAGGAGTCCCTGATGGTAATACTAATCCTTACAGTAGTTTACATCAGTGGGATATGTCTGCAATGTCAACAAAGGGGAATCTATCTGGGAGACAAAATAAAAAAGGGACTGAGCTGTTTGGGAAACACAAAAGAAGCAGCAGGGGGAATGTGACGGGGCAAAGAGTTGTGAAAAACCAGGCAGGAGAAGAATTGGGAGCAAAACGCTTAAATGCAAACTTTAGAAAAATTGGAGGCCACCTTTCAACCACCAATTCACAAGCTCAATCGTATGTGTCGATATCATGTTTAGAAAAAACCTTGAGAACTTTTTTGTGAAAGTTGTGGCAATTGGCTGCAGTCTTGCAATCTGGCTGAGGTGAGAATAAAACAAAACACACTGGAGGAAGTCACGAGACTATCTTACGGTATATGTGACATTTTAGTTGACAGTGGCAAACCAATCACAAGAGAAGGATTTAAAAGCATCATTTAGTTTAGAAAAATACTTTACATATTATTTAATAGGAGTCGAGTAGCACTCAGAAACTCTTTGGCATAAAATACTGTAGTTTTAATGAAGGATGCCGTTTTTTACGATAAGAAGATCATATAAGTTTAAGGACTTTAAAATACTTTGCCTTGATAATATTGCAGATATATTTAGAAAGCTATATAACAAGGATCTATGTGTGAAAGCCAAATATCTGTGTGATCAAGGTGGAGCATGTTAATCTTGTCATTGATTTACAATGTACACGTGTCATGTGCAATAATGGTGTAGTCTTGCATGTAGTGTTTAATTCACTTTTTTAAAAGAGGATTTTTTTGGCATTACACCTTTATTAGACAGGTGATAGTATTGGGACAAACAATGAGGAAAGTGAGTGGTGGGCGGGGTATGGCGCCAACAACAGTCCCCTGACTGAATTGCTGGGGGACAGTTTGCGTCTTTACCGTTCATCTATAAGGACGTTTAAGTGTTGAATAAATCTAGCTACATCCTAAGGAGGAAAAATGTGTCTGTGCCACTATTAGAGATACTGACTTGTGTTTTCAGCTTGTGCCCCAGCTCTGATGTGTCTATGTAGCACTGTTCAGTGACTTTACCACACAATGGTGTTGTAGCTGCATGTCGTCTTAAATTGTATTCTAACGACATACATTTCCCCTGGTAATAGCAAAGCTTGCTTTTTATTCAAGCTGAATTTCTTGGAAATTAAAAAATCTCTGCTGACTTGCATTTAATAGAAAGACACACTGTGGGGCACATACCCAAAAAATTGAATCACTCATTACGCTGCGAAATTTAATTCAACAGACTCAAATGAAATCCTATTGAATTAGACTGCGTCAAATGGAATGGAGCAGCCCTTGTAGATCCTCCTCAGCACTGACAGCGTGGCGACAGTACTGGCTGTCTGGCCCAAAGACACGGCTATTTAAAACAACATTAGCAGGACGGTGATATGTCCTCCTCGTCTGCCCCTGAGCTACAGCATGACTTCAACTCAACTCAACCTTGTTTCCTCCCTGTCACGTCCTGAAGAGAGAGTAGTACTGACAAGGATGGAGAGGGCTTGACTCCAGCCTGTCAGTGAGCGAGGAAGAGGAAAGTAATTTGCACAAATACAGTATGTGCTTTTGTGTGTTATGGCAGGGGAAATTGGTGTGTGTGCATGTGTGTGTGTGTGCATGCGTGCGTGTGTTAAGCAAGGCCAGTCGTAGCTGACAGCGTCTTTCAAGGGAAGAGAGGGGAGAAGGAGGAGGAGGAGGAGGAGGAGGAGGAGGAGGAGGAGGAGGAGGAGGAGGAGGAGAGCTATGTCATTTCTTTTCTTTCTGCTGGAGAAAATGTCAGCATGCATCAGTCTGTTTGGCTACTGGCACAAAATCCAGCCACACACCCACACACTAACACACGCCGGGGAGGTAAGGGAGCCGCAAAGAAGGGAAGGCGAGAAGTGTCGCGTAAGGAGAGGGATGGAGGGAGAAGAAAGGAGGAGGGAAGAGGAGGAGGAGGCCATCTGGTCCTCAGCGTTCACATTCATATCAACTGACTGGAGAAATGAGAGGATCGCCTCAGAGGAGAACAGGAGCCAGGAGTAGTAGGTCTTGATCTCCTTCTGAAGGTCTGAGGTCTCTTTTGCCAGCTGCTCACAGCCACTACAATCATTTTAAAAAGAGCCTCAGGGTAGCAATGCAAATGTTTTCTGTCTCCTCTTCCCCCCTCCATCCCATTTTTGTGTCTTGCTCAACCAATCCTTCCTTCCTTTTTCTTTCACTGAATCAATGTACTCCTTCCTCCTCACATCTGCCTCATCTTCCTCGGCTAATTTATTCAGAGACACAATTTCTCTCAATGTCTTTTCATCCTCTTTGTTGCACTCCAGACTCCGTGGCGGTTACTGCTCTGCTTTTCAACCTGTAATTTTCAGCCCATTCATCTCAAGGCCACGAGCTTTTTTACTGCACCTGATAATTCTTGTTCTGTAAAAGCCGGGAATAGAATCACAGAAAATTCAGCCATCAGAATCAACTCTTAAGTGGTATAGCAGTTTGAAATTTATGAATGAGTGATTATAGCACCTTTACTGGATTAAAGTACATGTCAAAATTGGCTTAACAGTGTTGCAGTTTGGGTGTTTGAAAGCTACAAACTCTGACTTCAAATTGTCGCCCTCCATAAGCTAAATCTGTGTAATGTAAAATATTTATTTATTAATTAGAGTAAAGCAGCAGGCTGTAATGGATTTCCATGGCCTATGGGAAACGCATAATGAACTATAAACCTGCAGTTCATGGGGAAATATAATTGAAGCTTTCCATGTGACAGGAGCAATATTGTTTTAATTTGTGCCTATAGGCTCTTAAATGTGCAGATCAAAACAAAAGTACCACTGACATTGTGAATGAGTGTCATTAATAACTTTTGGTTATTAGACTTTACTGGACTCCATGTGAAGCCTTATTAGAGCAAATAAGAAATCTACCGTATAATGTACTGTATTTACTGTAATGGCTCACAGTTAACACATTTATTACAAGACCCGACATCACAATACCCATTGTGGAATATGTTTCAATAAAATACAATACATCCATAAACAATAAATACATCTGTAAAATATCCAATAACAAATTATAAAATAATCACAATATTTAAACAAATGTAATAAAATAAATCACAGCATGATAAACTACAGTTTACTGGTTTTATATATATATATATAAAATGACCAAGAGAACCACCATCATCAACAGTCTGATCAGCTGGTGAAAATAATGTACATTTAGTTCTAGTTTCTCCCTCAAGGACATTTACTCTCCTCTACAGAGACTATGAGTCACACAGAAGCAGAGGCTGAAAGACAGAAGTGTGTGAATCTAGACATTTAGGTTTGGTCCTCAAATGTAAGACCACCACACGTTTTAAATGCAATTTAAAAATTAAACATGTATCTAAGATTTTGGGCCAGTACTCATGTGATTCATTTTGATTGCAAAAGCATTGGAATTTAGCCCAGAATGTTACACACCTGTGAGTTCATCATTGCATTTAAACACATGTACTCCTGAAGATTACTACTGTAACTACTATAACTATACTAAAAACTGCTGTTTTTCACCACTGTTCACTTGTATGGTGTGTATGTAAGTCCACTGCATCTGTTTGAATGTGTGAGTTTGCATGAATGAATGCCATACTGTGCTGTGAGTTTGATTTATTTTAGTCAGTAGGAGACAGTGGAGGAGCCCAATCAGTCTAAAGAACTATAATTATCATGTCAGGGTCTCTCCGCTACCACTGTGCAGTGTGGGAGGGATACCACAGCTACAAGGACTATTTCATCCAGAGAGTATATGGGTATGATTATGTGAACGTAGGATGTGCAATATCCAGGTGGTACTGGCTGCACAAATAGCATGTCTGCTTGTTTGGTGGTTTACATATAATGCTGGTGTTGGTGGTACAGTCTATGGACTTCAAGATCTGAGGACATGTCTCTACAGAGAACAACAATGTTTTCTTGAATCCAAAGATATGCTGCGTGCTTTGTACTCACCATACCCTGGGCGGCGATGAGTGCAGCCAGGGTGCTTCTCCCTGAGGTGCCGGGGGTACAGAGTGACAGACGGACCTCCTGTCCTCCCACCAGTGTTCGGTCCATCTCTATCAGCACAGCCTCCGCCTGCTCCGCTCTCTCATACTCCACCACACCGAAGCCTCGGACTGGGCTGCCCTCATCCTGAGCAAGCTGGAACGAAAAACAACAGCATTGACTTAGGGCCGGGAAGTGAGTTTTTAAAGTCAGAAATCTCAGCACACAGTGAAGTAACATATACGCACAATGTGTTGTGGTCATTTTGTGCTTTGCGGCAAGATGAAACGTGACTATTTTATTTAACCAACAGGGTTATTAATGCTTCTGCAGCAGCTTTGATCCCTGAAAACCTAAATTAAAACTCCAGTTTTATTTTCTTTACCACTGAGTTTTATGTATTCAGTGTACTGAACCGTTTCCCCTTTTCATAATTTTATAAAACAACTACCGTACTACTGTTATTATTATCAAAGTCTCCTCGCAGCAAAAACAAGTGGGCTGAATGAAACCTGCAACCGCTGCGGATAGATAGATACAGCAATGACAATGAATCTGTTACTGTCAGCAGTCCAAAAACCAGAACATGGACTGCTGAAGCCACTGTTCGGAGAGAAATGGATATCTTTCCATGTTTGATTGTTGAATGTTGACTACTAATCTTCTGACACTAAAACCTAATGTATACTGACCATTTCTCCTTTCAGATCTCACCTGTTATCTGCAGGAATAAAAAAATAAAACATTATCGCCAAGAGTTGCTTGAATCGAGTGATTGTGTTCAAAATGGGGTTTCTCTTGAATATGCAAGAAGACACTTATAATGCATCTAATATAAGCTGCATGATGCTTAATATATATTTGTTTCTCTCACCAAAGAGTGTGCCTGGAAACATTACTTTCATTTATTCTATCTTTTAAAAATCATCAAAGGAAGCAAATAAGGTTCCTGCTTTTTTTTTTTTTTCCATTTCTGCATTGAGTTCATGGCCCCATCTAGGAATACCAACACCACAATCTGAAGATAACAGGTGTGAGGGTATTCTACATGGTAATCTATCATGTAGAATACCCGAGCAGACTATCTATGCAGCCAAAGTTACCATGGTGATGTAATGTGAGATAGTTGCTAGCTCACTGGTGCTAATTCAGTCATATTATTGGGCGAACAACTGTACTCGTCAAATTCACGCAAATACGATCACAAGAACAGATCAGATTAAAAATGTGCACACTTCCACTTTTAAGTGTGAGTGAGTGACTACAAGAGAACTGTTTGTTATGGTGGGTCTAAAAGAGCTCGTCTCAGCTCCCAAAGGATAGATAAAAAAGGACATGATGTAAGAAATACATCCTCTTCTTGCTCCTTCTGTAGTGCCCCAGGGTGTAACTGTTCACACACACACACCAAACAATTCCAATTAATAGTGTAAAAATGTTTAAAAAAACAAAATGTGGTCTAATCCAAATAATACAAGCCTGCTACCAAGTTGACGGCCTTATCCAGTGAACATCATGAATAGCGGATTGAAGAATGTTATCACATTTTCTTCAAGGTTAATGGTCTATAAAGGGATCTCTCCTGGCCAGACAATGCTGACCAGTAACAATACTCCCAGAGATGAGAGACGTTTCTGTCAAGGATGTTCAGTCATTTCCAGCGTGTGAGGAGCTGCTAAATAATGCAGGCAGGCTAATGGATGCTATTACATAATGATAATGGTTAAAAGCTAATCGTGTACGGTTAAAAAATACCCAGGAACCGTTTGGAAGTCCCTTTCCTTACTGTATTTGAAGAGAATGCTTCATAAGTATACCAGAACTACTTACTACTGTCATTATAGATGAATCTACTGATTATTTTGTTGATTAATTGTTTGGTCTTCAAAATATCAGAAAAAGGGCCAATGTAATCTACAAGATGCATGGTTTGTTCAATCAATCCAAATATATTCTGCTTATTATCATAGAGGACCAAGTATTTTTGATATTTTTGTTCTATTTACAGCATTTACAAGAAAGCACAAGTCAAGTACTAAGTTTCAGAGTATAAGTGATTGCAATTAAACATCATATAATCACATTGCTATGCGGTAAAATCATTAGAAATGTTTATTGTAAAAAAAATGGACAGATTATCAATCAGTGGGAGACCAAAGTATTTGTACTTTCTCAGCCTGAGCGCTACAGTCAGTGCTCAATCAAGTGGCCCACCACTTCCTCCCTGCCTCCCCCCCCCCCCCCCCCATGGATGGAAGGAGGGAACGAGGGACAAAAATGGATGTATGCGTGGAGGAGTAGGTCGATAGGCTATTATCATTAGCATACATTAAGCAAACTGTATGGAAATGACTTGAACCACTTTACCACTCGAGAGATGTATGGATGGATGAATGGAAGAAGGAGAGAGAGTGGGAGTGAGAAGAAGATGGTGAGAAAAAGAGAGGAGAAAAGAGGAGTGAAGGAGAAAAACAAGAGTGATTGATGAAGGGACTGATGAGTGAAGAGAGTGAGAGAAAGACAGGAGGGAAAACAAAGAAAGACAGACCGGAGTGGAAGTGGGTAAACTGCAAAACATACATTATATAACAAATTGGATTCAAATTGGATTGTGTGCGAATAGTGTTCAGGCTGCCATCAACTATGTGTGTTGTGTAATAATGCATAAGTGCAAGCGTGAGTAATAATGTGAAGACTGAGTGAGCCTCTCTCTACTCAAAGTTTGCAGATTGCATTCGCCCTATAGAAATCATCATTATTAATCATTATTTAGATCTGCACAAACAATTCAGTAGGAATGTGTGGACTGTACGTGAGCCGTGTATATGCCAGCTGTCATTTGGTTCTTTGTGTTTATGTTTATCTATGAAAAACTAAAATACATCAAGATTCACTGTTTGATTTATTCAAACAGAAAACGTTGATACACAAAGGGAACATGTTCAATTTATTGTAACCAGAAAGTAGCTTTGAGATTATCAACATAGTTTGACACTTTAGGCAGCTGCAAAGACAAGTGGTGTGTCACTGACAACAAAACAACAAGAAATCAAAGAGGTCTGTGATACTGAAGAGCTCCCAATAAAAGTGAGATTGTTCTGCATCTTCCTCCAGCACCGTCTGGCATTTGAAAGGTTGCATTAAAACCTTCATATCGTGAACATCATTTACTTCTTACTGTAATATCTGGTAGATACTCTGCCTTGTCCTCAAGGTATTATTTAAAAAAATGAAAGTGTAATTAACTGAAAATTAACTGAAAATTTGGTGCTTCATCCTGATCCTCAATGATCCTTGACGTAAATCTAAAACAGATTGTCCCAAAGGAAAATCCACTCCTGCAAATTGTAATGACCCTCCATCAGCCCAGTAAACAGCATGTGAATATTCATGTTTTGGCAAACAGGTAGTAGAGGTGGAATAACCAATTCAACTAACCCACTGCACCACAAGGTCCATGGTATGTTGTGTAAATCACAGACGTTTGTTTTGTCAAAAAAGTGAGCAGTGTTCATCTCTGTGTATAATAAGTATGTCATCATCATGATTTTTATATTATTAAAGAGTTGTAACTAGGCCATCACTCTCAGTGCTGAATGTTAGCATATGTATCTTATCTCTTATCTTGTGTATTGTAATTGCCAAGTAGCACATGTAGCTTGTGGCTTAATGTTTATCTGGCGTAGGTTCATTTCCATCACACCAGAGAATAATGCTAAGGTATTCAGTTTGAAAAGCTCTCTTTGACTTGTACTGAAACATTACTTGGCATCTCTAATTTTAATAAAGTAATCAAACACGTCTGCTAAATGAGTCAAGTTGATGAAACGTGAATTATAGCATGATTAACAGCAGTTGACAACCTCATGTTGTGCTTGTTCATTATAACAGCCTGCCAGAGAAAATCACAAGACATGTTGACTGTTTTTCCCATCTCTTTTATGTTTGTTTTGTGTTGCTACAGGTCATGCAAATATGAGGAATAAGGTCCAATATTCTAGATCATAATAAACTTAAAATATGGCAAAACCTCTAAAATCATGAACTGTATTCAAATGGACTCAGATGTTGCAGGTCTTTGTCAGGGTCAACTTTGCAGCATATTAATAGATGCATCTTATCTGACTTCAAGGATTCCCTTCGTCTAACTTCAGCAAGTATAATTGATTCAATAGCAGAAATATAAAATATGTGTGTGTGTGTAAGAATGCAGAAGAGAAACCCAAGATGCTCAGCTAGTTATCAGTGTGTGTGACAACTCCTGACCTCAAGTCGTGGTCCCCGGCTAAGAGATGCTGACTGAGGCCCCGGCAGGGTTTGTGTGTGTCTGAAAGTTTGTAAACGGCCACATCAGCTGTCTGAACTGAGCGATGAGGTCACGACAGCCCTGTCATCGCCTTCGGTGAAGAAAGGTACGTGACCCGTCACAGCGAGTGTGTTTACAAGGACACGAATAACCTGTTTATGATCAGGTTTTTGGATGATATGGGAGATGTAAACCCCATCTCCCATATTCAGAAAGTGGTATGAGCCCTTTTGCTGTTTATGAGAGACCCTGATATGCAGCTGGAGTAATCGGATACTGTTACATGTACACACCATCTCTAAGATCTTCAGCCAAGTGGAGTAAACAGAAACACATACAGTATAAGGGCAGAAGCAAACGTGTCTCCCTTCTGGAGCAACAAAGAAAACAGAATGATATCTTGTATCTTCATCGATTGATCATCCTATGTAGTGACAGTGACAGATTAACGCCGCCGTGGAGGACACTGATATGAGAGAGATAGAGGGTGAGCGAGAGAGAGAGAGAGAGAGAGAGAGAGAGAGAGAGAGAGAGAAGGCAGCTGTTGGCGATCCAAAGAGGTTACGATGAAAATGAGACGCTATCGGAAGCTCTTTGAGCGATTGGACTGGAAAATATATTAGTAGTGGTCAAGTGGTAATAAATATACAGGGTACAGTTTAATATTTCCTCTAGCTCTCATCTTGTTTGTTTCTGTAAACATCACAGCACCTCTGCAAATAGAACGCAGTAAACAATAACCAGGTAACTAGTATTTATCAAGTATATTCTCCGTGCTCATGATCCTAACAGGGATACTCCTCATACATGGGATATTCATGTCCACAGTAAGAGACCACTTTAACTGAACAGGTCTTTATGAAGAGACCTGGAGAGATGTGTGTATGTACATGAAAGTGGGGTAGACATGGAGTCAGAGAAAGCGTGACTAGTGTTTAAAAAATAGAATTTAGAAGTGGAAGACTCCAGATAAAACAATCCAGAAATCATTAGACTTGAAACAATTCTACTAAATCAAAGTTAAAATTCAGCAAACAACAAATGTTTGTGGAGGGTTTTCATTATATTTGTGTGCAGCAAAATACACGACACCTATCTGAGAGTTATTCTTTCTTTGAAGAAAACTTTGAAGAAAACACTGCAGGTTCCCCCAAAGGGGGCAATAATGGTGTCAAGCAGCTTAAGATTGTTCTTGGAAAGACTTTAATTAGCTGTGCAACAATGAGGACCAATGATTAATGTAATGTAATGTAATGATTGTGAGGTACATGTTTGTTTTTCTATTCAAAACTAGCATTTTCTGTTGCTTCTGAATAAAACAATGCAACTGCATTGTCGAAAAGTGGGGTAATTTATCAATTTTTAGTCGATCTTTATATGAATCCATCCCAGTTTATTATCTGTTTTGTCATAATCCTCCTGTAGCATTTAATAGGATACATAATTATCTTTGATTCCTCCCACATTCTTGTACACCTCATTTTGTTTCACTGGGTCCTTAAAAAAAAAACATTGTGTTTTTTTGTATTTACTTGACATCCGTGCAGCTCAGCTGTTGCGGTGCTTCTTGACTGAGTTAGTAACTGGACATTACTGCCATGCTGGATCTTCTGCTTCTGGACTATTCTTGTATGTTTTTTCTTGCATCATCTTAAAAACAAAAAGCCTCTTTCTTTGTTTTTTGACTGTTTCATAATATCAAATGGAATAATGATTCATGTTTGATGCGTCGCTGTATATACATTATCATGCATGTTGTGTATTGTTGGAAAGGGCTCGTCTGTGCAACATGTAATCTGCTGCACTCACTGTGGCGATGGTTCCAGTTGTTGCTTAAGAACATGCAAGAAAACAATAAAACCAATATATGAAGGGTGTCGTCTACTGGGTGAGTGTCATGGTACGAACACATGACATGGACAACCTGATAAAGCCGGACACGAGTAATTGTCTCCGTTCAGTCTGTGAGGATTGGATGGTGTTGTGAACCTGGAGACATGAACCTGTCTCCATCTGTAACATCCTTTAAACAAGTCAAGCCATCTCCATCATTTTACAGATATTAGTGTAACAGTTGTCTCATAGTCAGCCATCATTATTACATCTACAAAGATGCAAATTATCTTTTCACCATGACTGACAGTCTACCTCTCTTCACCATTTCACCTCAGCTCTCCATCTCTCCCTCCGTCGCCCTATTAGCTGACACTGTCAGCCCTCTCCTCCCTCGCTCCATCTTCCCTCTAATAGGTCTGGCATTCTCAGCATGGTCCTCAATCCTTCCCATCCCTCCTTACCTTCTCCATCCTGTTGTCCCTCTAATATGGTTGACATTCTTTCCCCCCTCCATCTCTCCTGGATGACTTAAACTAAAGTGCTGCCTGGAGGGTCCTCTACGTGGGTAGCAGAATTACAGCGCTCAGGGACAAGGCCACAGGTTAAATGCACTCTGCACAGAGCAAAAGCGCCAAGACGGCTGAGATATATGTGCACAGAGGAGGAATAGAAAAACTGCAGCTGATGACAGTAAGATATAATGTAATAATAGAAGAATAAATGATACGCGGCAAACAAAGGAGCAAATGTCATTTCATACAAAGGTTTTGATTCGACTGTCGGCACCCTAAACACTGAGCTCTCTGGGATGCCCAAATATATCAATAAAACTTTAATAAAATCAATAAAATCTTATGTTGAAAAATGGTAAAGCAGATAGATTGAACCAACAATAGGGGTGACGCTTTTTAGACAATATTTGTGTTTTCCTGCATTAAAATCAAAAGTATCCCCGGTAGTATCAAACCAGACCAGCGTGGACATTTAATGCATCAAATGAACAGAAAACAGCAATTATGATTAAAATGGCTTTGCAGCACTCTCCCACAGGGTTAGTACAATAATACTTTGTTTGAATGCTATCATGTATCTTTTCATATCCCTGTATATGTTGTTTCAGCATCTTGTTCATTGGTGTACAAGGTTTCAGAAGCTTTGTGTTTTAAGTATTTCTAGTGCATACACGCTGAAGTCGGTAACACACATTTGCAAGCACAAACTGTACTGTACGTACAAAAACGCTGAACCATAGGTCAAAGCCTGCTGGCTCTGCAACAGCGAAGCAACATGAGCTAAACACCCACAAAGCATCATGGGACCAGGATGATGGTGGGTGTATTGATTTCTATGTGGGAGTGGGGCAAAGGGGTGGAGCTAAAACTGGAAATGCAGCAGATGACAGATACCCATTGAGTGATGTCTAAACAGGAATGTGGGGGTGCTGTGGATGTTATGGGGCAGGGTGCTGTATAACTCAGCTAAACTGAAACACAGCAGAGTGGGAGGAAGGGAGGGAGTTCAAGGGTGGGGCTGGTGTCACGACTCACCATGGAAACGGTTGCTTGGTGATACTGCGAGATTGGCCAATGGGTACCCTGAACCATGAATTTGATATCAGCACATCTCACCTGGTGGTGTTGGACTGATTAACATATGTGGAAGAGGGGAAGCCTTTCAAAAGGGACATCAATATTATGAGACATTATCAATGAATATATATTTGGACCGACCTGAGGAGATAAGGCTTGCAGAATCAATAACTTATTTTAAATCACTTCTTAAAACCCATTTTTATAGAATCCCTTTTATGATCTTTTATGTAGTTCTTTTGTTCCCCTGTTTTTGTTTGTTTATTTTATTTATTCATTTGTTTGTTTTATATTCCATTTGCTCTTTTCGGTTATTTGTTGTTTTGTTGTATTCATTGCCTTTATGATATGGTCCTTTTTGTTTACCGGTATTCAAGTTATGTATGACTATGCTTTGCTTCTCTGTAGAGCACTTTATAAACTTTGTTTTTAAAGGTGTTATATAAATAAAGTTATAATTATTATATTTATTTTAGAGTTTCTGCAACACTATGAGGCTCTAAGAAAAGGGAAAACACTTGTATCTTACACTTTGGTTTCACAGCACAGCCTTGTTCAATAAGCCGTAAACTCCTGGATACACATCGTGTCTCACACACACATGAATACACACCTGGCAGAAGACCGGTTTGTAGGTTTCCGAGAAGAGCTGGGTCAGTTCTTCGGAGTCACAGAGCTCCAGCGGCAGCCGGTTTATACACAGACATTTGGAGTGCAGGTTCTCCTCTTGGCCCAGCTGGTTGACGTCCATCCACTGCACCATCAAGGAGCGGTCCTCCTGAACAACCAAAACACGGGATCAGATTTTTCTAAGACCCTGAACTCTCTTTCCAGTCCTACACTGCATAAGCACCCATTAGATTATGCATTTATTGTGAGAAAATGTTCGCAAATATAACTTTGCTTATTATATATTCAGCCTCTTGGCTTGAGAGTGTTGATTTTGGAAGCTCATCAGACCTGAAGCTGTACGCTTCTATTTACAGTTTTGTTTCACTGATTGAGCCAATCAGAAATGTGAGGTCAGACAATCACTTGTATATTTTAAAGTCAAGTAAACTGCAAAATAATTAGAAGAGGAGATGTTTTTTGTTTCCTCCCTCAAATGATTGTTGTGTTCAAACTGCAGTTTCATATTTTTTACTCAGGAGATAAATTGAAACCAAACTCATCTGGCAGAACCCGTATTTGTAGTGATTATCTGTTCTCTTTGGCCAGTTTCTATAAAACAAACATAAACCATGTTTACACGTTTCAGCTAAATTTTGTGGAAGTAAACAACTCAATGTGAGGATGGGACTGATGAGTAAAATGCATCACTGCTCTTTCACTCACTTTATTTAAATTGATTAAGGCCAACTGATTGCAGTTTTGTTTGGGGCTAAATCAAATCTATATCAATGTGTAACCTTTGTGTTGGCCGGTAGTCTAATCGAGTATAATGAAATCCTTTGTTCCAATAGGTTATCGGGAAAAAATGGGGGGTAATAATTTCCTCAATCAAGTAAAATCCCATATACTGGAGTTAAATCGAGCCAAAGTCAGTTCAATAAAAGTGTAGCCATAATTTGGCAAACTGAAATGCTTCTTTTGATTTAAAGCAACAGGAGACCTTTGACATATTTGTTTTCAACATATTTCAGTCTTACAGATTAAAATGTAACAATTATATGAAAGGATCAAACATGACAGGATAATCTTTAACAACTGTTCCAACGTACCAGGGGTCGGCCCAGCAGCTCAGACCGGGCCCGCGAAGCAGAATCCTTCTTCATGTATTCAACAAACCCGTATCCTTTGGAGTGGCCCGTCAGCTCGCTGTACACCAGGAAGGAGCGCTCGATATTCCCGTAGGCACGTACCAGTTCCTCAAACTGCTGGGCGGTGAAGGTGTGGGGCAGGTTGGTGAGGCAGAGCAGGGAGTCGGTGGGCTGCAGCGTGACATTGATCAAGCGTCCCCGGACAGTGCTGTGGTGGAGGGAGCGGATGGCATCCTGAGCCTGGTCCCCGTTCAGCAAAGTCACAAAAGCTGGAGGAGGGGACATTATGGAGACACCGACGAGAGGAAAAGACAGACGGAGACGAGGACAGACACAAAGAAAGAGACGGACGGACATAAGTGGACGCGGACGTGTGAGAGGCGAGCAGACAGAGACCAACACAAACATACATTCAGAGCAGACATTGAAAAACAGGCAGAAAGCAGTTTGTGGAGATGCGGGATTGAGACACACAAGTTAAAACAAACATGCAAAAAACAACTCAGGAAAAGCAAAGAAAATAAATGGCAGGCCGAATGTGTGTGACAAAAAAACAGAGGATAAAAGTTTGGGCACAAACGACCAAATTCACAGACGGACAGTAATAAAGACAGACAGACAGATACACAGAGAGAAAGACAACACATTAGCTAGAAAGCCAATAGGGAGCCACTATGTAGGGGAATCCACTGTGACACACACACATACACACCTTATTTAATTTGAAAACTGATGTGTCAGAGAAACAATAACACTGACGAATACTACATTTACACACTACAGGCCATTAAACTCCCGCACCTAAAGACACATGTGAGACTTTTTTCTATGCCAGTGATAATATGTCTTAATATCACTGGTATAATATGAATCTCTCTCTCTTCCCATCACAGAGAGACTGAGTCTCATGTTTGTTTTCTCTTTCTCTTCTTTTCCTGAAAGTGAAAACGTCGGCTTGTGTTTGAAAGAATATTCATTTTAGAAAAGTCTCCTTTAAGTCTATTGAGAAGGCTTTGATAAGTATTCATAAGTTACTATCCAGTCAGTGAAGCCTGGGTTACAATTCCCAATAGGCTTCCTTTTCTTTTAACAGTAATACCCAACAATAGGTGTAAAGGCCCATTAATAAAATCACAATCACATAAACAACTATGTAATTAGGCTGACAGGGAGGAACACAGTGAATGTGAAGAACATTAGGAAACTATAAAGCCTTAAACAGCCTTGCATGAATAACAGCCACGGACGGATTCATGGGCTGTGAAATTAAGTGGTATGTGCAGTGTGTAGCTAAAAACCTATTGTGTGTGTGTGTGTGTGTGTGTGTGTGTGTGTGTGTGTGTGTGTGTGTGTGTGAGAGAGAGTGTGTCTGACAAAGACAAAATGTCTGTTTTGCTGAGAGGTTTGTGTTGCACATCTTGCATATTGAAAATGTGAAAAACACTAATTGTATAAAAAACAGGCTTAGAGGACATACATACATATATATATATATATAAACTCAACTGGATAGCCAAATACAGAGGGAAACCAGGATGCTGAATAACACTGATCAATAGAAGAAGCAATTCATCAATGACCAGATACAAAATGTACACAATGCTGAGACGGGCCCCAACTATCAATTAAGTCAATCCACCTAGCTCGGTGAAAACAGCTGTCCCTTCAGACCAAAGAATCATCGATTTCCATCACAGATGGGAAAATGCAAATAAAAAGGTGAATGAGACTCTGCCAAGCTCAATGTTTGAGCTTCCCCATTGCACAGGCTCAAGAGGCCGGCAGTGTAAAAGTCAAACTCTCAGATTGGACTATTTAATGGAATTCATCTGAATTGTAAACATCTGAAACGTCTAACCATGCCAACTCGAGTAAGAACACGGGGGGCACGAGTACGGCCAAAACAAACACGCATATATATAGCAAAAATGCTTTTTGATGCTGAGAAACAACCTCTGGGATCCAGTTACCACTGCGATGAAGTTAAAATGCTTTGTGATGAGCAACTTCTCCCAAAACCAATGTTCAGACTGTAACTGCATTGCATCACATCTCAGTACACATAGGAGATACAATTCATTTTCACAGCACAGCACGAGGCGTAACTTCACATGCTGAACAGAAGCCTGTCGGCTGGTCAACATCTGTCTAATCAAAGTGAAACAGGAAAAGTGGTTTGTGTGATTTTGGAGGGATCCATTGAAGACCACCATGAACAGCTGCAGACAGGTGCAGTCGTGGCTCTGTGACCTTTTGGCCTGCAGGAAAATATCACCATGCCTCGGGACATCACTGTCCCCAACCAAATGTCTTTTCTCAAAGCTCCAAACTCAGCTGCTGGTATTCTGATGAAGTCCTGCACATTTTAAATTATGGTTTTCACCGCTGTCCATACCAGCTCCCACCATGCATACACATCTTCCCAAATTTGCCAAAATGAAGTATTCTTTTGAGTTATTCCAGACTTAGCTCCAAACAACAGGTCATTAACAACCTACATGCTTCAATCTGCATTCATGTATGTTTAGGCGTTTGTGTTCGTGCTGTGGTACATGTTCTGTGGTCAAAGATGGAAAAGACCCCCAGAAACAACAAAGCCGAAAATAATAATTGCGGTATGAGGAGATAATTATGCTCTTTGGCGAGACACACAGAGACCTTCGGAACAATTCAGCAACATCACATAATGCTACGTTTCCTAATCTAATCCTGAGTGCACGATAAATAGTCTCCACAGGAAACAGATTTCAAACAAAATAATAGTAAAACAACTAAGTATTGTAAACAATTTGGCACTGAAATCCATTTGAACAGTTCCACGGCAACTACAACAGCCTTTCTCCGCAGCTGCTGACTTTTAGAGCCACCTTTTAAACCTAATTGGTATTTGACGATACTTTTTTTTCATATTCAAGATTGTTGGCACAAACCAGTTCCATAAGTCTTAAGTGTCATGCAGAGGTGTTAAACATGCAGTTTAACATCAACCCAAACAAGCGGGAAAAAATATTTGAAGATCTATAAAAATGCAGCTAGGGCTGCAACAAACATTTTGCATTATCACTTAATCCTCTGGTTATTTTTATGTTAGTAAAATCTTCATCACAATTTCCCAAGATCACGTCTTCACGTTGAAAAGATATTCAGTTCATAACCAAAAGAAAGCAGGACAGTGCTGGACAGTGCGAATGTTCCCTTTAATTCAAATTGCCTTTAATTCAATTTCAATTAATCAAATGAAAATGATGGAAACAATCTAGACCTTGTCTCAATGTTGGCAAAATACACAAGTTCCCTCTCAACTCTGTTGCAGGCCTTCAAATCAAAATGTATTTATTAGTAAAACTGCGGAGCAGACAGGAGATCTGGAGGTGGCTTAAAAACATCTGTAACATTGAAGACTTCTTTTTTCTTCTATCAATGTAGTCTCTATCTATGTGGTATACAAACCAATCCCTCAACATAGACGTTCACATTATTTGACCAAAAAGATTAAGAAGCAGTAATACATTATTAAAATATATGCAGGCATCGATGACAGAGATAGGCACTGGAGTATTGGATGGAAAATCTTATAAATTAAATGAAAAATATGTTGAAATGAGCAACAATTGGGATATCTGCTCCACAGGCCTCCTAGTTTTCACAGGAACATCTATGTAGGCAGATCTAATGCAACGTCAGGATCGGTCCAACACATAGGAAATCTATCCCCACCTCTCTGTAGCTTTATGCATCAGCCTGCCTGTACTCGTCTTTCGCCCTCTTCTCTCCATTTTTTCTCTTTTTGTGCCTACTCTTCTCACCTTACTGCTCTCCGACTGGTGTATTTCTTCATATCTATTGGCTTTATGTCTGTCGGCCCTTTTGTCCCGCCTCCACCCAAATCAATTACCTCAAACCCCATCTAATACTCTGACACACACACTCTGTAATGGATCTCTTACACTAAGCTAAGAGCCTAATCTGGTTTTAACCCACTAAGTACGCTGCCTAACATTAGGCATTACCATGAGATGGAGAGAATATGGTTTGGGCATTATGCTAAAGCTCTCTCTCTCTTTCTATTGCCTCTAATGACACAGTGCTGCCTGCAAGCGGGGGCTGGCGTCAATTGCTGCTCAATACTTTCTCCAGCAGTGAAAGGGAGAACTCTAAGACGCTAAGATCTTGCAAAATTTAAAAAAAGAGAAAGAAAATACATGAAAAAAATATTCACAAAAGCGCATACGTCTTAATTATGGGCCTCCGCTTCTGAACATGTCGATTACTCTGCATGTCCCTATGAGGAGTGTGTAGGGGCACAGGAAAATAAAACCTTTTGTTGGAATCACCTCGAAGGCTGCAATTCTGCTGCCACTGTTGGAGGAGCTAATTAAAAACAGGGGAGTTGCAAAACGTCAAGGCGGAGCCCTGAAACTCGAGGGGCTGGTCCTCGTGCTGTGTAGAAGGTGGTCCCGCTGCTTCATCTCAGCCCCGAGGCCTCCATGAAGATGAAGGAGTCTCACAGAAATAAACAACTCAGTGGACTCACAGGAAAAGCTCAAGAATATACTGTAGGTCAATCCACACGCGATCGCTTTCTCCATGACCTTAGAAATGCTCAGTAACTCCTTAGGCTGATATCAATGACATGTGTACACATTTGTTCTAGTTAAGTATAATACATTTGAATAGCATTATCCCCTCCTACATTTAGATAGTCACAATGTTATTTAGTCGTGTAAAGAAAAGACCCCTTTATGTGTCCTCCACCATATTGATCAGCCTGAACTCAACTATCAGATGGATTGAAGTATGTCATTTTCATGGGTGTGGGTGGGACATGGCCCCCTCACTTTTCAAAATCCTATTTTTGTCCCCCACTCTAGTTTCTCTTCCTAACAATTCAACTTCCAATGTAATTAAACCCAAATATAATGTATATCATGTCATTGTGTCAATGCTCAGCATTTTAAACCATTACACTTCTTTTTTTTTTTTAAACATTCAATCTTAGTTGTCATAAAACCATTTTAATAATCTTTGCTCTCCTCTCGGATTCTTCATTGATCGACCTGCCTGTAACTCTTTCATTATCATAAACATGCTTAAACATATCTCAAACTTTTGAACGTTTCTTTTCTTCTGATATTCAATAAATTAACGAGACCCTGAATGAGATTTTTTATGAGAGCTTTCTCTCAGTAAAATTCAAGATTATGATCAAAGGGCAACATTAAAGAACTATTAAAAGGATCCATTTCACCAACAAACAGCCTGTAAGTCCTCTATTATCTATTTTATGATACCTACATCTTACAGGCCATCAAGTGAAACAATTATATTTTCATCCATTTCACAGGTGAAAAGTTGCTTGAGTAATGATGTCGAAGATTTCTATTTGCTTAAGAGATGAAAGGAAGATAAGAGGAACCCAAGGAGCCAAGGCCGGTGTTTAGAAATGACATCATTATTGCAATTTCAACCTGAACTCAAGGTAATATTATCCGTGTGTTTGAGCCGAGGCTGACAGGCCGGGAAGGATGAGCTCTCTATGGATCTGCTGCTCTTTCGTTATCAATCACACACACATAGATCATACACACCGGCAAGAGCGCCGAGTCTTCTCTGAATCATCCTCACAATGAAGGCCCCCAAGGCTGCTCTTGACTTTGAACTGTAAAGCATATAAATCCTCAGATCACACAGCAAACATCATCTCTAAAGATGCAGAAGCACAGCGTTAATCTGCGAGGCTACCCAAACATTTACATTTACAGTCTGAAAGGCAAACATTTTGAACAAACATTACAAAAAAAGATTTCACAAATAAAAAGATGGACAATAATGGAAGAAGTATTTGACTTTAGCTACCTGCGGCCACAATATAAACACAGATACTAAAACCGCTACGACACAGCCGTGATTGAGCCTCTTAGTTCTGTAGCACCAATGAACTCTCATCCTCCTTTACTTCTCTGTGGCTTCATATTCCTCCCGGCCACTCGGCTACAGCATCTACATGAGTAAACACTTCAGACGAGCTGCATCCTCCCCTCTCATCCTCTCTTGCTCTCTCCAGCGGTCCTCTCATCCTCAGAGCCCTTTGTCTTTCAACACGTCGGCCCTCCCTTCCTCTCCACCACGTCCTCTCCATTCTGCTCCCATTTCCCCGTCTATCTCACTTTCCATCCATCAGTCCTCCCCACAGTCCTGCAGTCACCACTTCAAATGCAGTCTTTGGGCGAACATTTGGGCTAAAATATTTGTGGGTTCAATAGATTTGAATCTGTCACAGATTCCCCTTCAGTTAAGAGTTTTCATTCTGTCTGTCTGGTTAATTAACTGTCCTGTCATTTAAGATCCTGCCAATCACACCGAACCATCCCGCATTCCCTTCACCTGGTCCTCACACCCGTCTCACCTGCTGCCCATTTCCCCATTATTCCCTCACTACGTAGGTCCCCTCACTTGCACTTATCCTCTGCCAGATTGGCTTGTGTTTTCCTGCCAAGCTCTCCCACGTTTCCTTAGTTTGCCTGCCTGCCTGCCTGCCTGCCTGCCTGCCTGCCTGCCTGCCTGCCCGCCCGCCCGCCCGCCCCCTTCAGTTTTCTATTATCTCAACGTGTGTCGGTGTCATGGTGTTTTGATTTGGACTGGTCAGGACCTGCCTAACCAATAACAACCACTGGGCCTGATCAGGTCCATAGGTCTTTTATTTATTCTCTGACTTTCCTTCCCAGCATTGGTGGCTGCTCATGCAACTGGAGAGGCAGCTATCAATTCTGCATGAAATTGCAGAATTATTTAATATCACATTCAGTGTCATTTAGAAGAGCAGGTGTGTGTCCTATAGTGTACACAAATATGCAGAAAGACATCCACATTTCACGATGTAAGAGAGATGTAAAAGAACAATGTAACATCATTGAATTGTAATTATTATGTTTCTGGCTTATGACTTGATCATTTTTACCACTAATGCAACATTTAGGTAAATCCATGTTCCATGTTAAGACAATAGGAGTAATATTAAATGGCCACAATACATTTTTGGTCTCCTGCCCCATTTAAACACAATCAGTAAACTGCTACAGTCTTGACTTCTCTTACACTCGACTGAAGTAGTATTCAAAATAAATGAGTACCGGAAATTCTACTGGACTTTGCAGCTTAATTAAACTGTGTGTCACTGGGTCGGGATCGATCAGAAGAAGAGTGCCATGTACGTTCAGCATAAATGACAGCAACATTTGAAAAACTGACTTTAAAAAGTTCTCATTAACTGGAACCTGATGTCAAAGTGTTCGGTGCTAAAACATATTCACAGTTATCTATTCTCCATGGAAAACAACCTCGGCTAACAAACAGCCTTTGTGTAGAATAATATATTTATATTTAATAGTATTTATATTTTAGTATGCTGCTTGAACCTGGTGAATGTATTAAAGTTTCATACGTCAACTCTGCACACAGCCTGCAGAAAAAAAATATATTTTGTGCCATCTCATTCAGTTCTGCAAAAACAAAACCACCACCAAAAACCAGTGAGACAAGTGTGGAACAAGATGCAGCACGCAGGGAGCAAGAGCTGCAGAAATATGAATGAAACATGAGGACAGTAGTTGCCAAATGTAATGTCACTTTTAAACAAACAACGTTAGAAAGGAGAATAATAATACGAAGAAGTAGTGGCCAACATCTGAGCACGAGGCAAAATGTTTTTGCAAGATTTCTTATTATTGTGTTTGATGTTATCGACTGTAGCAGTGGTATTTAAATGTTAGAGTAAAGTATATGAGGCTGGTGGGTGTTGATGGAGAAACGGAGGGATGAGATGCATAAGAGGCAGTTGCTGAGTGGGATCGACCACTCGGCGTCTCTTCAACCGGCCGCCCACTCACCCACCCACAGCTGCATTGTTCACTCCGCCACTCTGTCCCTCTTTCAAACATTTCACTCTAAAAATGGAGGCATCGTTTAACATATCCACAAATGCAATGTTGTGAGCTTTTATACAGCGTAGTATACATGTAAATATTTGCATTTCTAGTGGAAACAAAAGGCCAACGCAACAACAGCAGTCTGCCGTTTGAAGAAAAGGGAAAAAACAGTGTTGATGCTTTTTAACTGAGCATGAAATCCCGCCCCTGCCAGCCAATGTGTCATCCATTCATTATCTATTGATCCTTCCAGTAGATCACTCCTTCAAGCTCATTTTTCTCTCTGCCACACCCTCCCTCTTTCTGCTACCTTTCTACGATTAGTGACGCAATCTGTGATGTTAAGTCAATCCTAACCTTCACCTTCATCCGTCATCCATCAATTCCGCTCCTTAACATCCTACCACCACCCATTCTGCAGGCGGCTTTTACTCCTCTCCTTGGCTTCCCTCTCGTTTCGACAGTCTTTAGTGAAAACTAAATACTGCATTTGATCTATGATCTAGCCAAACACCTAATCTCAAATCACAAAACGGAGGGTTCAAAAACAGATTTATCAAAAATGAAAAATGTAATAATTTGCAGCCATAATGTGATTAAATGTAATCTTTCACATTAGTGAATCCATTTATGTGTGTGTGTGTGTGTGTGTGTGTGTGTGTGTGTGTGTGTGTCACACACACCAGTTTACTGAAGAGAGAAACTTGAAGGTGGTGATGACCTAATGAGACATCTGCACATTTTCCCTTATGCATATTTGAGTATTATTTATTATTGTCAACATCCACAGCTGGTTTGAAGTTATTTACACAATTTCTAGTAACCCCAGATTTTGCTTACATTTCCCAAAGTGCTCACACACCATAGCAGCACTTCTATTGGTCATAGCTGCTATTGGGTTTATGGAAATAAAAAGACACCCACAATTATCTTTCAGAATTATATACAGTCATAGTTGACCACAAAGCAAAGCGTTGGCAATGTAATACAAGTTAAATAAAACACAGAAAAAATGTTGGAGGCAATATGTGACTCCAAGAGAGCTATTTTTGAAACCATAACCCATAACTGTAAGTGATCCCGTGCCAATGGCATAAATAAAAAGGCAGAGCAGCCGCTGCACTGGGGCCACTGGCCTGAGACTTTTACTGAAGTAACATTTCAGATGCAAGGCTTTTACTTGTAACAGAGTATCTCTACACTGTGGTAGTACTATTTGTACTATTTGTACTTAAGTAAAATATCTGACTACATTTTCAGCCACTGCGCTCTGGTAAACAATTTAATCATAAACACATTAGTTGTATAAATATAAATGGGGATGACATGGCAAACAACAAATATTTTCAGTTCATTTGGAGACAAGGGGAGAAAGGAAGACTGGATAATATAATACTATCAGTGTATTATGAGTGTATTATAATTATCATGGTATAATCTGTTTTTTTTTACAGTTATTGTCCCTGAACTTAAATGGTGCAGTTGCAAGGCAGATCCAAAAAGAAACTGTGGCATTTGGTGCCATATGTAAGTTAGTCTAGCCTCTTCTAGCAGTTGCAAGAAGAGGTCTCCACAGGTTAGACAAATCCCCCATCCCTTTAACTCATATTAGCTAGCTAGTAGCATCAGTAATACAAACCCAGCACATCAAGATTGAGGCGCTAAGTGAGTGACGGACGACATTCGGTACTGATGACCTGATGATGGGGCGACGGTGACTTTCAATCAGAAGGTCGGTGGTTCAAACCCCGGCTCAGCTACTCCATGTCGATGTGTCCTTGAGCAAGACATTTAACCCTAATTGCTCACCGTTGCTGTGTCTACGGTTTACTGTATATCATGTAAGTCGCTTTGGATAAAAGCGTCAGCTAAATGTAATGTAATGACCTCAATCACTATCTTTCACAAGGAAAGATCCAGCAAAGTGAGACCAGTACGAGTAATTAGTGCAGAATAAGCCCATGTAGCCCTGTGGCCAAGCTCGGCTATAGTTGTGCGGTTGTGAACCTGTGCGTGACACAAAGGAAATATGTTTCAAAGAATATCTAAACTGTTGAATAATCAATAAATATATAAATGTCCCTTGCTTCTAATTAGACCAAGGGCACTGTAGTCTGGTTGAGATGAAGTCTTTGTGCATGAGTTGTTGCTGCAACTTTTTCACCAAAACACCTCCACATGCACAATTTTATATATATATATATATATACACACACACACACACACATATGCTAGTTATGGACTTGTGGATGTGAAATACAGGAACAATGAGGCCGCTTCTGGAGTAGCCATAGGGCTGTTTGTCCCAGAAGCAAATGTGATGGGTCCCATTATTGAATATTGCCTTGTAACGAGGGAGCAATAACGCCCATGAGAACCAGCTAAGGAACAGAACCATCACAATCCTCATTATTATCATCTTCTTCTTCATCTCCTTCATCTTCTCTCTTGGTGTCAAACAAGTTTTTTTTAAACAAACTAAAGCGCGTGTGTGGGGGTACTTCTCGCTTCATTAGCTACCCACAGTGCACTTGGCCTAATAAAACTCTGAAGGATTTAAAATTGTGAACCCACACACACACACGCCAAAACATGATATGACATACTCACATATTCTCAGTCAACCTTGACAGCAGGAGCTAAGAGGTAACAGGATGTGTGTGTGTGAGTGTGTGTGTGTGTCTGTGTGTGTGTGAGATCAGAGAAAACAGCCATATCACACTTGCATGGCCTGTGCTGATTTACATTTAGTGATTCACAAGGTGACAGATGGACAAATGACGACAGAGAGGGAGAAAGATAAAAGAGGGGAGGAAGAGAGGGAGAGGTAGTGACAAGCTGCTGTCCAAGGAAGCAATTAGATGGACTCGGCTGCTGTCAGACAGGAAAATGGAGACGAAAAACAGAAAAAGAGTGGTGTTGAGTTGAGAAATGGTTCTGCTAGTGTGTAGTCCAGCAGGTGTTGCGGGGACGCCGCCCATGAGAATAAAGTAGGTGGATTTAAGGGACAACTATATGATTCCTAAACCTTGCTGCAGCAAATACTTCATCCTCTCAGACGTGCTTGCAAACCGCTTTTGTGTGCGATTGAATTCTGTTGTATCACCTCTTACTTTTGAGAAGCTTTCTATGTGTGTATGTATGTAGTCGGCCGTAAGGTCGATCCAAATCCCTGCAATGAAAAGTGATTTTAAGGAAATCATGGGCCGACCTGAGACAAATAGAAAATTCTTGTCCTTATGTCACAGTTCAGCTCCACACCCTCCTCACTCTAGTTTTCAGCCACTCCCTCCTCGTCAGCCTAACTCCCTTCACCTGTTCACTCACCTGCCTCTGCTCACTAATCAAGCCCCTATTTAGACTCCTGCCTTCCAGACACACCTTGCCAGATTGTTCTTCGGTTCGTGACAGACGCTCCAGCCCTAGTTCACAAACTGAGCTCCTGTTGCCGACCCTGCCTGTTCCTGTTTAACCCGCTAGCCCGACTCCCAGTAAACCTACCAGCCTTTTTGATCATTACTCTGCCTGCTGTTTCTGTTGCTCTAAATAAAAGGTAAAGATCCCTGGAGTCGTGTGTGTGTGCACGCATTTGGGTCCAGATACACCCGTTACAACCTATATATTTGGAATTTGTTTGCAACTCAGACCCTGTATTTGACACTCAACCAAACTGAGATGCTGCATATAATTGACTTGATGTTTTTTCCAAACTTCCCCAAAGCAGTGAACCACAGTAATTTCAGTAAGTGCAGCCTTCCAGACATCACAAACAACTAACAGCAACGCTAATCAACTCTCTATTCAGCAGCGTCATTACCAGAGAAACACCCAAACCAACAGCAACCCAAAGACATTTATCTTTGTAGGAAGGGAAGAAAACTATTTCAGCAAAAGAGTAACTTATTGATGTAAACACAACAGAAAAGAAAGAACAACGGAAAAACTAAATGAGGAGTTTTAATGTCACAATGGAGAAAGTACATATGATGGATGGTGCTACTTGTGTGTGACTGCAGGACAACTGAACCTGAACTCATCACACACACACACACACGCACACGCACGCCAATGAGCATTATGCAAGCATGTGTTGTCTTCATTACTGGACAGTGCAGCGACTAACACAAAGGCCTCCATTGAAAGGCTGGGATTCCCATGATAAACCCGGCCATTGTATTCCCAGATCCCTGGTTCCGCAGCACTGTCACATTAGCACACATACCTCTGGACCTCATGCGGAAGCGGCCGGGTCTCTGTGGCTGGTGGGATGTAAATGTGAGCATCTGTGTGCCTGTCAAGCTGTCTGCTTCTCTGTCAAGAGTCAAATCTCAGCAGAAGACACCTGGAACCAAAACAAGCCTCAAACTTTCACTATATTCGTTATCAAAAAGAGTTTAAGTTCAATTCAAAAGTCAATTGTCTTTCTTACCTGCATTTTTGTAATATTTTACTATCATTTAATTTTTTTATCTGTGACATTTGCTCTTGAGAGAAGACTCATTTTGAAGCTAAACTTCAATTTTCTACCGGTCTGTGATTTCGTAGACTTGTGGCTGTAAATAATATGTTGAATAAATATGAAGACACAGACCAATGCCTTAACTCATTAAAAAGATTGGCAGTAGAAATGGATCATGTATAGAATCTGATCCAAAAGAATAAATCATTTAAACCCATTAATCTCTGAATTTGCATTTGATTGTTTTTGTTTTGGCCTGTTCCAATACTGTATTGATACCATACAAGGGCAGGCTGATTTAATGACAAACACACAGTATAATGTATTAAAGGCCTCAGGTGAGGGCTGTATGGGATGTGTAATTTCCCCACAGCGGGACTAATAAAGGATTATCTTATTTTATCTTATCTTAAGATCAAAATTAAAATCTCACATCAATAGAGCTGGAGTCTGAATGCGCCAGATTTGCAGCCAACGCGTAATCTGCTCCGATAATGAGATTTTAAACCGCGCTGGCAATCCAACCACATAGTAATGCGAGTATGGAGACAGATAATGATGAACGCTTCACTTTTTGAACGTGGGCTATGAGCCAGCTAACACGCTGCTGGTAAAGTGCCTCCAATTTGCAAATGGTGAAGCAAGAACTTAAGGAAGGAAAGAAGCAAAGGGAAAAGGGATCGAGGCGCAGCAAAATGTGGAAGGAGGAATATCGCAAAAGGACGGTGAGAGGATTAGATACATTTGGAGAGGATGTCTTGGCAAAAAAAAAAAGGGGTTGTGGTTAAAAAAACACACATCAGGAGCTCAGTATGAACTGAGGTGATGGTACTCGTATGTGTGTGGGTTCAGAGGGTGGGTGTTTAAGGAAAAATCATCATTAGCCGAGGAGCTGAAGCAAAGCCCGAAGCAAAGCCGTAAATGGAGACAGGGAGTTTCATACATACGCACGCACACACATAGCGGGACGCACTTAAACTCACCGGCATTACACACCGACAGACACATAAACACTCCCATCAGCATGGCCTAATAAGTCCAACGGTGGAGGCCAGCTCAGAGGGCTGATGTAGTCATGAGGTGCAGATGCATGCCAAAGCTTGTCTGAGCAGTACTTTTCAATTAGAGCCGAGGTCGGAGACGAGCCTGGAGAGGTTCCACGAACTTACACTAACAGTGCGAAAACACCTGAGTATTATGGGATAGAACGAGGATGACAGTTTGTCATGGCAATCTTTTTGTTAACCCCGGGAAATCAAATTAGAGCGAAAGCACAGTCAAAATGTGTACTATGAAATAATTACCACGGGGTCAATTACGCGTCCCCAGAAAGAATCATCTTTAGTGTAATTAACATCTACATCTCAGGAGAAGCCAATTACATACACCTCAAGGAAAATGACTTCAAAACTGAACCACACAGGAGGTCACATGTCCTCACCGGGTCAGATGACGTCATGCCGTTTACTAAACCCACCCGAGTGCCCAGATATTACTACTTGGGACCGGACACAGGATTGGTTGGTGGGTCAAATGTTTTTTATGCCATGTGTTTATGTGAAAGAAAGAAATAAACATGTAGAATAATTTCATATGGATAGAAGTATAGAATAACAAATAAAAAAAACTATACAGCCATCTGAGTAAACTGTACCGATAGGAATAACAAACTAAATTATGAAGACAAAAGCTAAAATGAATAACAATATTTTCCATGACCTAATGTCCGTTACAGGTTGGTCTATGTGAAGTAATTCCTGTATCATAGGTCTTATAATCATAAACACTCAAGTGAAAATGAAACAGGTGTGAAAGCAGCAGTCTTTTACACCTGTTTACTTACACCTGTTTACTACCTTACAGCTAGAAGGAATCCCAAAGTACACCTTTCCTTTCAAAACAAACACTCACACTCCCAAGTGGCCACCTGAGCATTCAGAATACTGCTGACTCTTGTGCATGCTTGACTGTGTTTTTGTGTTTGCATATGTGATACACTCTGCTCAGGGAATATGTGTGCATTTCACACCCATTATAAAAACCTCTCTGCACATAATAAAAACACATTCTGTTCCCAGAGGAGTTATGCCCTTTTTGATCCATAGCTAGTCGACAGGAGAGCCAGACCCATAAAACAGCTCTCTTATATTAAAAAAAACAGCTCTCTTATATTAGCTCAATTTTAGTTCATCGTTTGTTTCCTGTGTCGTGACCAAATGAGCCTATGTTGTTAAATAACTTATTGAAAATGAATATGTAATCTAGAAGATTATTGAACTAAAATAATAAAAACAATACTTCCATGTTGGGCCACATATGATCTAATAACACATTCATCTCATGAACTTTGAGACATTACAAAATAATACTTTATTTGATGACACTAATACCTTTGTGTGAGAAACAAAGTTCACAGAGGGAACTTTCATTCCTTTCACATGATTAATATTTCATTGTGTGTTTATTACAGAACCGAACAGCAGCAGAAAGATATATAAAAACAATTTGACTGTTGCAGTAGTTCTGCCTCACAATGACAAAACATGGCTTCTTTTGAGTACTGTGATATGAAATATGCAACAAAGCTCAATGTTTCTCAACCAACAAAAGAATCTGCTGAACAAATTTACTTTTAATTCTTCACAAGTACCCAGTTTGAATTTGATGAAAAATGATCAACCATGCAGCATGATTTGCAGGAAAATAATTCCACCCTCATAAAATATTTAACATTTTTATAATTCAACCTTGCAGTGAAATGTGACTAAACTCCTGTTGACGGCCTCCGTTGTTTAATTTAAACAAACTACTTTAAAGCCAGTTACGTTCTGCAAAATAGATGAACAGATTACCTCGGCGGGCTAAAGCTAATTCCTCACTAATTCTCTGCAGAACATGAGCTGAGATTGATCATGCTCCCTGGGCTCGTCCTCGTTTCTGAATCTCATCTTCTGTTCTTCATAAGAGTCGTACTGCGCCGCAACCCTTTGGGCTTGAACTCTGAAGTCAAAAGGATATTGTATTATATTGTATAGGTAATTATCATTTCCTTCTTCTATGAAACGTGATAATTAACGTTTTCTGTCCATATTCTTAGCTGGTCAGTAAAATATGAGTGCCTTTTTTTTTTTGCACCAAAAAATAAATGAGCACATTTTGTTGCAAGATAAGAAAGGTGCCACAAAGTTAGTTGGCCTTACAGAAAGAAAATACTACAAAAAAGAAGATAAAGAAAATCAAGAAAACAATTAATACTTTGTTAACATTCAACAATTGTGAAACATAGGATATGTTATTGTTGAATACCAACAGAAGAATTGCTCCATCCCCGTTTCTGTTAATACGAGGTATCAAGTAGTAGATTGTTTATTTAATTCCCATGATTTGTATTCAAGAGAGAAGAGTGTTTATCTGTGTGAGAGCTGAAGAAGCAATACATAACATTTCAAGTGTTGTTTAATCTTCATCAGCGATGTATTCTACAAACAAGAAATCCAGACTACATGATTTCTAAGGCTCTGAAGTGTCGCGTCGTGCTTCCCAGCCATCATTTTCTGCTTCTCAGACGCAGCAACAACAACAGCCATCCCATAACAATCAAACCAGGAGCTCCACCAAAACTCAAAATTATGAAAATGATGCAGTGCAACTCAGAAATACCTCAGTAGTGAGAAGCAGAGAGGGAGAGATACAAGACGAAGCCTTTGAGAAATGAAAGTAAAGAGAACAAAAAAGAGGGAATGCCCTCTTATTAACAGAAAATAACAGAAAACCTCAAAGAACATTTTCAACATTCTCATCTTGTAATTTTCCTTTCCCATAATTATATTGTTGTTTGACAAAATGTAAATGTAATTCCCTCACTCATGTGTAAATAGTCAACACAACATGCCTACGTCTGTATGAGACTGACTCTCTTTATACAATGTTGGTATCTTTCCCTTATATAACAGAGACAACTGTGTGCTGAAGGTCTGGGCTTCAAGAGCTTCCTATTCTGAATTTGTCAGCACATTTCAGCTCATTCGCTTAAACCGAGTGCTTCACTTCAAACCACTGTTGCATGGTGGCACAGACAGAAACAATCTCGGTATTTTCTAAAGCTGTGAGACTTGGAGAGGCTAGAAGGGTGAAAGAGACAGAAGAGACGGAGGAAGAGAGGAAGGAGAGGAGTGAGTCAGACTGTAAACACTTGGTTTGCGTGACGTTAACCAGCTGCCATGAAAACTGATCCAATGGCAAGCAAGTTCAATCTGACCGCTGTCACACACACACACACAACACACACGACCAACACTTGTCACACACAGTTTTACATTCGTTATGACACCCATTAAACACACACACAAATCACAGAGGTTGAGGTTAGCTAGAGGTCTGTATGTGTTTGGGGTAAGTGAAGAGGCGACAAGTCAAGGGGTAACCGGATCAACACACACACACACACACACACACACACACACACACACACACACACACACACACACACACACACACACACCTTAAACAATCCCGTTTGTACCCTTTTCATTAGGCCGAACTGCTCTCTGTCTCCATCGACGAAATAGAAAACATTAAGACACATCCAACAGCTCCAGCTGATTGAAAAGTAAAAAAAAAAGATTTCAACGGTGTCATGATTAACCATGATTAGTCTTCTGCAAGTAAGGGCTACATTAAAAAATAAATTCCACTTTTTTTTAATGAGTTCAGAAAAGGTGGCCAAGAACGTGTCATGGAGAGTTACTATCATGCAGGTTTCCATTCCACCCGATCACCTCACCTCTACTTGAAGTCTTTGGTTGTAAAACCCTGCACATTGGCCACCTCTGTGGGGTGGCTGTGGCTCAGGAGGTGGAGCAGGTTGTCTCTTCATCATGTCTGCGTGTTGAAGTGCCTTTGAGCAAGACACAAGACACTTCACCACCATTGGTGTGATCATGTGTTTGTGAATTGGGTGAAAACATTGTAGTGCTTTGTCTGTAAGGTAGAAAATGCAGTCCATTTACTACTGATGATGTACAGTATGATGGTATGTTTGCGTACTGATTTAGTTGCTAATAAGTCCAACATTTTTGAGAGAAACACGCTTATTTGTTGAGTTAGCATTACACTAATGGAAAACAACATGTCAATTAGTGAGCTTGAGAGGTGCTATTAGGCAGGTTGCCTTTGGACCGGGTTAAACTGTTTCACATCTGGATCAGCTGTCAGTCGGCTTTAAAAGAGACTTATGACGGAGGTTGTGTCTGTAAACATGATCAGTGTAACGGATGTTTTCTGGTCCGGACAGTTTTTAGCGAACATTCCAATAACAGTCTACTTAAAGTCCTTGATCATGATCATGGCTTCGCCGTGGTTCCTCCTCGCTCCTCAGAGCAGAATAAGAGCTTAGCGACGCAGAACAACTTCCTGTTTCAATCGAGGAGCGAGAAAACGACAATTATGAGATTTGGGATGCATCCCGTATCTACTCAACCTCACTCCTTATCAGAGTGGAGGATGATAAGACGTTACTGGATTCAAATTGTTCTGGGGCTTTAGCTTGAACAGCAAGCTTGTGTAATATGATCTGAAAACGTAATTCAGTATTTCTGCTTCTCTCTGTGTTTTCCAGTCTCTCCCAGTTGCACCTTCCCCTCTGACAGACAGAGATAAAGAGCATTACGTGAGAGAGAAACAAGGGGAGAGGAATGTGGTGCCATCACAATGGGTTTGTCAGAAATAATTGTACATTTCCTTCAACAACTTGTGATTCCCATCCCACTCCACCCACATCAGCACATCAGAGCCCAACACCCAACGGCAACGCAGCCGGCTAATTAGCACCGTGGCTGCCGGACCAATGAGGGCCCGTGTTTCATCCCGCTCTCATTTGTTCCTAAATCCTATTAACCTTTTGGGCGGGCTGGTGCTTTGATATCCCAGCTGTTTACAGCTAACAGCGTTATGTTTCAGGTGCTTGGCTGACTGGAAGGACTAAATATAGGCTCTATGTAAGAGAGTTCCCTGGAAAGGGACACTCTCTAGGGTCTGCTGTGTGTGTGTGTGTGTGTGTGTGTGTGTGTGTGTGTGTGTGTGTGTGTGTGTGTGTGTGTGTGTGTGTGTGTGTGTGAGTGTGAGTGTGAGTGTGTGTGTGTACATGTCTGACTTAGAACCTAATGTACTCAGAATGTGAGTAGGATGTGTGAGTCTGTGCAAAAACGTACTTGTGTTACATTAGATATTACAAGTTATGCACCCGTCCTTTGTACAAAGCCTGTAAAAACACATTTTGTCCATTGTAACTCAAGAAGCAAGCTGCCCATCAAATGCTTTGAAAAACATTAGTACTTTATTTTACAAAAAAATTAATTGAAACTGTGTCTGACTCATCACGCTCATCCACCAAAGCTCAAATCACCCGCCAATTTTTTTACCCGTCAATTTTGCCATCGCTTCTGCTAACCAGCCAGTCTGATTTTAAGTATGCGTCACGGCAGAACCCGTCCAGCCTGAGGAGACTCATCTTCTAAACTTCAACTCCAAAATGTGCCATAACTGTACAATCGGTATAGCATACGACACCGTCTATCCTGAGATGCAAAGTAAACCACCCCTCCCCCAAATCCCTTTTACAGAAGAAATATAAAACTATAAAATTGTGTCAACTGCAATATTGTATCCTGCTTTCTTGTATCAATAGTATACATATTACATACTCAGTTACCAGTTTTACACCTGGTTAAAACTAATACAGCAGCTCAAACAAACGATTTTACCAATCACATTCATCTTAATTGTATTTGTTTGAGTCATTCAGAGACAAATTAGTATTAAAAAAATAACAGACAGTCCATCATATACATCATAAAATCACCATCTCCGTGCTAAAAACAAATGTATATTTAGCAGAGCCGTATGACTGAGTAATGAGACGGATCCCTGGAGATCCCTTAAGTGTGACCCCTCCACTATTTCTACAGTATGTAAAACAAGTGTTTCAGCCATGCCATCACCACCACACGACTTTCCATATAACTATAAATATAATTTGGTGATGAAAGATAGGTCGTAGCTGTATGCTTAGGGCTTTGTTTACAGGCTCACTTGAGCTGAATATCTGTGTGTATGTGCTCTTGTACGTCTATCTTTGTGAGGACCAGTCGGAGTTTAAGCCTGAGGACATTTTCTATTCTTCACATGGCTGGTTAAGGGTTAAAATTAGGATAAGTTCATGGTTAATCATTTAGTTTTGATGGTGCATGTGTGTGTTTGTGCGTCTGTATGTCTGCTTAGGTGTGAGTTTTACCTGTGCCCTTGTTCCGGTCCACAAAGCAGTATTTCAGTTCATATTCTTTCAGGATCTCATGGACTTCCTGTAAAGAGACACAAAGACAGAAACACAGGAGTTGAGTCGAGAGATCACCAAGACGCCAGAATAACGCATGATCAAATCTAAACCACAATTTTATAAAAATATTTCAAAATCTGTTAGGAATAATGACAAATGCCACAAGAGATGTCTTCAAATGAGAATTTACAGTGACTATAAAAAATGACTTTGATTTTTGGTAAGCTATCGCTTGTTATCAAAGTTGTCAGTTAAATTTAAATCAAGTATTCAGTTTTTTCAGCGACACACAGATTTTTCTGAAAATGTACAAATAAAAATGGTCAGCAGACACCAGTCTTTAGTAACTATCCAGAAGTAAGTCACAGTATCTCATGACGGTACTATTCTAACAGCAAGACTGTTAATTTTAACTAACCAGCCGCTTTCAATAACTATAGGAATATTCAAATATTCACAATGGCAACTTGAGTTTAGGTAAATCTTTTTTTTGCTCCCCACAGAAACAAAACCTTATTTTTCTCCACGTCCTTCACAGTAAAATCTTTGATCAGAGACTTCTCCAATTGCAGCAATTTGTCTCTCACGGGTAATTATGTTCTTTGCTTTGTTTTTTAAAGTGTATTTTCAAAAAGATAAAAAGCTTTTCTGCCTATTGTCTCGTAATCACAGCAGCCTACACAACACTGCACTTCAATCCAAGCGAGGGACAGACACACAACTGCAAATCAAAGTAGTGCATTTGGAATTTATCTTTCAAAGTAGAGTGTAGTGCCAGAGATGCTCACATCTTTTCTGAGTGACTCCACTGTTAACCCCACTGGCCTTGGTTCCTTCCTGATGGGTTTCACTGTTACAGCGTCTCTACCGCACACAAGGAACTGGCAGCACAGACTGGTCAGAGCTTGGCAGTAAGTGTTTTATTTTAGATGTGCTCCGGTGATATGAGTAACCTCGTGGATCCAGTCACAGTGAAAACCTGTCCAACAGTTCCAGATCAAACAGGAGCACAGCGGAGGAGTAGGAACTGAGCAGTGAGCAACAAAACAAAGAATAAACGAGATCAACTGCCACCGCGCTAAAACTACCTGCGGGCCATGGTCTAAACTCACGCACTGAAAAGGTCACTTCAGAATAAAGCAATTATTGTTAAGTGCCACCAGAGGCGAGCTGCGATGGCCAGTCCACAGCAGGATGAAGCACATCAGGACTTTCACAGGGTTTTATCCACCACACTAGATTCACCATGATCATGTCTGTAGGGTGCAGAGATACTCTCAGCCTCCTTATGTTGTCCTTTCCACGTACCATCGAAACTTTTCAAATACAGTAATTAAATGTGAATTGCATGCAGGGTCCCAAATAAAAATGTGGCTTAACGTATGGTAGATGAAATTGAAACGGCCAGGCAAAAATAATAAATTACTTTTTTGCGATTGCAATTTGCTATTATTACTATTTTGCATGTCATCTTGGTCCCATATGCAATTCTTTATCAATATTATTGTGTGCAGTAATACTACTCACACTAACCGTATCCATTCAACTGTTTCAACACTAAAGTTCATAAATGGGCCTGAATGTGAACAAAAGGAAGATGAAAGTGAAAGCAATCTTTCAAGAACTGATTATTATTTGGGAGGATGTTCTGTATTGTCAGCTAATGTTGCCCAAACCCTGTGCTTTTATTCAGTAACAGTTCATATTGGCCATGAGTTTCTCTCTCGCTTCTATTCAAAGAATAAAACAAAAGAAATGCACTCATGGTGCTACAATGATCACATTTCACATGAGGGTGAAAGCAGGTTTGACATTTCCGGGAGGTCGAGTGTACAGAGAACATTTCCAATCCCATTTATCACATGATTTCTATAAAGACAAAAATGACGCCTTTTTAAGTGTACATTTATTCTCTTTTTCTTTCTCTCTAACATGATCTAGCCCACTCATGAACACAGTGAGCAAGAATGTGCCATACGAGTGAAGGCCATGCAAGGCAGCCCACGCAGGGGGTCACGCTCACTCGCCCTTAAAATCAGAGCAGAGCCTGCTGCAACCGCTGAGAGGGACACAATGCAGGTTTCTAGGGGGTAGAGCTGAGCTCCAGAACTGGAAACCTGACATAAAAGGTACCAGATGAAAGGAAAACCTCATTTCCTACTTGAGTGAAATGAGTGAAGAAGATAAGCAACGAAACAAGAACTTGTATTAGAAATCAAGTAAAGCACACACACACTCACGCGCACGCGCGCACACACGCGCGCACACACACACACACACACACACACACTGTGCTGGCTTGTATCTCACTGTTTTGGTGTCCTCTTGGTGTTATGTCTATGTATTATCTTACAATCTTGCAATAAATAAATTAAAAAGAAAAAAAAAGAGAATTTAGGTAAAGCGGTAGATATTAAAATGGTATTTATTGCAGTACTAAACAGGATGCTGACATTGCAGAGTACTTTGTGTCAGTCAGACGAGGTTGAATTATGCCCCTCAGTGTTCGTTCTCTCTTCGGTGGCGTCCCCGTGCTGTTCTGTACTTAAATCGTGCTGAGAGTTGGTTTCGCACAGCACCGGCACATTACAAGACACTTCAAGACTATTTTTAGGGGTCCAAACAGTCCTGCCTCTCTTCTCAGCCAAACAATTTACCAGTTGAGCACACCATGCCGCACGTTTTGTTTATGATATTCCAGTTTGTTTCAACCTATTTGCTTTTTACGTTCCATGTTTCAATGTTCTTTTTACTTTCATTATCCCTTCACGCTGTTCTACAATGTTCCACTTTGTTCCAAATACGCCGTTTCCACAGCTTCCTAATTAACAGCACCGTAATAGCAAAGCGGCGCTCACCAGTGTTTCCAAACAGCCACTGGGCTCAGTAAAGAGACAGCGGGACCAAATACTCAAAACTCTGGAAAACTCAACCCGCAAACTGCAAATCATGAATCTATATTGTGACACAAATAGAGCAACAATTCGATGAATCGTACCACCACAGAGATGGATAAAGTTGCAATAAACCTTGTCAGACTTTTATCATCATTACATATTTAAAAAGACACCCGTCTTGGCCCATTGCAAGTCTTTCTGACGGACAGTGATTAACAAGAAAACCTGGACAGTATGAGAGTAGAAGTCCTGTTCAAGCCTGTTCATGACAGTTTGTTCCTCAAGCTGTTCTATAATATATAATGCGTGTCATTCTGTTCCATAATGGCCTATACTGGCCTCTCAGCGTGCTTGAATGCTTTAAGAAGCTGACATTTACAGCAGGTCCAGTCAGTACCCAGCACCAGCCTGAGGCCCAGGGCCACGGTCTGCATGCATACACACACTTGAGTGTTAATACTAAAGCAAACTGCCCGGAGACGACAGACCTGATAAGGAATGTGATAGCAGGCTGTCTCACAGCTGGTAAGACCAAGTGGAGCTCATAGGAACATGAAATCAGCTGATCATCAGCTACACAGGTGTTCACTAGAAATGCATCCATTTAAATGTTCTTGGCTAATTAAATATTTTTAAGTCTGACCCGCCGATTACAATTTTTGACGATAATGATTTTCTTTCTTTTTAAGAACTATAATTGACAGCAAGGTTCCGGACTAACTTTTTTTTAAACACACAATAATTGTATGAAATAAACAATTGTGATCATATAACAATTTGAATAAAATGTTTTTGTCATTAGTAGTTTTAGTTTTTCAAATTTGAACACATGATAGCATTATAATGTACCTGTTGCCCAATTCTACTTTTTACTGAGTAGAGCATGAAGGCACCATAATGCAAGTCAATGTCACCTCAGTAGCGGGACAGTTCGAGGAAGAGGCCGCGTGCTGTCAGTTACTGTGATCACTCTGAGCAGCCTGCATGGGGTGAACTATAATATAACAAGGGTCTGGTTACATTTCAAATGTTTTTAAGGTTGCACTTTGATGAAGAATACACATTGTGGCCAAAGCGGATTAACAACCCACATGACCCATGGGTGCTACTTCAGGCCCCCATTCTGTGTTGACTCCTTGACTTGATCAAATGCCAACTATGAGTCCTTCCTGCAGGTCTTAATGCAAACGCCCCCTTCCTGCTTTGTGTTACACTTGTAATGACATTGTGTCTGATCATGATCTTCGCTTAACTTTTGTTCTCTGCTTTTTACATACAGTCTTCTCACTGCTTTGACTTACTGTACAACATGCTTCCTTTTCATTTGCTCTACAGTGTCCTCTAACACAGCACCCTCCTACCTGGACTCCCTCATTCATTTTTATCGCACTAAATCGCTGTGCACCTACAATCACCCGCGGCCTTGTGGCACCTGTGTCACGTGGAAGCTGCAGCACTTATTCTTGAAGGCTTCCCTTTGTACCCCATTTGAACTTTGCATCGGACAAAAGCATCTGCCAAACTAATAAATGTAATATCAGTGTAATCCAGCTTTCATGGAAGAATGAAAGACATCGGCACTCAAACATCTGAGTGTGCACATGCAGCCCAGAGAAGCATGTTCCAACCTAAACGCTACACAACCACTTTTTTGTCTTGCCTAATGTAAATTGTGCAAGAAATGTACGAGTACAAACCTGAAAATGTGCACCGGTCCCCTTTAAACATCACAGTTAAGTGTAGATTACTATCATTTCAATGTACTGGCAAATCTCATCCATGTGCTTGTAGCAATTGTCCTTCCAGTCACAGCTCTACTGTCAATTCCCTATAAATAAAGAGCAAACTGACTGCAAATAGCCTTTTGACCCTTCTGTCTGCCAGCTCATTTGCCAATTTTGATATTTCCAATTCCTCTGCTGCACTTTGTAAGTCACGCTGAAGCGACTCGTATTCTGTGCAATGGAAAGTGTAGACGGTGACATAGATGCAAGGTGAGAAAACCGACAGGCCAAGAGGAAAGAGAGGGAGAGGAAGAATGTTCATCCATTACACAAGCACACGCACTCCTTTTGTGTGTGTGTGTGTGTGTGTGTGTGTGTGTGTGTGTGTGTGTGTGTGTGAGAGAGAGGGGTGGGGGATTAGTGGACAAACACACACTGCATGGCCTCCTTACCGGCAGTAACTGTGTCCTTGACCTACTGATAGAGTGATATGTGCTACAGAGAGAGAACAAGAGGATGAAGCTCAGGTCTGCCAGCAAGCAGAATGCCACACACACCACTAACTGTGTGGTTTCCAATTATTCACATGACAATAGTTCCATTGTTATGTTTCACATTTATAGAGAAGTAAAAATGTTTGTAGTATTTTAGTAGTACTGTATTTGTATAAGCCGTGTAAGCTGCTGTAGTCTGTGAAGTAACACATAGTTTAGGAATGCGCTACTTATTCATTAGAAAATAAAACTATGCATCTCTAATAGCTCCAAAAAACATGAGCCAAGCTTCAAGTGAGAGAGAGAGTGTGTATGTGTGTGTGTGTGTGTGTGTGTGTGTGTGTGTGTGTGTGTGTGTTAAACCATGCACAGCACAAACCGTTGACCTATCAAATGCCTGCCAGGAGAGCTCCTTAGAAAACGAGCACACTTACACATTGATAGCAGATGAACATAAATAAAATTTCAGACAACTCTTTTTCTGTTTCTGCTTTCTCTCTCAAGCACATTCTCAGCGTTTTCACACCTTGTATGTTAGTTAAACAACCTCCCTCTGCACTGGGAGAGATCCTCATTTAGATATAGATATCATTGTGTTTTATTCCTCTCCTCTCCTGTTGCATGTTAAATCTTCCTCTTCCCCCAGGCTCTCCTCCTCTTTTCCTTGACCTCCTCCTGTTCTTGTGCCTCCCCTCAAACTCTTTTCTCCTCTCCCTCATTTGTATTTTCCTGCTTTCTCCTGCGTTTGCTCTTTTTCATTACTGGACTAAGCAATGGTGGTCTGGTTGCGTTTTAATACAGAGTTGCTGTTGCCCTCTAGGACGGAGAATAAACACAGAGGACATTGAATCAGATCCTCCTTTTTCTCTGACTTAATGGTAAACAGTGATAAAAGGTTTCCTATCACTACATGGCAATTCATCTCTTTAATTTCTGTCTTTGCTTTGCCTTCTTCAGTTTTGTTAATTTCTAGAAATGTACTGTAGATGATGCATTAAAGCACCACAGTTGGTGCAGCGATTCTAACCCCTAATCAACCTCAGCCGTCACATGGTCTGAGAGCTACGGCCAACAGTAGCACTTTAGTAGCACTGAAATGGCTCTTACTGATAGCACTTTGTAGTTGAACCTTTGACGAAATTGTACCTTCTTGATTCTTGTTGTTCTGATTCTTGTTTGTAACCGTAGAATGCACTTATTGTAAGTCGCTTTGGATAAAAGCGTCAGCTAAATGACATATAATGTAATGTAATGTAATGTAACAGGCTCTCAGTGAACAACTTTACATGACTGCGCTGTATTCATCACCCCAACGTGCATCATTGTGTGCACATGGAGTTTTGTTGTTCTTATTACCTTGTAGATGGAGTAATTGGGACACTTATGAATCAATGCCAACCGACTAAAATGAACTCCCTGATTGTTCATGGATCCATTGTCCATGAAGATTTTATGCAATTATCTTAGCATGTACAGAAATTAACTACTAATATAAATCACTTTCTTATTTGGTAATGCTACGTAACACTATCCACCTCTCAGGTACAGTAAGTGGGGAAGGATACGAAGTGTTTGCCTGATTCATCTTTATCTATGAAATAATTGACAAAATGGGCTAAGCTCCGTGCGGAGCTTGGGCTTAGACTCCATGCCATTATACACAAGTTTCTGAAGAAATATTTTTAAGCCTTGAGCTTAGTGTCATTCACTACCATCTTTATCGGTTTCTTGAAACCTAAAGTTGGGGGACAGGTGGGTGGAGCTACGTTGACACAAACTATAAGTAGTCATAAATTGTGTGCGATTGACTTAATCAAACAAAACAGGTGTCAAAATAGATTTTCCTCTATGCCTTAATAATGCCTAAATAAATGTAATAACATTGAATGATATTGTATCATAAAATGATACAATAGCATATAATATTGTACTAATTTTGTTGTATAGGGGAGATACCAGCTCTGTTTTTCATGTGGGAGTTCATGTGTCACTCCTGTTTAAATTAAATTAAATTCAGTTTATTTTGTATAGCCCAAAATTACAAAAACAAATTTGCTTCGCACAATCGCACAGTTGTATGTGTACAATCTGCACACATACAACATCCCTGTCCCGGCACCTCACATCGGATCAGGAAAAACCCTTTGACAGGGAAAAAAGGGAAGAAACCTTCGGGAGAGCAACAGAGGAGGATCCTTCTCCCCAGATGGACAGAAGCAGTAGATGTCATGTGTACAGGATCAACGTAACAGAGTTACAGCACATTCAATTAATATTATATTCATATTCATATGTTTGTCCATTCATTTTGCTTTTTCCAGAGAGAAGCTGGTTAGTTTGACATCAGAAAGGACAGAACCAGTGGGCTGAGGGAAGCAGGTGGCTTGCCCTAAGACAGGACTAATTCTGCTGTCACCATGTGTGACTGCACCTCCCTCCCCCATCCACACCCACCCGTCTCTGCTTGGCAATAACCCCCTCACATTGGGGGTTATTGTCTCCCCTGAGAAGGCAGTCAGTCACTCCTCACGTCTCAACAGTCCTGCAGACATCAGGTCAAAACTCAATTTAAAAATAATCATTATATGTGCATGGGCTAAAGTCAACCACAAACATTCTGTCTACTCTTCCACAAATTGACTCGTTGGGGAAGAAAAGAGTCTGATGTTGCATTGTCATACTGACCAACCTATTGACCGGAAGTTGTCAACCCCAGACCAAGTGAAATATTTGAGCTTTATTTTTCTCCACTGCAAGAGTGTTGAGATACGTTAAATCTGATAAAATAACCTAAAATGATGCAGCTTGGTGTTGAACACTCCTGCAAACCTTTTTCTATTTCCGGCATGTTACAGCACTTTAGTTTTGCATTAATGTCAGAAGATTACACTTAACTGCCACTCTGCAACCGCAGGGATGTGTGGAGACTGGAGGAGAAGCGGACACATAAAAGCTAAATGGCCTCTTGTAGTAATTTATCAGCGCCAGCCAAAGCACAATGCACACTAGTTTGGATGAGCAAAGGTTAATGCCTTCTTCTGCAATTGAAATGACACACTTTTGTTTCATTCCTGAGTTTAAACAATCTAAGGAAGCTTCACATCACTGGACTTTCACTCAACATGGAAGAAAGTATTGCTTTAAAATGGTAATGCATAAACACAGACTCGATATATAATTTACCTTTTCAATAACTTGCTTTAGAATATCTGAAAGGTAATGAAAAAGATAGTACTCTGTCCAAAATATATGCAAGAGATAATTGATATTGGTTAAAATTGTAACATTACACGCATTACATTCATTTTAATGGTCTTACACATAAAATCATATTATAGTAACCTGTGATTAGTTTGTGTCGTTTCACATAACCAACATGTCGTTTATTGATTATTGTCAAAATAACTGCTAGATTAACAAAACACTTTAATAACTGCAACCCTGCATTAGGTACAGTTCCTTTTCATTTGACACAAGATATCAAACTGTAATGTCATATGCATCTCACAAACTGGAGACATTCTGTAGACCGATTCGGCTTGAAGCTGTCTTACAACCCAATAGAGGCATTTTGCATTTTGACACGTGGATTTTATTAATAAAGGTATTATTGAGTTAAAGTTACCTTTTTGTATTCCATAGGCTTACAATCGTGACATTTGTGTCCATTTTTTTTTATCCCCGACAGAATAACAGTTCATATTATTCCCCATAGGTAGACTAAAACTCTAAAATTGATTTATGGAAATACAACTTTGAGGACGGATGGGTTCATTCTGATAACTCTGACTCTGCCACTGGCACCTCAAAAGAGAAATTGAAATCCATCATCTGAGCAATAAGCACTTGCTACACTCTTGTCGTTACTTGCTGTAGATGCTGTATGCTTTTATGTTTATGGGCAAAAAAAGGGAGCTTATTGTTTGACCTCTCTCGTTACTGAGGTGTTTGCTCCTTAGTAATGAATCCACTGACTGGATTTTATGTTGATATGTGTTTTCTTGTCCAAAGTCGATTACAATGTAATCATGAGGTTTCCCTTCATCTCACTTGATTTGTGTCTCAAACTCCAGTCGTCTCTGCTGCTGCTGTGTGAACGTCAAGGATCCTGAGCACGAGTAAACGGGGAACCGGCCGGATCTTGAAGGTCAAACAGCCCTCTAACACACAACCATGACCTTCCTGTCAAACATAAGCAGTCACAATTACTCTCGTTCTGTAGCCAATGTGAAAGTCTATCATCAGAATTAACAAAATAATCTTGTATCGGCTATCAGTTCATATCCATCTATTTTATTGTTTAAGTTTGTATAATGTATCTCTGCTTTAACGATTGCATTTGCCGCACTGTCAAATATATGAAAACAGGCCCTTATTAATATTCAGATCTTGAGTTTATCCATATCACCTCCTCCTCTCCACCATCGCCGAAGATTTCAAAAAGCTTGTCATTGGAGGTCACAGAGTATTGAAGTATAGCTCATAGTTTCACCTGCATAAAGTCACCGGCATTATGACTTAGGAAAGTAAATAAACAGCTTGTATCAACTTGTTGCTCAGTACTCAGTCAGAAAAGTGTATCTTGAAGGCGTGCAGGATAATTGCGGCCCAAACATCTGAAAAAGTTGAGGTAACACTACAGTAAAGAGCTAAATCACAACGCTTGTGCATGCAGGCTCATAATAAAGGTGATGAAGCCTGCCCACTGTCAGGAAGGGCAGATTCATGAACATCTGCTGCTGACACACACACACACACACACACACACACACACACACACACACACACACACACACACACACACACACACACACACACACACACCGCAGAAGGAGGAAGTGGGTGGAAAGAGAACAGCTCAGGCACACGCTGCTTTGTGACATTTACATGTATCTGTGTTTACCTGGACATATGCAAACACAACTGTACACACACACACACTGCCTGGTGTTCCAAAAGGTGTTCAGAGTACATATAAATGTGCACGTGCACATGCACACACACGTCCTGCAGCACTGAGATACTCTGAATAATTCAAGGATTTATCAGAAGTCCTTGGAAGCCAACACAACAAATACACAACCCACATTTATTTTACCCTCCAGTGTACCTGTAAATATGTTTTTACATTACGTGCTAGGATTTGATTAAACATCAATCTTATTCTTTTTTAAATTCCAAGTGGAGTCTGTGTAATAATAATAATAAACTATTTGTAGAATTAGATTCCAGTGGTGGACCCATGTGATCATGTCGTGCTTCTGCCTTCTCAGCCAACAAAAAGCGATTACAGATGTCAGCTGAATATCTTCAATTGAAGCTTCTTTGGTTATTTATAACTTTAGTTACGTGAAAATGTTGAAGCCTTAAAGTAACTATATTCCACAAGTGATTCAAAAGGATTTGGATTCAATAGTTGACTTGTATTCAGTAAAATGCTACTGATCTGATCAAATGCAACAGGATAGGAGACAGCAGTGGCTCCTATTTAAGCTTCGTCGTGCCAGCCTCCACAGATGGCGTGCGAGCTCCGAACATGCACAAAGGCGCGAGTGCTCCACGCGCTGTTCGTTGCCTTATTCTACGAAACGCAAGAGGGCATACAAAGGAAATGTGAAGAAGCAAGAAGAAGACGTGTAACCAACAAACCGCCATGACCTCAACGATGCCGAGGAGGAATTAACTGTAAAATCAAATCTTATATTCATGGGATACTTTTTTTTCATTTAGTCAAACCCTTGAAAGAAAGAAGTTGATTATTACATTCATTTTCAAGAAAGGAAGGGTGAATTTCCTGTAAACAATGTGATTTAACTGCAAAATATCCACTCAAATGAAGATGTTTAAGACATCCTGTTCCTAAAGCAACCAAAAAACGGTGGCTCAGTGGTTAGCAAGTCTGTCTTTCAATCAGAAGGTCGGTGGTTCAATCCCAGGCTCAGCCAGTCCATGTCGTTGTGTCCTTGAGCAAGACACTTAACCCTCATTGCTCACCGTTGCTGTGTCTACAGTCTACTGTATATCATGTAAGTCACTTTGGATAAATGAAATGTAATGAAAAACAAATGGGCCTTTGTAGAATCCCTAGACGTGTAAAGAGGGCTTTTATCAGCACATATTTGGGACACGTCTGAAAAGCTCTGATCGCCAAGCTACAAAGATTCAGAGGTGCACGACCAAGCGACGCGACCCCTTCCGGAGGCTTCCCGCACTACGCACAGGCCGGAGTTGCGACTTCACTCCGGAGTCTAAACTAAATAAAGGAGGATAGCATGAACACATCGCGGCCATCCTTTCAACCTAATGTCTCTCCCTGCTTCTCTCTTAACGAGCCTTTTCCGTTCTCTTTCCTTGACATTCTTCTTTGCTCTCCTCTCAACTCTTCCGTCTTCCTGTCTCTCCCTCCTCACTGCCCTCTTCTTGTTGTTCCCCTCCCCCCCACTTCTCTCTGAGATGAGGCCGTCAGCGGGGTCATATATTTTACACAGGGCACCATCGACTTCTCACACACACACATCCAATCTACGATACAGTGTTCGCTAATGGGGCAGTGGGTATGATGGGAATGGGAGATGGTGTCGGCTGGGCGAGTCCATCAGACTATTATTTATATAAGACAGTGACGAGGACTTTCCTTTGCCATAAATCTATAACCTTATGGAAGACTGTGTAGATTCCTGTAGGACAAAGCAACTTCCCAGAGCACCAGGGGACATTTTCAAATGGTTTTGTTCGTCCAACCAACTGTTGCAAGTATATAAAAAGAGGAAATCAGCACGCATAACGACACAATGATTTATTTTTACAATTAACACGTTAAATGGTCAACGGGCAATAGCATGGTGTCAGAGTCTGAACTACTCCTTTAAATGGATACATCCATGTGGCATGTTCAGCAGGGCTCTCAGACTGCTCTGCTCAAGCTCACTAAACAGATCACACTCCTTCTAACTCATAAATAATGTGTGGGGGGGGGGGGGGGGAGAGAGAAAGAGAGAGAGAGAGAGAGAGAGAGAGAGAGAGAGAGAGAGAGAGAGAGAGAGAGAGAGAGACTCCACTTCTGCTGCTTCACCTGATCCAAGTGCCTTTTCCTCTCTCTCCCTTCTGTTTCCCACTAACATCACGCAGTTGGACTCTTTCACACTCCCTCCCTTTCCACACACACACACACACACACACACACACGCACAAACAACAACAAAAACACGAAAATGACAAATACTCACCTGCGTGATTGTGCATCAAATCTATTCATAACGCAGCAATGCATATTTGCAACACTTTTTCAATAAAGGGTTTGAGGACCAACTGCAGGGGAAACTACTGACCTGCAGCAGCGTCTGGCAGCCCGTCCGAGGTTAATTGTTGTTTAGCCAAAGCTACTAAAAGCTATTTTATTGAGTTTCCTTTCGAGGTTGACGGGGGTAATAAATTCAGCCTTCTTGGTTCGGACTCAGAGCCTCCCTGCTGCTGTACTTGTGTGTGCTTTTTGAATATGGCCGTGGGATTGGTTGATGCCGGCTAAAATAATCCAACTTGTTCCATTCCTTTCCTTATCACCACGTAATATTACAACAGTTCAAAAAATGATCTTGATATGGCAATTAATCCCACTAAACAAAAAAAACCCCGCAGTGTAAAGAAAGGCCTTAAAGATGCATTTATCAGGCATTGCGGCAAAAACACCTGTCCTAATTTAAGCTGCGGCGTTGGGGACTGCTGTGGCCATTTATGTAACCCACGTTCAGACCGGAAGACGGTCACAGGAGGAAGGGCAGCATGAAAAACGTCATATCTCACATATAGCCACTCAACCTGAGCACCAGTTTGAACACAACTCTCTGATGGGCCTGGCATCGTGGTTAGTTACTGAGAGTGTTTGGCGATGCTGACAGACACAGAAATGGGCCATTTATACAATCTCCCACACCGCCACACGATCCTGCGTTAATCGTCACAACGCCTGATTTGGTGGCAATGCAGCCGAACGCACAAACACCAGGCAGGGTGCCGGTTCTCCTCGGCAGTGTGTCTCTTTCTAAGAATGTACGGCGCCCCGATCCTAAAGGAATACACCATCCGCTCCTCAAGAAGGCTTGTGTGCTGAGACAAGTGGTGCAGATCACCACTTGATCGTAACATTATTAACAGGAAACATGCATGCAAAGCTCTCGTATGTAAACTAAACACAAATGCCGTAAAAGGAATCCGGTTAAAGCGAGTTGTATATATGTAGACTCAGAAGTCATTTATTCTGTTTTAAAAAAACATAACAGTCTTAGTGAGCTGAGTTGTAACTGCAAGCGTCGTTCAAAACATTATTTATGTTACACAAGTGGCATGAGAGAACGATAACTGCACAGTATTTCATTGTCTGAAACACATTACATTTAGTGAAGGAGCTGATTAAAATTTCACTTTTTTTTTATTTCACATGCTGTATAATAAAATGTATGCTGAGAGAAAGCAGGATCACAACAGATGTTACAGTAAGTGACAATGGGAAAAGCACACGCACATCATTGCACTGCTCGTGCAGTGAAAATATCCAACAATGTAGTGGCAGATGGAAATGTGGATGAACTCTAATGCCGAACTGGTGTTTGAAGGGTTTTACTTTTGAACAAGTGTGTGGATACGTTTTATTGAGAGGTAAACGTGAATGGCAGAGCGAAGGGACTTCATCCACAGAACTCACGAGCCCCATACAGTACACATTTAAAAGTCCATTTGTATAATATCAGTAAAATGATTAAAGGTGTGTTTATGTCACTATTTGTAGCACACTATTGTAATTCAACTATACGGTTTGAGAACTGTTAGAAATGTGGCAAATTATAATTAGACAACAATTAGGCCTAATTTAGCCTTTGCATGTGTCAGATGAGGGGATCCCTTCCCTCACATCACAATGAGAGTAGGACAGTAAAGTTATTTATTGTTGTTTATTAAATGGCACACCGGCTCATGTCAAACTCCATTGAACCACTCAATTAAACTTCAACGCTAAAGTTCCTTAATACGATGTTTTATGTCGTTTATTATAAATAGCAGCTGATATACTGAGTAAATTAAGATATCACTATAGAGCATCAGCAACCGGATCGTCATCACCATTACATTGTTTTTAAACGTAGCCTACATGTTCAGAACTAAACCAACGACGCACAACAAGTCTCGATGTGCGTAAAAACTGGAAACTAAGTGAGGCGCGCGACTTTGCGTCAGTCTCCAAACTAACGTGTACCTGGTTCGTGGTGTCAGGCGGCAGGTTCTTAATGAGGATTTTCCTCCTGTTGCTCAGCTCCTGGCGAGTTTTGGCAAGCCTCCTCTCGATCTCCTCCGGCTCCAGGTCGGGCAGGTCGCGGAGGGTAATCTCCGAGTCGGAGGGCTGCGCTGCCGCGGCCGCCGCCTCCTCATCCCCCAGCGGCTGGCTCTCGGGGCTGTCCATCTCCGGGGAAGGTGCGCTGTCCCCGGCTAGAGAAGTGTGGACGATCGGCGGCTGGATGGATGGGGCTGCCGCCATCTTGAGTGGCTGCGTGAAAAGTGTGAGGAGAGGCAGAGGGACACGCATAGAGAAAGAGAGAGAGAGAGAGAGAGCGCACGAGAGAGCAGGTGGGAGGCGTGTCCGTTAGTAAAAGAGAGAAAGGTAAAGCATACCGTATAAAATGCAAAATACATTGTTATTTTAATTATAATCAAGTAAACTTCTTTATTCCTAACTGTATGCATTTGTATTGTAATAAAATAGTTATAAACGTACTTAAGTATGTATTTGTCCGGCTGTATAATCATCTCCAAACTTGTGCGATCATCTTATCTGTGTTTCATCGCTGGTCATTTTGTTTTAATAACGCGCAGCTGCTGGATTTCATTCCGTTCCACGTTATCATTTGTTTTGAGGTGAAATGAGTAGAAGGCAGTAGCTGATATTTGGAACTACAGTTTGCGACTCACGTGGTTTCCAGCATGCCCAGGCTGCACCTCGCGGACTCCTGGCGACCCCAACCGTCTGCTGAATGCATAGAAGCCAACGAAGATGAAGGCAGCAGCAGACCATCAAGTGTACTTTATTCAGTGCATCTTGATTTCTGCATGGCATCAATGTTGTTAACCTTAAATCATCCACATGTTGAGCCTGACTTGTATGTTCTGTGAAATGTATTTTTTAGACAGAAGGGGACTGAATATGTGCACAATTGCACAAGAGAAACTCAGTTCTTATTTTTGTTTTGTAGCACAATTTACAAAATTATTCCCTTGGTCAAAGACAGAAAGGGAGAGCGAGGCCTTCATTGGAGAACATCCCCAAACCAGCACAGCTTACCCATGTGCATAATGTAACCATGAATGGCTGCGTGCCTTTCCTCCTTTCTACCCAAGTCATCCAGTGAATGCCAAACTAGCAGCCAGCCGAGCCCGCTTGCCTGCCCACCGTGGGTGGAAAGCTGCTTCTGGCAAACACAAAGGGAACAGAGCTCCCTGCCGAGTCCTCACAATGCCTATGTGGCTTCCGCAGGCTGCATGAGATGCTGACTGACGCACACACGCACTGCAAACTCACACACACACAAGATGCATTCACACTCATGTAGGCCCACAGAACATGTCGGCAATTGCACACATCAACCCACTAAAGGAAATATTTAGAGCACCATTATGCCGAGGCCTGGTAAGAGACGGTGAAATCAAGCTCCATCATCCAGCCTCCATGTTCTCCCTCTCTCACCATCTGTGTGAAGCGTTTCTTGGCAGATCGGAGTCCAGACAATCACAGTTGTCAGTGGGTGAAAATGATCTCATATTGCCAAGTGGCTGAACCAGTGGAACTGACACACACAGACTGTACTTGGACCGTTTGCATGAACGCTTCAATCAAGCTTACGCTCAGTCCACTCAAGAGTGGTGGAGTCCAAAGAAAAGGGCAAATGTATGACATTTCAAATGAATTTGAAGTATGAAATTCCCTGTGAAGGATTCAACACGTCTTCATGTAACAGCTTGGTTCTATTCAGTACGTTATGTGCTAATAAACATATCAGAAGGTAACAAATGTTCCTTAATGATGAAACCTATATGAAGGACATGTTATCTGCAGAAGGCAATGATACCGGCTTTTATGTCATTATTAGCAAGAGGATTTCCAGGGCCACCCCTAATAGAAGCGACTACTTCTTGAGCTCATGTGAGTTGATTAGTCCAGTAATAAAGAAAAAATGCCAAACCTTCGATGGGTTGCAGCTTCTCAAAAGTGAGGACTTGCTGCTATATCAAATAGTAAATTGAATAATCATATCTTCGGGTTTTAAAAACATGTAAAACAGTTTTTGATGTAACTGCAGCGCATACAATAGTCGGTGCCTGCTGACAGATTGGGGGACATGAATCATTGAGCAGTGGTTCTCTGAAAAGACAGCAAGGCCTTGCCTGTCACTTGAACAGGCTGATTTTGGAGACGCATGAATTACTGCACTAAGTGCTAAACAACGTTTCCATGAGAGAACAATTAATTTGTTCTCTCAGTCCCACTGGCACAAACGCATGCCATATTACACTTACAGACACACTCTAACACACACACACACACACGCACATCCATTAACTCATGTCAGCCTACAGTCTCCCCGCACAGTTACACAAACTATCCCTCAAAGGTTTATACCTATGTGCAAGTCAAACCCCATAATAATGGGCCATGCTTCACAAACCAAGGAGAAGAGAGATGTTAGTCCCTCTCCATCTAAAAACACAAGAGCCCTGCTGGTGCTTCAGCGTGTCAGCCAGTGATTCACAGGCTTTTGGAGTGGGTGGGTGTAGAGAGGAGAAGAAGAAAGCGGGAAAGCGTTCGCCGCTGCTCGCTGGGACTGAGAGTGTGAGAGTGAGTGGGTGGGCAGAGTGGCTGAACGGGCAAAGCAGGCACCTGGGATCAGCTCAGTAGGCGTGAGGATGGGAGGGGGCGAACCCTCAATGGCAAAGGGGTTCACTGCGCGTGGGAGTTTGACGGTGAGCACATGGGTTTGTATCCTGTTTGATTGTACATTGTGACAATGCACACCTCACTCTGCAGTCCTGTCTGGAAACATACAAATGGGCTGAAGCCTCTCCTGCCATCAATGAGCCGCTGCCCTTTGCTCATAAATGACCACAGATGCAGTCCGGGGGCAGAGCTTCTCTCTCAGAGAGATTAAGGGAGGTGTGACCTACTAAAAACAGCTGACCTGGTCCCACTGGGACAGTATGTACACGAGGTCCCTGCCCAATTCATGTCCTAATTTCAGTGGTCATAAGCGTACCTCTTCACCAGTGTGTCAGGGAAGCAAGTTGTATGAGCCCAGCAAGTGAATCTGTAGTGAGAAAGTTGCACTTTTTTAAATCTGAATAAACCCTGTTTACTTTTTTTTGGATTTATGGATAGAGGCTCCAATTACATTTCTAGATTTAGTAAACCAGGAAGTAATACTGTAGAGGTGTACCTTCTTTGGCAGATTTGGCTGTGAGATTCTAGTTGTGTTGCTTTTCCACCTTTTTTATTTTAGAAAAACCCACATGACACAATAGATTCTAAAGCTCTTTAAATTACTTGCATGCAAGGCTTGAGCTAATCATACGGCTGAGATGGTTTTGGGAAACTGGGACTCTGGACTGCACAAAATATGCTGCTAGTGCATGTCTGCTGTACTACTTGGCAGAGCGAGGACTGACTGAAATGACCTGAGGGAGCTTGGACACAGAGCTCAGTGCTCTAATTCACAGCGATTCCTTGGCAGGGAGAAGCAGACAGCTCGGGAGAAAGAGGGAGAGAGGGGAGAAAGTGACAATGAAAAATAGAGAAACAGGGCTTTGTCTGGGCGGTATGAATGAATGCTGAAACTGATGGTTCATGGGACACGGTGACAGGAAGACTGACAGAAATATGGGGAAAGAGCTCCTTCAGCTCTCAACAGTGCTGAACTACTTCCATGTTGATGTTCAGTAAACAGAGAGCCCAGCGGGTTCCTCTCTATTTTCACTTTCCACCTCAAGGAGAAACTATTTACTTCGGTGCACTCTATGACCCGCTCTTAAATAGGCAGTGATACACCAGTTCATTTAATTACAACGCGATAAATAAAAAGATCAGATCAGATGAAAGTATCAAAGAAGACTGACCTTGCACTTTCACAGATGCTCCGTTTGAAAATAATTAAGTCTTTCCTACAAACTGTCTAGGTGTCTCTTTTATAATAATATAATAACACTGCTGGCCCTGTCTGTCACTCTCTCACTAAGAAATAAAGCAGAAATGCAAAAAATAAAACTTCCTCCCATTTTCTAGTATTCATTATAATGCATTGTGGAGATGAAATGAAAATGAAAATAAAAATATCTTGACTAAACCTGAAAAGATTCTGGTGTACAAATGAATACGGTTTCATTTTAAAACAAGTTGAGTAAGGAAATATGTACTTAATTCTCCAATAACGTAGGCCAACCTTTGTCAGATTTATGGATTTTGTTGTAGACAATGGTCTTTTTTTAAATTAAAATGTAAGGCGCTGTGGTTGTGATGTATATGAATATATGCTGCATTAGTTGCACTCCATGCATGACACAATATTACACACATTTATCACCCATCTCTTAACAGGTGATAATACAAATATCTCATACTAAGAGGTTTTGTGGTTGTCAGCTCAGAGTGATATTCCCTTTTCAGACTTAGATTTGATGAGATGACTGAAGGCCTCAAGTGATAAAATAAATGTAAAATAACAAGAAAATAAATAAATGTGTTGCAGATACTCTTTTGTACTTTTTACGGCATATTAATTACCCCAGTATCTAAATTGGGCTCCAGACAGTAATTTCCAAACTGTTATATTACTTATAAAAATAAAATTATTTCATATGTATAAATAGAGTCTCTTTAGTTTTTATACAGCTCAGTTAAAATATGAGGAGCCTCATTAACTTAATGTTAATCATACTTTGTTAGCGACAATAAAAGATAAAATGACAAGAGACTTCTAAAATGAAACTTATTCAAAACTTATTCCCACCTACAATCAGCAGCTGTTCTAATAAAGCTAAAGATTAGAAACACTGCAGGCTAACTGACGAGATAGCATAACTAACGTTTACTAGCTAGCTGATGAATTAGTTGAGCCACATTTGAAGAACAAGGCCCTGAGGTGAAGCATACGTTTGAATTTAAACCCACAATGAGCAGCTTGCTAGAAAATGAGAAAAAAAGGCAGATCATTTAAGTGTAAAATGGACTTTATCACATTCACATTGCAATAAATCTCAATTTGATAACTTTATATGATACATGAGGGGGGTTAATGTACATGTTCCTTCAGTACATTAATTACTGCGAGTGTCCTACGCACACACACACAGACACACATGTTTACAACAGCTGGTAAGTACTGTTCTCCAGGAAAAAAAACATATTTTTTTAAAAACAAACTCAATTTAGTAAAAAGGAATTTGCACCGAAATCAAGACACTTATCCACATATATACCCAGAAATGCTACAAGGCTGCTTCGATGTCCAGCTGGACCGAAATGATGTACGATGTGAAGTTGACTGCGAGTAAATACATGTTTATACGGTCAACAGTAAACGGTCTCATGGCATAAACATGATGTTCAACCTCTCCGTAAGTTAAGTCTTGAGTCTAATATTCAACCCACTACACATCAAGAACAGTTCTACTTTGACATGAACGCAAGATAAGACCTCTCTGCTCAAGGTGTCAAATTATGTATCACTTTTTTTTAAAGTTGAATGAGATCACATTGGGTGTTCAATCCAGCCACAGCACAGCAGCCGGCTGCGGGTTATTTGGTCATTACTCCGGGAAAAGATGTCGTACCGTTTATTTTGCAAATCTAAATAAGTTCAATGAGAGATGAGCTTTCTTTAACATTTTGAAGACACATGATAGAAACTTAAAAAACTAGAAGTATCTCAAACATAAAAAGTGTGTGTGTGTATACATTTTTCCAAGAACTGCCTTCCATCCAATATGGACCTAAAGAAAAATAAATCTAAAAAAACATCCAAGGCATCAAATATATAGCGAGACACCATGAATAGACAATTGAAAATATCAAACCCAAGTATCTGAGCATTATTTGAAGCATAAATCATGTATTACCAACATACAAAAAATGGAGTGTACAGGACATTAATAGCCATTTGTGATTCTGTATTTACACTTCATATTTAATCTCTGAAAAACAATAGACATTTTTTCACCCAGAAATGAATGAATGGATGTCACAATGACATCATTTTGACCAGTTGAACAACCAAACCCACGAAGTACAGATCGGGTCAAGTGATAAAAATAAGTGGATTTCTCAATCATAATAATTTCAACTATAATTCTCTAATGCTATTTTGAAAAAAAAAGTACAATAATGCATTCAATGAAAATATTCCAGGTGGATCACACACACACACACACACACACACACACACACACACACACACACACACACACACACACACACACACACACACACACACACACACACACACACACACACACACACACACACACACACACACACACACACACACACACACACACACACACACACACACACACACACACACACACACACACACACACACACACACACACACACACACACACACACACACACCATTTTGAGTGGTTAACCACAGAGGCGCTGACAGATGGGTGTAACCTCTGAACAACAGCAGCAGCATTTCTCCCTCTCTCACTCTTATTGAGGAGAAGGAGACTCCATCTTGGGCATCACCAGAAATCCCACTTGCTTTGCACCAAATCCAAACAACCGTAACATACATGCAGCATCAGCGTGGCCTCAGGGGGGAAGGTTCTGGTAAATCGGGAGCTTCCTATACTGGTTTTTCGGGCAGATAGGAGGGACAGCACTCAAGTCTCTATGAATCTCTCGGGACCGTTGTGAGGCTCCCCAATTATCCTCTCACACCAAATGTCCAGCAGCGACTAAAGCCAGGAATGTTGGTTTCACTCGTGCCTCCTGCATCCCCAGGAGGCTTACAAAGGCCAGGGAGGAGGCGAGTTCTGCCTCCTGACACAGAGGACGTCTTACCTTACACTCACACAAAGACTTCAGTGATTCAGAACGGTAAATACAGAAAGAAAAATAGATCCAAGATCACTTTCTCCTAACTTTTCTGATGGACAGGATGTGATTTAAGGCTCATGTATTTGTTTTGTTTTTTACCGATAATCACGGGAAAAATATTTCCAGCTTGAAGAAGACACTTTTTAAACAGGCTATATGGTACAATATATCCTGGAGGAGAGATACCTCAGAATAAACTTCTGGTGAAAATAGAAATGATTATGCGGTCCCTAAATATTGTGTAAAAATAAAAGCTCAAAATATGTAACATTTTCAGACCGCCTGATATACTTAAAATTCAAAATAAACAAAACCAGTTACAGATAATGAGGGAAATAAAAAATAATGAGCTTTAAATGTGATGCATTGTTTACAGATTGGCTTGTTACGTTTCACTTGTCCCGACCACTTTCTTGTTTTTGTTCGCTGCTTACTAATCCGTTATCGAAAATCTTCCTCTTTAATAAATAGTAGAAAAATAATCTTTTCCTCTTAAATGTTTCTTCCTGTATTTATGTGAATAATTAAAACAATTTCACAGACACTCGTGAAAATGTCCAAATACCCCTCAGAGAACAAACTGGGGAGTGTCTATCTGCAGAACTGAGAATAAAGCTGGAATAGAATCCCACATTAGATCCTGGTCTGTGTAAAAATACAATATTTTTTACTCTTTATCCGAGACGTTTTAACAAATAAGGAGGCTCTGTTCCCCTCCGGCCCCTCACCACAGGGGGGCCTCTTGAGGACGCTGGGCTGGAGGCCTGGGGCAAAAGGGGTCCAATGAGTATCCAGATGTCTTTGTTAATGTGAGTATCCTCTGGTACTTTCAATGGCTTCCACTTGGAAATGAAGACCCCTCTTCTGCATTTCAGGATTTTAGGTTCCAGTTGTGTCCTCTTCTCAATTAATGGGCTCTTACGGCAAAATCCTCCAGAAAAAGAAAAAAAAATGAAATTCTGATTTTTTTTCTTACTGGCCCACGTCTGGTCATTTTGAGTGCGTGTAAACTTGAGTACACTTGCCAGATGTAGGACTGGGTGGTGGGGAAAAAAGGGTTGAAATGGAGATGTTGGCACAATGACACCGTGCGGCTAATACCCATATTAATCATCAATTGATGGCAGAGACCCCAGCGGCCCAGTGACACCCAGTGAGTCCGGCTGGAGCGTTTCTCCGTCCACCCTGACAGTAGACAGTACCTACTGTCTACTGCCATCTATTCGAGCACAAATGTTTTTAAAAATAGTTTGTAATAAAAACAAGGTCCGTGCCCGGCAGCGGGTGAAGATCAGCACTCTGCATCCACGCTGTGCACGGTGACCGCGGCCTGCAGGTGGTGCGTGTGCATGTGCAGCGGGTGGTGGTGTGTGTGCCGGTAGGGGTGAAACTTGTGGCTGAGCAACGCCGCCGTCTGAGGAGGCGTGTCTAGGTCGAGGTCGTCATCGTGGTTACCGACGTCGACTCCGGCCGAGAGTGGGTCGTTGTTCCCGGGTGGATTCTCGCTGTCCTCCTGCGGACTCATGGTGCTGTAGCCTGGAGATAATGAAAAATAAAAACACCGTGCAGGTTGGTGTTACTGGACTTCATCACTCTTACATCACTCTCCCCAAAGTAAAACACCAAGAAAATGAAAACTGATTCCCCAGACAGGATATTTTCAATTGCACGACCCAGTTGTGACCCAGAGTCTCTGAGCTTACACAGATGAGGCAAAGGGAGGTTAAAGGTAAGGCTCTGCACCCTGACCGGTTCACACTGTTATTTTAACTCTTCTTTTATTTAACCTGATAGAACTTCTCATAAAATTAATAAAAGGTATCATGGGGGACCCTAAAAAAAAAAGACTAAAAATTGGGTGAAAATAGTCAATAAAACATGATTAAAAACATAAATAATGGAGCTATGAACTTGTTCTTTGGTCCACATGATCCTGGGACATGTGAGCCTTGTTCTGTGAAGGAAAAGTGTCCTTCAACACATCCGAAATTGTTTTACACTCTATCACGAACGTCAGGTGAAAATCACCCGAACACGTGCCTGTTGATAAAACCAGTGATTAGAGCAGAGAGACACGCCTACCTTCAATAAAGACACGCCCACCTTCAATAAAGACACGCCCACCTTCAATAAAGACACGCCCACCTTCAATACAGACACGCCCACCTTCAACAAAGACACGCCCACCTTCAACAAAGACACGCCCACCTTCTATAAAGACAAGCTTACCTTCAATAAAGACACGCTTACCTTCAATAAGTCAGTGAGCAGCATGAAGCTACACAAGGACCCACGCAACTCAGACAAAAGCAAAAAAATTACGTAACCACAACAACAACACAAACTACTCGACTTCAGTGTTCTAGGGTTAGTTTGATGGTGAGCCTGTTAAGAGGACAAGTTTATTTTATCCTAAATTATTATCATTGTTTAATGCATGTCATTAAAAAACTACAAAGGTGTACCACTCAACTTTACAACTTGAAACGCTGTAATTGGATCAATTTTGAAGTCTTGAGTGAGAAAAAAAAAATCTAATATTTGATTTGAAGATCAAAATCAGTCTGGAAACATAAACCTAGTAAAAAAATACAAAGTGTAAAATACACAGTGCATTTTTAATGCCTTATTCAGGGACTGGCTGGGGGGTTAAAGCAAATATAAACTATACACTTCACGGTTACTGTACATGTGTAAGAATAGCTGTAGAACATTGAGAAGACCCCATAAAAGAAACTACTCAAACGTGGCCCTCCAGTCACAGACCTTCAACAGAAACATTCATGTGAATACACGGAAACACACGATGTCTCTGAAAGCAGCACAAGCTCTTTCATGGCGCATTGACAACTAAATATCCCCACAGGGCATCTTTGCTCCTTGTTTTCAGCCTTCTCATACAATTTGAGGAAAAAAAGGATGCATACATATTTATGACGCTTTCAAACACATTGCGCACATACGTTTAACCCGAGGAGATGGAAACACGAGCCAACATGGCAGCTAGGATTCATTGCTAAGTGGAGCGGTGGGAGAGCGCTACTGGTATCGTAGAGAAAAAGGGGATTACTGGGTCGGAGAATAAGTAAACAGATCATACGAAAAGACAATTTTAGTCGTCACATACGTGTCATGTGCTCCTCCAGCATCTTATTTTCATAAAAATCTTTCTTGGTTTTATCAGTCGTTTCTTCACTTGAACTCCTATGCGTCATAATAACCTTCGTCTGATGAGTGGGTTTCATCCCCTTCAGGGCCATGAAATCCATCTGAAACACATGGTTCGACTATAAAGAATATTTGGGAGTTGATCTGGAAATAAAACCATTTTCCTTAATTCCTTTAGTGCCGTCTTTTTCAGTATCTGAATTGACACCGGCTGCACGACGGGTACATCAATCTGCCATATTTATAGACAAATTACTGCAATTTTGGATGATGAAACATTACACCTCCAGAGTACTGAACCAAATGATTTGAGAGCCTGTGTGTGTGTGCGTGCGTGCGTGTGAGTCAATGGGGTCTCCAATGTCTGAGGCATGTATTGGGAGAAGGTGGTGGGCTGAGGTGTGTGTGTGTGTGTGTGTGTGTGTGTGTGTGTGTGTGTGTGTGTGTAGCCTTGAGTCATATGTATCTCCCAACCACCTTTTCTATCCAGTTAAACATCTAAACCATCGAGTAAACATATCGAACGGACATTCTTCTCAGGGCTTTTGGGGGATCATCAAGCAAACCAAGCAAAACTGTTCACTAAGCAGACTCAAGAGTCCACAGCCATGCCAGCAGCTCTATGAGGGCATCATCAAAGTTATTACAATGTATGTAATTGCTGTCAATTGACTATAATATTGCTGTCTTCAGTGACTTACATTGCAATCCCTTGTCGCCAGCATGCCGTGTGTCCTTTACTGTTTCTATGGTCTCCCTGTCATTATTTGTGGTGCATGTCCTGTGATGGTATGTCCAATACCAGAGGGTAATGCCTGTCCCACAGTAATGCGTCATGTAAAAGAAGGATGTCCCACTGAGGAGTCCTAAAATGCTCTACTAGAGTCTTCGATACCAAATGAAAGAAAGCGGACAAAGAAAAGGGGAAACAAGAATGAGCAGAGGAGGTCACAAGGAGGGGGCGGAGAGAAGGAGAGAGGAAAGGCTTCAAAGAAGTTCCAGACATGGAAGATGGAAACTAAAGCCCAGTTTATCCTCATTTCCAAACTGCAAGAGCCAGTTTCAGGAAGCCGTACTGCTGCGGACACTTTTCAGCTGCAGCAGGTGAAAAGTGCTAATCCCCCTAATGTCAGGAGATGTGGGGGGGCAGGTTTACCCACAACCGATCGATACCAATACCACAGGTGGACTCTGTCCAAAGGTAAACCTCACCAACAAGATACATCTCATTTGTAAGTATAATTTGTGGTTTTATGAGGTTTAAGTGAAGGACTTCTGCATTTGTTGGCCCGGGGCAGTAACTAGCTAAACAAAGCTGGCCGGCTGCTGTCGTCACATTTAGCATCCAGACATGAGCGGTATCAATCACCACATCTTACTCCCAGCTAACATCCCACAATGTCAAAGTACTGCTTTAACAGTCTACACAATGATAATTGTATAGTAAGAATCTCTAATATAGAGCCCCAATCCAGAAATCATACAAAATGTGTCCCATTAAATATAAACATTACATTCCTCTTCTCTCTAAATACACTATACATCGCAGTTGCAAGTATAAAAATAAACTCCATAATGTTAAGGCGTGCGGATTAAAGTAGGCGATTATCTGTATGCATGCAATATGAACAGAAAGCTATTCATTATTAAATGGGTAGTTCTCGCCATTGCCTGGGTGCTAATATTGCAGCTCTGCCAAACAGCACTCTGTATGTGTGCGTCACGTAGTTAACAGATTTAATGCTCTGGTCCTTCAGTGGTCTGCATGGAGTGTGTGTGTGTGTGTGTGTGTGTGTGTGTGTGTGTGTGTGTGTGTGTGTGTGATCATGCCCTTCAGCATTATGAGTGAGTGGTTGTGGTAGGAGGGCACCTTTGCCAAAGCAGAGAGCAGCAGCCCCTCTGACACGTCTACTTGGTAATAATGAAGTTCTTCTAATCCCTAACGGACCAACACCGCCTCTTTCCATTATTTCAAACTCCTCTTCCGTCCCCATCCTCTTGCCCTTTCATGTCACTCTTGTTTCCCCTCTTTCATCATTTTTGCATCTGTACATCTCTCCACTTGTCCTCCATTTTCTTTTCTTTCTCAGTTACGCAACATGTGATGTGGCTCTTTCTATCAGCACGTATGAATCACTGCGTTTGCTTCTCAACATGTGAAGGAGAATCCAGACGTCCTTCATGAATGAGGTTCCGGGTTAAAAACATTTGGCACCTCTTCCCTCAAAACATTCCTTCGAAAGATTTCGTTACATTAAATACCTTTTTGATATTTAAAGATTAGGCTAAATTCATTTTAGAAAAAAATATATGTTATGCATTAGAGGTGAAACACAGAGAAGACAACGTCACAGTGAATAAAGATGAGCTCATCTTACCAACGGATTTTAAATGTTTTTCCCCGCTCAATGCTCTCTGGTTGAACATCCATATACTGTAACATGCAGCGGACAAGCTCTTACATGTTTTTGTTTCAGTAGAGCCCACTCTCTCCTCATATTCCTCCTTGTCATCATCAGTTATGCAATAAGTATTGGAGACACTCACTGCCAGTAAGTGGAGTGATGCCACATGTAGGCAGTAAGAGCCCATGTGGGCGAAAAACTGTCCACGCTCACAAAGTATCAGACTTACAGCGAAAGATGAGCAACTCTCCCAGAGCTGGAGACGAGAGAAAACAAGGTCCTGAGCTGTGATGTAATGAAAAGAACAAGCCAGGAGCTGAACCACCGCCAAGGAAACGAGAGCCAACTCTGGATTTGAGGCCGTGCTGTAACAATCATTTGGAAAAAGATGATACCTAAGACCCAAATGTGGTTTTTGACACCACACTTATGAGTCACTACATTCATGAATGAGAAAATCAACTGTATGTCATGTTCTGTCTCGTCTCTGGGCCTGAGTCACTGCGGCAGGAGGTTAACCGAGACTTCGTCCCACGTCTTCCAGCTCTTTCTTAGGGATCCTGAGGCAGTCTCTCTGCCAGGGTCCCCTCCACAGCGAGGTGTTCAGAAAGCTCCCTGATTGGAGGGTTAAATCAGTCACATGTTCTTGCTGCAGAACTGCTGTCTTCAGGTGAGCCCAGCAAGTTGTATTGACATTATCGTGTTGAATTCGCAGATAATTTATTTATGTTGCCCATAGGCAAGATTTCTGCAGAACTTGGGCAGGAGTTTTGTAATAAATTAATAATTCCTTCTCCAGAAACCGTGATTATTTTTAACTGCAATATTTGTTGTGTAAGAATGAGACGACAATGAGGAAAACATTGGTCAGATGACGTCTGACCTCAAGAGACTTAAAGGTAGTTAAAGCTGTACCAAACTAATCTTATACCGTAGGAAATTTCTAAAAAAAACAATGGTTAAAGATAGTTTTGGAGCTTCTTGTTTTCACTAAATTGTCGCTTATTAATATCCACTTCTTGGTGACCTCAGCTGGACCAACATGCATTTTAAAGTTTATTCAGCCAGGTTAGAAAGGATTCCATAATCTCATGAGTCACAGCAGTTCTCAACATACACAGAAACACAAATTGTATAAATGGTTTTGCTTTGACACAGACTTTCTGGCATTTCAGATTCAGCCTACTTAGTTCCTCTTTCCATTAGTGCTGATGTAGTACGACATAATACAGAACAAACATTTGTGCTTATTTAGTAAACTTCTCCTCCGTTATGCATCTATGCATATGTGGTGAGAGATAATCATTTGTCCTACCGTGGTCGCTCTCCGTCCCGGACCGACCCCAGTACCTCCGTCTCCGTTCAGGTGTGTGAGTGTGCCGCTCGATCACCGCAGCGATGAATCGAGTGTTACTGACTGAAAGGGAGGAGAACACGCAGGTCAAAACACTTGCACTGTATTTTATATATATATATATATATATATATATATATATATATATATATATATATATATATATATATCTATCTATCTATCTATCTATCTATCTATCTATCTATCTATCTATCTATCTATCTATCTATCTATCTATCTATCTATCTATCTATCTATCTATCTATCTATCTATCTATCTATCTATCTATCTATCTATCTATCTATCTATCTATCTATCTATCTATCTATCAATGGGGTATCAAACAATACTCACTAATTCCTCTATCCTCATGGCTGTCTTCATCCCTCTCATCTCTTTCGTTATCCAGGTTGGACATCCTCACTGACATTTCTGGAGCAACATGGAGGTAAAGGGGAAGAGAATAAGAAGAAGAATAGATATATTGGAATATTGAAGTGCTACAAGTATGGATTATATTTGGACAAGGTTTCTTTCTCTGCTTTAAACCCAATCTCAGAACCATGGGCTGTCTGTCTGATGACGGATAAGCCTCTGGGGTCAAGGTGCTACATTTATCCAGTGGAGCCGGGGCCAAGACTTCCTTTTCTTTGCGCTGCTCGTTGTTTACGGTCTGATTATTAACTGAGATGCGAGACTGGAGTTGGATTTAAAGACGACGTGCATGACCAGATTGTTTCTCAAGAAGCCAGTTTACAAGCTAATTTTAAACCAATAAAAATCGAAATAAACAGACAAGCTGGTGGGTTCCCGAGACTGCATTTCAGCCAATGCCTGCTAGAACGTGATTGGTTAATACGGCTCGGCCTACAAACAGAGACCAGAACACGTTGATGCCAAATGTGTTGCTGTTGCCTACAGATTCTGCATATGAAGGCCGGATCTGACCCGCCAGATGGCTTGTCACACAGACCCTTTAGTGCGATAGATGGTCCTGTGATTGTTGCGTGATCTCATGACCTGATGTGCAAGGTGCTATTGGTACAAGCTGCTGCTGCAGAATAAGAAGAACATGCCCAGCACATACACAACGTTGCGACTTTATGAGCCGATTCCTCAGCATTGGCCTTGTGATTATGCAGCTATACTCTCCACCATCCATCCAAAGTTCTTCACCAAACTATCAGACTGAAACAGACTTGGACTCAAGAGTTTTAATGAGGTTGTAATTTTGTTTGATTTCACATGTTAATAACACTGAGTAATTACCCGAATCATGCTGCGGCAGCTGCCGCTGCATGATGCTAATGTCAGCTGTTTAAGTTTTAAAGCAGCCTGATTAACAAGCAGTGCTGCTGGAACTAGTTTCTTCCTTTGGTATTTAAAGAAATGCCAGTATGTGAAAAAACAGAAATGTTAAGCTTAATACAAACAACCACAGCGCCACACTGTTTCCATTACTGCTGCAGGTTTATTTGGTCCACGGTAATGTATTATTGACAAAAATGTCATGTCTCTCAGTTTGATTGACCCATCACTTTAACTGCATGCATATATTTGGTATCAGTCCTACCCTGTGCTGCCAGTGGTGACATGTGCTGGTGCGAACGCCTGTGGATCTGGTGTCTGTATGCGTACACAGCCAAGACCAACACCATGATGCATCCCATAATGCCCCCAGCGACAGGACCCACAGGGGCGCTCTTGATCATGTTCAGAGATGCCACCTCCTCATCTGCTGAAGAAAGAGAGAAAAAGAAAGGAGAGTAAAGGATAAGCAGAAGGTTGATTAAATGAATTACAAAGGATTTCTGATGGCCGGAGAAGTGAAAACACAACAAGCCAATATCAAACAGCTCTGGCTCTGATCCCGACTCATGCTGAGACATTTTCTACTTCACTTCTACTCAATCAGTGTGAAATGCCACAGAAAAAATATTCTACTGCAGACACGGCCAATTCTCCTTTTGAAACAACTGATAACAGAAGCAAAGAAAAATAACCAGCCAAAAGAACATTTTCATTCAATCTGAAATATGGGGCATTATCCGTGAACTAAAAAAGTTACATTTCTGCCGTCACAAGGACCCTGGGAATAATGTAATCTGCTTTTTTGTTTCTTTTACTGTACTTTCGTTACAACAGCTATTCTCAACCACTGGTGGGACTCAGAGCGCCATCTAGTGGGTCACGGATGTACTGCTAAATGGTTAGATTAAATAAATAAAAAATATATCTATATGGTAATTTACAACTCTAGTGAATTTATATATAAATGTGCTTGAGAATGAATTCCTGTTAATAAAAAATGTCAACTTAAAATGCACAATTTTAATGATCGTATGACTATCACCATGCCAATCACAACACATCAGCTAACGTTCCCTCAAATGCAATGAGACAAAATGTATTATTATTATTTTTAAATGAAAAAGTGACGTGGGAGGCAACCCTGCACCAGTAAAAGCATGTGGTGAGTAGGTATCACCCTGAATACAATGGATTAGGATTCATAATGGCAGGCCGCGATGGGTGAGAATTATTTTGGTCTCTACAGCCGACAATGGCATAAACACATATTTGCAGACATTTCACTTACCTAGGAGTCCCAGGCCATCCGCATATGGACTCTTGGCGCCGACGATGCCCCCGAAACATTCCTTCTGAAGGGCACAGTATGGCTTGTCGAGATGGGTTTTAGCATCACTGTCCACCATGCACCACTCACAGTCCAGCACGCCGAAACAGTCACTGAAATACAGATAGAAACACTTAGAAGGTCTTCAGAGAAGGGACTATGTGGTAAATTATGTTTACTGTTAGCAGTTTACTGTTAATGTAATAGGAACAAAAATTTACAATTAAAGATTTGAGTCCATTAGAAAGGGACATAGTCTCTGTTTTATGGTATATGGCTCTGAAAATATATATGGCTTATTCATTATAACTGTTCAAATATTCCGTATACGTGATCCACATATGTAGTATAGTGTGTACCTGCTGGTGTATCTCTGGCTGCAGCGAGTGTTGATGCACTGGGGCAGCGTGTCATGCAGACTGGGATCAATCACATTGAGACTGACTGGCTCCTGATGCACCTCACAGCTGGGGTTCCTGCACAACACACAGTCATAAAGCACATGAGGTGAAAATACATTAAAAAAATAAAAAGGTGCAGGTATGCTATATATTCTTTGTCAAAATACAACATCCATCCGAATCCTAGAATGAAACGTGATTACACAGGAAAGCAGACACTCTACAGTACATTTGACACACAAAGAAATCACCGCACGAGCCCTCGCAGTCTTGAGGGTGTCGATTTAGACAAGGCAGCTTTAAAAAGGACAAACATCAATGCTGCTCCACACAAAGCACATAGAAAAAAATCTGACAGCGAATAAATTATAATTGTATGTCTCCCTGAAATAAAGGAGGCTGTCAGAAGCCGCTGCTGGTTGATGAAAGGAGGTGGGTGGGTGGGGGGGGGGGGGGGGGGAAGAGAGAGAGAGAGAGAGAGAGAGAGAGAGAGAGAGAGAGAGAGAGAGAGAGAGAGAGAGAGAGAGAGAGAGAGAGAGAGAGAGAGAGAGAGAGAGAGAGAGAGAGAGATAGACGAGTCCCCCCAAAATGTTTGCAAGAGCACATACAGATGAATACAACAATATAAAAGAGCCTGGAAATGTGTGCAAAAAAATGTATTTGGCAAATGTTACATGCGAATGATTAATAGAAAATACTAATTTTAAATAAGTTCATAAAAGTTATTTCCTATCCGAGAGGTATCACTGAGGCTCAGACATGTTTGGCACTGACCTGTTTTCAGCATTGGTGAGGTTGCCGGTACACTCGTTGACCTCCAGAGGACACTCACAAGGACACTCACACTCATTCTGCTCCATTCTGAAGAACACAACAACCGCCACATGTTCAGTGAGAAGGTTGCAGTAATAGCTATTATTACACATTCACACCTCTAATGTAATTCTGCTGCAGCATAATACTATCAGATCTGGATCTTCACTAAACTCAGGTTTGTTTTGCCATAAAGAGTAAAACATCACATCTATACTTGACTTAAATACACTTGACACTTTCACACAACACTTACACTCATGCACATTCCATGCACTTTATCTTATTTTTGGTATTTTGATATGCTACTGTTTCAATGTAAATATTCATTCATCCATTCATCCTCATTTATTGCACTGCATTAACTGTTAAATGTGTATTGTTAAATGTTAGATGTATGCACCTTCCCGCCAGGACAAATTCCTTGTATGTGTAAACATACATGGCAATAAATGGTTCTGATTCTGATTCTATTGGTCATTAATCTAGTATCACTGTATGTTAGCAACACTGCTGAGTGCCTGAGAGGTAAACAGTAAGTCCCTGATGAGTGAGGGAGAAGGTGAGACCTGTGGCAGTTGAGACAGAGCCGGTCCACGGTGCTGCAGGCGCAGAACGCCAGAGAGTCACATGTCTCGTTGACGATACCGGCAAAGGCGTTGGTACCGGGGATTCGGGTCAGACGGTACTTGGAACAATGGCTACCATGGACCAGGTTGGTTAGGTCCCCCTGTGAGAAAGATAGGAAAATAAATATATATATTTTTAAGAATTCTTTGTATGATCTTATTTCCCACCCAAGAAACAAGGAAAGAAAAACAGAAAAAAACATTAAAACTGACCAAACATCAGTAGAAAAGGTAGTAAGGGACATGAGGTATTACAGTTTATATTTGTGACATTATACTCAATATGCTCCTTGATTATCTACAATGTGTAAAATAACTTTTAAGATGTAGCGCTTAAATTGGAATAATAAGCTCTCAAACTACACAAAATGATAGTTTACGGAAAGTTGTCAAGGTTGCAACACCAATGATCACCACAGGGGGGCAGTGTTATACTTCCACATAATCACATACTGATGAGGAAGCTTTGTGTCCTGTCTGCTCGTGCAGTACCCATCATGTGCAGCCATTCATACATCCAGTTATCGTGTGTTGTCCTGACTCACCATGATGCTGGTGTTGAACTTGTAGAAGCGCTGCACGGTGCGGTCACTGAAGCTGTTGCACAGGTTTTTCTTGACAAAGTTGGGATGGTTCAGGATGTCGTTAGCCACCAGCGGCTCCTGCCATTAGAAAAAGAAGGGAGGAAATAAAATAAACATGAAAAGAGAAGGACGCTAATTGTGATTATTAATTGATATTTTTACATTTGTACATTAGTCCCTGGTCCTTTACCTTGTGTGTGATGTGCTGTTGCTCTGCAGGAGCGTGACCTTTGGGGTCAATGAGAGTGGGGTGAGCGACCAGGTACCCTCTGTCCTCCATTATGAAGCATCTACAATGTACACACACACACACACAAATGGGGAGGGGATCAATTTAAAGTATATAACTTATGTTAGTAATACAAGTACTCTTTCACTGGCCACTAGGTTTTAAACCCCTCTTTTCCACCCAGAGCTTAACTGTACCTGCAGAATACTGCTCCATTCTACTCCCCATTCCCCAAACATTCTGCCAAATACTGCGACTCTCTGACCCACACCCCCTTTGAGCTAATCCTGTTTTATATGGCTCCTGAACACCAACAGAGAGAGCATGAAGGAAGTAGAGAGAGAGAGGGAGGGGGAGGGGGAGACAGGAGGGGGTGGAAGAAAAAGGATGAAGAGAAAACAAAAAGGGAGACATGAAAGCTGGAGAAAGTATGTAGGACTGAGACAGCAGCAATGCCACATCTCCAGCAGGAATGCCATGATAATCAGCTTATCTCTTCCCCCCCTCCCTTTCTTCTCCTTCTCTCTGCAAGTTTAATTCTGGCTCGGTAAAACAGACGTTTAGCCACCCTCCAAAGAAATTCAAGGGACATCGCAAATGGAGGAAATAGCCAAAAAGAAAGAAGAAATGCCAGAAGTGAAAAGATAAAGCAAGCCAGCCAACGGTCCTTCCTCTTCCTACCTGATCTTGTTGCCCTTGTCTTGGTTGCAGATAGGCAGCAGGTCCAGGAGGACCTTATAGAAGTAGCGTAGGGTGAAGTCTATGCCCATCACTGCAAATGCATATCCAGGGGCCATCTGAGAGCTAAAGAGAGAGCGAGGAGGGGACAGAGAAGAAGAGGACAGAGTGTGAAAAGAAGCAGTCAGCAAAAAATCATAGATTTATTTTTTTGCTTTGATTGTGTTTTACGCTGTATGCTGAGAGGAGTAACGGCCAGTTGCTCTACAGACCGTTATGACAACATAAATGTTTACCCACACCGGTCAAAAAAATAAACACAAAACACATTACACACACACCCTCTCTTTAAATCTGTGTTTACGCAGACTACAAATAGCGTTATGTTATGCTCGGGCCGGGCTCGGGCTCGAGCCGGGCATCTACACACTAATCCTGACTTATCACACATTTTGAGACTGAATGTTTATGTGTCATTTGCATGGACCATGGTAAACCGTTCCTGTTGTGCCGAGCCAAGCGGTGTGGGGATGCTAAATTGCATTTTAAGCACGCCGAACTCCAAACATAAACAGATTTCAAAAGATCTCCTCTCTTCAGAGGCAGTGTGCTCTGCTGAGAGCTTCACAGCCCATAATGACGGCTTGACTCGCCACAACAGTGCATCTGTTGATGAGCAATATCTAACACACAGAGATGATTATTTTATTAACAATATGTAAAACTTGTACACAAATTTAAAGAAATGCTAAAACCCGCAAAAAACGAGGAGAATGCAGAAACAAGTTAGACAAACGGCAGACATATCTTCATCTTTTTAGTTTTTGCAACTTACTGCAAATGATAGTCCAAAAGGTTATCCAATCTCTCTTCTGTTTTACATTATGGATACAACCACAGAAATGTAAACATAAATAAAGCTAAATGAGGGCCGCACAAATAGAGAAGAGTCATATAGTCGGCGAGCTGACTAAGTATTGTAACACTACAAGGGAATATCCATCTTAAGTTTGCCAGCATGAGCTCCCATGAGCCTCCTGGTTAGTAGCCGATGACTAGACTTGCATTAAATTAGTACTTTTCTTAAGCAGATACTTGTTCTGGAACTGACTTGTTGGACTTTTTTGTGGGATTACGGTGGTAAAAAACCCTTCCTCTTCTTACCTGGAGGCATGGATGGTGTGGCTGATGGTGACCACGTAGCCCGCCCCGCCCACATCCAGGTACGGACCAGTGAAGGTGACGAGGCCCGGGTTCGCCACCGCATGCTGGTACCTGCACAACACGAGGGTTAGTTCATAAAGTTAATGTTTCCTGGCTAACAGTCAAGAAGATGCCTTTTGAGATGCCTTTGCATCTTACCAGTCAATACTTAAGGAAAGTTGAGAATGTGAGTCGTACTTTTTGTGGGGAATGCGGAGAAATGCTGGTGAATTTGTTTTGGTCTTGGATGCATACAAAAATAACTGAATTATGCTGTCCTGATTTGTTTATGATCAGAACTATTTTACTTTGTTTGGATTCACTGAATGCCAGAACATCTGACTTTTAGTTATACCTGATTAGTCAGATTAAAGCAAGAAACCAGACTTGTCTTATCTGGTTATTACAAGCTTAATGTACCAATACCAATAGAATAAGCTTGAAAAAGTTTACATTGAATTATTATGATTAATTATTTAATTATTCTACTCCGCCTGTCGTGTTTGTATGCAAAACCCGTTTCCATAGTCGATAATGTTGATTACTCTCTGTATACATTTGTTAATCTGCAACTAAAGCAGGGCTGTCATTTGTAATGCAGAACACACCTTGCACTTGGTTGAACTGTGAAAGACTATGAATATAATCTTTTCATATACAGTATATGGCAAAAATTTCAACTCAGTAATGGCCGGTTACCATTTGAAGCACAAACATGTGACAGCAGTTTCCCTCATTCCCTTTAATTCCCACCCCCACACACACACTTCCAAAGTAAGCCTCACCATTGTCTGCGGGTCGGGTCGAAGGCTTTGTCCATCAGTGATCCGGGGTAAATCCGAAGCACCCCACTGGGCGTTGCTATGTAACGGCGCACAATGTAGCAGTTGAGGCTACTCATTTCCATTAGTGTCATCCACTCATCCGTGACGTGACTGGTCGCCATAACCTCGTTCCTGACAGAGGACTGCGGGGGGGGGGGAAGAGAGAGAGAGAGAGAGAGAGGAGGGAAGGTGAGGGTGAAAGGATAGAGGGATGGATATATGAGGTAAACAATTAGAGAAAAGTTGAGTAAGTAGGAGAAATGTAAATCTGGACGTTGCCTGATTTTGAAGTCTGCTAAAACTTTTGGCGAGTTGGCCTCCAGCCAACCCCCAAACATGATAGAAATAAATACTCTTGTCAATTCACACCTACACTTGACATCATTCTACTATATTGCAGCTCATCTGAAGATGCTGATGCATATTTACAATTTCCTGAAAGTATAATCAACACATCACATATAGTAAGGCTCAGAACACCAGCATCTAGGAATAAATGGGATCCGATTTGCCCTAAAGACCTGAAAAATCACATCTCAGTACCATTTTCAGAGAGGCTTCTTAAGTTTGAAAGGGGTGATGAGGTCACCGGAGGGGGCCTTTAAAACTAGCCTGGGAATCAGAGCTGGGACTTGGGCTTAGAGTTCAAACCCTAACCCCCCACCCCCCCAGGACAGGAATGCACACAGGCTGCCAAAACCACGTGGGGGCTTGTCCCCCTTGTTAAAGAGGCAGAGCTTCATTTCAAATTGTGTGAATTTTAGTTCGGAAAAGTTGTTCACTAAATATTGTAAGAATGATACGTTAGAAAAATACTTCAAAAACTATCTTCGGACCCATTAATTGTGTGTTTGTACATGCATATGAATGTGTGTGTCCATGTCACCTGACTGCTGGCCATGTGCCATGTGGTTGTCAGGTAACCAACATTGACCCCGTGTGTTTACCTTGAGGCCCGGGTTGGCTATGAGCCTGGTGTTATCACTCAGGTAGGCGGTGTAGTGCTCCACCATGCGCTTTGTTTCTGGCTGGCTGAGGTGCTCGTAGGGAGAGGAGAAACTACCAGCCGCCAACATCACTGTGGGGGACTCTGGGAAAGAGACCGAAAAGGGGAAATGAGGACAGTCAGACCTGCTTATGGATGATTTAGAGCTGACCGTATATACAAAATAAAGTTATCATCTATTACTCAAAGTTATTATATATTAGGGCTTTTTTTTCTCACCAACTGTGGCAAGCTGCTTGAAGTGCAGGCAGGAGCTCGGCTGACCCAGCAGGTCTAAACGATGGTAGAGTAGCTTGGAGCTGGGGACCGTGTTCAGGTTCTTCAGATGCTTCACTGGGATCTCCGGCTGCACGTACACGATGCACAGGATGAACGACGTGTCCTGAACCTGGGAGATAAAAGACACGAGTGGAGGATGAAGCCGGATGACATTCAATATGTGTGTTACTGGCAACACATCCCATGACAAGATCAATACAACGCAAATATGTACAGATATACATATATAGATATGTTTCAAAGTAGGAGTTACCTATTGTACCTTTTTTAGTGGACTCTTACCTTTCGTGACTAGTGTGAGCTTATTAATAAAATACTGGGAGGTGATGTAATGTATACACTCTACGCCTCAATACTTTGCACAGAGCCAAAGATGCTGTGACATGACACACACTCCCCATATCGGCTCTTTTTCAGTGTCTAGAGTCAGACTTCACAGCCAGTATTTTATAGGTTGCACGCGTCTTTTATTAAAAAGATAAATATGTTTGGCTTAATGTTTGCTTTTCACCCCGCGGATTCTGAACTAACCATACTGGGCTCGTCTGGTGCCAAATTTTGAAACTTTGTTGTTAAATCATGCAAACTGTCAAACGAACTGTAAAACCTTTTCAGAAAGACCCAGAAGCTTCTGATAACAACATAAGTGAAAATCTCCATAGCTGCTCTTTTAAAAAACATGGTGTACTCATAAAGGACTCGTATATATATATTATTTGTTCCAAAACAGAGCTGTAAAACTGGTCAAAGGTGGAGTGTTTGAACTCAAGCGGCTGTGTGAAGAAAAGAAATGTCAAAAGCATTTAAAAACAATGCAAAAAGTAAAATGGCTAAATAAAGTGTGATATTAACACTCCTGCCAAAACTCTAAGAGTCAGAAAGCAAAAATACTTGACGTGATGTTACTGCTGATCTGTTGCCATTTGTTCCTAAATCACAACAACTCTGAGAGGAAAAGCAGATTCGAAGGAGACGGTTTCTGGGTGTGGGAGCACTTATTTTTTATTACGCCGACTAATTTAAAGCGACGGAGGTTTGGTGGAGACATAAAGGCTGGGAGCATAAATCTCGATACTGCTTTAGACAGCGGTACAGTAATGATAAAGAGCTGTAGACAGGGTGTTATGCCATAGAGAGAAAGTATATGAGACAGTTATTGTCCCAACACGACGATGGCCCACTGGTCCAAAGATCATCATCCGTCTCTGCTGAGTGCTGATTCTGCTCCAAATAAATTATTCTTTTGCTCACTTTTAAAATTATGATTTATTTTGTTTTTTTAAACATTATTTGTTTGTAACTTCAGAACTATGATGCTACTTGCGCTATATAAGGACTTGTATGCAAGGCTTCTTAATTTACATAACATTGAAGTGTATGCATGTTTGCTTACTTAAGGGAGTAAGTAGTGAGCAGAAAGTCCAAAGTGCTGCACTGTGAAGTTTAAGGTCACCAGTGAACATGTGTCAGATACTTATTCTCCATCTGTGAACACCTACCAGTTTCCAGGCATAGCTGACGTTGTACGCGTCTCTGCTGTTGTCCCGCAGTCGGTTTGTGTGCCAGGACAGAGACGAGTTGACCGGGACCAAAATGACCTGACTGCCCAGAGGGAGGCTGCAAAAATACACAGCATTACACACACAATACACTCAACATATGCTACGCATGTATCAATAGGTGGAGGAATTCTGGTTTTAAAGGTTTTTCTAAAGGTGAAGTGAACTTCTTCTCTTACTTGAGGATGTTCTGCCGGACAACAGGGAATCCTGGGATATTCTCATAGTGGATAATGTCAGTGTGGAGGGGAGGCTCCGTCATCAAGTAGGGCCGTGTCAGTGAAGGATGCATCAGGGTGTAACCTGGAAAATCAAACAAGGTAACTACATGATTAATTCATGTTTGTACAGAAAAAGCGCAACGTACAAACAACTGAAATCCGAAAAAAACGGATCTGCAAAAAATATTAAACCAAACTAGTCATATTGCACAATTACACATGCTACTAATACTATTTAACATTACTCCATACACACAAATACCAGATGCATTTATACGTTTATGTTTGGAGCCTGGTCCAAAAGAACAAGAGAGGTGGATGGATCATACTCACAAATAAAATGTACTTTAGGCGCCAATCTTATAAAAGCTGTAACCCAGCATAAACCAAAGTGGACCCTGCTCTATTAAAGCAGGGTCCACTTTATCTCTATCCAAAATTAAAATCTTAAATTCCACTGAAAAAGACAACAGCATCCAGCTGCTCTGCCCTGAATAAAATCAGTAGCCAACAGTACTCTGGTGGTGCTGAGGAGCGATAAACAGCTCTTTACAGCTGCAGTAATCATTTTGGGTGAGCCAAAAAAACATCAAGATGTTTTGAAAGACTGAAACAAACAAAATGATGTTTTTTCTTTTTACACAGTTCTAATACAAAGAGTGTGTGTGTTTTGTGTGAGGTCTCACACATGCTGCCTAAGACCAGGCATCGCTGTCTTCTTACAGCGATGCCTGGTCTTCGTTCATCAATGTTTATAGAGTTGCAGCTAATAAGCCTGGTGCAGTAATAAGCTATAATTTGATGGCAAATGTATTACAATAACAAATATTTAAGAGGGAAAAAAAGAGATTCAGTGAACAGCGCAGCAGAGGAGCGAAACTAATACAGCTGCACAAATTCACTTGGAAGTGAAACACTGATGTGCACCACTTATCAAACCATTCAGGGGAGTAAATGCCAGTTAGGCTGCCCATGTTTTATTATTTGCTCCACTATAACTCACCTCTCCTCTACACCTGCCCTTCAGGAGGACAATTCCACCAAGAGTTGCCAAACCACCGGCAACGATACTCAGTACACGTAAGGGGAACCGATCTGTAGTTGTCCGTTAATGTCCCCGCTCTCTGGGCCCGCAGAGCACTTACCTGCTGTACAGCACCAGTGTTTTGGTGGAGACCCCCTCGGCGGAGGCCAAAACAAACCAAGACCGGACATGAGCACTGCCGCCCTGCGCTGTGCCAACGCACTGAGGCGCAGCGGAGAAGGACACGCCAAAAAAGTGCCAGTGCTACCAAGACGATGTCAATTAGGTCTAACGAGGGTGTGGACACAATCATGTGTAATTCTATTTGTATGTGAAACCAAAACACCAAAATACACTGTTTTCTCTCAGACTAATCATGGTTGATGCCTTGAATACGCAGACACATGTTGTGTAGTCACGAGAGTCTGTCGGACCTGTAGAGGAAGCGTTTTTCCTTTTGTTACTGACTTGAATCTGTGAATGATCTGTTCTGCTGCGTTTGTTATAATAGCCGGTAGACCTGTTATTACTGCACATGGAGAAGACTTTATTTAGAGAACAGGCTGTTGTGATAAAAAGCCTCATTTGGTTTGTAGAAAAAGCAGAATTCCCCGCACTGCGGTAATTTGCCTTGCCTGTCTCCAATCGACTGACCTTTGTTGTCAATGAGGAAGGTGTATGAGGCCAGTGAGTCCTGGTAATAGGTGACATCCTCCAAGATGTACGCCAGGTTCACATCCACCCCGACCACGCCCAGGAGAAGGTTACCAAAATAACACGGCCGGCTCACGGTAATAATAAACCCTGGAGAAAGAAGAAGAATCTCAGTAAAGGTCATACAACACCTCATGTTAGTTTGTGTCTTTTTTTTGAGGTCATTGTGTTTATTGCAATGTAGCTGTGTTGAGCTCCTTTCAATAAATCAATGCAGAATACAAATGTATGTTTGAGTAAATGTGTTTATCCAAGGACTACTTTCACATTCTGGGAAATATACATCTTCACGTTCTTGTTGAGACTTAGACGAGAAGATCAATGCAAGTCTCATGTGTGCATGATACATGTGAACCCAGCCATTAGCTTAGCTTAGCATAAAGACTGGAAGCAGGGGAAAACGACTATGTCTTGTATCTTATATCTTGTTATACGCCTCGCCTGGCAAGCCACTGTCTCAGCCAATGACTTCTTTTTACATTTCTGTTTGTGTATGCATTAAACAGACGTTATGCTGAGCTACGCTAATTGTCTGCTTGCTTGTGTTAAGCTTACGGATATGAGAGTCTTATCAATCGTCTCATCTGACTGACTTCAATTATGTTATTTCATGTAAATTGTATTCAAATGATCTGTACTTCATGATGAAAGCGTTTGCCATCCGGCCCAAAACTGAAATGCCATTCCACATTGGTGCCGGCTCTCTGTCCGAACCACTCACCGTCTCCCATCGGGTCTGTGTAGGGCAGGCTGAAGCGGGCCAGGTCGATCATGCGATTGGGCAGGTTGATGTAGAAGCGGCCCACTGTCGTCTCCAGGTTGCTCAGCTGGTTCAGTACCATCATGCTCCCCTTCACCACCGGCATCATGGAAGCTGCTGCTGATCCAGACGAGGACATCCCAGAGGAGTGGTCTCGGTCGGACAGTCGGTCGACACCGTACTTAACCGAATTCTGCTCTGCGAGATCCCTCAAGAAGGCCAGCTCCTTCAGGCCTGTTACTCCCTCTGGAGGAGGAGGGAATGGGATAGAGCAAGAGTTTAGGATGAGGAGGGAGATTTGGGGATATCAAGAACAAATCCATAACTGACGGACTACTGAACAGGTTAATAGTGCAAATGAAAAGAGGAGGGAGTGGTTGAAAGGAAGTAAAAAGAGTAAACAGTTCTTCACTAAAGAGTGCAAGACTCAAATCCCTACTATAAGAGGCACCCCATTGTTTTCTTTGTTCCACTCGAGATATTAAAAAAAGAACACCTTCAAGCAGCTGGAAAAGAGAAATCACACTCCTCTCTCTAAACATCGTCTGAATGCATCAAAAACATTTGAAATGTGTATTTAGAGAACAATTAACCTCATACAGTTTGCATGTTTAAGCAGCAAGAGACTTGCATTGAACAGGACCATTAATCAAAGCAGCACACATTGCAATGTGGATTTGGCATCAGCAGCAGAGATATTTCATACATGCAGTCCCCGACTTGTGAACCTGCGCCATGATCTCTATAAGCTCTATTTGTTCAATCCTGCCTGTGCATACTGTCCTGTATGTCGTCTGTGAAGCTCAGAGATCATGACATGAATACATTGCTCATCGCTTTAACTAAGATATGCAGCCGAGTTGTTAATGCACACCTCACACACAATCTTTCCAAGCCTCAAAAGGTCATTTAGAGGAGGATGGATAAACACGGCCAGCCCCTACAGCTGTCACCTAGAACATTTGGCATCCCACAACCTATTGGGGAAGGACAGAGCACAGAATGTCTGCCAGTATCCAATCATTGGCTGGATTAAAACTGAATCCCTTTTTGATGCCGAGGCTCTGCTGATCATCCCGCTGGGCGAGTGAGGGGGGCAATGACGCCATGGGTGGCAAAGTCCAACCGACACAAAGGAGACGGTTTGCTGACGGCACAGGTTTCTGTTCACGTTGATTTATGAGTGAGAATCCAGTTCCACACTTAGGATAGCTATAATGATCCTTCATACCAAAACCATTGTTTAATATGAAAAACTACCTCTTAAAAAGACCCTGTGAGATGTTCTTGAAGCAAATGATTGATTCTCCCTCAAATACAGCAGATGCATCTTTCAGACCAAACAAACAGAGGACAATATACAAAGAGACATTTTTGTCTATTTTGTTGAAACTTGCATTTTGTCGAGGGGGAACCCTGGTTCAGTAGGTCACAAGGAAATTATATAATTTGCCAGAAAAAAAAACCTATTACAGGCTACTTCTGTTGTAATTGTGTTGACCCTAGCATGGCCTGTCTGCACTCCATCTTTGCTCATCCGTCTTTACAACAGCCTGTCATCAGTGCTCGAGGTATCAGTCCGTCATCGACCACTAACTCAACCATCGAGAACACTAGCTAAGATGCAGGGGAGAAAGAAGACCTAGCGTATGTGTAACAATATCTAAAAGTTCTACTTCATTATATTTTAGCCATCAGCCCGCTCCCAACCCCCATGAGCAGTCCCCCAAAGTCTGGTCAATATGAAAATAGGCTGCAGTGCAAACTCAGATCGGTCACAACTTGTAGAAACATTTAGTCGAAAAGTTGACCGAAAGAAACCAAAAGTGGCAAAAGCTGATCACAAAAGATTAATTGTCATTTGTCGTACAAGCTTCTCAAATGCAAGAATGTGATTTTTAACTGAATATCTTCCATTATCCGTTTGTCATCGAAAACAATATAAAGACATTAATTTGTGCTTTGAGAAATTGCAAAAAGGATTTGTCTGTATTTTCTGACAAACCCCCCCCCAAAAGAAATACTATATGCAAAATACAATGAGTAATTAGCAGGTAATGATCAACATGTAGGGTAGAAATCGTACTCAAGCTAGCCGTTCATACTCCGTTTTGGTGAGGAAAGTGGACACACACACGCTTATACTGCCAAGGGACTGCTGATCTCCTTGAACAATCATCACTTCACATTTGGCAGGGGATGCAGGGAATAAGACACACACCCCCACAGTGGGCCTTTCAGCTGTGTGCAACAGCATCAGCAACAAAACAAATGTTTTTTTGGATATGCATTGCTAATAAACTCAGGGCGATAGATTTCTGCATCCTTTTCATCATGGAGCTCTTTACAGCCAAGGTCCTCTGTCAGACACACACCGAGTGAGCAGCACGCCCTTTGAAGTCTCACTCTCTCCTCTCTTAGATGTACCTAATTATCATTCTCAGATGCATTTGTATTAATGGTGGACTAATGCATGCACAACAGAGGTGTGTGTGTGTGTGTTGCAGAGGGAGGCGGGAATTAGAGGAGGCAGATGGACGGACGAGGACAATAAAAGAGGAAAAGGACACACACACACACACACACACACACACACACACACACACACACACACACACACACACACACACACACACACACACACACACACACACACACACACACACACACACACACACACACACACACACACACACACACACACACACACACACACACACACACACACACACACACACACACACACACACACACACACACACACACTTTGAGGTTTCTGAGCACCTCTCTAACCTTCATTCTTCTCTTGAACACATTGTACCCAAAAACACAGAGTAAGGATATCTAACATACAGAAACAGCTCCCAGCAGAGCAGATACGTGCAGAGCAAGAACAAATAAAATACATCTAAAAGAATGTGGGGAATATGCAACTAGCACTTCTCCAAAACTGGGTAGTGACTCTCTTGTGCTTCATTTCTTGTAAATGTAAATGTAAGTCAAATTTACATTTACCATTTACATAAGTGTACAACTATGTTTACACTGCAGACACTTGAAAACGCTTTGGAAGTTTGTGCTTTTAGTACAAGTAAAGTCCCTTTGGAGCTTATTTTTATGAAACAAGTCTTGGAATTTATAAAGTTTGTGTTTTTTTTGTAAACAAATGGGTGAAGATTGGATTAGAATAAACGGTAATAATGATATTTTAAAAGTTCCATATGCAGCACAATATTTGGGGATAACCAATTATTGTTCAGGGAAATCAGCTTGTTATTTGCATTTTGTGATCATTTTCAGCTTTAATGTAAATAAAGGTGACCTACCGTTCATCAGAGCGTAGGTGAGGATCATGACTGAGTTGTTGAGGTGTCGGTTCTCCTCTCTGACCACGCTGAGCGTCGCTCTCTTCTCCTGCTCAGACGACTCTCGAGACGTGATACCGGACGACAGGTAGATGATCACCATGTCCGTGGCTGATGGAACACAGAAACAAAAATCCACACTCATAAGTTATATCCCATAAAATAGAGTTGATCATGTTGAAAAACAATAGCTGATCTCTGACGCGGCACACAGACACAAGCTTATATGCAGCACAAGTTCTCACTGGCACTCTGTTTGCAGAGACTGCTGGTGTTGCGGAGCAGCTGGAAGGCCTTCTGGAAGCCCGCAGCGTGCTGTGTGGCTCCGTCCGACGCCTTGATGTTGGAGATGAAGGTGCTCATCTTCCTCTTGGTCTCGCTGGTGGCCGGAGAGAGCAGACTCTTATAGCACTGGTCCAGAGAACAGGAGCGCACCGCCTCCGCCACTGACAAAATGGAGATCTGGAGAGGAGGGATAATGAGATTTCTTCATTTTCAAATGCATTTTACCATATTTGACACTCTCTAAACTCTGTTGAACTACGAATTCCTCATAATAAAGTCAGGTGAAAGAGCTCAAATCCCTTTCACTAACCTTGTCATGTTCATCGACGGCGTTGAGGATGACCAGCGCCGAGTCCCTGGCGATCTGAAGCTGGGTGTCGGTTACAGACGCTCCGTGGTCCACCATCACCACGATGTGTTTAGACTGAGGTCGCACTGCAGACACATACACCGGCCTGGAGGAGCACACACAAATACAGATACATGTCCAGATCAGACATGTGCAAACAACACATAATATGCCAGCATTTGTACTATGATAACACAAGGATGAAATAAACATATTTAAGTGCATTAACTACAAACACACGTGATGTAGAGTTCTGTGAGGGAAAAAAAAAAAAGACAAACATGACATGATCCTCAGTGTTCAAAAGATAAAAGCTTGATTCTCAAAAAGCTGACGGTGCTCACTGTTTGCCTGCTGTTAGTTTAAAACTAGGTCTACATCTATTATTTTGAGGTATAGCTTGAGGTACATATTAATATAGGTATAAGATCTCCCTATAGGATATAGGATCAGCTTGATGGGGTGCAGCGATTAGGGTGGTCAGTGCCTGTGTGTGTGGTCTGCTGGACAAGGACACACCAACGCAGGCTGGAGAAGGGGACTGATGTACTCACAAAGCCTCATTCACACTTGAAGCAAGCCAAGTAACGTCACTGCTCTCATGGCTGTGTGCCAGCTCACTGACTTAACAGCCAGAAAAAAATTCCAAAAGACATTAAGAGAAAAGAAGTGAGAGCCAAAGCAAAAAAACAAAAAAATGCACCAGAAAGCAAGAAAGAGACAAAAGAATATAGAAAGAAAAGACGAGAGAGAGAGAGAGAGAGAGAGAGAATAGAAAGGTATTTGAGCCGTGACCACAAGCAAAACCACAACACTGGAGGTGTGAGATTCCAGCAGGCTTTAGTGGTACAGCGCGACATTCCTGCCAAGGGCATGTGTGGTCAGGGTGTGTGAGGGCGGCATGCCATCCATTTGCCCTCTGGGCCACCCCACAGCAACTGACTGAGAGGAGGGTGAGGAGGAGCAGCAGCAGCAGGAGCAGGAGGAGGAGGAGGAGGAGCAGGAGGAGGAGGAGCAGGAGGAGGAGGAGGAGGAGCAGGAGGAGGAGGAGGAGGAGGAGAGGTGGATGAGGGCAGGAACAAGCTGATATGGTTTTGACATCAGCCTGCTCTGATACTTTGCCAGACGAGTGATGTCTGTTAACAAACTGCGTGTTTGGCAATAACTTTGAGCTTGTTAAACAAACGGAGACGTCGGTCTTCATACCTGCTGCGGTGCTCGTAAATCCCCTTGCACTGGAACTTGTGTGCAGGGAAGACTGTGAAGATGCCCTCCTCTGAGCTGAAGTACTGCCACTTTATCCCCGGGTTGGACTTCAGGTTGTCTGCCAACACTGTAGAGAAGGAACAGCAAACATGTTAAAAAAAAGAGAGAGGGAAGGACAAAGGGGACAAGGGAGTGAGAAACAGGGAGGAGAGATCAAGGAAGGAAAAACAAAGTTGCAAAGGCAGGATGTAAGGAAATAAAGTAAAACACATCAGAAAGTAAGAATTCAGTACTTTTGAGAGTTTCTCTTTATTTAGATTTATACTTTAATGTCACAACGTCTTTAAGGAGGGAGACCTCTCAAGTTCAGGGGTTATCTGTGATTCCGGTGTGAGTCCAAGATGGCGAGCAAAACTAATCTCATGATCTTATCTTAGTGTTGTGTAGGATGCTTGAGGCGAATTTGACCACATTACATTTGTGTTTATTCGCCCCAAACTGAGGACGTAGGCAACTGTATTTCCTATGATGGTGAAAGCATGACCCACTCTACTCTGCCTCTGATTGGCTACAATGATATTCTTACTTAAACCCTAACTAATCTCACTCCTCGGGCCTAAACTGCACAAACCCAACCAACAAAAGGGCCAATCCAAGTCAGGACTTCGCCACCCAAAGAACAAACATTTGGGCTACTGTACAGACATTAGTAGTAGCAGCAATTATGGTGTTGATCCAATATCTTCCCTGAGAAAATGTGTCTTCCTCGATCTTGTGTTCAACTAACCAGCATGCATTGTGTGGTGATCTGTGCGGGACTGGCTCATCTTAAAACAAGCCTATTTTAAACTCAAGTACATGCAAACTTTACCTTTCTCTCTGATAAACAGTTGTTTTCAGTTATTGGAATTTCATACCCAATTAAAATCTACACAAAGATTTGCAACGATGAGTTGTATACTCTGCTTTCTAACTGGACATGAAGTATAAACATGTAAATACATTTCTCCATACACCTTTCTTATAGAATAAATTAACTTGATGAACGCTTCACCTACTGCGAAGTATGCAGGGCATTTCTTTAATTTAGTCACCAAAAAAGCAGCCTTGACTGCAACCTCTGCAGAGACACTGAGCCTGAGTATTTGCTCAAAACTAACGATTTTTCTTTTTGCTGGGTCACGGAGTCAACAGTATCTTCACAGAGATTCCCTCACAAAGCCAGCAACTTCCTTTCCGCTCACTGCAACACAAAACGGCCTTTCACAAAGAGACGGGGGGAGGAGGGAGTTAGAGGGACACAAATAGAAACTTTGGGGCCTTCACAGGCGAAATCAGAGACCCAGGGAGGAAACAGAGCATGGCCATCAGAAGGCTTTATTAAAGTTACACAACACAATAATGCAGCTGTTAAATCAATTTGTTTCTTAAAAAACACAGACATGCAGACCAACATGGCAAATTCTCTAGCAGCATACCAAATTAACTGATCCTATGAATATAGATTGACAAGCTGGTCGAAACTTGTCTATAACTGTAGATTAAGGACTATGAAACAAACAATTTTAAAACACTTCGTTCTTTTCTATCTTTGCTTACATCCCACACAAGGCTACCACTTGTTTCTGGCTAGAGATTAATCATTAATATTCAGTCCAAAATAATATTTTTCTAAGACAAAGTGTGTTTGGTTTAGCCAGGTATTACTGTTCAACATCTAATTTCTTATGACTAATAAATATTCATTGTGGTTTCTGCAGGTCATTGGCAGCTGTACACATTCACCAACTATTTTGCCATTTAGCTGACTATTTGTTTTTATTCGGGTGGAGGTTTCCCAGAAGGGTAGAATTTCAATACTTTGTTAATTAAGTCTCTGGTCTTTGCCAGACATGCTAACCACCATTCATGCCTAACAGTTGGGTCTAAATAGTCTCAAAATGTGGACTTTGGCTTGTGATCCCATTGAATTAATCAGCTGCTAACGAGACCTGTTTCAAACTTTTCCAAACTCCCAGCAATATTGCGAGCCAAAGGCAATTTAATATTCTATGGTATGGGTGGAAAATCCTGTCAAATACTCAACTAAAGCAAAAATCCAAAACAAATATACACAAATATAAAACTTATAGAACTGTGAACCTGTCAACACTATAAACAGCATCAAAATGCCCCTCTGAATGCAGTACTACATTTTTGAGAGTTCACTCTTGCACCCCACTGTCGCCCATCATACATCATCCCTGCCCAGTCACTCCATCCATCTCTGAGGCTCATATAAACAGGAAACACTCAGTTGTGTTGACAGTGGAAGAAGGGCTGTGTATACATCTGTCAGGCTACAGTGCTCCACTCTGCCATCAGTGTTTGGATCTCCCCAGAAACAGATGGGCAAGCCAAGAAACAGGACCCAAATGACATTTGGGAAATTTCCTCCAACGTTCATTTAAATGTAGGTTCTTAATAACCTTTATTATCAATTAGTCAAGCCATTTGAACAACATTACAGCATCATTTTGCTATCCGTTTTCTCCATGATTTGAGCTAAATGCTAATGGGGATTGTATTGGACAAACAAAAATGTTCACCCAACAATGGTGCTACAAGTAAAATGAAGGGAGAATTAAAGTTGTTACCATCTATCCTGAGGGGAACATGAATGTCATGGAAACCCATCCAGTAGTTGTTCAGATATTTGAGTCAATATCAGCATGAATCCCACGCTGCCACTACAGGGTCAGGACATCAGAAGGCAGGGAACCATAGATGTCTGTTCCAGATGTGCCAGTGCAAGATATTTCACAAGATCAGGGATAACCTTCACCAACTGGTGGCACAATACGGAAAGTGTCCTGTGGGGGCCGTGCATTAGTGTAAACAATGTCACAGTAATCTGTAGTATAAATATTCTAGTGTGGACAACAGCGGTCGCCCTTGCTCTCCATAGAGACCCGGCGTTAGTCTGTTTTATAAACAAACAAAAAAATAATGGATTATACCTAGATTATTGTGATCATATGCATGCTTTTGTGGCGCTACATTTTTACTCTCATCACATGGGTTTTCAAAATAAAAACGAGGCCCTGTACGACTTGAGCAACGTGAGTGCTATACTTCTATTAGTTTGAGTTCTGTCAACTTGATGCAAAAGAAGTCACGGTCTCCTTACTGGACAAACAATGATTGGGTGATTGGTCACACACGTAACCAAAGAACTTGGCATGGTGAATGCAAGTGACAGTGTGCTGAGCGGGAATCCAATTTGAAGTCGGAGTTGTTGGAACGGATAAAATGCACCAAAATGGATAGAATTGCACAGGAAGTAAGGAAGGCTGCAACAAGGGAAACATGGATGAAAAGGGAAAAACTGAAAGAAAGAAGATGGATCAAATTAGTCCTCTAATCACGCTGCACTTTGCCACCAGTCTTCTCTCATCTATTTGTTTTTTCAATCCCATCTGCTGCTATCACTAGTGAGGCCTTTCACATCCACTATCTCTCCCCTAGCTCCCCCTTCCTCCCCTTGGATAAAAAGTAAAATTGAAGATGAGGAGAGAAGATGGAAAGAATACCTTGCTGTCTTGATACAATTTCTCTATTTCAATCAGCTCCCACCCCTCCTCTCTTCCCCTTCATTCATCATTCTCTCCCTCTCAATTATCCCTCCCTCTCTCTCTCTCTCTCACCCGCTTCCCCCTTCCTTCCCCCTCTGTAGCTGCTTGTTTAGACTGGGCTGAGACAAATGGGAGAGAATGAATGCGCTGGGAACGTGGGGGTCAAGGAGGGCTGAGTGTGAGGGACAGGGAGAGGAGAGTGGTAACTTGAACTCGCCGTGACTGGCTTGCAAGGAAAATAACACCCAGCCGATGATGACGTGTTATGAAAGGCCGTCATTATAAATGGTTGGCAGAGCGAGGAGCAGATTGGGACGTCTGGAAAAAAATGGGTGGGGTGGGGGCAGTAGAACAAATGAAGACCAGAAGAAGAACAAATGATGTTGGAAGCTTCCTGTAAAAAGGGACAGAAGAGAAGGGCAAGGGCAGTACCCAGGGTGCCATGGAGGTGCAATGATTCACATAAACTAGGTGTCCTCCGAACACGTCGAGGCATCGGTTCCAAATGGACAAACGTGAAGGCGGGATGAAAAACTGGGACTCATGTAGAGATGTAATTAACCGTATGAAAGGGTGTACCGGCACACACTTTCAGATTTACAAAAACAACAAGTATTCTGATGGAGCCACCCAGTTTCTGATGTCTGTAAAGTGTGGGGAGGGTGGAGGTTTCAGCGGCTGTTTGATGGTCCAACAGGCACTTAATGTGAAGGATACTGATGTTGCAGAGTTCTTTTAATTATTATTATTAACAATTACGCCCACAATTATTTAATTTTCAACAAGTTTCTGTTATTTTACAATAGACTGCGGTAAGTAAGAAAGCCATGTAATTGAACATTCTTGCGTATTGTTTTTTTAAATCCCTGAATTCTTTCTAAAAGGTAACTTTAGTGCTTGCAACTTTGTAATATTGGGCAACCCAACCCCCACCTATGTGGTTAAAAGGAAAGGTGTTTTTGAAGTGCGAAAATTGATTTTTATTTGACTTTGACTGGTAAATACGGTTCAGAAATGGTTCAATTTTAGGCAGAAAAAAAATATTTTTTGTTAATAGTTTTCTGTATTTCTTTTGTAGAAATATTTAAAATATTTAAAAATGTACACTCACTCACAAATGTTACAGAGATCGGTTTAGCTTGCATTATTGTAATCATAAAAAGACCTGGAGGGAATGTGTGCTGGACTGAAACTAAAAGACACAAAGAAAAAATCTGGAAAATAAATGGGTAGGAGTTAGTTCAATATTCCGGCCAATATGAGTGATGGATGCATGCAGTACAGCTGGATCTTCTGTGGAAGCAGCGGGAACATACCGTTAACCAAGTGACGGCATCAGAACAGAAACACACGCAGGGGAAAGTTGGCCTTTCTTTGCCTGTTCTTTTATGGAACTTGGTCCATTTTCCTCCTCATCAAACGCAGACTGACATATGTGGTGCAGACACACGCACACAGCTAATGCAACGTGCTCATGCAATCTGGAGCCTCAATAAACATACAGCGGGATCAATGAGAACACCATTAAACTGTTTTGTATCGTTCACTTGCGTGACTTGTGAGGATGCTGTTGAGGTTGCATCCAGGTATCACAACTGGAATACACCGCAACTGATTCCATTTCCATTTTAGGTAAAGTGAGGCATGAAACAAAGAATTGACAAAGCCCGTTAACAGGATAGTCAAAACATACGCTAACTGAATACAATCGCAGAGTTCAAAGTCAAAAAGTTCATTTGATCTCAGGCTGTAAAAATAATTTAAAATCAAACCAGAAGAAAAACAGTGGAGAGACAGAAAGAGAAGCAGTGTGAGTGAGGGAGCACAGGACCGACACACAGCTAATTATTTCCATCTCTGATCAATGTCCTCTCCTTTTAACATTTCAGAAGATGAGAACAGAAAAGATTATCCAACTTCTTAATTTGAATCTGGTTCCCATGCCAATTGCTGTTAAATTATTCAACATCTGGCCTGGAGTCCACAGTAGAAACCAATTAAGTCTCAAGTTTTAATGGTTTAAGCTTTGCGTTTCCACTTTTCATTTGTTAAACTGGTCAGTGTGTACGCTAGCAAATCATTCTGTTTATGTGGTGTGTGTGTGTGTGTGTGTGTGTGTGTGTGTGTGTGTGTGTGTGTGTGTGTGTGTGTGTGTGTGTGTGTGTGTCAAACCTGAGTTGAGGTCCCGTCCAGGGTTGAACGCTCGGCTGTTGACGTTGGGGGAAAGTCTGTCACAGCAGATGGTCTTGGAGACATTGGTATTGAAGTTTCCATCAAACCTAAAAACACACAAACGGGCAACATTTGAGAGGTGTGTGTCAGGCTCATTTGTTGGTGGAGCAGATCTGCATTTCCTCTCAGCACCAACAGATGTACTAATACTACTCCTCAGCTTAACTTCCAATAAAACCAAACCCACAGGTTTGCCAATACCTCTGATTTTATGGTCACGTTTTATCTTTAAAATTAAAAAAGAAAAAAGCTTTTGACTGAGCTCTACATGCTTTAAACAAATAGAAAAGGTTAATGCAACATGAAACATCTGTTGAATCTAATCGCCCCAACTCGTTTCATCTGAGAAGAGTTGTATTGCTGGCTTTATCGTCTGTTGCCCAGACCTCACATTAAATCAGGACTAATTGGCTCGTGAATAATATTTTCCATGGAAAACTACTTAAATTCTGCTTTTCTCCCAACTAAGTCAATGCAGAGTTCCCTGAATACATCTGAATGTCATTGTAGGAATGGTAGCCTGGATAATGTGATGACTCAGATCATCTGTCACTGATCCTTAAACTTGTATTATCAGTCTCTGTCGTTTCCAAATCCTTGGAAATCAGTTTGGGCGTCAAGGGGAGACTTCAGGTCAGCTGGATACGAGACACTTCGTTTATAAATGTGTGCATCACTGTGGCCAGCGATGGAGAAAGTCACCGTATACAAATGCCAGGTCACTTTATAATATGTATCAAATACATTCATCTAAATGAAAATGAATTATCAGAAAAATTAGGTTATGAACACAAATGTATCACAAATCCTGCATCACATCGTATAACCGTTTATTAAAGGCATATTGCATTTGTTCCACAGCCTATTCTTTTGGGTAGTCACCTACAAAAATACACCAAAACAAAAGCGCACATCTGTGTCCTCGGTGTGAATATTAATGTAATTTGGCCCAAAACAGCAATGTTTTTTTTTTAATCTGCTCCTTCTCTCGTGCACTAAACAAAGTGTCTGTTGACACTGGAGCTACGCCTGATGGCAGCAATGCGACAGCAAACCTCTGACACATGGGGATTTGCAGTGTTGTTCTGTTGTTCTCTGAGCTCGTAATGAACAAATGCTTTATTATGTTTCAAAATATCATGCTACACGAGCTCTGTTGATGTGTAAGAGATGCGGCCCAGTAATGCAGCGTTGTCCTCGAGCAGGCTCACACAGTCGCCATCAGCACGTCCTTAACGCATGGCTTTTCTACGAACATCTTTCATTTGTTCTGGTGATAAGCAACAGCAGGGTATTTTTAATTTTCTCTGAGGTAAGGGGTGTGTGTGTTGATGAAGCCTGGTTTCCAGAGCTCGTATCTAGAGTTAAGAGCTTAGTTAAGAGTTAAAAGGGAAGGTATGCAGAGGAGCAGCCTGTTCTGCACCAAGCCCGGACGCTTTGATCCTTCCTGGCTCAGTCAGTCAGTCAGTCAGTCAGTCAGTCAGTCAGTCAGTCAGTCAGTCAGTCAGTCAGTCAGTCAGTCAGTCAGTCAGTCAGTCAGTCAGTCAGTCAGTCAGTCAGTCAGTCAGTCAGTCAGTCAGTCAGTCAGTCAGTCAGTCAGTCAGTCAGTCAGTCAGTCAGTCAGTCAGTCAGTCACACACACACACACACACACACACACACACACACACACACACACACACACACACACACACACACACACACACACACACACACACACACACACACACACACACACACACACACACACACACACACACACACACACACACACACACACACACACACACACACACACACACACACACACACACACACACACACACACACACACACACACACACACACACACACACACACACACACACACACACACACACACACACACACACACACCTCCCTGTGCTTGCAGACATGGCCCGGTTTGACGGACAGGTGCTGTGATGGCAGCGTTTGAACTTCACTCATTTAGAGTCCCATAAGGCCAAAGTCATTACTATTCTCCTTCAACTCACTTTGCATAGAAACGGTGGGCAAGACGCTCAGCATAAATGTGCGCCAGATAAAAAATACCCTTGCAGCCACTTTGAATTCCACATCAAAAACACGAGAACAAGAAAGAGCGAGAGCAACGAGGGGAGGAGGGCTTCGACTGTGATCAAACATTTTAATGAGGGCAAGAAAAATCGGTTTGGCAATCCGGCTGGAAAGACACAAGCCCAAACACCAGCACAAGCTTGATTTGATTTAATAAATATAAAGAATATAAGTCCATGTATGGTCCAAACTGAATGTGCAGTGCTTTAAGTAATTATTCCATTGAATATGCATATTAATAATGCATTGTTGGAATGCTTGCTTGATTACCATACCACCCACAAGGGGTTGTTCGCTATGCAGCAATTAGAAGAGATCCTGAGGACAATTCAGCAGATAGAAAGCACCAGTAATGGGCCGGTGAGTGTCCTTAAGAAAGATTCAAACTGTGTTGTTTCCAGAAATTTGGTCCGAAACCCATTTCCTTTGCTTTTCATACAGAATTAAACTAAAATATAAAGCATCAAGGTCTTGCAAGAGAAAAAAAAAAAGTCTTCAGTTTTGCAAACAAATCTTTACACTGGAGAAAAGACACGGAGCCTAGTGTCTCACAGTGGAACAGGCAGACACCTCTAAATAAGGCAGCACCTGCTGGGTTCAGCAGTGACTTGCCATAACATCCATTATATTAAGATGTGCCCTGCTGCAAGAACACTATAGATCCACAGAGGAGGCAATCGCATGGCATTCAAAAAAGCTAATGAGTACAATTACCTTGAAGAGGCTCGCCGTTGTGCGAGCTCCACGTCAGCAGTGATACTCTTTCTAACGCGTTTGCAATCCCTCAGTGGATGGCGGCGGGGAAGCAGGCAACATGCTAGCTGGAGAATGGAGAGTGCTTAAATAAAGCTCTATCCAAACACATTTCATTGTGATATCAACAGAGCGGAAACCTGTTCGGTACCCAGCAGCTACTTTCACAAGGGAGGAAAAAGCTGCAGTGGATTTTAATGCCAAGCTCTCTTTTTTTTTGCAGTAGTTTCCAATATTTTGGCCTGCCTCATGTGTGTAAATGAGTGGGCAAAATATTAATAACAACTCAAAGTCAACCAATCTGAAACACAGTTTTAAATGTCTTGAATATGTTATCGCAAAGTAGAGTGTACAGCTCTAAATAAATCAACGAATAACTGTGACGAAAATGATGAACGTGGGAAAAATACTGCAGACAGACACACACGCCACAATAGTAGCAAAGATAACTTCACTAAAGGAATGCTTGTTGCTTTATTGTCGAAATATCTGCACAGGGATTGTATATGCCGAGCTGAATCTGACGCCCTCCTTGATTTAGACCCTCACACGGCGGTATAAGGGAGGATCAACTAGGATTGGAGTTGGGGTTTTACAAAAGGCAGATTACAGACTGGGCCAACGGGACCAGAGCCCCGGGGCCAACTGGGCGGTGGGTCCCGCGCTGGCTGTCCCGAGGGTGATCCATGAACTAAGAGGTTTTTAGGCACCGTGAACGCACCACAAAGCAAAAATAAGTAAGGGATGTTAGGAGAGCTTCTGGCTGCCGGATTGATCTGGAGAATGAGCCCCTTTTGTTGGGCAGGTTTTTCAAAATCACTCATGTGACCAAAAATATGATGATACAAGTCTGCACTGCTTAAACTATCATTGAATATCAGCTGAGGGGAGGAAGGAAAATTGACGGGGAAGGACTGTGAAGAGAAGGGAATATATCAAGAGGAGGAAGAAAAAAAAAAGAGAATAAATAAATGTTAAGTTTAAGGGTGGGCACGGACGAAGGAACAGAGGAGATATTGAGACATTAGGACAGAGAGAGAGAGAAAACATTTTCACCTGTTAAAGTCACTTAAACAAACCCCCTCCCAACCTGCCTGGGGTTTTGCCATCTCCTTCTCTAATGTGTTTCATCATCTTCATCGTGCTGACTGAGCAAGCAGAAGATCAGATTGATCTGAAGCTCACCCTCTTGAGTAGCTGCTCCCTGGTGCCAGATATACTCTTGATCTGGACTGTAAATCTGCCAAATAGCTCAGATGGTGAGAATTCCTCTCCAGAAACACAAGCTCTGTATTAGCATCACGCTGTCCTTAATCTTTATGTTTCATTTATGAGTGAAGGTATTGGACCTTCTGCAATATCATCCCGCATATTATATGATATGTTATCTGGTGTTCTGCTTGGCGACCCAGACCCATGCTATGTGTAGAACACTTTGAGGTGAAAAACCTGCAATTAATAGATTGAATATTACGGATCATATTTCTGTGCTGTGATATAAAGAGACCCGTTTACATAGCGCATATAGTTTAAAGCCTTGTGGAACTTACATTTTAGTTAGGATAGATAGAACCAAACGACTTTTCATGGATTGGACAAAAATATGATTCAAACTATTTTTTTTTTTAATCTTCCCAAAACCCTTTCCAAACAGAAAGGTCGTATCTATTTGATGGTATTGGAAAAGTTAAATCCTGATTAATGAAGGAGGATTAATATTTGTCAGATAGAAGCAGGTTTACAAAAAAGTATTTCTTGAAATGTGTCGGGACACAGTTCAGGAGATGGTGATGGACGTAGACTTGATCTCCTGTGAATCTTGGAACAAACTTTCATGTCTCAGGATAAATTGTAATAACTTTGCTGCTTTCCCTTCCCATCCAGCAGCAGCGTCCCCTGCTTGTGTAACAGCTTTGACCAACAGGCTGCTGGTGAAACACTGATAGAATGGCCCCGCCTTTATGGACACCATGCCAAGTTGTGTTGGGTTTCCCCTCAACCTTTATCTTCTGCTATTGTGGTGAGGCACTTTGCATCTCACAAGAACTCCTCAGGATTATATGAATATCATTTTCCTGGCACAGTACATTTGCAGCTTATCTCCTCAGACCATAAAATGCCATCTGGGCTGCTCCCAAGCACACTTCTCACTTTAACAACTGCATAGCAGTGGAACTGTTGAAACGAGCACCTGGAGATCGCATGTTAAAAATACAAACACACCAACTCCACGAGTCACATATTTACTATTTTTAGGTCTAGCCTGTTGTTGAGGCAGAGCGGCGATTAAAGCATACCGCCGGGCGCTAAGCGCTGCCCTCGGTGGCCTCCGTGTGAAACGATAGCCTGCTAGCTTGACGGCTAAAAGACACGGACACCCTGTGAACCACCTGATCCCCCTCTAAACTGGCTGACCTGACTGAGACCCCCAGAAGCAGCTGATGCCTGAAACTAATGAAGGGCACTGTGAAGTGGAGTACTGAGAGCTAAAGTCATAGATCCTGTTCAACCAGGAACCGGATATTAGTTTATTTACTGTCCACCGGCCTTCTTCAGAATTTTATGTCTTTATTAAATAAGACAAAATCCCTTGAATGGATGCAAGGGATGTTGCTGTTGTGGCATAATAGGCACCTGCTGGGCCATAACCTTTTGGCCATTTTTTTAAATTTTTTTTTTTTTTTTTAAATGTAATAGTTTGAACAAAACTGTATAATGCTTGAGCTTTACCAGTTTGCTGATGATGTTTGAATAGCAATCATTACAGCTGGATATTTTTTAGGCGAATACCAATACCTGTATTTGAGAGTTTCGGAAATCAACAGGCAATATTTATAAAAACATAATTGAACATAAAAGGTGAAGATACACTTGTCAGTTCTCTCTAGTGGACAAACAAAGTACCCGCAACACTTCCTCGTTTCTGAATGATTATAGGTGTATATATAGTATATATATATATATATATATATTTGGCATTTCAATGGTTTCAGTTCTTCTTGCGTAGCCAACATATTCACAGAATCAAATTCTAAAATGATTAGTATGGACTAACTAATTGTTTTAAGAACAAAGGATTTGTTTAGTATTCAAAAACTACAGTTCCCGTTAGCTAGAGACATACAGGAGGAGCCCATCATAGCCCGACCTAACCTGAGAGGTGTTCGGCTCTTCAGCTGCTTCCTGCTGCAGAGGGCTCAGGAAGAGAAAGCTAAAGTATTCTCACGATCCGACATGGACCTAAAAAATAAAAGCAGGAGAGCTTTGTGCCTTTTTCCTCCCCTGAGGAAGATCCTTTGAAGTTCAGGGATCAGTCGGACTCAACAGTTCGGTATGTCCACCCCCCCACCCCCCACCAGTGTGCCTCCCCCTGCATCATCTCCACCTTCCTACAGTGTCTTATATCCTCTTTTTCCATGATTCCTCGATGATTTTAGACCTGGCTTTAGAGCACATGTGTCTGGACATAAATAAAACGTGTCTGCATGTGAACAACTGTTGAATGCATGTACAGTATGTTGTGTGCATGATTCGGCTACAGGTGGTCACTGGCCCTGAGCCAGGCAGCCTCCTCTCTGCACGAATGAAGAAAAAGACAGGTGACCTTGCAGCCTCGCGAAAACTTCAGAGAGAAATAACTGGTTACATCGGCTGATAAAGAGGGGAGAGAGACAGAGAGAGAGGGAGAGAGAGAGGATGATGGGTAGAGACAGCTGCTGCTCTGCAGATTAGAAGTGAAAGCAGCTCTCAGCTTTGAACTGTGTTTTCGCCTGCTGGAGTTGGTGATTGGCTGAAAAGCTGGGTCTACAAAGTAGGCTGGGGCAATATTAAACTCCGTCAGTAGAGGACTTGAATCTGAAATATTCGGTCTCACACTGGAATTCATAAAAATAGTTTTTTTGTAATGTGGGCACCCTTTTCACAAGGCCTTGTGACGCGTTTCCCCAAACTATGTTTAAAAGAAACACAACGCAGATAATAAAGACATTTCCCCACCGAAGAGCTGGGCAACGTTGCCGGGATGAGAGACATCTAGAAAACTTACTTAGCCTGCTAGCCTCGCAACCGGGGCTCGGGTGTGATCCAAGATGGTCACAACATTTTTTTTTAAACAAGGACGAAATGGGGATTTGTGTGCATGTGCGTGTGAACTTAATGCAATGTATAGAGAGCAGAGTACAGGTGTTAACAGTGGGAGAGGGCTTTACAGACAGAATGAACCTCCTGCGGAGAGTGTGTGTGTGTGTGTGTGTGTGTGTGTGTAAGTTACTCACTCCATCATAGATGCAGGTATGGAGCAGCAGTCCTGTATTGCAGTGAGCGGAGAGGTGAGGTGGGCGGTGTACGAGGCCTCCACCACCTGCTTGTTCCGGTTCACCACGTCCAGGTAGCGGTTAAACTTTTCACGGATCTTTTTGGCCAACTGCACAAATGAAACAGACACACATCAACAAGTCAGTGATTAGTGGCGACACCATCAACTCACATGTATATCTTGCTTGCTTAAATCCAATTTGACCCGATACATTTGTTGTATTATTCTTTTATTAAAAACACAACTACATATACAGGGCTCGACAGTAATTCCTTGACTGTTTTGAAACATTTGTATCCTCTTTTTAGGATATATAAAGTAGGGACAGCTAACAGCAGAGCGTGCATCCCAAAATACATTATTCATTAAGACTTTTAAGAGTTGCATTAGTGACAAATAGTCAGAACCAGAAAACGCTGCATGTGTGTTGGTGCGTTTTAATTTTTCCCCAAATCCAATTTATTTTTTTGCTTCTCAATTTCATCTCCTCTCCATCTTGTTGCTGATTTGTTCTCAATAAAGTTTATTTTCACAGTGACCTCTGCTTTCTTTTCTGTCTTTGTGTTGTGAATACTAATAGCTAACCTCTAAATTCAGCCGTCTTCCGTCAACAATGATGTGATGGATGTAAAAGGTAATGCTAGAATTCTCCATCGGTGCAGGTAAAGCACACTGTGCCGTCTCTGTCTTCAGGTTGCCAGAACGTTGACCACAAACCTCACCGCTGAATGTTTTCCATGATTACATGTATATCCATGTTGCTCGAACCCCAAATCTGACAACACTGCTTCGAAATGTTACGATAGACCTTTACATAAACATGTGTATAGCCTGCAAATGTTTCCCTTTTATGAGCTGTGAGCCGCATGAATTATGACCTGGGACAAAGGAAAAGGGATGCGCCTGAGCTGGGAGTCGCATCTAAGTGCAAGAATACATGTGTAAATGAAGATTTCTGTTTCATTTAAAAAAATGTCTCATCAGGATATGTGTGTGCAATGATGGAAACAATAAAGTCTAAACTAAAGATCATCTTGCGATAGAATGACACCAGTGACGACGCCATATTGGGCCCAATCGGTACTTCCCTACTCCTCTACTTTCAGCACAGACCACACCCATCTTCCACCTCAGCCTTCACTACACACCTGTAATGTTTTGTGACTTTACCTTGCACGGTTGTGACGTTGTGACGTTTAGCAATGAAAGAAATCTGTCCACAAACAAGATAGACTTATAAATACCTGATACACTTATAAAAAACGCTTCTGTTGCAGTTCCTGCATCCGTAAACGTCTTTAACATTAAGACAGACTCACAAGGTGGAAACAAAACAATACCGGGCTGATACAAATGGCAGTGGTCTGAATTCTTTCCGAAGCCATTGTAAATTACCTTCTCAGCCTTGTTGAATACAGAAAAGGGCTTATTTTCACAGTAACTGGAGCCCCTTTGTTCACATCCCATAATTACCAGTGCCTGCAAAAGGGCTGCGATTCAAGCCAGGAACAAGGAAATGTACCGCGACACACTGACCGCTTGTACACCTAATCAGCCGGCCGCTATTCCTATTAGAGGTTTAACAGGGGCCCGAGGCACAGCCCGCAATTACTACACACACACACACACACACACACACACACACACACACACACACACACACACACACACACACACACACACACACACACACACACACACACACACACACACACACACACACACACACACACACACACACACACACACACACACACACACACACACACACACACACACACACACACACACACACACACACACACACACACACACACACACACACACACACACACACACACACACACACACGAAATGGGCCAGTGTGGGCTGAGGGGTGTTTCCACAGCTGGGAGGGGAGAGGGCGACAGAGGGAGAAAGTATGACTCGACTTTAGAGAAACCAGAAACGTCGAGCCCTGCGAGTTAGAGCTGAAGTTACCGTCCGCCTCATCGCAGCCAAAGCAAACCTGCGCTCTGCAGATTAACCACACTTTCCAAAGCACGGGGCTCCTCTCTCCGACCCATCCAACCAGATTTAGGGATTACAGCCCCCAGAGGGGTCGGTCCTGCCACAGGACTGGAGAGAGGGGAACGGGTGCACCCCGACGTCTCGGATTGGGAGTTTTGAGGTTTGTTGGCCGGCCATCAACCAGTCACTGCTGGTGGTGTTCAGACCAGGACTTACTCTGATGAGTAGAACAAGGACACTGGTCCAAGTCGACACGACGAAGAAACGGCACGTCTTGCTTCTACTTGGATTCACTGATTTTGTGATTGAATGAGTGTATGTTAGCTGTCAGAAAGTGTTGATAAACTTCCACACTGCTGACTTTGTTTCCTCCAACGAATGGGATTTTTTAGCATGATTGAATAAAGTAAAGAAATGTTTTTTTAATACATAAATGGAAAAAGAAAGCTTAGTGTAAGTTTACAATGTAAGAAACACCACTATGAAATCTAAATGATACTGATATGAGATACATTTATGAATTTACCAGTTTAAAAAAAAAATATATATATCTGTATTCCCACATAGTGCTATTTTGTGCAATAAACATAAAATGTGTCATACAGCATTAATTGTTTGTTTAAATGTACTTTTATAGGGCAGAAAAGTGACCATGCCTATAACGTAAATCCTCAAAGCAGGAATACATTTAGTAAAGTGATAGAATGGTGAACACCACATAGCGGAGTAGACATGAAAAACAGGAGATATAATCAAAATCTCATTTCTCTCTTGAATGGAACCATTTCTGGTTGTCCTTTTCCTTCCATTTCTTAAATGTCAGCTTTTGAAGGCCTCATCTACCTGAGCGGTGACAGCCGTAACACTCCCTCACACACAAAGAGTTGTATCCTGAACTAGTGCCGCAGTAGTAATGTGGGAACATGTGTGAATAGAATGAATTGAACTGGGTGTTTCCAGTATTATGCGTGTCTAAAGTGATAGGGAAACTGATGGACCAAGAACCTTTTCCAAGCTGCGCAGTCGGCCGGACTGAAGACAGCCGGCTTCAACATTTCCTTTTCTGCGGTTAGAGGAACTACAGCACCAATCCTTTATGAATATGGATAAGTGTAGCGCTCAAAGAAACACTTCCAAAGCATCCACTTCACAGAGCTAACGGCCCACAAGACATAGTCAGAGAGTCATCTAAACCTTTAGAACTTATATGTGAAATATATTTCAACTAATGTTTCAATATAATAATTGATCTCCTTCACTGAATCGATCTAGCCAAGATAGCAGTGTATTTCTACATAATTAATACTTATTAGTCGGCGTATACCGTGTTATTCTGCTCGCTCAGTATTTGGGTTTGTTGTTAAAACAAAGCCTGGGAGTCCAGCATGAAAACATACCGCAACCGTGACCTGGGACGGCGACATGTCAGCGAGTCAAACGAGACACGAGACAGAGCGAGGGAGAGGGACGGCTGCTGTCATTAGAGAGGGACAGATGTCTGCGTGTTTCTCTGAATGATTCATTTCCAGAGGAGAAACTCATCTTCACGGCCAGAGGATCCTCTCCGGAGCTCCTCGGCCTCTCGCTTATTATTAGCATTGTAGCCGAGGTTCCCGTTTAGGGAAATGCCTTTTGACCTAATCTACACACTAAGAGAGACTTGCACAACAGGTTATGATTATCATGATGAACTCTCAATAGTGGAAACACTAGGGGCTGTTTCAATACTATTCTCGTGCAAGTCGGCGTTGAGAAGAAGAAACGACAATGCGCCAAGGCCAATGTGGAGCTGCCTCTGGAATAGTAAACAGCTGTGCAAGGTGATAGATATTCTATATTTCACACACATGCCTCGACACAGATGGATACGGTGACGCACACACAGCAGCAAGGACGCAGGAGAGATGAAAACAAACATCCACCCGTCTGTTCTTGCTGGTGGCTGTTTACCAGCCTGGTGTTGTTTACCGTCACTCTTCCACGATCCCTGACGCACGAGTGGAAACGCACACGCACGTACGCAATCATGTTTAACTTGATGCCGGACAGCAAGGTTTCTCAAATCGAGGTCCAAGATGGCGTGCATACATTTTGACTTGTGGATTTAAGGTCATGGAAAAGATGCCGTTCTCTCCATCAAGCCTTCATATTCTGTCTGACTGCAGCTGTGCACTCATATTGTGAGCAGAGAGAGAGAGAGAGAGAGAGAGAGAGAGAGAGAGCTCACACACAAGTGGAAAAACAGACAGAGGACTTCAAAGCCAATGAGACGGCAGCCGCAGAATTTTAATAAACCACCTTATCCCTCTGATGGCGAGTGTATGTGTGACTGCGAGTGTGTCTGTTTATTGCTGCTGAATTGAAAACTACACAAGAACAGAGACAGACACCATCCATGGTGCATGCATGCACTAAAAAGGCACGCACACACACACACACACACACACACACACAAACACACAGTTACTCACCTGCTGTACTTCCGTCTCTCCGTTTGATGTTTTCTCATTGTATGAAAACGAGTTGAAAATCGTCTGTTGGGAGAAAGAAGCAGAGACGGTGACGTTAGATCAGAGGGATGCAGAGAATTCGGATCAGATAACTGAAAAACATCCCCTGAGGAAGAGTATTGCCAGAGTTCCTTTATTGAAATAGATTTTCGGTCCATGTGTTGCTGAGCAGAACCCTTTTGTTATCATCACTCTCTGATTACATCTACGAAATGTGTCGATACAAAAGTTATTTCCCTGTAAAAATAGGCAAACTATTGCATTATTGTCACAGGTTTACCAGAGAGAATAAGCATTCACGCCTCTTTATGTTCAGAGCCATGACTGTACTTTCTCACATTTACAAAGAATCCAGTCCAACCAGGACCTTTTTGTGGGTGGGTGCCGTGGATGCCGATTAAACCTACCAGCTATAATGAAGCTGCCACCGGGGCTCTGGATTATTCAGTATTTTTAGAGCCATTTGTGTTAAGTAACCACATTAAATATATTGAAGTATCTGATTAACTTGTTTTGTTCAACAAAATGATTTAAATTCATCAAATAAAGCATCAAATAATATTCTGTCCTGCCTGTAACAAAACCATAGGAACAAATCTGGCCCCTTTCAATGCTTTGCTCATCATACTTGATCGATTTCTGCCAGCATTATCAGATTTGGCACAAACAAAAGCTGTGTTGACAAGTTACGTAAGTGAAGGTGTCCCCCTTGTTTGCACAAGTTGCATGTGCCTTGTAAGCCAAGAGTTCTGTGCACAAGTGTGACGCTGCAGTAAGACGAAGGCAACGGCACATGAGGGACTGAACCTTCAAAAATATTTCCTTGTTTTACTAATCTAGCAGCATTTTTCTAATAATAATATAGGGAAAATCCAGAGTTTAAAGATGTCCAATCGCACTGCTGGAAATGGCATTTTGATCTGTCAAGCACAGGTCTGAATGCTAAAGGTTTGCTTGGTGACGTATTTACAGGTCGTCGGTATTGTCGATAGTGTAGTGTTTTGATAGCTCCTTTCAAAAATATTATGGGACTACAGGTAATTGAGACAGGTGCATCTGGAGCCACTTTATTACAGGTCCAGAGAGAGCGATAAACCTGGTTATCCGCCAAAGCAACCAACGTCTGTTTAGACCGGGGAGGGAAATGCGTCACCTGTCTGAATCTGGAGGTCGGCCATAACACTAAATGAAGGTTTTCATTAGCCTCGAAACACAAGGTGATGTTGAATTTCCCCATCCACCTTCCAGACTGAAACATTTTAATAGTCCCTGATTTATATTGTTAAGTGAATATGAAGCAGAGCGCTACATTAAGGCGTTGAAAAACAGAATGAATCCTGGTGTGACCTCAGCCTTAACACACGCTAAGAGAGTTCCAGAGACACATTTTAAGAGCTGCCCGAATAACACGCGCACACACCCCTCTTTTTCAGATGGTCTGCTGAGTCCCGGCAGCTAAACATTCTCTCTTTTTCTTTCTTCCTCACACACTTTCCAAACAGACAGCAGTGCCGTGCAGTAGCTACAAACAGAGTAAAACTAATGTTTGTGCTGAGGCAACAGGTTGGCAGGTGCTGCACACAAAGCCTTAAAGCACCTGGTTCCTCATTATAGCCATTTCCTGCTGCCTGTCCACACCTTTTGTTAGACACATTCCAGAGGACACCGATTACCCAGAATGCACCACATCCAAATAAACTGGAGCTGATTCACTATAGACTGTTGTTGCCTATCCATGGCTACACTACAAAGCACAGCAAAACAAAGTGTCACAGGTTTCACACTGTTAAAGGTTAGAGAGGTTCCTTTACGATATTATAGCCTTCAAAACATCAGAGGACACTTAAACCATGCCTTAAAAAATATATCGTATTTGATGTCCACCTTAAAAAGAAATGTGACTTAATAGTACCATTTTGAAAGTAGTCCCGCAACTATGATTATTGTTATTAATAGATTCATATTTTATTAAGTATCAAAACCTTTGCATATCAAAAAAGCACAGATACAAAGATGCAGATAAACAAATGCCTCTTAACTGAAATATCTCCTTTATTCATCCCATAAGGCCATTCAGGTAATGTAATTTCTGAAAATCTCTTTTAAGTGGTCTAGAAACAAGCACAGTGCTAATTATCAATCTGTCGTCAACGGATCATTAACAAAGTGCTCACTTTTGATCCAGAATGTCTAAATGGTGTCAGCAGTCGTTTTGATTGCTTTTGAGCATATTCCTTTCATTTTACAGAAGCACGAGACCAACGGAGACGTGCTATGCAAACAGTTTCATCAGGTTATCCACACACACACAGTTATCGACAACGTGCCACACCAGGCCCAGACAGTCTACTGTACCATAACCTTCTTAGTAGGAAAAGAAGGTCCAGAGTTGTAGAACTGTCAAATAAACACAAACAAACACACAAACAGAGCTGCCACTATTTAGCAGGAGTCATGTGCCCTCTAAACACTACAGTAACAGAAGAGAAGCAAACTGGGCGGAGAAATAGGAACTGTATTGTAGAAACCCTTTGTTTCCATAAAGCCAGCAATTCTGATAAATTGAGAACAAATCCGGAGGAGAGAGAACTCCTGTTGTTGATTAGCCACGGGTTAGCTGTCTTTCCCCCAGTGCCAGGAGTGTTTGTTGTTAGAGCTGCTTTGCGGTTTTCACAGCTATGGAGCAGCCGGGGAGGAATGCTCCGCTCTGAAACCTGAGAGGCCTGAGGCAGCCTGGGCCACCGTGAGCCTGTGGCCTCCCCTGACCCATAATCAAACACTGAAATGTACACAGACACATTCACACCAGTAGAAAGGCGCACACTGACAACAGCACGGTGTCTGGGGTGCACCCCGGCTTCCCATACGGCGCACCTCCTCCGGTAGGGCTGGGCAGTACGGAAAAAATACAGGATGACGATGAGGAAGAAAAAAAAAAAATCACTTAAATTATCCAGTGGCTGTCCAGCACACTGGTAGAAATGTGTCACGGTCAGTATTTTAGTGTTCATTTCTTCTAAAATGTACCTATAAAATACATTTCAAACAGGCATTTGAATGATAGGTAGATGATAAACAAAAAGTAATACACACATTCTCCATCCGTTTACCCAATAGGACAGTTGGGAACAACGATATTTTCCTGAAAACGCTCCATCTTAAACATTATGAACCTTTTGCCTCATTAATCAAGCTGTAGATTAAAATAATTGTGTCGCTACAGCATGTCGAGTGCATGTACAGCAATCCATTTGGATGACCGACGAATCAAAGTAACAAACAAGGCGGCATGGCTCGCCCCAGCTTTTCGTCTAATGTCAAGTCAAAGGGAGGCGATGCACAGTGCTACCAGCGGTAGGAGCGCTGCAATGCACCAACAAATGCAGGACGGAAGAATGCAAGCTTGTAAACAATGGTGGATTCGAAATAAATAAAATCAGCTTTGCAAATGTTTGTATGAGGATGAATATACACTGAGCATGTTTGTTAGACCTCATGGATACACACACACACACACACACAATGCATTTTGGGGAGTAACACCAAACATAAACATAACTTTTGTTTGTTTACAGGAAAACTCTGCAGGGCCCCGTTAACATAAAACATTTAACTGGATCCAAAGAGGCAGGTTTCTCCACACTAAGCTCACAAGAAATGCACTAAAACTCAGAAAGTCCATTGATCACAGGGCATTAAGGTTAGTTTTTAAATCCATCCACCTTGAGGTTAATCCTGACCACAGACAAGTGTTCAATGACCTCAGGGGAAGCTCCAAGTGCGGGCCGCTGAGATAAATACCAGAACCCGTGTTGTATACATTTGATATATGGAACCGGGTTATTGCAGTCTAATTCTGTTGCACATCTTAAAAAAATAAAAAATAAAACTGACTTGGTATTCAAACTCTTTCCAGCTTTTAACCTGCTCCTTCAATTATAGGAAAGGAGCTTCATTATTTTGGAGATTTACACGTAGCAAGAAAACGTTTGCTGTTGTAGTGAATGCTGTTAGATTGTCACGTTGATTTGTTGAGTCCCACACAAAATCCAAACCCTCCCCTTTATCATGTTGTTTCTTTCTTGGCTCCTCTTTGCACCCCGTTACAGCAGCTTAACCATGGGAACCCTCTTTGTATATAGCATCCCTTTAATTGGGCCTGCCTCTTCAGCTCCTCCTCTCTTGGGGATGCTACAAATTACCCCAAGAGGCTCTTTGCTTTAAAAACAGACTCTTCTGCTCTTCGTGGGGCAGAGAATAAAATCCAGACTGATGACTGACAATACCAGCCAGAAGACGTTGAGTCATTTGTGTTCGTTTTCAGGGGAAACTCGTGGAGAAGCAGGCACAAAGATGCAATGCAGGGTAAAAGACCTGAGGGTACAAAAATAAATACAAAAATACAAAAAACTGAAGGGAAAAATGGGGCAGACTGGGGGAGGTGAAGGCAAGAGTAGGGAAGGAAAGGAAAAAAGAAGGCAGAGTGTGTGTGTGTGTGTGTGTGTGTTCTTTAATGGCTCATAGTGGGCAGGGCTCATCAATTAACCCAGTGGCTCAGGTGTGATAGGGCTTCTGGGTAACAGCGTCCATGAGGGGGGGGGGGGGGTTTGCCTTGAGCCATGAGCGAGACAGACCCAGACATCGTAGCCACGGTTAGCTTTTGCCCTGAGAACTTGGCGCATATTGCCTCCAGCTCACTTGCCCCGGTCACGTAAGAAAGCAAACTAGCAGTCAAGTCGTGTCACACAAGTCCAAGTGACTATGAGGCAGACTGTGAATGTGGGCTAAGCACAGGCCTGGTGCAAGTATGTGGAGCTCATCGACTGCTTATCGGTCACTACAGGCTGCTTGCTGTAGGAAATGTCTGTGAACGTCTCACACACATTTCACATGCACACACTAGGCTGCAGTATAGATGTTTTGGAGCTGTAGAGCCTGAGAGATTGGTTTCCATACAACTGACAGATAAAAGCCTGAAGCCCAGGGGAGAGTAACTGCTGCTTCCTCCGTGCTGCTGGCATACAGCTCAGCCTCCCTCCTTCATTCATTCAATGCTTTATCCCCCCTTGGCTTTTCCTCTCTCCCTCCATCCCTCCCCCCCCCTGCCCCCAGCCAACTCTCCGCTCATTGCACTACAAAGAGCTGCAGCCGGGGATGCGGCATCAGAGCTTCCTCTCTGATGTGCATGCGTGTAATGTTTTTTTCACTTTTTTTCCTAGACCCTTTGCCATGTCTCCGTTCCCAACCTCGCCCTCCCATCTAGATTTTTTTTCCAGAACACTACAAAGCGGAGTCAGGAAACAGGCACCTGGGAGTGTTAAAACGAGGTTGAGAAAGAGAGAGAGAGCGAACGAGAGCGAGCGAACGAGAGCAAGCGAGCGCACAGTTTATGCATTTTTCACAATACAACAACAAAAGTCTGAAATAATTGCATCTGCAGTTTACAGCTCCACGACACAGAGTAGAACAGCAGAAGAAAAGGGCATTCGTATTCATTCATTTTTTTTCTATGGGGATGAACCTGCTGAAATCAGTTAGAAATGCTTTAAAAAAGGATTCACTGTGTTTCCTATCAATTATAACTATGCACAACACAGGTCAGCTCAGTCCGAAGACAGAACATATCCATCGTCCTGTGTTTCTCTCACAGTCACAGCAGAAGGACGTTAATTTGATTAAAGCATGGCTGGTACTTTCTCTTAATTAGTGGAACCTATAGATGAGACTATTGATGATCATACTTTCTAAATGCCTAAATGAAACCAAGTAGCCAAAACAAATCAAATAAAGCTGGTTTCAGCTTCTCAAAACTAAACCCATGGAATAATTTGTTTTACACACAAACAATTAGAAAACATTGTATAAGGTGAAATGACACGTGGTGGCATTACCTGGTGCCAAGAGATGCCAGTAAGTATGGCCTCACAGAGAAAGTCTTTCTTGTGACTGTTGCTCACATGCATCAAAAAAAGCAGGTTTGGTAGCTTGGAAAAAGTATTTTGAGTTTGACTTCATATTTAGACTAAAGATTTGAGGGAAAAAGGGAATCAATAAGTTCTTGTCAATTCAAAAACAAAATTGCACCAAATGCTTAAAGCACACCATATGGCAGGCAAATCCTGCTTTAGCGAGTATGGAATGAATCTGAACTCATCAATATTGTGACCGTGGCACCATTAAACAGGTTAAGCAGGAGGAGACATGTGGATCTGTAAATGTCCCTTTAATGGCCATAGAGAAACCAAACCCTTGTTAATTAAGTGCATCTCTATTCCAACCCAGTGGAGCAGCTTTGCTAATTAAATGACTGGCGGCCAGTGTCTGCCGACTGCTCGCTGCTGCTTTTAGAAGCTGCTGCGGGTCAATTTAATTTGCTTGAATCTAACCAACGGAGAACCTGGGGCAGCGGCCCACACGCCGCGGTAGAGTGTTGAGTGCACGTTTGTGCGCAACCTGCTTGTCAAAGGCTTTGAGCGCCATGCTCAGCTCCGCCGTGCTCCATTTTCAATCGTCTATACGTGTATTTATTTAAGTGCGCGTGGTTGTTCATGTGCACGTGAAAAATGGAAAGAACTGCAGCCACATGCAGAAATTATTCCAAGCTTTTATATCCCCATAAAAACACGGGATTGTCATAGCAATGTCACTTAAAGCTGTAATGGATAAAACATTTCTTTTTTAAAATAGTCCCAGGCTGCACTGCTTCACAGACACTTTGAAGCCTGACGTCTGTTGTGTATCCCCCACTTTCATACTGCTCCAAAACTATTATTCTAATTTCAGTCGCAGTACCACAGAGAAAGACATTATGATTTGATCTCCTGTAAGCAATCAGATAATTAGCAGAAATAATTTGAAATTCTGATTTCAATGTGATCACTGGGCACTTTGAGGAAAGTACTGCCAGATCTGTGAATTGCCTGGAAATCCCCCAAAAATTACAAAGTGCAGATTAGTGGGTCTTGATCCAAGCACCACGGGTGTGGTCATGGTATCCAGCTTTGGTACATAAAGTTTAAACTGGGATCCGTTTCAGCATTTAAATCCAGGGCCGTGGACAAATATCACATATGAAGACTTTTCCATGTGTACAGCTTATAAATAAAAAGATGTTTTCAAAAACCTTTCCGCCGGAGTCCCTCATTCTATATCTCGGTCATCAGCTCTCTTGATGAGGCATGCAATGTTAAAGACAGTAACAGTATGTATTTAACCTAGAACAACAACATATCCATCATCATCTTCAGTACATGCACAGTGCTGCCAGATTGGCAAATTTACATAAATGTTTTGAGAAATATTCCTTTATTCCTCAGATAATGTCCACCACCAAAAAAAAGAGTCATCAATTGTCTTTTTTTCTGTTCAAAACGAACAGTTAAAAAATATGTATACACGATGTACGACTAATAAAAGCAGCAAATTTAAGACTTTCAAATGTTTGGCCCTTTTGCTCAACATGTCTGCCACAACCCTTGTCACCTCTACTGTGTGTAGTTGGGAGTTTCTTTTGTTGGGTACTTGGTTCCACATATTTTTCTCAAATGATCTACTTTTAATATTTTTGTGAGTACTTATTGAGCAGACAAGGATGAAAACCCTAAAGTGAGTGTGCTCTGAAAACAATGGTTCAACAAAACAGCTGCCCATCTCAAAACACAAAATTGTTTTGAAATGAAGGACAGGAAACATGTTATAGCACGACCACATGTTACCAACTCCTAAAAGAGGGAGAAAGAAGGACTTACAAAAGTGTTTTTTAAATGCACATTTACAGAGGACATAGGTATTATTCATGAGAGAAGTACTAGAGAGCAAAGACCTCTAACTGGACTTTATCTCCCTCTGCCCGATTCAAGCCGGGTCTCGTCCAGTGCAATGCAGTGGGAGGGTGAAGCCTGTCAGCTACCGGGTGCTGAGGTTCTGAAATAACAAGACCCCCTTTTGTCCAAACATCATCGAGGCCGAGAGGGAGAGAGTCACCACCAGATACACCCCCCTACACCTACCCGAGAGGCTCTCAGGCTCAGCCTGGGATGTTTGCTCTCCCTCTCCACCAGACAGGATATAATGCTTTCCACATGTGAGAGAAAAATGGGAGGGAGGAGAGGAAGAGGGAGGAGGGGCGGGGTCAGAGAGGAGCAGAAAAGAGAACAGAGAGATAGCAGAGCCGTGATTTGGTAACTTCTTGGTAGAAGCTACAACTGTGAACAACTGGAATATCTCACCGTATTTCAGCCTTTATTTGGCAGTAAGCAACAAAGAGAGATAAATCTGAGAGAAGTAGAAATGGTCCATGATGGATCCCACATCAACTTCAATTCATTTTGTTGATTTCAATTGGGAAAGTTTTAATCAGCTAAAATTGAGTGTTTCACTGTGAAGTATTCGCGCGCCATGAGAATATCCACGAAGACACAGACAGCTGAAACAGCTCACGTGACTTAAATGTGACAGCCAGAATTTATTATTTGGCAAAAACGTTGCCATGTACCATTAAGTGCATTATCCTCTCCCAACAAATGCAAGCGCTGAGGGGAGTGCAAAGGCTGTCTTACGCAAAGATTTATTGGATTTTGACGTTTCAATACAGTTTTTCCGATGCAAAATGCCTATAGAAATCTAGAAATATATGAATGGAACCAAAATTGGTTGAAGTTCTACGACAAAAATGCAACGCTCGGAAATAAGTCGTGATAACACCGACAGCTTCGTCTGGTGATGCAGCTTTCTCCTCTTAGCTCAAACTACGTGGCGTTTGTGGGTCTGAGTGCATATGAAGTGCATGTGGTGTGCAGGTCAGGTCATACCTTACAGTTTCCCCTACACAAGGCCCTTTGATGCTAAAGCAGTGGAGTCATTAAAACGAGGCTGCAGGCCACAGCAACCATGGACTAATCATACTTGACTAATTAGAATACTAAAACTTCATGAAACGCACTTGATGGTGGCATTCCTAAAAATAAATATATATAGTCATATAATCATATAGTCTGAAAGCAGTAACACATGAAGTATGTATCTCAGTGGCTCCAGGCCAGCAGTGCATTATGGGAATAACAACTTGCTGTTAAAGTGGAGCCAATGTGAAAACTTTCCAAAGACAGATCAAAGCCGCCTGCATACCTGAGCACCTCCATTTAGCGGATAAAATCTAGTGAAAGAGGACGAAAGCAGAACCTCACACACTGCGGCCAAATGAGCTCGACACAGGAATGCAAGATAATGAGAAAACGCGTTTTTATAGGGTTTTTATAGGGGCTTTAAATGTTTCTCCATATCAAAACGGTTCCTACATGACGGTGTATGAACTGTAACCAATCGATGAGTTGATCTTGTGAACAGCTGGGGACTACGGTCATTTAGCTGAGATCCAAGTACTGTGCTAATTTCATGACCCACTTCATGACAAGAATGCTCGAAAATGACTGTGTGGATTGGAGGTTAAGGAGTTTATGAGCTAAAAAGAGCCTGTGCTGTGAATCACGGTTGGTAAATGTTTATTATACATTCCTTTAATTATCACTTGAGACCTATACTGGGGTCACGTGCATGTTTACAGTATATAATCTTAGGAATAGATACCGGCATGCTGCTGCAGCGTCTGACACTTAAAAATCTTAATGACAGATTCGTGGGAGGGAAAGTGCTTTTCAAAACTTGCTCAGATCTTCTCCACTCCGTATTTCTGTGTTTCAGAACCAGCAGATTCAACTGAGATGACAAAACGGCATGACTGAAGCAAACCCTTAACCTCTGGACGAGGCCGGGCTTCAGCCACCTTAGGGCCCAATGCCAGCCGGCCAGCAGCCTCTGGCCCCACCAGCCCCTGCAGTCACACGGCCATGGTGGACCCCGTCGGGGCCAACACTTCAGACTGACCCTTAGAGGTGTCAAAAGGATCAGAAAAAGGTGTGTGGAAGAACTGAGACTGATAAACTGTCAGCCACAGGTCAAAGAAAAGGCAGAGAAAAAAAACAGATGCACAGTAAAAATAAAAGGGGGGTCTCGTCACCCAGCTCCAATAAATTCAAAACTTTGATATACGCTTCCTGCCAAAAGAGGCCCGCTCTCAGCCAAGTGAGAGGATGTTCAGATGGGGCGCCTGCACTGTCTGCACAAACTATCCTGGATTATCTTCACATTCCTGTGCTGTGGACTCATGCGTTAGGCTTTTACTACACTCGTAGTTGACGAGCAACAGTAGAAATGTGCACAAGAGAGACTAAATCGCTACAAATGTCATAATAATGAGAAAATAAGACCCTGTTCTGGAATATGTGCAATAAAAAAAAGAGGTAGTTTATGAACTTATTTTAATCCCTAAAATGAGGTGGTGAGAAGCAAACCTATGGAAAGTAATACAAAGTTACTGAGGAAGAAAAGAGAATAAAAAGGACCACAGAAATTGTCCAAACTACTATAATGTGTGTGTACGGCAGGTGAACATGAAGGAGCAGAAGAAGAAAAAACAGCCATTAAAGAGGAACAGATCGGTGAGATGGGTCGAAGAGATACAGACGGGAAAGGGCATAGGAAAAATGTTCCCGGGGTGGTCTCCTTCTCAGGTTTCTGAGCCGCATGTGAGATCACGTCTGGCCACCGTTACACGGTCTCTACAGACAGGCCGCTTTGTTCTGCTCCGTGTATTCTTAGGGCAGTTACACGCACTGATTAAGAGAGGCATGCGTCGCGCTGCATACGACACCGGGGTCTGCCTTTGCAGAGACGGACTAGTTGAGCCTGGTCACGCTGAAGCGTGTGAGACCTGGAGCTGACCGGGCACAGCAGTCTGGAAGAGGTGGGTCAGACGTGGGTTGGCGCATGTCCGTCGTCATGGTCTGTGGGCGAAAGCCAGATAGTCCTGCTCCGGTTAGTCCAACGCAGCAATGCATGCTCCTTCCATGAAGGTCATAATGCTCAGAGGTCGTTTCAACTGTGTGGACATTATACATAGTGGTCTAATATTTAGTCTACCCTTATTTACCTGAATGGGTTTAAATAAATAAATATATATAAAAAACACTAACTGTAGCTGCCTATATACCTATATCCTTTAATCAACAGACAGAACAAACACTGAACATTAAGACCTTCATGAAGGTCAGAACCATCACATGACGTTTTACATATGTACGTGTACCTAATAAACTGGCAGCCGTTTACCATGAAGGGCATCCTGAGCATAACCATTTTAGCGGAACGTCTTCACGCTACCAAACCGATGTCTCTTGCTTTCCGTGATTCATCTCATCATTTATTTAAAAGAGGTTTTCGGCAGGAGACCACACTCTTTTTGCCCTCCATTTTCCTCAAATTTTAATACACTTTGAGTGGCTCACGTTTTTAAATATTCGGAGCAGAAAAATACACTTCTTCACTGTGGCTTTACTTTTGCTGTCTTTAAAGAAGATGAGCAGAAGTGTCTTCAGTGAGACCACAGCGTTTCACCACAAGACAATATTATTAAACAATATCAGGCATGAGTCACATTTGGCATTTCAGAGTTTTCTGTTTGGCTAGTTTACAGCATAGTAAGGGGTGGTACTAGTGACTAGTTGTGTGAGAATGCTGATTGTTGTAATAACAGCAGTAGTAGTAGTAGTATCACTTTTAAGTTGTAGTTCATCAGGTTAATCCAGAGACCTTGACTTCTGTGCATTACTCTCAGTAGAGCAACGCACGCCAAAGCGTAACTCAGTACAGCCCAGCATTAATCTTTATGACATGAGATGATTAACTGGATGCAGGATTTGTGTTGGCTACTCAGCGGGCCGGAGGAGGGAACCTGGGAGCTGCGGTGAGGAAGGAAAACATCAGCCCACGTCTGGCTAAATAACAGGAATACATATACAAGCCCATTTGTGCACATATAGACGTAACATTGAGACATTTACACAGATGAGTCGCGCTCCCCATGGCAAAGAACAGTTCATACAACATGACACACATGTCTAACCAGTCTACAAAGACCGCTCTGCGCGCACACACAGACAAGAGGACAGTTTATGAGTTGTGACCCTGACTAGTGCCAGGAAACCACACTGCCAAAGAACACACATATTAATACACGCATATTAATACATAACCCTCCTTTTTCCCCCTGCGCTATCGTGCAGATGCAGTTGAGCAACTCTCTAACATCATTTGGATCAGAAGCTGACGAAGAAGTCGGCAGGAGTGGAGGAGGAAGCACAGGGATCTTTTTATCTAAATAAAAGTAGCAATACCGCACTGGAAAGAAAGAAATACTGTGTTACTTGAAAATCTTACTTCAGTAGAATCAAAATACACGTGAGCTAACAAAGTAAAAAGTACTCAAAATGTAAACATAGATTATTTTTGCATGATGTTTTATTAATCTAAATCTTCAAAGTAACTAAAGTTATCAACTAAATGCAGTTAAGTATAACTATTAGTAGAGTTCAGTACAAGTACCTCAAAAAAAGTGCATTACTTGAGTAAATGTACTGCACATCTAGAGAGTGAAGAGGTGAACAGTTTCAGTGAAACAAGAACAACGGGAAAGAGGATATTGATGCCAGTAGGAAACAGACGATGGACAGAAGGTCCTGCCAGGAGAGAAATATCACTGACGACCCCTTTCATAAGGACCTGATGAAATAAAATCTTAGAAACGGATCGGTTTGGAGATGTTTCGGGGGGATGAAGTGAAGGGTCTCTTGAGAGATCAAAGACAGGGAGGAAGGACGACAGTGTGGGGAGAAAAGAAATGCAAACAAAGAAAAGTTTAGAAATATGCACCTGTTACAGATTTTACTAGAAACAACAAGAGTGTGGGGAGAAAAAGAAATGGCTTCCTGACAAAGTTCTGCTCCACAAGCCACAGTGCAATTATCTAGTCTGAGACTGCGGAAAAAAGGATTGACCAAATTGTTTCCACACAACTTAAAATTTCAAACAATTATAGTGTATTCCTACAACACTCTTATACTCATAAGTGCAATCTGTTAAGTGCAATCCTTTTTCAAGAAAGCCATACACAACCCCGGTGTCTGAGAAGCACATCAAACATACACAACATCAGTATTACCAAAATCTGGAAAGTGTGGACGTACGACCATTCACATTCAAAGATGTTGAGCATAAATCTACCTTTTTACAGCAATTTCTCATCAAAATAACGACATGCCGTGTTGCGTGGTTACTCGCCATTGTTCTTTGATACATTAATTTACTTAAATGGACTCAACTATACTTCACAATAAAATTCACTCACGCAAGGAGAGGAATTTGATTTCTTATGTAAAAACTATTGAGCTCTAGCGTTTGCATTGACAGCCAACACCAGAAACAATGAATTAACACAGCAAACAGGAACAGACATCAAAATGAAAAGAAATCATGGCACGTAGACTATATATGTATTTAAGTGTGTTTGTTACGGGTGGAGCCATGTGAGTGAACATAACTGGCAGCGAGAGCTGCTAGAAACAAGCGCTCATCTCCTGCTATCCTAGGGGAACAAATAGCACCTCCTGGGCCGGCTGAGTAAAGAAACAAACTGGAGCCAATGCACTGCATAATTTAAAGAAGCAGGATTTACAAGGTCAGAATGTTTTTGGGGTGCATTACGCTACTTGCACACATCAAATTTATAGAAACAGAAGGAGCCCTTAATGTTTTTTATTAAAAGTATTTAATAAAAGGGGCCTTAATGTACAATGAATTTAAAGTGTTTGTACTAGGACTCACATCTCAGGCAATACATTCATATTCACAAATCTAATTATGCAAAAATATATAGAGTAAATATCTGATTTACATGAATTAACACTCAAGCAAACCAAACACAGCGTCCGTGTTTCCCAAACATGTCACGCTGAGCTCACGTCAGCTGAATATGCATCAGGTTTCCTCCCCGTGCCGTAAACATCGGAAACCTCTCCATTCAGATTCATGAGCCGATCACCGCTGTGTGCAGAAGCTCAAGTGTGAGAGCTTTCAAGAACGAAAGACAGACACAGAGAGAGAGTTCCCCAAGGACACTCACGCGTTTCTGGTATGTAAATGATGAGAGGCGTTGCTGCTGTGAGCATGAGGAAAGGGAAAGCAGGGTTTCGGTTTTTAACGACGGCTCCGCTCTCCTATTTGGCGTCCCTGCCACACTGGTCAATCAAAACCCAGGTTTGGGACCTCATTAAACCGACAATATTCATGTATTCACATTCCAAGGGTGAGTGAGATGACAGCGTTTCTATTCATTACACAAAGTATCTATAGTTTTATTGAGTCCTATTTTCTTCTGTACTGTACAAACTACGTAGATTTTTGACGTGTTACAGTTTGCTCTTTAGCAATTTTTACAGACACTTCTCAATGCTGCCATGAAGAAGAGCCTCCATTTATCCGGCTTAGCTTCTTTACACTGAACCAAACTACGGCAGCAGAAACCTTTTAAATAAAGAGGCGTGACGTGTAACACAACAGTGTGTGTGTGTGTGTGTGTGTGTGTGTTGCCAGTCCCTTTTACAAAGATGTCGATTGGGCTCTGTGATTACTTCCGCAGTTGTATTAATGGTGGAACAACTATCCGGTGTTTGTACATTTTATCCAGAACAGTGAGACAAAATAACGGCACAGCAGACGTGCCATGAACGGGCTGCGTGGAAAGTGCTGTTGTCTCAACAGTCCAGCTCACCTTTTTACAAAGCTTTTACACAGTAATGGGAATTTATCAAATCAACCCTATCATAGATGCAGGCAAAAGGGGGGAAAACCAACTCACTGCTACCTGTCCACAAACACACAGACTTCCCACAGGGCTCAGTATCAGTCCACACACACCAAATAACAGTCGGATTCATGTTTCCAGAAAAGGTTCTTACCTTCTTACCTAGCTGGCTTATTCACACGATCATCAACGTCGCCAACGCTGATTAAGTTCAGAATCCAAATACAGGTGTACTTGATCCATGAATGAACTCCCTCAAGACCAACCTAAATGCACACTAAATGTTACTTTGTGGCATATAAGTTGTAAGATTTTAGTTTGTTGTTCCAAGTGTGGAAAAGTGTTGAGATCTGCCTGTAGACTGCACAGATGCTGTTGCAAACATTAGACGTTTTAATTAGTACGTTATCATGTAAAAAAGAGGACGACACAAAACACAGACACCCTAAGAAGATTGCACGTGTCTATATGTAAATGTAAAACTTCACTTGGGAAAAAAAAGATAATTTTCGGGAATATTTCACTGTAACAGTTATTCACATAGGAATAAGCAAGTTCCAGAAAGACGGGGCTTGTCTCGTGTTCAGCTGCCAAGAGATGCCAGCAGCAACCCCAGCTGGCCGACGGTGCCAACACCAGGGCGAGACAGACTGAGAAAAGCTGGCACGGCACCAGGTGCACAACCCGAACAGTGAGCATGCATTCTGGGAAAAATGGAAAAGGATGTGTCAGAGAGACAAAGGTTTGGAAGGATAGGGGAGGACTGGATAAGACCAGTTTCTTGTGGAAAGAGTTAACTGGGCTTCCGCTGGAGAAAGACACACACAAACGTCTAAATAGTCAAGGAGACCTGCTTGCTAAACCACTGGCTGAATATTGGACCTCTCAGCTGGACCAGCAGTGCTGCTTTCAGGGGACAATGGGTACCACACACACACACACACACACACACACACACACACACACACACACACACACACACACACACACACACACACACACACACACACACACACACACACACACACACACACACACACACACACACACACACACACACACACACACACACACACACACACACACACACACACACACACACACACACACACACACACACACACACACACACACACACACACAGACAGACAGAGAGCTTCTTTTGGACAGGAGGGTCACATTTACGCTGCTGCCCGAAACGCATCATTTCCTCGGTGCTGGAGATTTTCCCCCTGAAAACCTGATAATAAATGGATGTGGGATACACGCAGCACCACCTTTTTCCTACCGCACCAACAACTGTGTGAACCAACACGGTAACAAACAGAGACCATACGGTCCTATCTGCCCATTTAACTAGCCAACCGTTTTCTGGAACGTAGCAGTGAAATCACAACCAACAGAACCTGCACACACAGACCGAGGAGAAAAATAATGAGAACACTGAGGGCAACATGTAAAACACGCTGCATGATTATTTCAAGATGGTCCCCGTGTGACAAGAGCAGTATGTTTTTATGAGACTGGGACCCGTCGCGAGGCATTATGTTATCATTTGGGCACTGAGCTGAATGAGTTTAAAAACCTGAGGACTCTGATTCACTAATCTGCTGCATTCCCACACACATGAAGTTTACGAGTTTGCTGGTCAATGGCGTGTCCAGACTTTTTGGGACGGCCATCGTTGTTTGCTGCTATACGAATGCTATGAATCCTGTGAAATCCACAATACAACAACACAATCCCAACTACGGTCCTGGGCAGGTAGCCTTTTGTAGTTTAGGCCACTCCCCAATCTCACCCCCGGTGTCTTGAACTCAGCATTCAATAGCTCTCAAAATCATACCGGACGCCGGAATAAACCAACGACTGAATGCAAACACGTTTGTCGCCATAGGCAGGAAACCCGGGGTGTCATTGACATGCCAGTGGGGGGGGGAATGTGTTAACCACCGAAGCCTCTCCTAATGCTCGTCTTGCATTACTTGAGTCAGTCCAGATAAAATAAGCAACTCGTGTGGCAGAAACATTACTGAGCTCAGAGACACCGATAGCCAAACACAGCTGCAGCCGCTCCATACATGCAGAGTCTGTTTATGTGAGAAATGTGTGTATAGTTAGAGATAGAGACGGTGTAAGAGTGTGACTTGAGGTGTTTACATGTGTTTGGAACACTAAAAGTGTCTGAAGCATCTACCCGTTTTTTCCCCTGTCACACTCAGCACCCCGACACTCCCGCCTGCCTCCCAATTAGCAGGCTGTATCACATTTATCCCTCTTGCCATTTCCTCTGCGAGAATGAAAAAGGCGCTGCATCTCTTCTCATCTTCCGAGCCAGCCTCGTCTTACGGAGACACAGAGGCAGAACGTCCAAAGTCCATCTCATTAGATGAGGTCACTTCCTGATTTATCTTCAAAGGCTGTGACCCAGCAGAAGACAAAAAGGCACAGGACAGTTTCACATTCCACCACCGGCAGACACAATTACACCGAGAGATGGGAATGGGAAGCAGAGAAGATGAGAAGATGAGGAAGATTGACAAAATGCAGTCTGCCCTACAGTTCCAAGTTTTCTTTTTTCTGACTGCTGAGACCTTAAGGCACAATCCAAAAGAAAGAATGATGGTGTGTTTATCCATCTTCCTATAATATCATACGGTTATTTCAGTTTTAAAGGATGTTAATGACAGAACGTACACCGGAATGTGCGTGCATGCCCAGTGTACGTTAATGGTCATGTGATATGCGTTTTCAGAGACGTTTGTGTTGATGGAGATTATCTCTAAAACAGTGAGAGAAAGCTCAAATGTACCGAGATCATTTTAAAACAAAAATGCATTTGTGTTGATGTAATAGCTATTTTCTTCTAATATGTCTCTACTGTAAGTTGCTTGCCTATCTAACAAATACACCAACTCTACTGTGTCCAGGCTCCCAGAGTTCAAAGCTCCCTCTGCCTTTAATTTGAAGCACCAAACTAGCACAACAGTTGTAATCTCAGCATCCTTTGAACTGACAAACAGCAGCTGGATATGTTGTGTGAGTCATTACCAAATGCAGCTTTAACTGGCTGTTGTCATTAGGTTTATGAAGGGCCGTGAGGAGAGAAGTCAGACCAAATGAGCTGACCTCCACAACCTCGTGACCCCAGGGTCTGAGAGGCGGCATGTAATTCCCCACAATCAGAGACAAAGATGCAAACTGCTGTAGCAGTGTGCGTTTTGTGTGTCAGTATATAACATCACAATACGAGAGACCTATTTCTGCTCTCCCAGTCTTCCCTGACACTCTTCACAGCCTTCTGCCTCAAGGAAGAACCCCAAAGCATACCAATACATATTCACAGTCAGATCTTCACCCCTGAAAACGCACCTATCCAAATACAAAAATACTGCAAACAGCCATAAATTTGAGACACTTTTTGAAAACAGTGCTTCTCAGCAACTGTGAAGTTTGGGTTTACTGCCAGTTTATGTATGCAACACAGAGCCCTGAGAGAGAAGCATAAACAGAAAAAAAGAAAAAAAAGAGGCATGAAAAGCAGTCTGATCTGCTTCTCCACAGCATGAGCTCCAACTTTCTCCTTATCGAGAATGCAAAGCCCCTTCTTCGTGTGTGTGTGTGTGTGTGTGTGTGTGTGTGTGTGTGTGTGTGTGTGTACTGTGAGCAGGGGTGGGGGCCTTACAAATGCATGTTGTCTGAGGGGGAACTGGTCCCTCTACTATGCTCGGCCTTCCAGTCTGGTATTTTGCTCGCTGCCCCCTAGCCTTCCCCACAAGCCGCCGCCCCTTTCCTTTCCCTTCTTTCAGGGAGAGTTCATTTTGAGTGTTGCCCATTGTGGCGGGTGAAGGGACTGACTTGCTAAGGGGTGGACCTGGGTCCCTTGGCTCACACTGCCAGGTCAGCCCTGTTGGAGCTAACTAAGTAACACTGGCAGGAATCTGGACAAAACACAAAGCCTGGATCACCAATAAAGATCCTTTTCACTCTTTCATTGAGTGCATTTGTTATCTGTGTGTGTGTGTGTGTGTGTGTGTGTGTGTGTGTGTGTGTGTGTGTGTGTGTGTGTGTGTGTGTGTGTGTGTATATAAAGACATTGCTGAAGGGGTGATAGTGAATGGGAGAGAAAGGGTGAGAGAGGGGGGGGGGGGGGGGGATTCATTAAAAAGGGGAGAATGAGCTGATTAGACAGCCAGTTAATTAGTTCTCCTCTTTAATAAGCAAAGGACAGCATTAGCTACTTTCACTGAAAACCTGGAGGGTGCACAGGGCTCATTTCAATACATAGAAAATTAGAACCGTTAGTTGATTAATCAGCAGACAGGAAATTAATCTATAACTGTTTTGATAAGCGATTAATCGTTTTAACTTATTTATGGTACTGAAATGCCAAATATTGGTGGTGAGAATTTGATCAGTTTCCCTTTTTTTATGTCATCAAGGGAATTTCTGTAAAAGATATTGGAACTTTGGATTAAACAATAACAATCATAAGAAATGAGAGACTTTTATCATTAATACATTGTGGGAATGAAAAACGTGCCTCAGAGTAAACTTGCCAGGATACATTCAAGTACCAATTATGAAACATGACTGGTTGAAACAAACTATTATTTTCTCAATTGGTTAATCATTTACTCTGTCGTGAAAGAAATTCATATAATATAATTCTAAAATTGGTCTCAAATGATAGCAGCCAACTAAGTTTAATGGACTAATTTATTCAGCTCGTAAGTGTGTGTGTGGATTCACAGCGTTTCTCCCGTATAAGTCAGTGTATAGTGAATATGAATACGACAGGAAATACGATCCATAGATTAATATTAAAAATAATATTTTGCTGTTAATATTATGAAAAGGGAGCAAGCGGACTCAGAATGTATCCTAAATAAATGGGAGGTTGACAAAAGAAAAACTTTGTGAATTGCCCGATCCGACGGCCTGGCCGCATATTGTGTACCTGCACGACCCTGACGTTCATCTCAGACTAAACCTTTAAGGACAGGATGTTTGAAGCTGGAAGAAAATGTCACTTAATGTCCTTAAATCAGAACGTGTCTAACTGCATTGCACTTTGATAGCAATCATGGAAATGTTCAGTCTAGATTCTTAACAGGAGCTCAGCAATGTGGAGGAGGTGAAAACCAAAAGACAAGTCAGGAAAGATTTAGAGTAAGCAAAGGCTGAGACAAAGGCTGACTGCAAAACCAATTTCAGTCAAGGCCGCACGCACGCACGCACACGCGGGAAACAGTTCAAAAAGCGGTCAGATAAATGATCTGGCCACGATAGTACAGACAGATTTAAACCACAACAGCTGGTGCAGAAGGAGAAGAACATCAGTTTTATTCTCCGTCTCGACCGCAGTCCAGCGGGAGCCAAGACACGGTGCACGAGGCTGTACTTACACAGGCAAAAATGAAAGGGATTTTTGATTGAAACAAATGGGAGCCATCTTGTGAAAAGATCTGGAGAAAAAATAAACACGTGAAAAAATGTTTCTTCTCATATCTTCCAGCAGCCTTCTAGCATAGTAAAGTTAGATAATGGAAGTGGGCTGCAGGTAGATGAAGATGAAGCCAAACAATACATGACTGTTCAGGTCTCTACGGAGGTCATTCGGCAACTGTTAAAAATGAACATATAGGAGAGAATGAACAATAAAATACCTGCACCACAAAAGGCTCTTATGCAAATTAAACAAAATAAAGGGTATCCCATACAGCCATGGACTGTGTAGTTTGTTAGTAGCCTGACGATGGCATTTCATTTCTACGGATGACATTCGTGCTTAAAAAGTAATTTAAGTGATGTTCATTTGTGAACATGATCTTGCTGAACAAAACATGTTAGTATCATAAACTTATTTTCTGCATTAATCCAAAACAATGAAGATGGATCACATGGGATTCATGTCGAGGGAACCGGTGTGACGCTGACTTCAGCGGCTGCTGGACAACACAGTATGTCGTCCCTGCAGCACAATATAGGATATACGGTTACCTTTCTGAAATCCAGATGTGTCGTGGTCTCCATGCAAGAGCAGCATTTCATTCCCAGTCTTGTCAAACAAGTCTGGGGACCTCGCCGTGTCTGATGTGTGTTCAGTTGGGGGTTAGAGATATTGTGGAGCAGAGCAGTTGGATACGAGGGGCGCCTAAACCTCTCAACGACTGGACTCAGGCCAAAACATACAACAGCTCCACATTTAATGAAAACGTGGCCCTTTGCTCTGTTCTCCCCCTGCATTGTGACGGGATGATAAAGGTAACAGTCGACAGAACTGGGATGTTTCCCCGGCTTTGGACAGGCCAAGACTTTTTAAGACCGATATCAAAAGTCATTCTAAGTTTAAAAACATAGCAGATGTTGCTGTGGGACTTTGCAGCTGTTCGCAGAGCGCCCCGTTTCTCCAGGAAAAACGGACTCAAGAAACACAATTCTTACTTTCTATTTCACCTTTTTTTTGCTTGGAAAGGAGGACATGTATACCCTGGAGGATATCAAATCAGTCACCATGTTTATTTTCAATTCAGCTTGGATAAAAATGAAACGTTTGACGTATTCATGCATCAGCCAAGAACCCAATAACTGAGTGAAAGCCAGTAAGTGCAACAAAAAAAAAAAGAATGCTCCCTGCAATAGTTTGGAAAAAAGCACCAGTTAAAATGGAAAAAGGCAAGAGGTGCAGATAGTTTTGCACGGCCTCGAACGGCTCATAAACCACTAAGGCACTTCGTGATTTATGGTTGGACTAAAAAGAAGGTGTTGTGCCTTCGCAATGCAATGCAAGGCTGACTAATGCAAAGCTGCTGGAGCTCAGACGACCTGCAAATGCACAAGAGAAAGGAGGGGAGGGAAACAGAGGCGGTGAGCTTTCCCTACGACTTTGAAAACCGATGCGATGAGATGTTTAGGATTTCCACCATCAAATTTAATTTTTCTTGAATGCACCTGCTCTCCGCATCTTTGTTTTCAGTCGTTTTTCAGCCCCGGGGCTCTAAAAACAAACGGTATGCTTGCAACAAACAAAGAGACAAAGTCATCAACTAGCTGGCCAACATATGGAGCATAAGGTCATAATATATACATTTTTGTATTCTATACCGTATTTCCTTGACACAAAAGTGTCCAGTGTCCACACGATACCTGACCAAAGGTTTAGTTCAGTAACCACCAACTATTACATGCTAGTTCACAAGAGCACTTCTCAGTGTGCTGGTTGACAAGAGCACTTCTCAGTGTGCTGGTTGACAAGAGAACTCCTCAACCCCAAGTGATTCACCACCATAGACTGTATATAAGAAGTGGACATAGTCATCGTGACATCACCCATTGGTCATCACGTTGTATTGAAGAAGACTTAAAACTAGCGATTGAGACCATAAACTCGCGTTTACAATGTTTAGAGAGGAAATAAATCAAGTGAGAAGTAGAGTCAGTTGCTCATAGACTTCTATACAACCGGACTTATTTTTGCAACTGGAGGAGTTGCCCCCTGCTGGCCAGTAGAGAGAAAGCAGGTTGAAGACACACTGCATTGGCTTCGTTTGTTGGAACAGGAAGCTGTCACCCGTTTGCCACATTGAACTAACTGATGGAGTAGTTGGTTATGTTATGTACCTCTGTGCTGAGGTGAGGGCCCCGTTATATCCTCAACAAGACAGGTGCAGGAATGTGCTTAGAGATGTATCTGATGTATCTATCCCCATGGATGAGTGAAGGAAAATGTCATATTGCATAATATTCCACGAAAGAGCACATTTATAACGTTATATTCAAATGTACATGACGTCAACATCTACACACCGTGCATTCAGTGCTATAGGATGTCAGGCTGAAAGTACAGCAGTTCACACAACTTGAAACGTAAAAGGAGAGCATGAATGTGAGCGGAATATTCCAACATGTAGCAAATGGCCCGTGAGGCTCGTGGTAACCTTGACTTTTTGAGCATACAGCCATGCAGACAATGCAGAAAGACGCGAGAAGGCTTTGAAGCTGTGCTGCAGAGAACCTTGCAGGAATTCTGATGTCCTGCTGTATATCCTCTAAGCCTCCTCCTCTGCAAGGGATTCATTAGAAAGTGAGGCAAAGAGAAGAAACGCAACAGAAAAGTCGAGAAACAGACAAAAGCAGAGAAATGTGATTTAAATAAGGAGGCAGGTGGAAGACATTTAGACAAGTTAAATTAGGCCCAATCATAAATCTCGTCCAAGCAGAAACAGCAGCAATTTGGGTTCCGCGATAGCCGCTCGACTGGTGTTTCCTTTGGACCAAACCCAACCCATAAAATCAGAGCCTAATGACAGGGCCATGGCTGCCCCAATTTTCTCTCTTCCTGCACAAACCCCCATTCCCCTTAACTTACTATCAATATTCAATTAGGGGGCCGGGGATGCTGGACGAGCCAGCCTCAATAACAAACCACACTTCTGAGGATTAAGACCCTTAAAACTAACACAGTGAAGTTTCCTTTGTAAACAATCAGCCGACAGGGCGCAGATACCCGCTCGGTAAAAAGCAAGGGAGCTGGACTTTTCACACAGCGATGAGTGATCTCCTTTTGGCTTCGGCATTAGTAACAATCTATGAATGGCACGCCGGCTCGTTTTCAACAGTGATCAAGCGCGTGTGGCTGTAGCTGTGGCTGGAAACATGAACTGTGGGCCTGGCTCTAGCAGGCGAGCAGCACCGTAGTTTAATAACATGCAAAAAGGGATTAAATTGAATATTTAGATGCAGGTCCAAATTGCTGTGTAAAACCCTCGGGCTTTAAAGGCCCCCAAAAAAATACATGTCTATTCTCACAATGAACAAACGAAATCGATTAGAATTAGAGAAAGATCTAGATATCCTTAACCATCTGATTTATACAATAAAAGACAAAGCCAGGCTGCAACAAATCAAATATAGAAAAAAAAAGTGTGTGTGCATTAGAAACAACTTGACAAGCCACACAAAGGATGTTTCAAAGAAATAACAGGGGTGCAGTGATCTAGCTTTTTCAGTCCCGATAGCGATACCGGGGCTTTGGGTATCGGCCGATAAAGTTAAAGTTCCGATACCAGTGTTTAACAGGCTGTGTGCCTCACTGTGTGGAAGAGACTGGGGTCATTCTTCTATGTGAAAGGCAATATCAGACTTGACTTTGGGAAAGATATATATAAGAAATAAATACATAGATATATTGAATTGCTGTTCATTAAAATAACAGGCATCCTAGAAGATTGGCTTATTGTCCGATACCCAATCCACTTAATTGAGCCAACGTCGGGCCAATATCCGATATCAGTATCGGTGCACGCTAATAACATATGAAGTACAATGATAATGAAATATGTAAATTATAGGAAGATTATGGAGATTTAATGCAAAACACTAAAACGGTACTAGAGGCCACATTAATGAAGACAGCTCATAAACAAATGTCTGCGGAAAATTAAATACATCTCAAATAGTGATACTGTGTAAAAGTATGATAAAACAATCAATAATATTATAGATATATTAATCACTGACAGGGATAGCAGTACGGTGCAGCCCTAATTTTTGATTTCAAAATGTTTTATGAACTACTAGATTGTAGCACAATGCCATAAAGAAATAAATCTGACTACATAAATAGATAAAAGATCATTTTTTAAAAAGAGTGTCAACACCTTTGTGTGCTGTGATGATTGAATAACTCAATGACAGATTGAACAAGGTTGACCCGGTGACACAGATGCACGGACTGCCTCAAATTACACATCTGCCAGAGAATGAGGGGTGGAGCGGAGAGAGGTAGAATTACGTTTTAAGCAGAGATGCCGGCACGCTCGCTCAACAACAAAACCATCAGATCCTCTCAAAATAGTACAGCGTGAACTTATGCGTGTTGGTGTCTTTGTGCCCAAAATAGGCTTTGAAGAGATAATGAATTACAGCTGTGACTCTAGAAATCTGAATTTACATAAAAGTCAACGGTGCCGGTTGGATACAAACCCAGTGTGGGAAATCACTGCACCGAGGAAAACGCAAACAAAATGCCAAAGAGACAGAAAGATGTATTGAGATAGAGTTCAATGGACACACCTGCAGCCAGCGAGTCAGGCCACATCTGAGCAGGTGTCCACACAGACCGCATGGCCAGCAGATTCCTGCAGCTGTTTCCATGGGCGGATGTGGACTGTTATTACTGGATGCACGTCTCATACATTTGTGGAAAACTGCCCTGACAAATCCATGAAACACTGATTCACTCAAACTCGCATTAGCTTCACGCCAAGTCAGATTTTCACAGCTTGTACAACAACATGGCCATCTCAAAGCTTTTTCTCACGATACAGGGCGGCGGGGATGACAACATGCATATTTTCATAAATAATCAGAAAGGGCTATAAGAAATCTGAATGAGTCTTTAAAAACAGAGAAAACAATTTTTTTATGAATTGCATCTTTGCAGCCGATAGAACTATTTTACTCTGACATGAGAAATAAAGACTACAACGGCTGATTTCTTTGACTGAGCACCAGCGATAGCAGGAAACTAGAATAATACAGAGCAGAAGAGACAATAGGCAGAGAAAGCGATGGAAAGAACAGGGATGAGAAACGAACTGGAGCTTGGAGAAGGATGAGCGGTGACGGAGGCGGATCTAGGGGGATCAGAGGAAGCCTTCAAAGCAGACTCCCAGAGCCAGGATGAAGGAAGCTCAGTGTGGAAGCAGAGAAGATGAAACACCATTTGGGGGCAGGGCCCCCCCGCTGCCTCGACTGTGTTCAGGGCCTGTGAGCTCCACCGCCTCTGAAGTGCTAAACACCCCCCTCACACCCTGCAGCAGCGGGCACTGCACCCTGCACCTCCTGCCATTTGGTGACTCAACGCAGGTCTGCACGCACGGACATGATGAAGTAGTGTTTCTGTTGTGATTGCATAGTATGTCAAAAATAAATCAGGGCTGCCGCAAACGGTTGTTTTCATTAGTGATTAATCTGCTGATAATCATCCTGGTTGATTGTCGGCATCACATTGCAGAAAATGGTGAAAAATTTGTCAATTGATTTTATGGAAAACCAACTAAAATATTTATGGACCAGTCGTAATTCAAATGAATCCAAAATGTAAAGATATGTGATTTACTGTCATTAAATAATACCAAAAATATTCACATTTTTCATAAGCTAGAAACTGTACAGTTTTGGCATGTTTGCAAAACAAATTGAATCACCCGACTAGTTCAGCTCTGACCAATCAAGGCTTGTAAATCCAATATGAGGATACATTAAACATTATGTGGTTACTATAGCTAGACAAATGGGTGTGATGTTTCCAAAGGTAAAAAAAAAAAAGACTTAAAAGCATGAACCACCTCACTTCTAATAAAACACAAAAATAGTGCCCGCTGCAACAATTCATTAATTAGTCGATGACAACTATTTAGATAATTATCATAGCTTAAGGTACAAGGTTAAAGCATCTTCCATCTGCTAATGTATTCATCTGAAGCACTGGGAACTCGTGATGTGGTTTTTTCCCGACAGTTTCTAAATATAATCGGAAGCATGACGATGTCTATCCGGGTTATGTGTTAACGGTCTGATTTATTGTTTGTATTTACATATGAACTAAAGAAAAAAAATCTGATTTTCTGACAGTCTCTGCTGTTTATATAAAAATAGATGTATTCCTGCCATTTGATGTTCAGGGGACCTACATAGTCGAGATTCCCAGACACACTTGAAGGCATGTTGAATAATAACCAGCTTATTTATCTGCACATTTGCATATGTGCGTCTTCATAGGGACAATCTTGTTGGTTCGTGGCAATGGATGCACCTTTTCGGCAGACACGTGCAAACACACACAAAGCAAATGCGATCCATGTTAAATTCTTATTTTTTTCAAGCAAGTTATAGAATAATACAACTGAAACACAGGCAACCACAACATCAAAACCTCCAGCGAGTTCACAACCCAGATAAAAGCGTCCCGTCTTCAAAGCGCCTGTTGTTGCGCTGCGACCAGAGCTTATTGTTTCGTAAGACTGTAACATTTCAGTCAACAAAGTTTCGCTCTGCAAATGTTACATTATTGTGGTGTTTTGTGCGTGTGTGGGGGTTTGGCTCAAGTGGCCCTGAACACATCATCGTAGTAACGTTACAGACACGAGCGCGAGTAAAACAAACATTTGTCCTCCACGTTTACCTGCATGGTTAAGACCCCCAGCTCGTGGGACGACAGCTTCTTCATCTGGTCGGCCAGGACTTGCGCTTCCTCCAGGATGGAAAACTCCGTCTCGGCTCCGCAATATCCACAAAAAAGAGCCGAGCAGATCAGAGCGAAGCTCCAAGAAAAAGCCAACAATCCCCCGTGAAACCGAAGGCGTTTATCCCAGAAAGCAGCGCGCGTTTTCGGCGACAAACCCAGAGGTTTCTCCCCCGTCCGCCTCGCCATGATGGCTGTGAGTCTGCAGACTTGGAGAAACGCGGTGTCGGAGCTGGCGGCGGAAGAAAAACTTCAAGGGAAACTACTTTTACAACTTCGCAGCGGAGAGGACGTGTGCCCTTTCTCTCCGGTTCACGTCTCCAAAATCTCCGGCAACGGTAACCATTGCAGCTCCTTGGAATCCCTCAAGAGAATAAAGTAGATCCATACGTGAAAGAAGACACGGGTTTCCTTTTTTTCTTTTACCGTAGTCGGTGTTCCGTCTTCGGTCAGTCGCTACAACTCCTGGAAGTCTGGCAAAGTGTGTGTGAGCCGGAGATTCTCCACAATGGGGGTGAAAGTGGGAGGCGTGGAAACACAAGAGTCCTAGCGGCGCCTGGATCTGTGGATCAATGGATCAGGGCTTCGTGGTGCCTTCAGCTGCTGCTGGGAAAAAGGGCCATCGGTAAAAACGTCCGGCGTCGAATAAACCTCCAAATAAGTAAACTTTCAAACTATTTTTGAGCCGGGCAACAAAGAGAAACGTGTGCAAATGTTTAAATTTGTTCACATTGAATCATAGAGTTAATTTCAAATTGTATTTCCAATCACGGAGTTGAACATGCAGCGCCAAAGTCTTTCACATTGCCAGGAATAAAATGGTGGTGACAAATTCTTGATTATTTACTTAATTCCTGGCTTAAAAGTCAAGTCAACTTTACTATCCAGAGACATTTGTGTACAATAAGGAAATACCTCTACAAAATTGCCTTGAATGGGGAAAAAGGGTCAACCCTACTAGAGGTGGGTCAAAACTGCTGCAATTAGCCAATAAAATGCCTTTCAAGAGTAAGTATCTCCATCCAGGTTGCTAAAAAAAACTTTTACTTTTAGTGACTTTTATAAGGTTTCTTTCCTTTATGTCTTATCTTGAAGTGGGGTTACATATATAGCCAACAGAGTCTTTAGTTTTGATATGGCTACAGGATCATTTTAGATCTTTTCTGCATGAAACACTGCCAGTATGTGGGGTCATGTTGTAGAGAACAACACAGGCCACGAAAAGACACAATAGTTTACTTGGGGTAACACAAAGAGAGATCCTCTGCTTTTAGGCATTTAACATTAACAGGTGACATATGTGACAGCCTATCACATCTCATGTGGATTGTTGGGAAATAGCATTTGGATGAACATGAATGAAAGCAATACTAAAGCGACCTGCAGAGACTCCACTCCTGTAAGATCCAGTTCTTATTTTTGTTGCAGCTTCAATTTCACTTCGGCTGAGCCGCTTTGAGGAAGAGCAGAGGCTCGTGTCTTTGGGCAATTCCCATTTGGATTTCTGACTGCAAAATGCATTTTTAATTTGTTCAATCATTTTTTGGTCAAGGCAAATGATGCGAGGCAATGAAGTTGGACAGCACTCCAACCAATGCAACAGCTGACCTCTTTTGGGAGATTTTGCATCCAGGCTCAACATATCAGTTCCAAGTCTATTTGTTCACAAACAAATATTGTATACATACAAAAAAAATACACATAAGTTTATATATCAGTTTTTACCATCTCTAGCTTTTAGAGACAGCCTGTGTAGCCGGACGGATACAATGGGATGAAAACAGCTTTGTTTGGCCGTGTAATGAAGCCTCAGGTGGCGTTGTATTGATTTATGTTATTTACACTGGATTTGGCAGTTGAGTCTTTCCAGTTTTTAATCCATATACTCATATAAAATCCACAACACGGGTCGTGGGAGGCTTTTGAAGAAAGGTTTACCACTGATGAAGCTGTGAAGCGCTAACTACTCACCTGTGTTTCACTAAGGTTTACAGAGTTTGGTTTTAGGCCCGACAAGAAGCTGCAACACCAGTAAAGCTGTAAATCCTTTTTGGATCATGTCTTCATGATGCGTCACTTGCTGGTGAGTCGACAGATTATAAATACATAATGTTTATGTTTTAGTCAGTCAGTCAAACATGTTCAGTCATGGCCTTGATCACAGCGAGGATAGAGCTGTCAGACCATCGTTCCACTGAAACATCATCAGTCAAATGAAGGCATATTTTTTAGTATATAGGGGTCTAACATAATCCCATTGTCGCATGGGTTGCATTAAAGCTAAATATTGCAGTGGAATGAGCCATTTTACTGAATATACTAAACTGAAAGTGGAGATGATGTGGAGAATTCTGATATTAATATCATGACTAACAATGGTCCTATTTTGAGGATGAACTACGAAACACTTCTTTCTGTAACCAAGATTTATTTTTTATTTCAATTGTCACCTCAATATTTAATTAATATGGATGGATGGCAGTGAAATATGCGTGTGATTGATGCTTTGTGGACTAACGCTTTGCAAAACAGAGATCCGCAGCAGGAACAGAGTTCCTGCCTCCAGACTTAGCTGGGTTCCTGAATGGGTCGTCTGTCTGCGCCTTTGGCTGCAGCCGCCATCAGATGTTTGCATGGCCGGCAGATTCTTTTACACACTTACAAACACAAGGGTATCAGTTGACTGGTCAGCTGTATAGTGCGGGCATCACATACATGATCAGTTCCCCAGAAAATCCCTGTTTTCTTGTGTTGTTTCACCTTAACTAAGTACTCAAATGGTGACGGTTTTTGACGGGAGTTAATTTCCTGAATCGGTTGCAATATTTGCACAGGAGAAAATGTATAAAGATCCTTGTACAAACAGAGAGACTATGAATTAACATCATTTGAAGCAGACTAAAATAAATCAAAAGGGAAAACTAGATGCCACAACATTTTTAAATGATATGGTCAATGTCTCTGAGCCAAAGAGGCAGAGCTGACCTCATCAAAGCTCTGGTGTCCAGTTTAGAGGATTTAAAAAAACCTGCTGAACTCTCACTGCACCACACCTGTTATTTGTGCATTCGTATCATAGAATGTATATAATAAGGGTCTGTGTGTGTGTGTGTGTGTGTGTGTGTGTGTGTGTGTGTGTGTGTGTGTGTGTGTGTGTGTGTGTGTGTGTGTGTGTGTGTGTGTGTGTGTGTGTGTGTGTGTGTGGGGAGAGGGTGCAACCACAGGTGTTCAGAGAAAGGGGTCAGACAAAGACCCAACATGTGGCCCTTCTGCATTCTAGATTTCAATTAAGACAAGGGACTTTGTTAAAGACTTGGTCAGTAAAGCAGATCTTTAATTTTCCACATAATAAAAACAACAACAACTTCTAAATATAGTTATATTAGATTAGATTATTCTTCCCCTCACCAAGAACACTTTAAAGCTTATGTTTGATTTATAACGGGTATGATGAATAAAACATGTCCAAATCAATTTCTTACTACAGAGATTGTTGGCTTGTAAAGCCGTAAAATGTATGGCACCAGTTTGACTTGCTCTCATTTTCTTCCCACTTGGATCATATTCAGTCTGCAGCTCAGCCAAAGCAACACGTATTTCTGTAAAATTACCAATCCTGACTGTCTGTCTGACTGGCATGTCTCTGTGGAGAGAGCGCTGCTGGTTTATTCAGAGCTAAATATCTCTTAACACAAGGAAGCAGGTAGGGGTCTTCATTAACAGAGACAGAAGGATTCTATTCGCAGGATTACCCCATTTGCATTATTTTAATTACAGCACAAACCCACAAAGCCACCTGGTTTGGGAAGATAAAGAGGAGAAAGTGAGGCTGATTAGTCCATAATTCTCAATTTGTGAATATATTAACTGAGATTTTGGGGTGAGATGCAGGGAGGTCCTGTTCAAAGCAAGACAGGAAGACTGGTGTTTCACATCTGGCTTCAAAGGCAGCTTTGAGTGAGAGAGACATTTTTAATACACAAGAACAGGAAATCTTTGGCTCAGGATCTAATATCACTTGTTACCTGTGGAAGTTGAGATTCATTCCGAAGCCAGATTCAGTCAGGTTAAACATCTTCTAATATAAGAGCACTGTTCTGTCAGGGGAGGTGTCGCTGTGTGTGAGAAGTCAGCAATGCTGCAACCGGAGTTTCTCCTGCTGTGTAAATAAAGCCACAGCCAAATGCAGCTAAGTGAGCGTGACAATTACCCCACTGCAGTAATCAGTAAACACAGGGGTTGAATGACACATAGAGGTTTGTTAGGCTTCAACAGCAACACTCCTTTTGGGAAAACAAGGCCTTTACATAACAAAGTAGGTGTGCTACACATGTAGAAATGAACACTGAACACTGAAGAATACATGCAGAAAGAGACACATCTCTTTATGGTTGCATGATTTTGCTTTTATGTTCTGTTACATGGTTTATTCTCATTTATTTTTTAATTATATTGTATATAGACGTCCCTAATGTTGAAGGAAGAAGAAGATGCTCACCTAGAAAGCAGTATAATTTATATCAGTCCCTTCTTTACATTTAGGGCAGGCAAACAAACCAAAATGGCTTGTGCCATACCTGTGTTACCTGACCCGTTCCCATTTTTGCTCTTTAGATCTCCATGCTGCTTTTCTTACTGCATGTGGACTACAGGTGAGTTACTTTTTATTGTAAAACACAGTAATAAAAGTCACACCTCATTGAAATACAACATAACATAAAAGCGCAGTCTGTTTAAGGCATAACAGATGTTTGTTATATGAATGCATCCTGCTTTGATCAATCATTGTTAAGTTGACTTTGGTTTTGCTATTGCATGAGAGTCCATTTTGATGACATCTGAGGATGATCATCAGTTATCCTCTCTCTAATCAGAGACGAGGAAAGGAGAATAAAAAGTTCAATAATGGACGACTATTATTATGCCGCAACCTTTCAAGGCCTCCAAACACCAATTACGTCCAACATCCTAAAAGTGTAGAGGGATCCTGACTGACAAACCTGACTTTTTCTCTCCTGGTGATCATGGCTCCTCGGTTATAACCCCGTGGTTAAAACAGAAATCATTTTAGACGTAAACAACCTCCCAGTTCCCAACCGACTTGAACTCACTGGCAGCATCAGAGCTTCAGCTTTAGTCTTTGGGCATCCATCCATCTGCAGACAGGAAATGCTCCAGGGACAAACCAGCTAGCCAGAACTACCCAGTTCTCCTTAATGCATGACAGAACCCTGTGATCACACGGCCATGAAATGAGGACAGAAGCTGAGGAACAAGAACAAAACAGACAGAAATGGATTCAAAAGGCAAAGAGGTCACATTGTTTTCGGGTTCACAGGCGAGCACGGAGACACAGCTGTACATTGTTTGTAACCTTTACGGCATTATAACCATTTGCCTTTATTATAATATTATCAACAACAACTACAATTGCTTTTGTATGATATATGAACAGGGATGTGAGATGGACATGTAGGCCCTTTTATCTACTTAACATGTTTATTCTCAGGGTTTTTAACATCAGAATCAGTATTATTGAAACATACAAGGGATTTGAGACCGGTCTTAATGTTGCAAATGACTGTCGCTTGGTTCCAAGAACAAGATAGAAATAGACACACAGCTAAAAACAAGGACAATAAAGCTTAAGATAGATTGTTAATAATAAACATGGAACTGGTATACTCAAGACTACATATGAGTGTAGGTTATTGATAACTATCTATAAAATAGTACCAAATAATAATAATAAAATAATACAGAATATCAATGGAAATTGAATCCAAGGCTACACTAAAGATATTTCAGTATGTCCGACAAACACAAACATAGATATTGCCATCCACAAAGCCTCTTTTGCTAAAAAGAAGAGAGAACAATCATTTCAAAGCAGGACAAGTAAATTAAAAGTAAATGCAACTTGTCCATACACCTTCTGTCTCTGGTTCTTTGACTCTGAAAAGGTGAAACTGTTTAACTTGAGCTTACAACAAATAAAAGACTGTCTGCACATCACTAAAAAAAGGAAAAGACCGACTGGCTGAAGGATCTGATTACAACTGGTATTTAGACCCACTACAGCTATGAAGTGATAGCATAATGAGAGGGAGCAAACTTCAAAACATCAGTACAGAAAAACATGAAGAAGCTGCCAGATAAAAATTTCACACAGGGAATCTGAGGCATTAGCTGCTAACCCCATTGGGTTTTAATTAGCTGCCCTAGTGCCCATCAGCACACATCAATGGGATCTCTACTGGATCTGGAGAGCAACAGAAGGGAGATTGAAAAACATAAAATTATTAGTAAGTCTGCAGCCAGTGCACACACTACTCTGCTGCCACCAATTTATTTGCTACATGTATAGTGTGTTGGAGGGGGGGCTTTACTGCAAGCACCAGTTACCATGGCAACATGATTCTTTGAAGTTTTTCATCCCCCCCCCCCGCCCCCACCCCTCTTTTCTACAGCTGGATATAAGAACCACACCAGATCTGCTCTGCTCTCCCCTCAGTTTTCATTCTGCCCCCCCTCCCTCCGCTCACTCTTTCATTCCCTTTGCAACATCAAAAAATTCTCTTTGAAGACTTAAGCCGATTCCAAGTCAAACCCAGAGCTATTTCTGGCTCTATTCAAGACGGAGGCTGTGGCTTTGTGCAGCACGGTGTTTGACATGCGTGTGTGAGTGAGGCCGAAAGAAATATGAATGTGTACTGAATGTGTACGAAAGATGTGTGTAGAAAGCCAAAAGGAGATAGGTGAGAGAGTATGTGAGAGAGAGAGAGAGTGTGTGTGTGTGTGTGTGTGTGTGTGTGTGTGTGTGTGCATGCTAGTTGGGATCAATAATGAGTAATTTTGTTTCATGTGTTTAAATATGTGTGGATTTGTGTGTGTGTGTGTGTTTGTGTGTTTGTAGCCTGCATGTATAGACACAGACCTTTTAAAAAGAGATATCAAAAGAGAAGGAGGGGAGAGAGGAGATGAAAGGAGCAGAGGGGGGAGGACAGGAAGAGGGAGATGGGGGAGGTGAAGAAAAGAAGTGAGTAGCTCTGAAACATGCCATGTTGTAAAGATACAGTATTAATCTGCTTCTGTTTGTTATGTGGGCTGTGCACTTTTTATTGGATTTACTTACTTACAGAATATCCAAACACAACCCGCATCTGACTCTACACCCACAGATGTGTGATTTACAAAGGCTGGGGACAATCCTCCACATTTAAATGAGGCACAGTTTTATTTTGAAAGTAATTTGGTGATCACTGTAAAAACAGTCTTAATATGTACATCTGAAGCTTACAGTAATTGTAACATCCCGTTAATTCCATGTGTGTGTCTCCTGATTGGTCATTCCTTTCACCTGCTCTCAGCCACGCCCCTGCCTCCCATGTGTGTGTCTCCTGATTGGTCATTCCTTTCACCTGCTCTCAGCCACGCCCCTGCCTCCCATGTGTGTGTCTCCTGATTGGCTATTCCCTTCACCTGCTCTCAGCCACGCCCCTGCCTCCCATGTGTGTGTCTCCTGATTGGCTATTCCCTTCACCTGCTCTCAGCCACGCCCCTGCCTCCCATGTGTGTGTCTCCTGATTGGTCATTCCTTTCACCTGCTCTCAGCCACGCCCCTGCCTCTCATGCTTGTGTCTGTCTCCCCAGTGTCTTCTGATTGGTCATCCTCTTCACCTGCTTGTGTTTTTCTTCTGATGTATCATTCCCTACACCTGTGGTTACGCCCCCCACACATATACTCCCCTGCTTTCCCTTGGCCGGGGCCAGATCGTCTTTGTCTCTAACGAGTGTGCGCATCGCGATCCAGCAATAGTATCCCGTGTTAGTTTTCTCTTTTACATTACATTACATTTAGCTAAAGCTTTTATCCAAAGTGACTTACATGATATACAGTAGACCATAAACACAGCAACGGTGAACAATTAGAGTTAAGTGTCTTGCTCAAGGACACATCGACATGACTGAGCCACAGTCGCCTGCCTCTTGGTATTTGACTTTGCCTCGCCCTCTATTTAAAAAAAATCTTTGCCTTGTTTGCCTTTCTGGACTGAACCCTGTATGACCTTTTAGCCCGGTAAAAGACTTGCCTGGGCCTCACCTCGACTCCAGTGTCTTCCTCTGCTTCTGAGTCTTTGCTCTACCACCAGGAGGCAGGTAGTAAAACTGTAACTCCTTATTTGACATGAACTAATTCAGTGATATAGTTGGAGATGTTGAAAACATTGCTATTTGTAAATACAAATAAGGGTCAAAATGTGAATGCTCCATCATTCAGGAGTCCATTGTGCAGTTATAGATGCTGAGTCTCCCTTATATACTGTATCACACAGCAAAATAGAGAGTGCTCTCTATTGCATGCATGGCTGTGTAAAGATGACTTGATACGGCATTGTAGGTGAGATCCCGTTCATTCCAATGAAAGTTGCTCAGTGGTGCAATGTATTGCAGGCTGAAACCTGATTCCCTCTTAATTATGTCATACTGCCTTACATTAAGCATATCTCCCCAAGAACTCGTCTCTCTTTGCCTCTCATTAAAACCAGCCTTCAGCTTTACAGCCAATGACGTCAGAAGCGAAGTCGGGCAAGCCGTGGAATCCAGCCTTCAGCTTTACAGCAGAGGCAAAGTCATAAAGTTAGGCCATCAACTGGTAATCCCCAACAGACAGAGGCAGAAAGACACTCGAACAAGGTCATGAATCTACTGGCAGAACTTGTATATCCTAATCTGAACTTCATTCAGTATCTCTCTCTCTCTTCCTAGCTATGTGTGTGTGTGTTTGTGCCTTGCACAATTCTGTCCTCGATTAGTTGTCACTGGTTCACCTTTATAAGATCTCCTTCATTCAAAGCATCTAAAAACTCATTGGATTTCTTTGATACTGGCTGTAGCTTCATATTTCATGTACGTGGTATCAATCTTCTCATCTAACTTTCAGCAAGAAACGGAACAAATAGGCATATTTCTAAAACTATTCCTTTAAACCATCAAATTCATTATTTGGGCTTTGATGCAGGCTACTCGAGCAATTTTTCTTTTCTAATTTCAGAAGGTGCATACTTCAGATGCATATTAGACTGTTGTCTGTAAAGTAAATATGCAGCTCAGCCAGCAGTCGATTAGTTTAGCAAATAGACGTTGAGAGAAAACCTGGCTTTCTCTCAACGTGAAAACCAACAAGTCAGCCAACACATTGACCCCAAGAAAAAACACTTTTTATATGGATTAAACAAACAGGGAAGAGTTTTCTCCCCTTTTCCAGTCTTTCTGCGAAGCTACGTTAACTATCGGCTAACTGCAGCGTCTCATATTTACTGCACAGACACGTGACTTGTTGTGATCTTCTCATCTGACTCCTGGCAAGAAAAAGCATTTCCTAAAATGTCAAACTAACACGGGACCGTACAGCTGCAGTCTCTTTGAATACTGCAAAGACATCCATTCACACCTTTATCACCAGGAAACGGGAGAGCGATCATAATCACACATCTGATCTCGACAGCGATTCTGCACAGAGGAGATGAAAGAGACCTTGAGCCTAATGTGCACAACACACTCACTGCCTTTAATCCAAATCAGGACTTTTCCACAAAGGCAGTTTTGTTGAGACTGCAGTATTGCATCGGTCACAGCGTAAGAGGGATGATAAAAGCATTTCTCAGAGTCTCACTGCCAGCTACACAAAGCCAAACCTCCCTCAAAGCATTCTTAAATTAATTTGCTAAAATGGATGACTTCTGTTACCACAGAGTTACTGCAGAATTCCACCCTAAACAAGAATTCCCATGCAATATTTTTTATTTGGGAATCAAAACAAAGGCTGTTGTTGGAGTGCAGCTCTGATATGTAATCATCATCACTGACTCTGTCTGGTTTCCCTCGTCTCAGATAAGTTCACTTCATGTTCCCAGACTCTGATTAAAGGCTTCAAAGAGGATCATGAGGCAGCATTCAGCCTTCGGGTGGATATTCCCTTTGATGGCACTGGTGGATTCCTCCATCATGACAAGATGTATTGTACTGTAAAATGTCATGTAGAGTTTAGGCTGTCCACCATACAATCAAGTCTTTCTTTCATCAATGTCATAGTCCACGCGTAGTCTCACTGGGTGGTCTCATCCTCCTTTATTGTACAAAACAAGCGGATTAACAAGGTCTTAATTTAAACATTTTTTTAAACAATTTAAAAATTTAAAATAATTAGGTTTTCTGACTCAAAAGTAAAGACATTGCTCAATGTCTATGAAGTTCTTTGCTAATTTCTTTTATTTTCTGTTTATTGTTTTTTTCTTTTTGTGAGATTGCTTGATTGTTTAGTCTTTTAAATGTCAGAAAAAAGGGGAAAATATCTATTGACATTTTAAAGCTGCCCAAGGAGAGATCCAGGAGAGATTTATTTTAATTTCATATATTTAATTTGCGTTAAGATAAAACTGCAAAACGTAATATTTGGAAGGCGGAAACAGAGAATGGTTGACATTTTTACTTGATAAATTACTTTTGCAATTTTTTACAATTTTTAAATAGGCACAACATAAAAAGTAATGACGGGACATAAGCAACATTTTTTCACAGCTGCATGAGATAAAAGCAATGAAAGAAAATAACATATCCAGTCACTTTCCTGCGTGGGTATTCTGTATTGTCCTTGCATCCTAAACTTAATACAATTAGCTCCTAAATATCTTTGTGTACATACAACATGTTGTTTGAAGTGAATCTGCTCCTTTATCCTTCACCTTTTCCTCCTCCCCATTACGCATTACTTTCTACTTCCCTGCACATAAGTTCATGTCACCAGAGAAACTCGTCCACACATGAACTTATGTGCAGGGGGGTAGGAAGTAATGCGTCTTTAATATCTTATCTGCTGATCATTTAGTTGTGTGTCTATGAAGAATATGCTTTGTTTTGTAAGTGAAGTGGATGCATACAATATGTATGTGATTAATTGACATTTGAGAGTGACCCAGGATCTCCAGGATCCCGGGACCTGGCCGACCTCCCCCTGCTGCCTCAGGCCAGGAGGGGCCCCAGCATGGAGAGAGATTTTAGACTTTAAGGCTGAGTGGAACCAGACTCGGGGGTTTTGTTGGAAAGGAGTTGAAGTGGAGAGGGGGAAGTGAATAAAGAGCAGCAGGCCTTGCCCTTGGAGCCCCACCACCGACACACACAGATGGAAAGCATTAGAAGTCCATTCCAGCACAAAGATGGATGGATTACTAGATAGAGTCTGTTAAGAGAGGAGGGAGTGCAGGGGAAGAGATTGAGAAGGGAGGAGAGGGTGAACGGGGGGAGGAAGAAAAGGAGAAGGGTAAAGGAGCAGATTCACTTCAAACAACATGTTGCATGTACACAATGATATTTAGGAGCTAATTGTATTAAGTTTAGGTGGATGCAAGGACAATACAGAATATTCTCATTTTTTTCAATTGTCAGAGAAGGCAACACCATTGCATGATTTAGTGGACACAAGTACAGCAAAGAGCAAACACTATTGTAATATAATTGTTTTTCACCATCTGGGTTCAGCTTTTCAAATGGCAATAACAATAACATGAGTATTTGTAGGACTCAAATCATCCTCAAGATCATTGACTGAGACACAAGTGGAGGCAGGTGTGTAGTTGAAAGCATGAATGAATGACACACAATATTTACAGCTTGAATTCAACTGAAGTGCAACATTTGCACAAGGAGCTAATTTCCCCAAACACATACACTTGCATTGGAAGTAATTATCAGACGGAATGCCACTCCACCTCCTTTCTAATGCACTCTGGGCCCATTCATAAAACTGCACTAGGGAGGTTGGCTCTATAAGAACTGCTGCATACATAATAATATAAACATAAAATCAATATGAAAGGAAGGAAGGTGAAATATGTAGGCTGATCCATGAGTTGGTTGTTGAGTTGATGTGTTGTATTTGTGCTGCTGAAGCTATCAGGGTGCGTCCTCTTAGGCCTGGTCTATGGGTTGTCACAGACGTCATCTGCCCTGAAAAGATGCGTGCACAGAACAGATTCAAGTTATGAACATAGTTGATCCCTTTCAGGCCGCAGGAGCCACTGAACCTGAACTTCACTCATACAAAATGTTTTGTCTAGTTTGTCCACACAGTTAAATGGCTTAATTGAATCCTGCTTTAGCACTTTACAGTACATTTTGTACTGTAATGCCACATAGCATCTGGAATGCAGTGCCGCTAATGTTTCTGATAATGGCGTCTCCCGCAATGAAGTTTTTTCCTCTTCCTCTGCTTTTTTCATCTAACACTCTTAATAATACTCTCATGTACAAATTGATCCAGAGCCGACCCCCGGTTCTGTCTCATGAAGATGTATTATTGATTTCCAGATGTGATGTCATAGGTCCGTGTTTTTGCTCACTTTTGGCTGTGCGCCAAATGTCCGGGGTCCAAGTCAGTTGAGCTGAATCCATGACTTTTGCCCTCTGTGGGAGAAAAGTCTAGCACTCATCTTTTTATTCCAGCAGATAGAAATCCCATTGACAGCACATATAATAGCTGGTGTAGTTTCAGAGCGTCCTTGGAAAGTTGTGTTATCATTACGAGTTAGCGACCTATTTAAATCTTCTCATGTTGAATTCTGATGAACTAACTCGCCTGCAGAAGACAATGACAATGAGTGTTAAGGAGTTTAGAAAATGTCTCCAGCGCAAAAATGTAATCTGTAACTATTTATGATAATTATATCTGTGGCAAAGAAAAGGCAGTTCAAAGTAGATGATCACGACCCAGAGCTATATAGTAAACCTCCTTAAAAAGACTTTGTAGTTGGTTTCAGATTGCATTTCAAAGCTGGCCTCAGCTCATTGTTTCGCTGTCCGGCCCACAACTTTATGGTTTTGGTTCACTCTCATAACTCTCAGTTGTTTTGGGGGGCAGCAGGCAGCTGTTTTCAACAAAAAGCTCCAAAAACCATGTGTACACAACATGCTGAGCGCCTAACAGGAAACAGACCCAGTAAGCAACTAAAGGGTGAACATTTAAGTCACACATTTCACTCAGGAGCTAAAAGTACGTGAATACTGGACTCATGGCCCGAAGCGCGACTCCAAGTTAATAATGACGCTGCTCCATAACCGCCTATTATTGCAGGTCTGATCAAGACATATCTTGACTATAATTGTATCTGTGTTTTTAGGAGATGATTTACCCAGATCATGTTACATTTATCATTCAGGGCTGAACTGCACAGCAATATCCTGTAATTGAAGGGACAGTATTTACATATATTTACTTAAAATAAAACATGCTGTTCCTTTTTTTTTAATCTTGTGGAGAAATATAGGTACACATCCTTCTTTGTACACCATTTATAGATATGGTACTTGCTGTGGGCTATTTGTCCTAACTACCAGAACTATTTATACATTACCTCTCTGTGCATAACACACACACACACACACACACACACACACACACACACACACACACACACACATTTTACCACGTAATGCACCATGTCTCAAGATATCTATCTCTTAACAACTAACAGAAGTTTAAATGGCAGTAAGCTTCACTCCAGTCAAAAAAAAAACGGGGATCTTAAAAACTTAAAAACTGAACAGAAAATGGTTTCTGTTTACCAACATTTTGTTGAAGTAAGATTACAAAAACAAAATGTAATTTGTTTACCATGTTAACACTTAACATTTTCTTGTTAAGGCTAATTTTGTCACAGAACATTGGACATTTTTCAAGAGGGGTCATGCGATCCGAGTCCTGTGATGCATGAATAGAGAGAAGGAATGTGGATCCATCTTTCACTCTATTGTTTTCCTGCCGTCTTTCCAACTCTGCTGCATTCAAGTACCAGACCGACAATGAAAAGGACTGTTGATGTTTAAAACAGCTGAATTCGTTCAGCCTGAACAGTGAGTTGCACAGCACCTGGTACCAGTACTAGTACTTCAGCAGATAATGTTACTGACAGGAAGTCAGGGATTGAATATTATGTTTGCAATTTTGTGCGATAGCTTTTTAGAAAAAGCAAGGAGCAATGTCCGCCTTTCTGTCCACCACTTTGGTCAAGACTGAAATATCAACTGAAAGTGTTTGATGGACTGCCATGACATTTTGTACATCACAGTCCTTAGAGGATGAATCATGCTGACCTGGGTCATTGGTTGACCTTTCCTCTTGGGACATGAGGTCAAAATTTAGATTTTAAGTACTTTGGTTTATAACCAAATACTGTAATTCCCTGTGTTTGGTTCTATGCCACGCACACACTGACGCTGAGGTTGCGGAGTGTGAAGGTTTGTCGTGGGAGGTTGAGGACAGTAGCTAAGTTTGTGGTCCCCTGTACATTTGTGCACTCACGTAAGTACTTTGTGTCTAGAAACACAGGTCATTGCTCGGTGATTCTTCTGTCCCTCTTCATGGAGAACCTTTTTGTTTTTATTTTATAGTCACAACTGCGTGTAAATAAATCTTGTTTAAAACGTTACTCCTACTTTTGACTTTCTTTCACACATTTCTTAAACTTACACATTTCCCTAAACTTAAAAAGGGGACGTAACAGTGCTAATTATCAAATGTAGCATCTACAATAACATGTGGTAAAAGATGCTAAACATCAGCATGTTAGCACCGTCCTGGGTATCAAAAAGTCACTGTTTCTCAGTTTCATTTCTACAAGTTGTTTTAAATCGTATAAATCAAAAGATCTAAATACGTGTCTCTGGAGAAAACAATTTGCATGAACCAGGAAGACGACTCTATAGGCCAGATGACCTATCCCCGCTGTGTCAAGCCCCCCGGGGGAACTTAAACAAGGCACTGATAGTTCACTTGACGGCGTTCAAAGGCTTCACTTCACTTCCTCTCTTCAAGGTCAGTATGTGGCAGCACGGACAGCAGAGGTCAAGCGCCTGTCAGCCCCTCAACAAAAACAGCTCATGTTCCCCAACAATCAGGGGCTTGTTGGAGGTCTCCAGTGCCGCCATGACAGAGTGAGAGGACGGTGAAACTGTATCCTGCTCGCTGCCTCTCCCTCCCCTCAACGTATATCTGTATCCCTTCCTCCGTCAGCATATCGCCAGTGGACGCCTTCAGTTATCACAACCAGGAGGGCTCCATCATCCAGTGTTCTGCATCCTTACTGACCTGAAGATATGGCTCTTTACTCTTCTACTCCACAACATCAATAAGACAGCTGCAATGAATCTATTTGTTACTTTTGAGTTAAATTAACCAACCAAGATTGGGAAGAATATATAATCGTCTCGCTGATGGTCTTGTTTACTTACAGAGGCAACGGTATTACATATAGATTGTTTTATAACCAGTCAAAAGTTCCTCACAGTATATTTTGTTGATAATACATTTTCCTTTAAGGATTTAAATAATAAATAAAACCTGAATAAATACTTACTTGCGTTAAAATGTAGCTATTCTTTCTATATATTAAAGCTTTAGTCCCTTGATAAATGACTGAAATTAATAATTTATTTTCTAAACTGTTGAAGTAGTAATCTATTAATTGATTTTCCTACATTCAATCACGTATATTGACTCTCAAATAGTTTCATGAAACCTGGTGACACAAGTGCAAGTACTCTCATACTATTTCTAGCAACAAAAACACTATTTTGCATAACTTAAGTAAAATCACCAGATTGACTTTGATTGCCTCTCAAGCCTGTGAGCATTTCCCTTCCTCCCACTCTCCTCCGGACCCTCCCAGTGAGCCCAGATGAACCAGATCCCTAACTCACTGTTTACAACTGGTGTCCAGAAGGACCTCACAGTAAAGCCCCAGTGATGCCTCTGCTTTATGCTGCACTGTTGAAACACACATAATCCCCACCCGCCATTCAACACACTTTACCTGCAACCATCTCTTTCCACCCTTTATTCATCCATCCCTCGCTCTTAAAGCCAACATGCACACTTGTTCTCGTCTTTGGCTTCTGCTTTGCTTTCAAAGCCCATTACAGCCCATTACTCCCTGAACTCAAGAGGCGTAATGAGGCTCCTTTAAAAGAGAGTGCCCTCGGGGATCGACTGCCTTGGGAGTGGCCGTCCTCAGTTACACGGTCTGGTCGCTGTATATTACCCCCTATTTTAGCATCGGGACAGGACACACCCATCCCAGTACTCCCATCACTCAGAGTGGGGGACTGGTCTGTTTGTGTCCACAAGTAGTGAAATATAACTAGAATACTTGCACAATTATGAAGTACTTGAGTTGAGTATGTTGCTATATACTGTATAATTGTACTTTCTACATTTCAGATGGAAACATTGTTACTTTATCCTCAATCTAATATGTGACAGCGCGTCCTGTACAGTTATGAACTACTTTGCAAGATTTTACGAATTAATTTATCATATAAAATGCATTACTAAAGATTAAACCAGTGGTTCCTCATCATTTTGAATTTTGAAAAGTTTCTTAAATCCTTAGCAGCCCCATTAGTGATTTCCACTCTTTTTCTTCTTTTCCCATTTATCATCCCATGACCCCTCAGATTTGTGTGATGACCCTTTCAAGGGGGCAACATCTAAGTTGGGATTTAGTATATGTTGCTAATATGTCTGTAATTTTACATGAAGGACTTGAATACTAAATGACAAAAAAAGAATACTTAATTAGGTTAAATTAAGCTTTTCCTATAAGGTAATGCATATTCTCCCTGTGGTAAGTACCAGAAAGTTTCCAGAAAAACATTTAAACACTTTGAGAATCATATACAAATATCTAATATTTCACAAAACAGCAAAGATTGAAGAATAATAATACATGTTAAAAGTCTAGATACATCTATATTAGTAAGCCCTGAACTAAACTTCATGTGTGGCGTCTTGGAGCAACAACAAATAGATGCAAAGGCAGAAAATGAACTAACACAATTCTACAGTGGGACATATTTCCCCACACAGCTCAGCTGGGGGGAACATAACCGACCTGTTCCCTTGCTGTCAAACTGCTCAGCACACTGTCATATGTGGGTAACATGTCAGCGATGTTTGCCCAATTTGCCCACATCACGTGTGCTAATCTTCTCAGGAAGCTGCTGTTTCTTGACCCGAAATCCAACACACATGGGTTACATGGTTATAACAATATCCCCTGGTTAGTTTTTCTTCCAAAGGCACACTTTGTGCTGTATAACACTGAACACAATTCATAATTAAAAGCAGATTATGTCATGCATTAATCCAGAATTATATTAATTTCTAAATAAGGTTTTCCACACACTAATAATTTAAAACAATTAAGAAAAAAGAAAATGAACATCGAGGTTTAGAATATGATGGATGTGGATTGAATTTGGCTGAATTTAATTGTAAATCTGTAATTTATTACATTGATACCTAAGAAATAGGCTTATTGTGGCTTCATAATGAGTTTAAATTAATCTCTGCTCATATGAATCAGGTCCCGACTACCTTGAAACACAGCCTGAAATTATTTGTCAATTAATTATAATTGAAATATAGGTACACATCCTTCTTTGTACACCATTTATAGGTATGGTACTTGCTGTGGGCTATTTGTCCTAACTACCAGAACTATTTATACATTACCTCTCTGTGCATAACTCTCTCACACACACACACACACACACACACACACACACACACACACACACACACACACACACACACACACACACACACACACACACACACACACACACACACACACACACACACACACACACACACACACACACACTTCAAGACTTCTGTAAAATAATGTTTCCATATTATCAAACCTAAGCGTATCAAACAGCTAAATGGCACCACCACCTGGTCAGCAATAGTTACTGCAGTTATAAGGCACAAACATAAAAGACAATCCACAGAAATGGTGCTTTAGTGACTCCTGGTGGATTCATTGCACCATTATTATTCTGTTTACCAAGACAACTCTAACTTCAAAACATGAACATAAAATGACAAATGAATGTTCTCGTTGACTCCAAGGTAAACCAAACAACATCATTTAATAAATGAGTTTGCAATACAAAACATCTGTGCAAAAATGTTCAGACAAAATACAAAGACAAGGCCTCTCTTGGTCAAAAGGATAAGCATGTAAACCTTCTTTAATAGGTACACTGTTATTGAAATATAAATTTACTTGTATTTTGTTTTCTTTCTTTTTTTGGACTTGAATAAAAAAGGCATAACAATGTTTGTTGTTTTGTTTTGCCAAATACAAAAATAACTAGACTTGATACAGATTCACAGTCTTGTGTACAAGTGGTTTTGCACTGCTATGTTAGTGCACATATATCTGCACATGCTGGATGGAGGTCAAGTGTACAAACTCAGATGTCAAGGTAGCTCGATTTGATCAGAGGAACAACACAGATAGAGAGACAGAAGAGAGCAATGCAATACAAACTCAAATGAAACTAACTTAAAATGAGTCAAATAATCTTGGACTGGACTTGACAAGAGGAACAACATATGATTCTGTTGATCATAGTTGATTTGAATAAATTATCTCGGAGTAAACTGAAGCTCAGTCTTATAATATTCTGCTTTATGATCATTTTATTCTGCAGGGAATTGGAGCAGCTGCTTTTGTTGTAGTGAGATCAGGTAGTAAGTGTTTAAGGGGACATGAACTAAATAATGAACAGAGCACAGTCTATCTACAGTCCACAAAAGTCAACTCAAAAACGTTACCATTAAAAAAAAAAGCCCTACAGGCAAGAAGCCATAACTCGGCTCATCAGAGAGATGCTATCAGCGTACACTAGATGTGTGTTGGGTGAGTCAATACAGCTGTTTGATAGAGTGATAGAAAGTGCAACATGTACAGTCTGGGACGCCTTAACAACCATTCAACACCAATGATTGTCTACACAGCAGGTACTGAAGGGAACTAAGACACAGACTGATATGTTACTGCAGCGGCTTCTGGGATTTTCATTCACTTATAATAAACCATCATCAAATAATAAACAGCTGAGGCATCATTTGTGTATTTACAGGACTGAGAATCATTCATAATTTTGCAAAATGTATGTCATATTGAAAAAAAAGAATTCAGGTAAATGCCTCTAAACATGTAAATTGTTACATGCTACTGGAAATTTGAAAATGTAATCATTTTAAAACCACTTTCCAAGATATATGGGCATATTCATTTTGCTATTTTCCTTTTAAAAGTTGCACTTTTATAGTTGTTTATGGAGCATTTAGAATCAAATGAAAGCAACATAAATAAATGTCTCTGCACACGGTGATGCAGTCTGAACCCAACGCATGAAAATAATACTTATTAAGATCAGACATTCTTCTGTTCAGGCACAAAGAGGGCATGGATGTAAGCATCGGTCGTTTTTGTACATGAGGCTGGTTTTTGTAATGGTAGCATTATCATTATTATTATTATTATCTATAGTGAGCCTCATGTGTTTTAACCCTCCCTGCTTTGAGGACTTTCACTCCACGTCTTGAAAGGGGATTTTTGCACAACACAGATGCTGAACAACAGGAAAGGACAGACATATAGACAAGCCCTGTGAATACAATTCCTTCAAAATTCAAATATTAGAAAAACTCTGCCATCAGTTCTTTTTAACTCCATACCCAATTTAGAATAAAAAAAATGTTCTTTTGTGAGGGTGACATTTTAGCTTTAGATCAGTGACATGTACCCCAGCCCTCGCATGGTGAGAATGTGTTTGTGCCCTTAGACCGGTCAAGTTTAGCTGCATGACATGTGGTTTCATGTGTAGAGCCTCTGCAGTCAGCTTTTGATGTTAGATGTTACGTTTGCCACGTTTTATTTTCCAATCTGAATGAAGTACTCCCCGCTTCCTTGTTCCTCAGCCTTGGATGCTGCGTACTGAAATGTGAAAAAGCCCAAGAGGCCTGTGTCCATGTTGCAATAGTGTCAGATAGTCACATTGAGGTTGCACAAAACACATTCAGGTGTCATTTCCAAAAGGATTTTGTGTGAAAATGCCTGGACGAGTACTCTAGCCAACGTATCACCTGTATCTGTTTTTATTACAGTCGTTCCCTGTCTGCAATACGTGGAACCCAAAAGGCCGCCAGTACGCCTTGTACACTGGTATATTTGAGCAGTTTGGTGTCGGTCTTCTCACCAAAAGCTGCTCAACTTCTCATTTGTTCTCATTGCTGTTCCCATTTTTGTTTGCTCGGTTTATCACTTGCTAAATGCAGTTTATTTTACTGTACAAGCAAATGCACATTTCTGTTCTTACGCCAAGAAACAAGCAAGTCGCACCACCGCTGGAGGGCACCTAAGGTCACGGTGTCAGTGTGTCCTTCACATCCTGCGTGAAACAGTCCGGTAACTCCGGTGTTGACCCAGAACGTTTCGTCCGACCGCGACGGTCGGACGAAACATTTCTTAGGAAGTAGGATGGACTTTTTCACTTTTAAAATCTATTACTTAATAAAAAAGGTTCTTGCTCTTGAATATATATCTTTGTATTTCACTCATTCTTTCAGGACGTATGTACCGTATTTACACAGAGGTTAAAATAATAACACAACATTTTCAAACCATGGTGGTAAGTACACATGCTTTAAACAATAAGGCATTAAAAAGTCAGACAGCTGTGGATATACTGGTGTAGCCGCGGCAGTGTTTCTTGCACACTCAAATGTGTGTTCAGGCCAGTTTCTGTTGGGTCTCCATGTGACTGGAGTAGAAACGCTAGACCGGGTCCCTGTGTCAGAGGCTAAACTTCTCAAATGTGGGTCCCGAGCAGAAAGAGTGGGAGTGTCTCTCCGTCTATCTACAGGTCCGCGGTGATGACCGAGTCGTTGTACATTAGTGCGTCAGAATCCGCAGCGAGCAGCGCCTTCTGTGATGCGTGGTCCAGTTGTCCCACTCCCTTCTGGCAAACTTGTCCGTACAGCTGAACCGGCCCTCCGCTGTTCCCCGGCATGATGCAGTGGGAGAGCAGCGGCGTGTTGGCGTCATGGTTGGAGCCCGTGGTGGAAGGCACTCCGCTGACGTGACCTGTGCTGGTGGAGCCGCTGGCGCTGCTGGGTGAGCGGCTTTTGGGAGGTGGCAGGTGATGCTGGATGACTCTGGTCGGTGGGGCCGGGGCAGGGAAGTGGGCTGGGAAGGCTGCGTATCCTGGTGGGATAGGGTATCCGTTGACGGGGATGAAACGCTGGTGGGTTTGTGTCACAGCCATGGGGGCCCAGCCTTGAATAGGGGCCATCTGGCCCGCAGAGGGAATAGCCTGGGCTGGGTAGAGGTACCCCGCAGCCGCGGCGGCAGCGGCGTAGCGGGGGTTGCTGAGGTTGCTCACGGGGCTGGCGCTCAGCGAGGTGGTCTGGGTGGTGGCGTTACCTCCACCACCAGAGGGCGTGCTGGAGCTGGCGTGGGATGACAGCCCCTCCCAGGCTCGCAGCCGGAGGTGGATGTCCTTGAAACGTGTTCGACGTGTTGGTCCCTCCTGCCAGCATTCAGTCATCAGACCATAAAACCTGAGAGACAACACAGTTAGTTAGTTAATTATCGAGCAATTGTAAGAATTTCTCAATAAAAACTTTTCAAAAGCCCGACACTCGCTGCCCTGGTTGTCTTAACTTCAGAACAAGGTGAAGATACAGTGAAGTGTGTGAGCTTTGTACCACCAGTTCATCATGTATGTTACAGCTTATGCTGATCAGCAATAGTAACTTGAACATACCTTGGTGGACAGTCCTCGGGGCAGGGCAGCAGCTGCCTCTTTCTCACCATCTCCATCACTTCCTGGTTGGAGAAGCCGTAATAGGGCTGCAGGCCGTAGCTGAAGATCTCCCACAGCACAACCCCGAACGACCAGATGTCCGAGTCTGAGCTGAACTTGCCGTAAGTGATGGCCTCTGGGGGCATCCAGCGGATGGGCAGCAGAGTTTTGGGCTGGAGGCAGTAGTAGTCTGAGGAGTAGATTGCTCTGGAGAGACCCAGGTCTGAGATCTTAATGTGGAGCTGTTCACCTACTAAAATGTTCCGAGCTGCAAGGTCTTTGTGGGTGTAAAAGTGGCTGGCCAAGTACTCCATCCCAGCTGCCACCTAGGTTTGATTAGAAAGAAGGAAAACAATCATTTAAGGAGGAAGAAGCTGTGAAGTATGTCTGGTACGAAGCAAGGTGGGACAACAACCAGCACAGCAGAGAGAGAAACACTCTTTGAGCTCAATCAATTAACCAGCAATCCATGAATCTCTGCTTTCGTGTAAAAATAAGACTTGAAACTGCTTTCATATCCCACCTGTAGTGACATGTGCAGGAAGTCTCCATGATCCAGGCTGGATTTCACAGTACCGTCCTCATCACTGCTGCAGCCAACGTCAGAGTGCGGTGAGCGCATGATCAGGAACTCGTGGAGGTCGCCGAGGGGCAAGAACTCAAACAGCATACAGACCGGCTGCTCCTGGATCACCACACCCAGCAGGCACACCACATTTGGGTGCTGCAGCTCGGTCAGCACGGCGGTCTCCTGTGATTGAAACACAAAACACATCGTGAAGTTAAAGCAAAAAGAAAGGAAAGACTTTGTATATGCTCTTCAGAGCCTGAATCCTGGAAGAAACACTCCAGCTGAACTAAGTCTACTGATCGAGGCCTTAAAGGTGGCCGTCAAAAGTTTGTTGAGTGTTTCAAACTCAAAAGATGTTTTGGAGGTTTTGCAGTTCAGGTCTCAATCCCTGTACATATGCGTTTACAAGTCATCTGTTTCAATCCTTTTTTAAATCTAAATGTACTGGACAGTCCCACAGTTTATTTTTCAAACTATTTCAAGTGCAAAAGATATTTCTAGCTGTTTACAGTCTGCCATCGCCCACCACTTTTACCTTCTGTGGAAATATAACAAGTCATGCTTCAAGTCTTGTGGGAAGAGAGATGTTTTCAATGGGAAAGTAGTCCCCTGTATTATAAAACGGGAGATCATTTTAGTCCCACATCCACACACAATTACCAGTTAGAAGCATGTCTTTAAAATGACTTACTATTCAGCCTTAGAGGTTCTATAGATGTTACACCTCACCAATAATATATATTTATAAACCTTTTTTTAAGCTTTGGAGGGAGTAATCTACTCTGTACCTGCTGGAATTCAGCCCACAGTTGGACATTGGAGATATCCTTCAGGGTCTTTATGGCCACAAGCTGTGCCTGGTCCATTCCCGGCAGATACAGGTGGCCCTTGTAGATCTTCCCTAAAGTGCACTCTCCAAGCTCCTCCATGAAACGCACAGCAGACAGGGGAAGCTCCTTGGCCTTACTCTGCAGAGAGAAGAAGGCCCGAAAGAAAACAAGGAAGAAGTGAGATCAGGGGGAAAAGAGATGTGACAGAAAACAATTAGATCATTGTTTTCTTTGTACTCTATCCTCAGCATTATCCCTGAAAGGAAAAGGGAAATGTGCTGCTAAATCGATGCAGGCAAACTGCCTAATATAACATCACATATAAAAGTACAGCCCAGAGAGTTGATAATTGTCATAATCATACTGACTTCATTACATCAGCTAATGACTCTTTAAGCCTTTGGTGAGCAATGTGGGAACATTGTGAAATTTGGCATTTAACTGACAGAATAGCAGCTTTTAGAAAGACTAGGCAATTCATTATTCTGCCAATACAACTGTAGAATCAGCTGCAGAAATAAAAGAAAACGATTGTCTGTCTTTGAGTCATTTTAGTCTTTTATTCTAACGAAAGAGGACAAACTGCAGGCTGGAGGTAAACAAAGAAAATGTTCTAATTCTGTATTATTATGTTTTCATTAGTGTATAATCACCCGAAACTAAGAATCATTGTGTTTATATTTAGAATGACCTCTTCATATCTACATAGCAAGTGGGCCCTCTTCAAGGATATAAAACCATAGTAAATATTGTGTGTGTGTGTGTGTGTGTCTGTGTGTGTGTGTGTGTGTGTGTGTGTGTGTACAGTACTAAAAGATGAAAGGTGAGGCAAGGTTGGCGAGATTTTCAGATTCCAGGAACTATGAGATGAATAATGAAATTCCTCAGTGAGCAGGAGAGCGACACACAGTTCTGTATGAGCTCTGAGGGGGGTGGTGTGTGTGTGTGTGTGTGTGTGTGTGTGTGTGTGTGTGTGTGTGTGTGTGTGTGTGTGTGTGTGAGCTCGCTGATGTTATGAGAAGCACAGATGTTTTTAGTTACGGGCTTGTTTCACCCGTTCTTTCCTCCCACACCAAAACCCTCAGATCCTCCTCACACCACCGCAGGTTTCTCTCTGTGTGTGTGTGTGTGTGTGTGTGTGTGTGTGTGTGTTTATGTGTGTCGAAAGGGATTATCACGGGCAATGGCCCTTGTGTGAACCGGCATCAAAGCCTGCTGCCTAACCCAAGACAAAGTCGTAGATAAGAAGGGACGAGAGACAGTCTTGGCAATGATACTGTATAATTTGAGGGTTTAACACTCATCAAAAAGGTTTTAAAAAGATAGAAATCAGATGCAAATCCTCATTTACCCAAATTATCTTGTAGGTGGAGTACTAGGCTGCCAGATAAGTTACATGGGCTGGAAAAGGAGGTAAGAACTGCACCTCTTTTTTTGCTTTTTAAATCTTAAAATGGATGGTTATGCAATCTGATATGTGTGGACCATATTTCAGGTCCTTGTTGTCTAGGACCATTTACAATTCACTGTATAATTCCATAACTGCACGGCTGTCACAAACTTTCTTTGATCTCCTGTAACCTTGACTTTTTGCAGATACATGGCCGTCATCCAAACACAGCGAGAAGAGATTGAGGAGAGAAAAACACTTGCTCCATTGCATAAAAAGTAAAATAATCTTCATATTAATGGCACGTCTGAGACATTTTTGTGTTTTTTTCTACAGCTATAAATGGTAATATTATACACATTACCTTGAGCATGGGCTCTGCTTTACACAACCAGACACACTGTCTAGATAACCCCTCCCCCCACCCCCATCACCACAAAAACATTATGTGGAAAAAGATAAACAGACATGATATGACTGAGTGTGCAACCTTGAAAGAAATATGATACAGATCCTAATGTGAGCTATGTGTAGGCTGGCAGAGCGGGGGCTCCATGATCTACATTACAAAGAGGCTCTGTGACAGAGGGAGGGGATGAAGGAGAGAGTGAAGGGTGAAAAAGAGGTAAAGGGATGGAGGGAGAGACAGAAGAGGAGCAACAAAGAGAGATGGATTAAGTGAGAGGGAGAGATGTGGAAAAAGAAAAGAGACAAAGAGACAGTGAGAGAGAAATAAACAGAGGAAAAGAGCTGCAGCTGAACATTCCTGGACCTGCAGAGCTCTGATTATTGAGATCTGAAGCTCTGCCTGAGACAGGTCACACACACACACACACACACACACACACACACACACACACACACACACACACACACACACACACACACACACACAAGCATGCTGAGACACATCCCAGTTGACACACAGACAGGCTGTGCCAGTGTTTTGACTCCTTCATCAGTCTGCTCTCTTGACTTCAAAAGACAAACACAGCAAAAGGGCAGCGGCCTGTATTCACACTGGAGAGTGAGTGTGTCTGCTGCTGGGAATGCTGATAGATACGTGACATGAGGAAGAGGAGGAGACTCCAGTTTGAACTACTGATATGTTCAGAGGATGTTACAGAAAAGCGACAGCGGGATGGAGGACTGACTTCTCACTGGCATCACGTGCAGTGCAACATATGAGACTGCCACGTCTCCATGAGTCCCGAGTGTTTGCACATCTAACTTGGTTCTCGTTCCCTCAAACTGTTGCATTTAGTTTGCTTAGTTTAGGCTGGTGTGAAAGCTGTCAATCAAACTCAAACCAAATCTTTCTGTGGTGTGAAAGCAAACTAAAATGACAAGTGATGTATAAAAACTGGTTTGCAAACCAGCATTCTTGTTTAGTCCCCTCAAAACGTTGGGCTTTTGATCAGCACTATGTTGCTGAAATAAAGAGATGGATGAAAAGAAAAGACTTCAACATGAAAGCAAAGAGTGAACCAATCACATTCATTCAAAATATAAAGGTTTGCTGTTTTCACCTGCTGATTGTGAAGCAAAAAAAAAAGTTATTTTTCCTCTGATACATCAAAGTGAAAAGGAGTTCAAACAGAGCTGCTTCATCTATTTTAGCAATCCTCATTCACTCATGGGAACTAAATGCCAAAATATATTTGTGATGTGATTTGATTGATTGGAATTGTATCTGACATTTCCTCTGTAACACATCCTAATGAAAAAGAAAGTCAGAATATGGACTTCTTTATGTTTAGTTTTGTCTAGTGTTCTCCTTGTGGTGTGTAAACAACATGGGGAAGGACAGCGCTGCACTCCCACAGTGTCCAGTCCTGTGCTGCTCTACCTTTGGCTTGTAAGCAGTCGTGAGCATGGACATCTCAACGTTCTGGCCCCGGACCGGTTTGGGCTGCCGAGGGGCCGGAGGACTCGGGGACTTCTGGTTGTTGCGGCACACGCAGATGAAGAAGAAGAGCAAGGCGATGGCTAACGGGATCGCCACACTGGGAACCAGGATGTACAAGATCTCCATGTTGCTGCCGCCAGACTTGTCTTTATGGTCTACAGGGATGGAAAGAGAGAGAGGTATAATATCAGATAGAAGGCTTATTGTATGACTGAGGCATAATTGAGCTGATCTAGTTTGTCTTGGACTTTAGAAAAGTATCTGATTTGGTATAGACTGAACAATTACTATAATTAATTGCAAAAATAATTATTACTTGAAGTAGAAAAATAGAAATAAGAATTTTGCCAATGTAAAAAGACTAAACAAAAAATTTTAATGAAAGAAAAAAGAATGCGAGAAGAATAAAGAAAAAGCAGTTTTACTACAAACAATAAAAGCCTTGAACATTTCCTGAGTGTGAATTACTGCCAAAAACTGCCAAGATACACTTTGGAAATTTATAAAAACAGCAAGAGATTTTGCTTTATGGACATCAAGGATAGAACAGTTTAGTTTTTTTTTACAATGAAAAACAAGAAGACCAAAGAAAATATCTGCAAATATTTTACAAAGACAGCAATTACACACAATGTATGCCTTTAGTTTAGACACATCCTATCTCTTACCACAGACGGGTATGTCACAGAGCTCCATGCGGACCCCCTCGTCCAGCGTGAAGCACCAGGGGGCCTCCAGCTTGTTCCCGGGGTTGCGGCAGTACGAGTGTCCTCCGTTCAGCTCCGGGTAGCGGATGGCCAGGTAGGTGTGGCTGTGAGGGTACTGAGAGTTCCACGGCTGACACTGACGGCCCGACTTGGTCATGCTGACCGTCCCTCTGTAGTCCGTCCCGCTGTTGTTGTAACACTTGTGATCTGAAGGAGGGAAAGGCGTGGTGGTGCATTAGATGTTCGGGCTCGCATCATCACTGTCCTTCTCTGTTTTGAGGGGCAGGTAGTGGACGGACTGAAGCCCACACACGTTGGCCTACTTTTAACTTTTAAGCCAACTACTTTGAGATCTCTGTCCTTTTAAGCCAACCACAAACAAACAAGACTTTAATAATGTTGTCCCATTTGGGCTGGCTGGTCTGGGACCTGTGCTCGCCAAGTGCCAATCAGACCGCTTACAAGCCAGCCAGCCTGAAATCTCTTTCCTTTAGTCACGCACACACCTTCATGTTAGAGACCATATCCTCCACACTAATATAAAGCTGATTACTAGTCATACTACAGTTTTTCTTTTAGTGTTTTGTGTTTTTGTTGGCATATTTTTACAACAAAATACTTCTACATTACAATGCAACCAACCATTTGAGGTAAACTGTCAAAATCAACATTAAAAGATTAAACTATTAAATTAAACATTCTTGATGTAGATAATTTGTTTAAAGGGAATTATTAGTCTCCTGTGTTAAAGTCTAAAAGTGTTGAATCTAAAAAAAATATTAAACTAATTTGCCCGAATATCAAACACAGAGGCAAAAAATAAATGAACATATACATTGTGAGAAGATCAAAGTGAATCTATTTTGCAGGCAACTCGAGCTAGAGCTACAAACATTACTTAATTAGTTGATCCAAAAGCAATTCATGGCCAACTATTTTGCAAAAGGATTTTTGGTAATTTTTAAAGCAGAAATGCCAAAAATGAGCAGATTCACGTTTATTAAACATACAGATTGGCTGTTGTTCTGTATCAGAGATGATAGTAATTTTAATATATTTGGGTTTTGGACAGTTGGACAAACTGAGAAGTTATGATGGATGTTTGACTACATGATGATCAAATACTCAAAAGAATTATCTGCAAATGAATCAAACATTTAAATTATCATTGGTTGCAGCCCCTAGCTTAACCATACTTAAAGTTGGTTCTGATATCCAAACATATTTGGACTCACCGATAAGCAGCGTTTTCTAAACAGTTCCTGTGAGCAGTTACAAAGCACAGGGATGCCTCTCCTCATATAACAATGCTAACCAGCAGGTGAAGGGCTCTTACTCTTGTTTATGGGCTCGGCCATGGGGATGCCGATCCTCAGACAGTTGGCTGCCTCCGGGCTGTCGAAGGCCGCCAGGTCCTCACAGTTTGGCAGCTTCAGTCTCTTCAGGATGAGGGGGTTGGAGCGGGCGATGATGTACTCTGTCTTGCACAAGTCGTTCTCCAGGATCTCGCACTCGTCCTTACACAGGTCCCGAGGTTTGTCGGTTCCAGAGCTCCGGTCGCATGTCGGGAAGGCAAAGTGGCAGAGAGAAGGGATGGCGAACTGGGAGCAACGGTCAGACAAATGGTTGGACGTCCCGATCATGGTGAATGCCGCTGTACAGAAGGGAGACAAAAGAGATTTATTAGACAGATTTAACACAGTCTGGTGTCAGAATTCATCTATAAACTAATAACTTATATTTAGATCTTCTGTTGTTTTTGAAGAGATTAGAGACCCAATAAAAATGAATTATGTATATATTCATTGGTTGATTCTTTCCTATAATCAGTAAAAAGACACAAAAAAGACAAGAAGTTTAAAAGCATTCCCGTGCTCACGTTACTAACTCCTGAGCATCTAAGCACAGGAAGGATCAAAGCGGAGGGCTGACAATGAAAGCAGCAGCTGTAAATGTATGATTTATAGTTATACTGTACGCTTATTGCAAACACATGCTTTTCTGTGGTTGTGATTATCAGTAAAGCAGCTTTGTAGGGGGTGAAGGAGAAGACAAGCGATTAAAAAGTGGATAACTGAAGTTGGCAATTATCCAAACCTCCTAACGCACATGTTGCTTTGCAAAAATGAAGATCAGTGAAAGTGATATTCAATTCAAGATGGTGAATAGCTCCCGAATGTATGAAAGGTATGATTTACCGTCCTGCTGTGGGATTATTACGACCCTGTGGCATAATAAATCTTAATTATTTCTCGTCCTTGATGTTTCAAATCAGAGTCCGAGTTCAGGACCCCTTTGTCCCTGAACCGTTCAAGGGAAGATGCTGACAGCTTTACGGATGTAATCAATAACATGCAGATCAAACTGACCTCTGAGGATGTTCTCACTAAACAAAAACACGGTATGAAACAGTATGTGTCCTAAGTGACGTCCTGTTTCCCTCCTACAGAATACAGTAATAATTACTATTATTATTAATTAATGTTCACCTTATAAACAGACCTCATTCGCAGAAGGTTTCATGTGATTCAGTGTATGCAGAGAAGGCCGCTTCACAGTGGTGCTCTATCAGCCTTGTTGCTGAAGACATATTTGATTATGTTTTGGCTACTAAGACAGAATGGCTAAATGAACTTCTGATCTCACAGGATGAAAGCAGGCATCTTTTCCTGTCGGACACAAACACAGTTTGCTGATCTAGCAGCATTCAATGTAGATGCATATATTTGTAACTGGATGTATTGCTCTAAAGTGAAGTCTTAGTCATCACAAAAAGCTGTGAGTTGGAAACTGCCCAAAAACCTGACAAAAAAATATTGTGGTGCAGAAGAACAAGTAGTTATGAATGAATGCCATAATGTACAAGTATATTTAGACCTTTCTTGAGATTCTCAAGTGTAAGAAAAATCTATTTTTTTGTTGCAGTTCATGGGGTTGAACCCACTTATACGCGGCACGTGCTTCTCACCTGTGATCTGGGTCTCGATCTCGCCCTGCATCTGAAACGAGTCGACGAAGATGCTGCGGTTACCAATGAAGCGGGCGCAGGCGATACCTCTGTACGGCTGGCAGAATCCGTCTTCATCGAAATCATCCCTAAGACATTCAGAAAGACAGAGTAGAGGGTGGGAAATATTTAAAAGATTGCTTGCAGAAATCTCAACAGTTAAAATACATACAGTATGCCTAGAAGAGCAAGAAGACCTCTGCAGAAAGTCACGTGCCCAAACATGTTGTAATACAAAGACCTTCCACTAGAGGGTAGTCTATGTTTGAATCTTACACAAAACTAAGAAGGATGATTCTTGTTGCTGGACCTAAACCAAGAAAGAGGTTTCCCTTTGCTTGGCTTAAGATAAATCATATTCAAGTCAAAGGCAGAGATCTGAAACACACACACGCACACACATATTCACACCCGCACACACACACGCACACATACATCCCAATTCACAGCACAGATGTAAACCGCATTAGAAATTAATGTTTGGCTGTTTGACTTTATTTCTGTTTATGGCAGAGAGATGTCATCAAGAGGCTTAATCGGAAACACATGCGGAGAGAAAGAGAAAGCGGTTGATGATCATGTATTCAAAACTTTAACTTCCTTTAGTGACTCTTGATTTGTCTCTTCATATAAATCCATTTATCTCACACACTCTTTCTTGTTCAGCCCTCGATCTCTCACCGCTCTCATTTCATACACTCACTCAGAAGTGTGCACGCACACGTGCACACAGGCACATACACACGTGCACACACCCAAACCACATGCTGACTAGCAGGCGATTCGCTCAGCGTGAGATCACAGTGTCATGTGCTTTAAATTGTGCCATATGGGGACTTAAAGACCAGGCATAACCACAAGGGGAGTGCGTGATGCCACTGTGCATCCACACACAAACCAAGCATGAAAGAACCAGAGCGCAGCTATTGACTGATTGAAAGTACATAACCAGACACTCCTGCTCGAGTAATGACGAACAGAATCCCTTTGTTATTGGCCAAACTTATTACTTTAAAATATCAAGTGGGTAGATGCTGTCTTCAGAACAAAAAACAGACTAAAAACAAAACTTTAATATTACTCCCATGAGCCACAACTTAGTTTCGCTGCTTCAAGTTAATTGAAAAAATACTCGACTGTCTTGCGTCATTAAAACACTAATGTTCTGATCCCACTTTATGAAAAGACTGGTCCATTTCACTTTGTGTTTAACGGTAAAATAGAGCGTCTTGAGGCTTAAGGCTTCATCATCATCCAACCGTGTCTGCCGCCCTTGTTGATGAGTCAGGTAGTTTACAAGCTAAGCAACAGCATGTGAATTATTCTAATTACAACACACACTTTAAAACAACACTCAAAAGCTTTAAAGATGCAGCTCAACACACACACACACACACACACACACACCCACGTATTGCCATGGGTGTGTAAGTTTGGTGTGAGTACAGGGTCATAAGGTTCCTTCTCTCTGAGGAGTGTTAAGTGACTGAAGGGTCAAGGTCAGCTCTCTCCCTCTACCCCCATCTGCACAGATCTAAATGGGCTTTCCAGACGTGGACACAAACACACACACACACACACACACACACACACACACACACACACACACACACACACACACACACACACACACACACACACACACACACACACACACACACACACACACACACACACACACACACACACACACACACACACACACACACACACACACACACACACACACACACACACACACTGCTGTAGGGATTTAGTAACATCACATTTAAAACTTAATACAGGTTTATCCTCGGAGTCTGTAATTTCCTACTAAAATGTGGAAATCGGTAATAATGAATTCATGTTGTGGTGTGCCTGCAGACGGTTTAGCACCCCTTCATCAAGCCACAAACTCACAAACTGCTGCATCTTCAGATATTTTCCTTTGGCGAAGAGCTTCATCTCTTTAGGTGAAAATCCTGTCTGGCAATAGAGCTGTAAGAGGAGACTCTGCCACTGTGAAAACTGGTGGAAGGATTTGAGGGGTTGATGATTGATTGGGCTGCAACCGTTTTGAATGTAATGAACCACAATATGAAAAGGCTGCCTACAGCACGAGAGACAACACACAGTGCGAGTGAGAGTGAGAGAGAGAGAGACAGAGAGAGGATACAAAGTGAGAGCTGGAGTGTGTCCAGACAGCCGAGAGGTTAGTTTAGTTGTGCGTCACAGAGGACGGTGGACACACACATCCACACTAACATCAAGCCACACACAGACAAGTAAATCACAAGGGAGAGCAGACGATCCGCCGCAATGCAGCCGGATCCCCGCCGGCAAATTACAACTCTGGACAGTCCGAACAGCCTCAACCGAAACCAGCTCAGCCCAGATCCAAAATCGCTGCTTTCTATATTTTGATTTCTTTCACTCAAGTTGACTTGAATTGAAAGCCATGTCTGAAAGGCCAATTAAAATGTCTGTATCCAGTCCAGCGCAGCGGAAGTGAGCGATGTCTAAAGAGAGAAAAGGGCAGGGAAGCCACATCTACAATAACCTAATCGCCGTGAGACATCGGAGGTTTTTCATAAAATCTTTCCAGAGTTCTGTTTTTGTGTCTCCATTCGTTTCCCTGTGTTTGTGTGTGTAAGCTATCCCAGGCAGGGAGAGCCAAGTGTGGTTGCTATTTGTGTAAACAGTGGATGGCTGTTCAGGCCTTTTATTTTACACACCAACGCCACGGGCCCTCTGTGTAATGTTTTATAATAGTTAATTACAAGGAGAGGGTTTTCCCCTCCGAGACTCGATATATAATCCAGATCCAAACAGAAAGGCGAACCTCACCACAGGAACTAAACAAGGTATTGAGGACGTTGATTCGTTGTCCAATTAAATCTTTGCCAACCTCATTATTTATTCAAGGAAGCGCTTGCTAAACTGTCATGCTATGTTTCCAGCACCGCCCTGATTCATGGTTGCATACATTCACACCTGGGTGGTGCCAGGACAGTACCAGACAGAATGGGGCTCCGGGGCTGAGACCCTCTCAATGCCAGCTGCTTTCTATGATGAAAGAGATGTGAGCAAGTGAGTCAGCAGAAAAACTGTTTAAACTCCAGTTTTCCTGATTTGATTACTTAGAAAGAAAAGTAAGAAAGACAAGGCAGGCAACATTTATAAACTGACAACTTGTAGAATATCTATAAAATAAGTTCCTTTGACCCATGTGGGTGTTGAATAAAAATATTAAAAAGGTTCACATTTATCCAAGGATCATAAAAAAAATGATGTAAAAAACAAATGTCGCCAGCAAATGCAAGCCCGATAGTTCAGTATATTTACACATGTGAGTATTTATTTAGACCTCAAACCTCACAATGAAAAAAAGAACACACATTAAAAAAACAAACACAAGTTTGTATATTCTCTTGATCATCCGTGGGCACATAAAGGAGAAAACAGCAGCTGATGACAGGATGAAGCGGGCTGTCGTGCTTTGACTGCAACAGGGAGACGCAAGAACATTTGAAGATAGATCTCAAGCAAAAGAGTTTTTTACTGTATAGACACAAACAGGGACATAAACACACAAACACTGGTCCTCATAGAGGAGCGCTGAGGGCCGCGGACTGTTTACAAAAGCATCATTGACTGGAAAGGGAGAGTTTTTGAGGGAGATTTTAGGAGGATGAATGTTATGCCCACAAAAATGGATGATTCATTCAGAGTCCACTCGGTGCTGAATCATCCTCAAAAAGAAGTTCAATTTGTCATGAAAGAAAAGAAAACTTCAAACTTATTGCATCTTGAAAAGTCCCTTCGAAAACACCTTGACTAACTTAACTGATGGCTCGATACTGAGTTGCTTTATGATTTGATGATGCAACACATTTTCAGGCCTTTTGCATGTAAACTTGGGTATTTCTCATCAAGAAGCTGCGGGCTGGGGTGACGGGTTTGAGTTGAGTTTTGTTGGTTAAGGGGATGTGAAACTCAATGCTCTTTGTTGGAGGGGGAATAGAAAGGAGGGGATTTGAGGGTGAGGAGGCAGGGGGCGGATCCTGATGACATTTTAGATTTCAGGGTTTGGTTTGCAGGAGCTGCTGTGGGTGCTGAGTGAAGAGGAGATGAGCTGCATGCAGCTGAAGCCACAGCTGTTGGAGGATGATTAGGGATGCCACTCAGCTTATGCTATATGTGTTTTTTTAAACATACTCAGATATGAACTGTGGTGACCTGAGAGAAAACTTGTGGATTTGAGGGCAATATTTATCAGGAAAGTGTATCATCTCCTTAACTAAACATGTGAGCGTGAGTGTGTGCTGTGCTATGTTGTGCATACTTATTATGTTGTATATTCATTAATGTCACAATAACGCTGTTTTATCAGTTTTTAGAATGCCTTGTTAACATCCGGCCAGGGGCAAACGGGTGAAAAATGAGAATTTCTATCTTAATGTGATGTAAAGATCCTGTGATGTGCAGTGCATTGATTGTGCAAAACCACTTGTACAGTTCTTTAAAGTCAGATTTGTAGTTTTATTTCAGGGCATTTCCATGTGTGTGTGTTACTTGAACATAACATGAACTTCATGTCCTCAGTGTTGTCTTTACTTCGGTCTGTGCTCTGATTTCCATCCCCTCTCTGCTGGACTCAAGTATGCACTTTGCGGTGTGTGTGTGTGTGTGTGTGTGTGTGTGTGTGTGTAATTAAAAGGAAGGTGTCCAACAACAAATAAAAGACACTTGTGGATCTGGAAAAGAGCGGATGAGAGGATGAGAGAGAGAAAACAATGCAGTCCTCAAGAGATGGCATTTCCTCCCTGGAAGTGAGTCTGCCACAGATCTCTTCACAATCACAAATAAGTAGCAGAATTTGCACTCAGCAAAACATAAGTATAGGATGTTGCAAATGTTTTCTTAGTTTTATCAGTGCAATGCTGGTGAAAGATATACTGACATCTTGCCACAGCCAACAATAACTGTAGGGTGGTGATTGATTGTTGGAGTGTCCGCTTATAGACACGGTAACTCAATTATTATGGGAGATTTGTAGAGTGTGTGTGTGGTTGCAGTGTGTAACGATCTCTCACTGGGGAGCCAAAATGGCCACCAGAGGCTGAGGTTGACTGGGGTCTGTGGCAGCCAGCGGCCCGTGACCACACTGGGAAAGAACAGCGAGGGAGGGCAACTGGGGCCTGCATTAGGATACAATGGAGACAGAACGAGCCCTCATGGGTCCTCGTGTTACTACTGCTCACTGACTGCAACAATAGAGGCTTCTGTCAGCGAGGACGAAAGGATTCAGAGCGTATAGCCAAAGAGGAAGGAGGAAAGAAGAGACCGAGGAGATGAATTTGAGTTGGTAGGTTGTTCTTCTCATTTTAAATCGATGTTTTCCTCAGTGTAACATTGATTATAAGTAGTCTGGTTAGTTTTCCTCTTATTTTAGGCTTAAGTCGGACTTCCTGGGTGTGGCGCTTTTTGTCTTTTTTGGTGTCCTGCACTGGAGTGTGCATTTTGCTTCAGGTTCTGATGCCGCAAAAGTATCCAGTTTTAGTTATTTGTCTATGACAATTATAACAAAATACAAAAAAAGAATATCATGAGCTGGATATTATTACATAAAACGTGATCACAACACCAGTCATTTTGTCTTTAGACAATTAATAACAAATGTCACTGTGTTGTTTTTTTTGCCAGAGCCCTCAATACGGGGATCGTGCAGTGATCTCAATAAAAAGAATGAAGGCACACGGTGTATTAAGTTTACACTCAGAGTGAAAACCATGTGTTTAAGAATTGCATTGAAGGCAATGAAAATATGATGACCAGGTTCTAAAACACTCCACAACTCTTTAAAACACGATGAGGCCGGATTGTGCTTCTCTGGAAAGTTATCAAGGTGGTATCCAATTCATGAACCGCACAAATACGGCATTCACGTTACAAAGAAATCTGCAAAGAACGTACACCTGCACATACAACAGCCAACGCAGAGCCGGAGGCGTTTTCACATGCAGTCGCCTGCAGTCATGGTGGCCATCTCTGCTCAGGCTTAATATGCAGCTCTTGTATTTATTTCAAACCAGATCAATTGTTATCACTTCCCAGATGCAGAAAACCCTTGCTCGTTCAAACAGTAAATGCTAAAACTTTAATAAAAGTCCATTTGGATTAAATACTTTGGATTTGAGGTAGAAAGTCAACATTTCTTCACAGCAGTTTTACATTTCACTGAATGAAAATTGCCAGAACGCCTCCCAGCTATACAGTAGAAGCTGGTGCTGCACTCTGCTGAAGTATTTGTTGTAAGGCCCAGTCTTTCACCACTGCAGATGACACTAAAGAGTTTTAATTGCAGGGTTGACACATACATGGTGATCTGACATGCAGGGAAGGACCCTGCATCAATCCCGTCACTCCGCACTACGCTCCTGGCCTGGTGACATCACTTCCTCTGAGTACTGCGCAGTATCAGAAGTCCAAGTAGGGGGAGGGTTTGGGGGGCGGGGGTGTCAATCAGCCTGTCAATTAGCAGGATAGGAGGGCAGTATGTCTCCCAAAGCCTAACATAAACCCAGTGGTGTTTAGACAGACACACACAAACAAATGGAGCACAGAGGTTACGCAGTGCAATCCATTACTAGAGGTGAATTAGAGGAGGAGGGTGGGAATATTTTGTTTGACTAATAACTGACCAATGAGCGATCCAGGAGAACAAATAACATAGACGGTCAGCGAAGGTCTGGCAAAACATGAAGAAACAATAAAGGGAAAGTAAAAACATGGCAGAGAGAGGAGGGAGAGACAAATTAAGTCAGACAGAGAGATTGTGAGAACCAGAGATTGAGAGATAATTGAGGAAAAGAAGGAGAATGAGTTCTGGAAATAGTTAGGAGCTCTAGGCATCAAGTTCGACTGATGTAGTATGTGTGTGTATGACTGAAACATTGTTACCCCCCAACAGCACGAAGACCAAACTACTTGTGTTATCAAGGCCGTCATGTTTCAAACAGGAAGGGCCAACACAAAATGAAGAAGGCTCTTTATTTTTAGCCTTGACAAAGGAATCATACAAATATATAACGGATCATGATCTATTTTTATGAAAAGAGTTTCCGCCTGGAGCAGTATTACAAACTTTCTGCTGGTTTTCCTTTTTTTTTTATGGGCTGTAAAAATCGCCTTTTCTTATTAGCATTCCTTGATTTGACTCCAGGCTGCCTTAAAACGTCTGTGTGGAAATAATAATAACAGGAAAAGCACAGAAAGCACAGAGGAAAGAACATGGGAAGGTGATAGCCGAGAGCGAAGCTACTTCTGTGACATAGACAGCATGAACCCCCCTTTAACACACACACACGCACCCCCCCCCCCCACACACACGCACCCACACACACTTTTCTGTATGATTTACGACTTATTGCCTCCTAGATCACAGATCCCAATCTGAACACACTAAGTCAGACACTTGAAAAAGACAGGAGGACACATGTTTTGGCTGACTGGCTACTGACGGTGCTTAAGGAGCAAGAATATACACGTTTGAACACAAGCGTGGCCTCCTGAGGAATAATCCTTGATGAGAGCGATTAAGAGCCCCTGAAAGCATGTATTGTGGGTAAGGAAAACACGATGGAGAGCATAAATAATCCTTCTGTACAGAAATAGGGCTGAAGTCGATTTAAAGGATATTAACACAAATCTGTCAAACCAGTCTTCCTCTAATTGATACATGTTTGGTTGTGTAAAATCATCAGTGTAAAATATGAGGTTTGAGGTTGCTTTCTCTGCAGTCATGAATTCATCCATTGACATCAGCGTCGATACACCAGAATGCAATGCAGCTGCAAGACTGATGACACTGGCGGCTTACACGCTCGGCTACATCGTGTTTTCCTCGACTGGAAAACCTGTTCCTCTGCTATATGTATCACTACAATTATTGCTCTCCCTGCCTACACATAAAACCCACATCATACATTCAGGGGGAAATAAGAAGGGATATTGCTTGAAGAAGCTCGAGGAGTGTGGGCACAACAGAAAGGTAAATAAATAGTTCTGCTTTTCCAAAACAGAAGAGAAGGTATGGCTCCGGATCTCCCAATAAAAGATAATTTACAGGCTCCTGCACTCTTAAAAACAAAGGGGACTAACCAGCACATCATTCAGTCGCCATAAGGGCCTGACATACTCTGTCACCCATATTTACAACATGCTCCACGTATATGTGTTTATGTGATATCCGCTCCTCTGTGTTTATGTGAGCTTCCTGCCAAGAGTCGTCTCAGGGTAAAAAAAAAATGTAAATACTGCAAATTGTTCAAGAGGGAAAAGAAAATAAGTGTAGCGGGAAATAAAAAAATATTCTTTCATCATTATGTGTTACTGATGAAGTGTTTGTTTGAAGATGAACTTGTGGCCGAGAAAAACACATTTTTGAGGTTTCCTGTGATACAACTTGTAACTTGGCAATATAGATTGAAGCTAAAAGTATATTATCCTGTAAAATGGAGGGAAAGTTTAAAAAAAAGATAGTCATGACTATCATTGACACCAGCTCTGTCTCCATCATTCTGTCCTCTGCTCTGCCAAACAGGAGAGCCCACACACACGCCGGCCTTAAGGGACCAATTCAGATTACACTGACAACTGATATTTTTGAAGAAAATGATTTAATCTTTACAAAAACAAATCTGTGAGCAGAAAATAGGATGCAATACAGATGTCTCGAATGCCTTAATGAAATCCGCTCCCTTTTACAAGATATTTTACTGTCAACGACTTCTGGCAGCCTGAAGCTGTTCATACTGAACCTCTCCCCGTCCACACAGTTCCCTTTCAGGCCATCGTAGGACTACTCTGGCTTTATTCCACAAATGATAATAACTCTGTCAAAGGGGGAAATGACAAGCAACCAAGTTCAGGATGTGTTGTCACTAATAACACTGTAAGACGCTTTAGGATGTCTCCATATAATTAATATATATATATATATATATATATAGTTAAACTGTTCCTATTGAAATGGGCATCATAGTAGCCCACATAGAGTATAAATAGGTGGTAAATTATAATTTCATGATTAAACTCTTAACCTGCCATAGACTTGATGATGAAACTCAAGAAATTCTGTTAAACTCAAGTTCAACTTAATAGACTATTGTTAATCTTTACATTGCTGTGTGTGTCTATATGATAATATGAATGTGTTATCCCACTGTTATTGTTTAATCACTCTGTAAAGCTTCATCCAGTTGTCTTCCTGGTAGAATATTTCTCCAAAGAGGAGGTTGGAACTACATTTTACAGTCCTGCTTTATTACAACCCAAAATGTCCTTTAGTGATACTGCATGCATGCAATTAGGGCACCAGGTTCAACAAACACAACACTGATTGATGAACTGACTTCAACTTTATCAACTAAACATCAATCTGCATTGATCCTGTTAAGCTCTACAACTTGTTAAATGTCCCCTGGCTCAGGCTTGCAGGATACACGTCCAAACTGCAAACAAAAGCCTCTATTTATACCAAGAAATACTCAAGGTACACTGTGCCTCCCTCTGTTTCTCTCACACACTCCAACACCACCACTGAGGCCGAAGAAAGAACACTTTCTGTGCATACTTGTCTCCACACGTGTTTTTTTCTTTGCAGGAGTGTGTGCATATGTGTGTTCATGGGAGGTACAGGGCAAAGTTCAGGGAAACCCCACAAACCCCTTCTAGGCCTTGTAACCCTCAGGGAGACACACACACACACACACACACACACACACACACACACACACACACACACACACACACACACACACACACCAGACTTGACCTTGACCAGACCTGCCAACGGGATCACCAACAGACAGACACAGGGGATTCTGGGAAACAGGAAACAGGAAGTGGGCCCTGTCCGAGCTGAGTGTGAGAGCCTTGTTCATAATGAGTTGTGCATGAAACCCGTGGTGTGCGGTAAAGTGTGTAAAGGCAGACTTACGCCCTTACTAAGGCCTAATAATGTAAATTGCTTTAATGGTTAAAGTTGGCTACACATCATGTCAGTCCCCACGTGTGTGCGTTCATGTCGGCCTGTATGTGCGTGGAGCCCCCTGACCTGGGCAGCGCTTAGCAGAGCGGCATCCAGGCTTGTTGAGAGGGGGCTGCGGTGGGAGCTCTGGTTTCAAACAGCGCTGGTGCCCTGGGACCTGGCAATGTCAAAGGGCCTGTCCCCGATGAGCCATATTACGGCCCTGATCCCCAATCAATCAGCACTGCGCTAAAAAGAATCCACAACAAGACGGCAATTAAGACCCACCGAGGGCTTAACTAAACACGTGGGAGAGATAGGGTTTGTAAGAGTAACTGCGTGTGCAGTTCTTTGACTATGTGTTTTATGTAGAGCTGAGGGTGTGCATGTGTGTGACTGTGTGTGGGTAAAAGCCTTTTGAGACAAGAAAAAGAAAGCCCCAGTCTACTCCGGATGTGCAAAGCAACAGGGGACAAAGGTGAAGAAAGTCTCAGTAGGCTCTCTTTGTTTTTACTTGTGTATCAGTAAATGTGAAACACTGAAATAATTAACTTTTTACCTTTTGCCAAATGAAGTTAAATCCATCTTCCAGGTTTTGTAGTTAACAGGACTAATTCGCAATTTGGGAATACTGCAATAGCTCTTGGTTAAACTATGAGTGGAGAAAGCTCCACTGGTGCAGAGCCCGTTGTTGGCAGGTCTCAGAGTCAATCCCCAATAGAAATAGATTTAGCGACCCCCTGCGTTGGTCTGATGTGGAGTGCTGGAGTAGATCAGTATGTGACAGAGGAGAAGAGCATCCAAAAATTGAGTGGGCCTGTCATCCCCTCAGTCAGAATGGGTGCGATGCTTGTGGTGTGGAGCAAATCCTCATCAATCCTGGCCGGCGTCTGAGAACCACAGCACTGTTTACACTGGCACTGAGGTGAGGAGAAGTGAAACCAAAATCCAAAGTTTCTCAACACTGCGCACACAAGTTCTCAGTCTGAGTTGAGAGCCCATTGTGAGCAAAAACAACACACACTGTGTGCTGACGGCAGTGAGAGGAGAGACTGCTTTCTAAGTGGCGGACCTGCTTTAAAACCTGCATTTGTCTCCATCTAAAGTGTCCTCGAGCAGGACATGCAGAGCCACATTAAACATGTGTGCCTCATTTCAGATTCTGCACCGTCAGTGGGGACACACCAATACCTTACTGCAGTTTCACATCTAATTTGTTATCAGTGACATGCATCTTTCAACTTTATGCATTTAAAACCATTTGCTTATTAGCTTGCTGAGAGTCAGATCGGAAGATTGATACCACTCTCATAGCATGCGCTGCATATGAAGCGGCAGTCGGTTAGCTTAGCTCATAGCATAAAGACTGAAATCAGGGCGGTGATCAGCCCAGGCGGGTATGTTCAAGAGTAACAAAATGTATCCGTCTGGACAAAAAAGCTAATTTGCTGTTGTACTGGGGGTTGGGTGCTAGACTATTTATTTATTATTGCATTTCTTGGAGGAAATGGCATAATTATGGAAGATGAATGCACATTCTTGTGGATTGGGTGTGAACATTTTAATTCTTTTAAAAAAAGCAGATGATTAAAAGTTGCAGGCATATTAAGAGGGATGTGGTTCTGGAGCTAAAATTCTGTTTTCAGTGGATGAAAGGTAAAGGCGCAGGTTCAGACAGGGAGCCTGTGTGCTCTTTAAACCCAAACCTGATGTTCACTCTGCGACACTATATTGATAAATCATCTTGTATTTATGCCACACAGTCAGCTGTTGGTTTACCCACTTGTCTAGATCTAGTAATTATCTCAATTAAGAGGCTGATTGGCGCTTAAGTAAATGCTTTGACAGGTTGTTACTTCATTAAGGAGAATTTGGGATGTTTCCTCGATAACCCTCCTCGACGGCATCCTTTCATCCTCCTACACTCACTGAACACACCTAGAGGGCCTTCACGGGCACTGTTTGTGTAATTACCTGACGTCTTAATAAATCAGATGCCAATCACACAGACATGGTAAGTACAAGCCTTTCACAACAGCTGCTATAAAGCCTGAGCAAGCTTCAAGATCAACATCGTGTGACATCTTCAAGTCATTACACATTACACAAACTACTTCCTCAAACTAATTTGTCAATCAACCCAAGCGCCGCTGTAGGTGAGCCACGCACGCTACAGTCCTGTCGATACAGAGTCAGATTATTTCTGACTCTTTGATGCTTCCACTGTATAATTGGATTGCCGGTGGGCTGATGGCAGTGCGGGCCTCACGGTCCCTGTCACGTCAGCTGTGAGGTCAATTCAATCCAGTGTGCCGACAGATGGCTAATTACAGAGCCGACGCACAGCCACACAGATGCACAAGTTGCAGGAAAAGTTACAGTCTGTGTGTGTGTGTGAGAGTGTGTGTGTGTGAGTGTGTGAGAGAGTGTGTGTGTGAGTTGACACTGTATTTATTATAGTTAAACGCCTAATTAATATACTCGCCAGGAACAGTCAAATTACATCTACACAAGATCTCAACTGACATTTTTCTTGCGAGCTTAAAAGTAAATACAGGTCTCACTGTATTGAGGTTGTAGCCATGGAAATAATCATTTACAAACCAGCTCTTTGATGCCTGTGTGATTGCTGGATTTCCTGTCAGCAGTGGTTTGAATTGACATATGAGAGTAAAATATTGTTATTTTCATGTTCAAATAAGAACAATGAAGAGGAGAACAGCAGAGGTGGGTAGGTGACATGTCTGCAAACAGCAGAAAAGTCAGAGCACTGACAAAAAGAAGCCAGAAAAACGCTGGACAGGGAGAATCTGTTCTTTGTTAAACCTGTTCTCTTTATTCTCCGGTACATGAGGACGGAGGAGAGAGTAGAGAGGCTCGGTGGAGGGAAAAGAGCAAAAAAAAAAGAAAGAAAGAGAGAAAAAAAAGCAGCTATTTCTGTAATTGCTTTTTTTTTTTTTTTTTTTTTACCAGTGCTGAGCGAAAAGCGGTGGGGAAAGTTTTGAGGATTTCAAACAGCCTTGACAGCCACGGTGGAGCAGTATTAATCTTTTCAAACAGAGAGAAAACCCCTCTATTATAAACACAGACAAACTGAGATCCGCAGCATTGCAGAAAGTATGTTTATCTCTGCTGTCACATTAAAAAACATATGTATCCAGTACGTTTTTATTTAGAAATATAAAATTAGCTGTATTTTGAAAATATAAACAAACTGTAAACACAACATTTATATCAAATGACCTTTTAAGTTAATGTTGCTCATTTTCACTTACAAATCCAATATTCACTCTCCCTGTGTGTGTGTGTGTGTTTGTGTGTGTGTGTGTGTGTGTGTGTGTGTGTGTGTGTGTGTGTGTGTGTGTGTGTGTGTGTGTGTGCGTGCATGCTTCTGGTCTCCACCAACTCCAGAAGGTAACTGTTAAATGCTCCTATAAGTTCACTATGGGGTAGACAATGTAATTTCTTTTACGGAAATTTCAATTTAAAATTTGGAGGCATTTACATTCACAATTATGCAACTTTGATTGCGTTTTACGGAACTAATACCTTGAATTTGGGGTCAACATTTTGCTTTTTACTGTATCATCACAATTCACATCATATTTTATCCTTTGCTATTATGAAAATATTGCTTAAACCTGCTTTAATAGTAGAAATTATGGAAAATTAAAACTCTAAACGTTTTTTTCACAAACTATTTTTGGAGACTAAAAAAAATAAATGCCTGAAAGATCTAATAAGTCATAAATTCAGTCTGGCCTAACATGTGCTTGATGGAGATCTAATGAATCCTATCGATTCATTTAATTCAGAGAGAAAAGACAGATGATGAAGAGCGTAATTTAACCTGCTCTGTCTGTGAGTGTTCACAGTTTGCTCAGTTAAGAGTTATTAACGCCTCTGATCTGAACCCCCCCAGAACCCGGGAATCAAAGAACAACATGCAACCCCGAGTTTTAATGGTACCATCCTCCCCCTACCCTGCTAACACTGTTTTTCTTTCACTCCCTTCACACTCCCGCCGTCTCCATCTTTTTTTTTTTCTTCTGCAAATGAAGGAAGTGTGGCAACGTACAGAGAGAGAAAGAAACGGACAAAGTTGGGGGTCTAATTTTGGCAGGCAAGACTTTTTCCCCTCACCCTATGTTTATGCTGGCTCTATTAAACCATCTCCAGGGAGGAGAGGAAGGGAAGAGGAAATATGGAGGGAGGGGAATAAAGAGGCAGAGCATGTGCACAGTGTAGAGGAGATGCACTGATTTCTCTCCATTTGGAGAGAACTGGTGACACACTGATGGATTTTAGGATTAGAAATGAATTGACTCAGACTTGAGTCAGACTTAAGACCCAAAAATGAGAACTCGAGACATGACTGCTGTGAGACTTCCCAAGTAATAGCTCTAACCCCCATGAAATCAAAAAGCGTAATTTATACACTTTGGTTTTTGTAGGGACAAATGACATTAAATGTGTTCTAATGTGAACATTAAAAATGTGCTGGTATAAAGATTTAGCTACAGAATCTGGCTGCTACAGCTGCATATATTAACCGACTTACATATTCATTGTATCAATCTTCTCATATAACTCTCTGCAAGCACACAAATAAGCATTTTTTCCAAAATGTCAAAATCTTCTTTTAGTTAAGACTTGAAATTAGTGTTTTTGCTTTTAAGTTTTTTATTTTTTATTGTACAAAAACTATGAAAAAAGAATAATAAAAAGACGGTAAAAGACAGGCTTTGTATAGCCAATAACTGCATATTTAATTATCATGAGTAAACGATTAAAAAGACACCATTAACAAATGCTTTGGAAAGAAAATTGTCAATTTAATGGTCAGCATCCAGAGACCTGAAAGACTTTCATCTTAACTTATAATATGCTTATGAAAACTGGGACTTGCCCACATGTGGGACTTAAGATCTTACTTAAATGCTTTTCTTTAATGACTGGAGACTTCAAATGGATGTGATTTAAAGACTTTAAAAACTAAAAATCTGAAAATCTAAAACTGCCTGTGCTGACAAAAAGGTTTAAGCTTCCTAAGTCCTCATGATGTCGTCTTTTTGTCCGCTGTAGTTTTCTGCTCTTAAGTTGCCACATTGGACATAAGATGCTGTAATCGTAGTTTAAACCTCCGGGCTGACAGCTCTCCATTTGCCTGTGGCTTCTCTAAAAAAAAAAAACCCTGACGGTATATACAAACACACACACACACACACACACACACACACACACACCGCAAAGTGCATACTTGAGTCCAGCAGAGAGGGGATGGAAATCAGAGCACAGACCGAAGTAAAGACAACACTGAGGACATGAAGTTCATGTTATGTTCAAGTTCAACAAGGTGGGTGGCAGGAATTTCCCCCCCAAATCTGTGAGTAATATTTGAGGCTAATTTCTCCCAAAGAAATGGAAGTCACTGAAGCTCTCTGCTGAATACAAAAATGATGGCAGAGAATAGAGGTACAACAAAACTGCAGATCAGGGGTCACTAGTCGGTGGACCGCGGTCCGAGTCTGACCTATAACCGATTGATAATTATTGAGTGAGATAGTTACTCACACGGGGGAGACGGGGAGAGAGACCCAAAGGTCGGAGAAGTACGTGAGTCAGAGTTATTTCACATGCGCGCTCCAAAACGAGAAATGTGGACATCTAAACCAGAGCATTAACTAAGAATGGACAAACTTTTATATGTTTATTATTCCCACAACCAGTTCGAAACCAGTGTGTGTCATATTTTCAGAGACCGTGGCGATTATTAAAAGCGGCAATGTGAAGCGCCACTACGAGACAAAGTAGTACCCAAGCATCTGAAGTGAAGGCACAGCAAAATACACCTCAGAGCCCGATGATCATAATCCCAACACATTCATTTACAATGATGTTGACAGAGTGGGTTTAATAAACACAGTTCCTGCTCAGAACTTACTCTATTTAGAAGATGATAATAATATGGATATCTTGGCTTTTTTGATTGACCTCACACCTGAATTACATTAATGTAAAGCTGCAGGGCAAAGACAATTAAATTACATTCTTTTTTCAAAAAGGAAGTACTGAAGAGTCACATTTCACAAAAGCTTTCCGTTAGATTTTTCTTTTACTTGAAGGAGAGAATTGTACGTATTTATTATTAGAGTATTAATTATTTATAATTCATCCAGTTCAATTTGAAAATTGACAATAAATAATGTTTAGATATTATTCAATTTGACAGCCATTTGTTGACTACATACAGACGTTAATAAGACTGCTAGGCTACTTTCATACAGACGGCAGACACAATATTGTGACGCTCCCGACCTTAGCTTGAGAAAGTTCCCTCCAACTGGACCTCGCTGAACTGTAACTGAATCCCCCCGCTGTAGATTATGTGTCACTTACACTGACAAGCTTCTGGACCAGATGTCTCTCCGAAAACTTGGAGTCAAGGAGCAGAAGCTTTGCCGTTTGAACAGCTGCGGTATGAGGTAAGCGGTTGCGGGTCATCACATGTCATCATTAGGTGACCCTGTCTCCTTGACAGCCTGCCACCCTACTTTACAGCTAATAAGTTGGCCGTGGCACTAATGATGAGCAGCAGTGACGATGGGCCCACCGCAGCAGCAGCTCCGCGCTGTCAAAGGAGGCCCTTGTCCGTTTAAATGAAGTCTGTAATGACTGTAATGAGACTATAGATTGCATGCTGGTCTTCGGTTGACTGGAACACTTTCCTGTCACAAAATGACAAATTCAACGTATTCCAGCTTGCAAAGTGTAATTCAGTGTCTGCTGCGTTGAAGCTGCGCCTCGATGAGTTTCTTTCGGATGATTAGATTAAAGCAATCCTGAAAACGAGGCAAGAAGCTCCTGCAGGATTTAATCAGCTGGAGGATCGGACAAAGCTTCTGCCTTACACAGAAATGCATGAATATAATCATCGTGGGGATTTTCATGTTACTAACTCCAAAGAAAGAAATAAAAGACTTTTATAAAAATAGCTAACTTCATTACTGGTTAAGCCTTTGAACATATAAATACACTTTTAAAGCCTCCATGATCATGAAGCAAAAGGAGAACACCTTGGTTTTAATTCCTGAAGACACAAATCCTCACACAAACTTACATATTTGTGTGCTTGTACTTCACAAAAGCACACAAACTTGAATTCAAATCCTTCTATTTCCTTATCCGTGTTTACTTTTGCTTCTTAGTTTATTTCCAATATGTTAGGGATTTTTCTTTTCAGGCCAGCTTGTTTGATTTTTCCTTTTTATTGGTTTCTCCCTTGATATAATTGCATTGTGATTCCAGCGTGAGCCAACTGTCTCATCTACGAAACAAGCTGCAATTTAGTTGCACGGGGAGAAAAAAGCATCAAAAACATGTAAACAAAAGAATGGTAGGAACAGATGTTTGAAACGGAGCCCTCGGACATGCTCAAAGTGTGTGAATTGATTTAGTAAGTGTCTGGTATCCTCGATGTGCCAGCAGTTTGGATTCACAGAACGCCGCATGCAACATGGCAACACGCCTTGCCATCATGTCACTGGGGTTCAGAAGGACTCCTTTGATCCTGCGAGAGACACACAAACTGAGAAAGTTCTTTCTGAGTCATATCCCACCACACTGGGGCGACGTCAAACTACATTTTTATTTGGGCAGCAGTACTGCTCTTGATGTATTCCTGGTTACTTTCTTAGGACACTTTGCGTCATCTGGATGTATTTGCTGCTCTCAATACGATACTTTAGTTAATCAACTTAGCTTGCTGGTAGACATCGGACATTCACTCTTCATTATAATAACTTCATTATAGCTCGGTCAATGTCTCATTATTGCCCTGAAATTAAATGAATGCACAGGTTTTGAATTTGTTATAATTTTGCATTACGTCCTGTGTTCTGATTAGAGTCGGCTGAAAGTACATCAACCCAATTTCTAAGAGGATAGATGTCAACATCTTTGTGATTGGTGAACAGTCCCGTCCCCCCACGGCCCACAGTCTTGAGGCCCCTTGTGGCGGAGTGTACACAGTTCATATTTAAATGTGAACCATGTGGGCTGTGATGGTTGAGCAGAAATAACAACGTACAGCATTAGACATTTGGGATTTAAAGACTCAATAAATATTCATTCAACCACACTGAGACCTGCACCAATAAAAATACAAATTAGAGATCAAGCCTTGTTATAATGTGAGATATTACCCAATGAATATGCTGCAGAGTACTTTTTAGGATGTCTCTATGCAAACAGGACATTAATTACTATGAGAACAAGAATGCAATAGAAAAATTTGAATTTTCCAATTATATCAGCGGAGAAAATGTCAACACACAGTGTGAATGTTTAGTTAGACGCCTGAACTTTCTCTTTCGCCCCTCAAGTCATGACCTTTGTATTCTCTATAGTTAATGGCTTTCTATTAAAGACACATTTGATACAGGCCCACATATATGATTGTCAGTATGGATAACACATCCCATGCATGAGCCTTCAAGAGCTCTATAGGTCTCACAAATCTACCTGAAAGTGACAAGGCCTATTTGTGAAACATATTTGTGAAACGGTCCTCTGCATTACATTCTGGGACACACAGCACATATAGACGGAGAGAGATTAGAATGGATAGAGGAAAAGAAACTTACGTTGGCCTTCCTGCCAGAAGTGTAGGGAGTGGATCTGGAAAAGAAGACAAAGGGATTTTTTTTACAACAGGATAAACAATATTGCTCCCAGATTGTCTCGGCACAAGCTGCCAGCGGCAGGCAAGAATCAGTGGAGACGAGTGTTGCTGAAAGGAGCCAGAGCTCCAGTAGGAAAAGATGAGTAGGAAGAAACGTCTTTGTTTGTCACCAAAAGTGTGTAAAGCCATTGTATTGTGACATGGACATGCCAGAAGGTTTCTAGATGCTCGGCAGACTCTAATTCCTCTTACCGAATTTGACGAAGAGCACGCCTGTCGTGGACACGGTGCCCTGGGCGTTGCTGGCCACGCACTGGAAGTAGCCTGTGTCAGTAGTGTCCAGGTTGCGGATGCGGAGGCGTGAGCCATAAGTCATGGATCGGTACGAGATCCGTCGTGGCTCTTGCACCACCGGGGCATCGTTCTTCAGCCAGCGCACAGTCGGCAGCGGGTTGCCGGACACGCGGCAAAAGAGCTCGGCAGTGTGGCCCAGAGAGGTGGTGATGTTGTTCATGGGAGCTTCAAGACGTATGAAGGAGGACCCTGGAAGACACAGAGGCATGGGTGAGATGCAAGGAATGAATTGAGAGGGAAAAAAACAGTAAACATTGTATTAAACAAGACCAAGTAAGACATAAATCAAACACTACACTGTACTTCATCAGATAAACATGCTACTGTTTAAAGTAGCAAGAGCAACTCTGTGTTTTCAGAAAACACATATTCAAAGCCTGGTTTTAGTTTGTGGTTGCCAATGTGTTGACACCTAATCTCATTTTTCATGACGGCTGAATGATGAGGGTTTTCCTCAGCTTGTGTATGAGCGTATGAGGCAACATCACCTGTGGGTAAAAACTCATAAGAAATAATAAACTAGAAAGGTGCACAGATCAAGTAGGTGCGTCTGCAACGAGCACCGCTGCAATGTTGAATAAGTACAACGCACCCCATCAAGACTGACGTGTTTTCCACTTGCACGTCTCACAAAACAGCTTCATCTCATTTGAATCGAGACGTGATCCGAGTAGTGAGTGAAAAAGTGTGTGTGTGGTGCAGCTGTATGCCGGATTGGACTTGGACAGACACCGAGATGCACACACACAGCCATGCACTCGACCAATCCCAAAAACCTTTAAGGTGTTGGGAGACAAAGCAAAACTATTCCGTGGGATCCCCCAGGGACACGTTTTTCCTCAAGGTGGTCAGACAAAAACAATCTTAAGGGCCACCTGAGAGTTTAATCTGCAGGAAAAACATTGGCGTTAATGTCATAAAAAACTTCTGGAAAGTTCCTTCAATCCCAAAACGCCATCTTAGGTATGCAGAAATGCTTTTGGTTACGCAAACCGGCCAAAACAAACAAAGGAGGAAAAACCCATAGAGGGGAATCTCAAATACTCGCCAGACAAACTCTCTACTCACACAAAACAATTTGTGTGAGTAGAGAGCCTGAAGAGTAAAAAAGAGACACACACTTGAGGACACCCACACATTTAAACCTTTACTCTCCCCATGCTTCCCAAATAGGGGTTTCCCTACAAGGGCAATGTTGTCTATTCCCTCCTAATATCCCATTATTCTCTAGTTATACTACAGAAAAACATGTTAATATAACCCAAAGATAATTACAACACCAGTCTGTAATAGTTCTGGTCAGGGGAAAACTATTTACTCAAATTCTGGAGAAGTGCAGACGGGGGTTCAGACGTAGTTCAACCACCTGACAAGACCTTTGATTTGTGCATGCTGGTGCCCTCACGTTGTACTCGGTGCAGCTCATCTGACGCCTGCAGCTGACATATTGTCACGAGGTGTGTGAAGTGAATGCCTACGACGTGTTTGTGAAAAAGAGAAGGGGGCACATTTGTCTTGGCATACAGCCTCTCTCTCTCCCTCTCTCTCTCTCTCTCTCTCTCTCTCTCTGTGTGTGTGTGTGTGTGTGTGTGTGCTCAAGCCTCAACACACATGCACGCTGTCCTCCTTAAAACCCCAGGCTTAACACAGCAATGTGGTACTAGCAAGTGTGTGACAATAAGAGGAGACTCCCACCATCACCACTCTCCTCTCTTCTCACCCACTCTCTTTCTGTCCTCCTTTCTCTACACTCTGCACACACCGGTCTCCCTTCGGGTGGATGTTGAAGTTGTGTTAACACCAGGACAATATTCAGGACCATTCTCTTCCTTTACTCTTCCTTGTCTCTCACCTCACTCCTCTACTCCTCTGCCCATGTGTGTGCTACAATGTTAGACATAAAAAAACTTGCATGACATCATACACTGTAGAAACAAGTAGTGTGATACATCATTTATTCTAGTATTATTGCTCTTTTGCAAAGTCGAACATCTCTTTAGTATTACACACACTAAACAACATGTAATGCGCTGACACAGGCCCCTGTGTCCTCCGTTTTCTTTAACTAACCTTGTAAATAGATTATCATGGCAAAATCTGATAACAAAATGTAATGGGTCGTGCTGTAGAGAGCCAGGCCAAACTCTGATATGGTTATAAATTAAGAAGCTTGCTCCGACAGAAAGGAATGCAACAGCTGGAATACAATTTACAATTTCGGTCGAGTCTGATTTATAAACACTTTGAGTACTGTGATGGAAGTTCTCTCTGTATCAAGCATTAGGCCAGTTTATTTAAGTAGCAATATTTTCTCATTAAAATTGAATCTGTTGTGTTGTTTTTCGACCTCTGACTGGTTTCTGGGGTTTACAAATCTAATAGGTGTGCGAATTTCTCAAACCATTTTGAGGAGATTTGTAACCTGTATTAGGAGTTAATAATCATACTTTTGGTATAATGTGTCTATTTACTGTTGTGTGGGTGGGTTCAGCTTTCTTTAATGCCAGATTGAAATATGAAGGGCTCAAAAATTGATTTAAATATATGGCTATCATCTCTCTCTGTATTATTCAATAAGTAAGTATTTGTAGTAGGCTCTTCCATTTACAGTTCCTGAAATTTATATTCATTGCTGCTTTTGCATCATGTGTGTGTGTGTGTGTGTGTGTGTGTGTGTGAGTGGTGCATGCTTACTTCCGTGTGTGGGAGTGTGTTTTCATTTTGATTTGACTTCTCAACTGTCAACACAGAATCCTGTAGGGTCATCTAGGAATCTGTCCGTACTGTTATGTGTGTAGTGGACTGAATGTTGCCAATATGCTGACGCAACACCTCACCAATTTAATGTGCCTGTTGAATCCAACTATATCAAAAACAAAAACCAAAAGTATATATATATATATATATATATATTAAAGGAGAACAGACCCACGCTTTAAGGACACGTGTTGCCAAAGGTGGGGAGGTCACACAAACGGATTCACTTTATCTCATTGGTTGAATTGATGAAAAAGACAATGGTGTTTGTGGGGAGCAGAAGAAAGGAAAAGACAAGGGGAGATGATGGAAAGAGAGGTGAAGAGGACAACGATGTCCTGCCAGTGTCTGTGTAACAACGCTGCTTTGTGTGTGATTGTGTCGTGGTGAGTGTTGTGGTATTTGGCATCAGGAGTATTGTGAAACTCAAACCATTGCTGCGGACCGTCCCTTTAATGTGGCAGGCGACTAAATGCTGCCCTGTCATCAGCGTGCCGCGGTTTCGTACAATCAAACACTCACACGCAGGCACACAAACGTAAACACACGCACACCCACACAACCGCAACGCACACAAACTCTACATGTTCCGAACGAGACAACTTATACAATACCTTTTCATCTCAACGGCCTCATTGTATTTCTGTATTTGAATATACCGTCTGTATGCATGCACACATGCACACACACAGTGAAGCTGTGCAAGGCAGGTTGCTCTCAGCAAGACACAGTCACAGAAACCCGAGTGGCTGCACAGCTAACTAAACATAGCGAGTGGATGCACTGAGGAGCCGGGGCCGTAGCATTGACAGCTAAAGGTGAATTTCATCAAAGTTGGGTCACTCTCCAACAGAGAAGGAGGGAGAGGAAAGGAAGTCAAGGAAGCAAAATGAAGCAAAGAAAGAGAAAGGAAGGATGCCCCAGGGGGAATGAGTTCAGTAAACTGTCGTCACCCTCTGATTTCAGCCCAGTAATGAGTGTCTTCTCAGGACCATAGCGTCCTGCTACTGATGCTCGCTGATAGAGCCACGCTACCTGAATGCTGTCTTCTCCCTCAATCAAACCATTCCCAGCCTGCAGACAAAACAAGTGGCGCAATCACCCTCCACCCATCAGATAAGAAGCAGATGTTAGTCATGGGACAGGGCTCAAATTGACACACACAGAGTTACACTATGAACATATGGGTGCGCACGCACACACACATTGTGTGTAGAACAAACTTGTCTCTATGATTTGTTTGGAACCACTCCTCATTGTATTTGTGACTTTTTAAACATCCTTGATTGGTCACCGTAATCATTATCTTGACTAAACTGCTAACTCATGTCCAGAAACTACTGTCTTCGTTCTTGCCTGTGGGTTTAACAATGTCCGTTTTTGTGTACACAGAATCCGCTGTGGGACGGATGTTGTGGGAGACTCGGCTTTGCAAGAGATAAATTAAACAAACCAGAGGAGAGAAAGAAATAACAGGTCATGTTCAATAAAGTCTCATGTTGAGGATCTTCCAAGCCAGGGTATCTTTGTGGGAGAGCAGGCGGATGTTGGTTCTCCAAGCCCGGGGAAAACTGAGGAGAGGGGGCGAGATCTGACTGATAACTCTGGGCAGATCATTTTATGGATCCGACTCAGCGGTTCCTGCAGTGCTGAGAAGAGAACAGCAGTTTTAAAAGCTTCCTCCATCAGGATCTGCTGATTGAAACCTGGGCAGCTCCAGGAGTTGTTACCATCCCCATCACAAAATAAATAATCCTATTATAGCGGCAAGAATCCTTATTGATTGAGGACGGGAAGGACTAAGCTGACCAAGTCGAACCAAGCGGCCACATTGCATCGCCCAGCTTGTCAAAAGTAAAAGCTATTGTTGGACTGTGAAACCCTTGGAGATGATGAGCACATTGCCGCTCTCTGTTGGACGCACACAGATTAAGATTGTTATTATTTTAATGTGATTATGCGTGCATTATGGCAACACCACGCGTCCTGTGTTCCTTCAAAGCGTTCTGTGTGTGCATCCTCAAATATTTACGTAATTACGCTCATCAGTGGTGGGGACATTAAATCTGAATTTCAAGTAAGGTTAGCAGCAAACCACAGGAACGGAAAGTTATGACGAGGCCATGATTAGAGAGTGTCGCTGCTGCTGCTTTTTCTGCTGCATTCTTAACACCAACGATACAGCGACCCCATTGAGTGTCGAGGTTTGGTGATCTATGAGGGCTGTTTATCTCGGCTAGAGAAATAGTGGACCAATCAAAGCTTCGGAGGTAGGATTAAGAATGGGCACGTTATCTTCCTCCATAACTAACTAGCTACCAAACCTCAAGTGGCTTGTGAAAATTCTGCGATCACGGCTCCATTACAATTACTTTCCTGCGTTCCTACTTCACATGAACACACTTCATACTTCCTGTATATCCCAACAAATGGAAATGAGGATGCCTGACCAAGTTAAATGGAGCAAGTTGATGTGTACTTTTGTTTCATCAGTTATCCTACATCATGTATTGCTTGTAATAGATGTGTTCACAGCTATTGCAGTTTGGCCTGAAAGAAGTTTGTTAAAATCCCGGCCTGCTTTGTGTGTGTGTGTGTGTGTTAATGTGTGCCTTTACCATCACTAGAGCGGTTCCATGAAGTGGTAGCTATCACACTGGGGTCTTGGGGAAACTCAGACCCTGTAAACAGAGGAAATGGTGGAGACTATTAGCATGTTTCTGGCTGTTGGGCTTTACCACCACTCTCAATTGCTATGGAGCATGAACCATGCAATTAGAATAAATGTGGAAGTGCAAGTGAAAAAATGACACGCTGTGAGCTTCAGCACCCATCACAAATACAGACTGAAACACTGGAAATGTGACAGGCAGCCATTCCTTGTGAATGGAACCATTAAAAAAACATGGTGCCAGCATCTATCGCTGCTCAAATAATCAGAAGTTGAGAATAACTCAACTTGCAAATATCCTCTGACAAACTACAACAACAGACACACTGATCTCGCCAAGACCTTCTGTATCAATGGGATGCACCTAAATATAAGACAACAAGAGCTGGCTACACTCTTTTTAAGTCAAACAACTAGTGAACATCCGGCTCAAATTATATTATTTATTAAATAAAACAATTGCAAGAAAATGAAGCCACATCTCAATGTAAAACACTGCAAACAGATACAAACACACGCTGCTTGAAGAGTTTTCCATCTCAAATCAGGTGATAGCATTGTACATTCGCGAGTGCAGATCAAAGGTTTAAATGTATAACAGGGAGCCTATCAGCGAGCCATGTGGCCCTAATGCTGCATTATTACCAGCTGACGACAGAGCAGGCCTCTGCTTTTCATTAAAGGAGCGAGGAGACAGAAAATGGGCTTCAGTGTGTGTGCACTGCCACAGGTCACAAGGTGATTCCTGTCAAATAAAAGAACCTGCAGGACTTAAACATGCAGGACTGACTTTGATGGGACCTGAAACTGTTTTATCTTTGCTGATTCTTTGGACATCAGACAACAACTGACAAACACACATGTTATCCCACAGTTAAGACTGTGTGTGTGTGTGTGTGTGTGTGTGTGTGTGTGTGTGTAGCTTTTTGCAGGCTGGGATAGTTTAACATGGTGAATGAGCGAACGGCTCAAACACATGCTTAAATGCAAGCATGTGCACTGACTCAACTGTACACACTCAAATGTAGATGCAAACACATGCTTCCCTACACATGCTGTACTTGCATTTGTTTCAGCAACACATTTAAAAAGGACCCAATAAACCCGTTTATTTGTGACTTTACAACTTGAACCCATTATTGTCACGTGTGTGGCATGCAGGGTGACAATCGGGGGGAAAGCCTGCAGTCAAACGGGACCAGGCGCCCGACACGGGGTCATGCTAATTGGGTGATAATGTGTTGTTTCACACGTGCTGTGTCAGGACGGTAATGACTGTGTGGTGGTGCTTGTGAAATGAGCTGTGTTAATGAGCAGCTCTTTGGGCCTCTGCACCTGTTAGCGAGGGAGTCTGAAAGCTTGGCAACAGGCTCACACCAGCAGGCGGGCGGCTTTATGAGGGTCAAGATTGTTACAGATATGGAGCAACACTGGAAAGCTGATGTACAATAAAGATAGGTGTGGGTTCATTATCTTTTTTTTTTTTTAAAGTAATAACTAATATTATCTGCTAGCGATGTTGTTTCATATGATACTGAGTTAGGTTTGCGAAACCAAAAATGACCGGTTTGTTCCTAGAGGCTCCTAAGATGACTATTACTATTATGGCGAGTCTTGGCCCCAAGGTGGGTCTAAATTTCCGCTGTGTTCTGGGCTGATAGGCTTAAAGAGACAGTGCTCTGTGGTTTACAAAGGACAGAGGAGAAGGGACGTTGCAGCTCACTGGATTCACTAACACAAAGCTAGCCAAGTGCAGCCAGGTGAGAGTTCAATAGAGGGGCTGGAGACGGCAACACAAGGGAAGGGGAAGGAGGAGGGAGGCAAGTCTGGAGTAGGCAAAGTTTTAGGGAATTGAAAGAATTATGGTATTTTCAAAGTCAGTTACTATAATTTTGGGTAAATCTACTCTTAGAAAATGTTTTTCCAGTGTCACGTATGATTTTCATTCATATTACCTTTCCAGATAAGATAATTGTCTAACTAGACTAGAGATCACTTTTCTTCAATTTCTCTCTCCTCCACTTTATTGCTTTACTATTTAGGTCACATCTGTTAGTTCTCTTTCATTGAGACAATCATCTGGAATATCTGAGATGAACTACAGAGTAATTTAGAGATTAGCTTTCTAATGTTTCTCAGCAACAGAGGGAAGCAATTGTGCAAGGCCAATTTGTTAATGAGGGCCTAAAAATAGGCATCTTCACAGAGCCTGTGCCAGGTTGGATCTTGCAGTTGTGGTTCTGGCCCCCGATTGATCACGATCCTGATTCTGATCTTCTCCCGTGTGTTAACTGTACGGGTGTATTATAGCTGCCAGTATGACTCAATGGTGATCAAAGGTTTAGAAAATAGTAGAAAAAAAGAAAGAAAATAACTCAATTTCATTGGGTTTGAGCTGAAATACCGATACTTGTAGAAAGTGTTATGAGTTAGCATATATTTCTTTCTCCAACATGTCACGATTGACCTATCATCACAACCTTACCCTACCCTTATAGCAGTTTTAGTTACTTAAACTTGACCATAACTTAATTATTGAGTAAACAGACTCTGTCAACTATTGAGTTGATAGTTCAGGAAATAGTAATATGAATTGGTTTTGCAAACGTAATAATATGGGTTGATTGGAAATCAAACAGACAAAAACGGCTATATTGTTAATGGGTAAGAGCTTTTTATGGATATGAGATCAGAAAATCTCTGATCGGTCTATTTGGAAGACAATAACATCCAACTAATTTCATCATTTAGTTATCATGACTTGTAGGCAAACATGCTGGCTCCAATAAAGATGGCCACACTGTATGATAAAACAATAAAGCAATACATTCATATTCAATTAACGTATTGAACATTAGGGCTTATACCTTGTAGTCATTCCAAGTTGTGTTGACACCTTTTTAGCAGTGTTTTTTCAATACTAGAGGGACTATTACAAATAACTACAAATACCTACTGTATGTTAAACTGTGATCAAGCTAACATATGTTGCTTTGGTTTTATAGCTTGGATAAAGACAACCAATCTCAGAGAATTATTTAAATTTACCAGGCCAGCTGTACCAATTGTAGGATTTTGTGTGATTTTGTTCTGCTGCAATTGGCTGTTGATAACATCCCTCCCCTCACTTCATATGCATGTAGTTCACACCTAGAGCACCTGCTGAAATCCCAATTTCATCACATTTATCAGATAATTTCTCAGCATTGGTCGAGGTCCAGTTCGTGCCATCTCTCCAGCCAACAGGCAAGCTGCCTGTCTACCATTTCACATTATTTCCATTTTATCTGCCAAAAGTCAGCTTCCCAGATCTATTAGTGCCCTGATACCATCTCTGCCCATTGGTTTTTATTAAAACGACGATTATCTCAACTGTTAAAACCCCAAATTTACAGTAATTTCCAAAGAAAAGCAATACAACCTGGATCATAGAGCTGTGCACATATTTCCATAGCATGTCAGTAGTGAAATGTTGGATGCATATTCTGGATGTTTGACAACCTGTAATATAATATACATTTCCCTTCTCGGCTGGCATTGCACATTTTATACTACTGAACGTTTTGGAACCTCGCTTTCATTTGCAACAGTAGTGGTAAAACATATAAATGGTTAAAATGAAGGTGCCTTTGGGAAGCCCAGACATCAAATCTTCGCACAGAAAGCTCCATGAGAGCCGCCTCTGATCCTCATCCAGCTATTTGGCTTATGATGATAAAAAATCACGCAGGGACTTCACCCCTAAAAAGCCCTGAGAATTTGGAGTGACCTTACTGTGACAACAGCATATGGGAATTAGTGTGGAACTCATGGGAATGGGAATGAGTGAGAGGCCTGAAAAAAAGTAAAGAATGAAGTGAGAACGAGAGTCTCAAAGGGTGAAGCTGAACCAAATCAGAAATGTTCAATTTGAGTGGTTATGCACAGCAACTAATATGCTGTTATATGGTCTGAGGGGCTGTGCTTGGAGCCAGAGTGGTCGGTGTGGTGAGTGAGACTGATGTATGAGCTCTCCCACTCAGTAATTAGGGCCTATCCCAAGGTCCTCTTCCATCCCTATAAGCTGGAAAACTGACCTGACTTCAGGGTTATCTGGAAGAACAGCAAACCCACCATTTTCACAGATAGTCATGTGATATTTCTGTTTTAAAGAGGTGAAAGATAGATATGTGTAGATGAGGAAAATTATCCAATATGTCTTCATCAGATATCTCTTTCCATCCAGCAAGTCTTAGGTGCTTTTACAAAAAGATCCTTCTCTGTAATCCTCCTTATTTTGCTGAAATGTTCCCCTACCCCTGTCTCATCTCACTTTCCTCCTCTGTGCTTCCCAAAATAAGGTACTTTATGTGGTACTTTAAGTGAACATCTAGTCCTTTTGTATACCCAGCTATGCAGAGACAGACAATCAGAAAAGTGAGTTAAGCTGCCAATGTCCCATTGTTGAATGCATCAAGGACGAGATTTTGAAAGACGAGCAGAAAGTTACAGTCTTGACGACAGGGATTTGAGGAAATAACGATTATTTCAAGCCAAGAGAAAAAGAATGAGACAGAGAAGAAAGTGAGGCCAAGGAGAGAAGAGGACTTGGAGATAAATGGAGGGAAGAAGACTTGGAAAATGTGAGTGTGCAGAAAGAAAAAAAAACTTTCATAATAAAAACAGAGTGAAGGCCCTCATAAAATCAGCTTTTTATGAAGTGGGCTTGTGTCCCACCAGGCTTGTGTTGGCTGGAGTTTATTAATTGTTTCAGAGTGAAAAAACAACTTGGTCATAAGGGGCATCAGAGTCAAGAGACTGATTGCTTGTCACAGGGAAGGAGGCTACAGAAGATACGTAGTCACATTGTAATTCTAGTGCTCCAGGTTTATTAAGTAAAACCTCCAAAACCTTCTCCATTAGGTTTGGTTTTTCTAGTTTTGCTCATTTCTAAATTTGATAACATTGTACTTGCCAAAGTAACTGCTGAGGTCTGGCAACAGGCAATAAAACAAATGCTGGGGCAACGTTCAGCCAACTTATCAGGCACCCGTAACTAAATGTTGAGCCTACGTAACTACACCAAGTAGAGTAGATAGAAAAACGGTCCTTCTGTAAACTTTGTACCACATCCTGTTCATAGTTTGGGAATTAGATTTACTGCTGCTTTTGTTTTCTCTTCCAACTATTTTAAATAAGTCTGATTGTTTAAATTCTTGTGTTTCCTGCCAAGTCTGACTTCTTGTTAAGGGTATCCATGTGTTCCCAACTCGGGAAGTACAATGTCTATATTATAAATATGAATAATACTAACACAAAGTTGCTATAAACCCAAGTACTAAGTAGTAAGTTATAACCTAAAACAATCTTTTTAAAAAAGACGGAGGGGACAAGACATTATAGAAAAAGCATAATTATGACATGTCAGAAACTCATTCACTATTCCCTATAGAAAGCACTAAACAGAGATTTTGGATGGTAAATAGAGTGAACTATCTCGTAAAAAGGTTTGGCTGATGTGCATGTATGTGTGTGAGTGTGTGTGTGTGTCTATTGTATAGCTCCACCTGCGTCTGTATGTGCAGGTGTGTGTTCCCAGGCTCAACTGGAGCATATAGAGGAATAAAAGCATTCCCAGTTCAGGGACTGAGCGTTCACCTGAGGACATCATGGACCAAAGAACACAGGAACTACGAACACACACACAATCACGTAAACACACAATCCTGCATCGCCTCAGAACGTTCTGCTCTGTAACCTTATAAGACCACAGAAGGGGTGAGAGAGAGAGAGAGGGAGAGAGAGGGAGAGAGAGGGAGAGGGAGGGAGAGGGAGAGAGAGGGACAGGGGGAGAGAGAGGGAGAGGGGGGTGAGGGAGAGAGGGGGGGCTGGGCTGAGCGAGGGAGAGAGATGTGAGCAGGATAGATGACAGAGGTACGTGTCCAGGCCCTTTCTGGATCATAACAATAGACAACAAGACTAAGAAAGAGCTCAAGTTGCAACAGACATTTGCTCCAACATGAAAAAAGCATAATTTAAAAAAGTATTACATCCCCTCCAAAAAGAAATCCCATAGAGCTGAGCGGGGGGGGGGGGGGGGGGGGGGGGGGGGGGGGGGGGGGGGGGGGGGGAGATGTTATGGAAAGCTGCATAGCATTTGAAATTATAGTTTGGCTTGACCACAACATTCTCAATAAATGTTGGAGGGAGCTCTGGCTCTTTGGGTAAAACGTGACTGTTTTTAAAATAGTTATTAAACATTATGGAGCTTGATCAAGCTGACTGGTCCATACTTTCACTGTTCAGAGACACTAGCAGTTTCAAAGAGTTCTCCAGACTTAGCTTGGCGTAAATTAATCTTTGTTTTTAAAGATTTTGAATGAAATGTAGACGAATCGTAGCGTGAACCTTTCAAACATTAAATCTGAACTCCCGACCACTTCAGAGCGTTTTAAACTGCTGCAGAGCTAATTCAGAGGAAACTTGAGCACACCAAGAATAAAGCTGACACAGACCAACAAGTGCTGAGCAGGTTCCTTTAAACAGCAGCTTGCCACTTCACTGAAAATTATCTCACGGCGTCAGGCTCACACGGACAACTGTCACTACCCAGCATTCCTCAGTCCGCGGTGGTGAGCCCGGATGAGTGGACAGCCCGGTGACGTCCTTTTGGGATGCTCGTCTGCCGCGGACTGAACTCTGGTGCAAAATAAATATAAACATAGAGGCATCGATGGGGATGTTCTTGTTCTTGAGGTTTAATCCAAACCAGTAGTTTAACGTGAGCTCCCAGTCTCCACCACCACCCTGTCTAACCACACGCAACATAAACCGAGGGGAGGGGGCTCCCACTATGTGCACTGAAACCCTAGAGTAGCTTCTCTCGCTCCCACGGCCGAATTGGGTTGCGTAGGTCACATTAAAATGTAACCTTTATCCCCTAGGATCTAAAAAAACTGACACCAAGCCATAAGTCAGTGCTATCCTTGGTTGACTTTCTATGACAGTTCAGTTTAAGCATGTCATGATAAAGTTATAGGATTGTATTAAGTACTGAGTAAAAGAAAATTGTGATTAAAAACTAAATTACTAAATCTTATTTTATCTTATGTATTCTTTTGTTTGATGGAGAGGATAATAGCGAGACAAAGTTAATTTAATTGAACATTAGTTTGGTAATTGTATGAGGTGAATGTTCATACATCTATCTGAAAAACTGGAAATTATATTCCTAATAATATTGTGATATTAATTTCAGCCATACAGACTAGGTTTATATGACATTGGGGACTGCGAGTGTTTTCATGGTCAGATCCACTCCCACATTTACACTCATTGGCAAATGTAACTCCACCAGACTACAGTACTTGCATGTCTTTGAAATATGGGAGGAAACCTGAGAGTGCCAAGCAAACCCACGCAAACACACAGCATGTAAACTTGGCCCAGAGGGCCGGAGCTTGGGAAGGAACTTAAGTCTATTGGGTTTGTTTGGATTTATGTACAGTGAAGGCAATTTCACACATCTACATTGGTTGCTACGTGTTAACAATCCCCGTTTATATGAAGCTGCAGCCACCTTCCACATTTGTCTGTTTCATCATGACAGAAACCGGCCCCGTTTTTCCCCTACAGAACTACATGTGGCCTCTGAGGTCCAACAGGCTGATGCACGAGCCCCCGCTGTCCCTGTGAGGCTCTGCAGTGGAAACCACACTGATGGGAGGCCTGGTTAGCCCGTTTTGGGTGAGGCTCCCCTCGGCTCCTGTTACTAGAGATGTAAGCAGACAAGTGAGAAATGTGCACAAGCATGTTACCACCTACTGTGCAGCTCATCCGTTTTCACCTGACGGGTCCAGTACAAGTGTGTGTATGTGTGGAAGCGCTCAGCTTACTGTAAAACCCGATCGCTTGCAGGCAGATAGACTGAGCCGCGAGACCTTGACGTTATCTGCAGAGTTGGATGTCTCTCTGTTCATCTGTCTGTGGAATGTGAATAGAGTCATCACACCTGCATGCATGTGTGTCACTTTACTGCAGTGGATGTGCTACTTCAGTGTGTTGTGCAGAAGTGAACATAGCGTTTAATGATGAGAATATGGTGCGCGCTGAGGTCTCTTTGTGTCATGGGGTCGGCTGTGGAATGTAAGATTTAAGACCTAAAGCCAAAGTCAGTCAGGCCGTCTGTGTGCTGGTGACATGAATACAGTCATCTCGCTGGGCTTCTTGAACGTGACTTTTCTGTAAACAGTGTATCATGTGTGCCAACAGTGTGAATGGTGTGAATAAGACGCATGCCATGTTGCATGTCTGCCTGTTCTGGTGAGTTGGACAGAATCCTGTGTGTGTGTGTGTGTGTGTTCAGGTGCAGTCGGGGACACGCACACACTCCATAAGCTCCCTGCCGACATTCCTAGATTCCTTGAGGATGACAAATTCAAAAGGAGAGGCCCCAGCAGATGGAATCTGCGGATACCAGGATAATGCTGCTGGTTTTCAAACTAATAATCCAACACAGAGCGTGAACATCTGATGGTGAATACATGTGAATTAAATCAAGCACAGTTATGATGTCATTTGGAAAACACTATAAGCCAGAAAGTCTTCCATCAGGCCACAGTCATGATTGACACTAAACCATGAATGAATTCACACACACAAATGCAAATACTGCAATTCAGTACTCAACTCCATTCATATAACCATAGTGGTTTGCTTTACTACCGCTGTGCTCAATGAACCGATTGACCTAAGATTACTGCCATCAGACTGCACAGATCTGTGCTGAGTAATTTTGGGATGCTTCTGGGAAACTGGGTGTGAGACATTGTGTCTCCATCAAGTCATGATGCTTAGTCAGCTCTCAGTGACTTACGCTGTCGGACAGACTCAGCCACAAGAAATCCGACTCCAGGCCATAGAGAAAGTTAGACTGGGAAAGATGAAGGAATAGGAAATAGAGAGAAGTAGTGGGACAAATAAGAGAGACGGAGATATACTGAAGTGACTAAGACAAGGAGAGATGAAAGGGAGAAAGAAACGCCATGTAGACAAGAAAAATAAATTCCAGTAAAAACTTCCTGTGTTATTCTTATTCGTTGGGTTTCCAGCTCTTTATTGGAGATCTGGGCTGCCAACAGCGAGACCGTGAGGCAAGCAGAGAGCCTCTGAGGCGTTCCAGCACGCTTCCCTGTCAATCTCACCGATGCTCGAAGGGGAACTTCTCCTCGTCCCAGGTTAGGAAAATAAGCACCAGCATTCCTCTACTTGTTTAGAGGAAAAGGCAGCCGGCTAATGAGCAAGACAGGAGGATTGAAGAAGAGGAGGAGGAAAAGAGAGGAGGACAGGACGGGAGACGGCTGAGTGGTAGGAAGAGAGAAGTGAGAGCGTTGGTTCCCCAAAGAGAGAGCTGAACACCGGCCAGAGACAACTCCACTATGTCTCCGTCCAAAACACTTTCCACTACTGAAGAAAAACGTTTCTACAGCCAGGGAACTGGACGGGAGCATTTCCACACACCGTACCACAAAATAAAGATTTCAAAATGTGCTGAGAGATACAGCATGATTCAAAACATTAAAAAAAACTCTGGGCGATAAATGTATTTAACAAGTGAGCGGTATTCATTGAAACTATGACGTGAGGGCTAACAAGAAAAAGGCGTTTCACCGACTGTCCTACTGTATAATATCAGATAATTCACACTGTGAGGTAAATATAAGATACAATCCAGCCAAGAATAACCTGCTAGCCAACAGTAGCTTGAATTAAAACCTTTTTATCTGCCATGTTGGTCTCACTCCGTCGTGAAATGTGTGTCTCTTGAGAAGGAGTTTGGAGTACCACCAGTGTCACCAGATTCTGCATCTTACTACTGCATTTCAATATCTTAAATTGCACTGCAACTTTTATTCAATTCTGTATTTATTTATTTTTCGCTTTTTAACTGTTTTTTAATGTTTTAATGAATGTTCTTAATTTGTTTTAAATCTTGTTTTATTTTGCATTTTGTTTTGATGCTTTTAAGGGTTTTATGTGAAGCACTTTGAATCGCCTTGTTGTTGAAATGTGCTATACAAATAAACTTGCCTTGCCTTACCGTCACTGTTTTAGAAACAGTATGAAACCTGCATCCAAATCTGAAACTCAAGACTAAACTGTCTTGTCATTCCAATTGTGTGCAGCTGGATAGTAACAGGCCCAGTAACTACTACAACTCAAGCATATATACAAATGGATGCAATGGAGAAAAAATAATATAGGCTGAAAAAGAACTGAATATTATTACCAACGGCGGAAAACCAAAAACAATATATTTCCACTTCCTTCCTCAAATATAATTAGTACAAAATGTGCCATGTGTCATTTTGACTGCCAAGAGTGGAAGTCTTGCTCTTTCAACTAAATCTGCATTTATATTCCCACAGAAGGGAACTTTTAAAGTCTGGCTTGAGCTTGTTGCAAACGTATTTATTAGGGGGATGACACTAAAATGGTAAATTAAACATAAATACGGAGTACTAAATGGAAAAATAATACAGCTTGTTGGACATGAGGGAAGATTTAGGTTATTTGGGGGCCCGAAGGACTTCTTTAATGAGAATAATTTGTCAAAAGGGATTCTCTCATAATTAAATTTACCCATCTGCCAAAATAAGTGAAGAACCAGATGGACCAAATAATGTGTGTGTGCTGTCGAGAAAGACTCCCTAATCATCATCTCTAATGTCTGGAGAGGGAATGGGGAGGGGGGCACACACCTGCTCGGATCTGCCTCAGTTTGGTGGAAAAAAGGGTGAAATACGTAAGAAGAACAAAATAGAAAAAGAAATCTGTCATAATGTAAGATTTTTAAACTGCATGTTGGGAATCATCCGTTAGGAGAAGAATAATGTGTGACAGAAAAAAAGGGGGTTAAAAAGTACGTAAATCTGGTTTCACGTTCCTAAGATGTGGGGAGCGCTTGGTTTCCTGACCTACTGTAAGTCAGAAAAGGGGATACATTGTGTTTAAAATGTAACAAAAAGGAATTAGTAAATTATGTATACATCCATTTTCTACTAAAACCCACAGTGTAAATAATATTGTTTTGGTAAAGTTAAAGTTTGTGCTGCTATATTTAAAGTCTCATCATTTGTAATTTGCACCAAGAACAATTTATTACGATGCATGAGACTTTACAGAGGCAGTTCACAACAAATAACCATGATCTCACTCTACTTGACGTAGTTTTCCATTGGCTGCAACTGTGTGCTGATTATGAAAACACTTCCACCCAAAGTCATCTTTGTGGATTTGACATGGAGAACTGAAAAAAAAGAAGTAAAGGGGGTGGAGATGACTGAGGGATTTAGAAAGCCTGGATCCTATTAAAGTGGGCAAAATATAGAAAAGACCAAGAGAGAGACACAAAATCTGCCACAAGAGACAAAGACGATCACAGTTCCTCTCACATTTCCAAAGCTTGTTGTAATTTCCATCTCATTTCACCAGATGACTGGTGCGGGGGCTGACTAAGCACGCCCTGTAAAGCATCCCAGCTTGCTTCTGCAAACAGAGTCTCACCTCACCTCCCATAAACCCCTTCTCTCAAACACACACTTCATAACTGATCCACCTCCACCCCAGACGATGGAAAGGAGGATAGGCAGATGGTGGCGCAGAGAAGAAAGAGGTGTGAGAGGACTACTTCAGGCACAAAGATCTCTATTGTATTGCCTCATTTCCTGTTCAGAATCTCCCAGGTTGCAGAGATGAAATCTGTTAGATCCCTCCGAGTGCAGGATCCCACCGCCTGCTATGCACCTTTATATGTTATTTCTGCTCCTTACTGTGCCAGACCTTTGAACCCGAGACTGTCTTCGCTTCCCTTTCATACAGCCTTAGAGCGAAGTTCTTTGGCGTGCCATACATCGTATATCAACAACAAAGTGTATCACAAAAAAAGATAACTCAACGTCAACTCAATTGTTTTTCTTTTCCTTAATTCTGTTCAGGGCGGATACATTTTGACAAGAAGCACTACAAATGCAAACTGAAAGAGCAATGCCGCCATGGAGTCCGTGAGTCAGATGCGGGCTCCACCTGGGCCCAGTTTTCATTTAGCGTGAAGTTGTTTACACTTGCACCAAGCTGATTTACGCTGCATTGGGTGCTATCCTTTCCTGTTTGTAGTGTTGCCATGGATGTACAGGCAACAGTCAACTGATATATTTGTGAGGAAACATGTCAAGTTTTAACTCCACTCACGAGCATCAGTGACTAGAGGGTGAAGACGTTTTCTAGTCTATTATTTACCATCCATCTGCCTCGTAGCGAAGTCAAAGAGAAAGGGCGGGGCCACAGAATTCATGCAATATAAGCTTTCAAATGTGGTGAGCTGTGTGAAGGCTAGTCATGAGCAGGACTGTGTGCGTGTCTCTGTGTGTGTGAGCTGGAGCCATGCATGTGCAGTGTGTTAGAATTGGCAGCAGGTTGGGGTACTATGGCCTTGATTAGGCGTCTTTTTCCCATCCACCAGTCGCTAAGTGAAGCAGTGAATTACGCTGCCATTTCACCGGCGTAATTGGGGACACATGCAGCCTTAAACTCCTCCCTCCCTCCCTCCCTCCTTCCCTCCATCTTTAGGTCAAAGCAGCAGGAAGATCAAATGCTCTCCTCAGCGGAGCATTCCTCAATAAAACAACAAGGAGAGAAGGGGGGGAGAGAGTGAGAAAAAGGAGAAAGGAAGGAAATCAAAAGAGATGGGGCGAGACAGGCCGAGAGGAGAAAAGAAGGAGCCAGAGGTGGAGACAGTCGGAGCATATGGAACATGTTTACAGTAATATCGCTGGGCCCTGATGTTATCATGCCGGTTCATTTGGTGGATCAGAACTTCTCATCAAATTGCAGTATCGTCTGTCCTTTTCTCTTCCCTGCTTCGTCCCTTTTCTTCTGTTCCCTGTGCAAGAGAAACCCACCCCATGCATACTTTCACAGCATTACCTTTGCAGAAATTCCCCTTTTCTCCAAGTCTGTCCTCCCAGCATACAGGAGACTGTATATCGTGTCTCTCTTCTGTACACAGTGCGCTGTGTCCCGGATGCGTTTCAAAGCAATAAAGCCACCGTGGGCTCAGGTCTGGTTCATGCTAACATAAACAATCCTCCCTCCTCTTCAAATGGCAGAGAGAAACAGGGGTTGAGAACCAGGCTGCTAGGCTACTGAAAGTCCACTCACTTGAGGTCCGCAGAGACTAATGTGGACACAAAAATAGTTTGGATCAAAGCAACTGCTGCACAACAATTTCTCTTGAGCGCAGGACAAATGTGAAGGAATTTTCTCAGTTGTGTCCAAGTCTTTGAAGATACAGTCGGCATCTAATGACGCACACAGCCCTGCCACGTTAGACTGATTTCAAAAAGGTTTCTTGGCTGTTTTACGAAAGGCGTGAAACTGATGTCTAAGGTGGAGGAAACCATTTAGGGGATAAACTGAACCCAGGCTTTGGATATTATATTTGAGAGATTTAGAAGTAGAGACAGAGAAGGATGAGCAACTAAGCTCTTTCCGATGAAGTAGAGAGATGTTTCATATCTGTGTGAAGATGTATGTTGCCTGCTCGGAAGTGTGTGTGTATGTGTGTGTGTGTGCGTGTGTGTGTGTGTATTGTGTGGCTGCAGGCTGCAGACAGACACTGGAGTGTGTCAGACTCTACATCTGGTGGATGGGATCTGTTAGCTCCATGTGTCTCTGCATATTATAATATGGACTGAAGACTCTGACCTGAGCAGCCACCGTTGATGATCACCAGACTCCAACACACTGGGTAATTCGCTGATTTTAAAAAGGGTGATGCCTGCAAATCCTTTCTAACGCATTGTTTTCGCTGTGAAGACACAAGTGTTTTGATTCTCCTGCAATGCCAGAACATGTGACAGCCGAGGGGAGGAAGAGGGAAGGAGATCAAAGTTGCAGGAGCATTTGCTCATTTCATAAAAAGTACCTCAGTTTCAAACTGTTCTGTGGAGGAAAATCCAGTTTCCTGACAAATGGAGGTGGTGGAGACAAAACAAATGAATTATTCTTCCTTGCAACCCTCTGCCATATTGGACTAACGCTGTGAACGCTGAGAGGAAAGGTGAGAGTCAATGTGTTGCTTCACAAAAACCTGCTGGAACCTGAAGACCAGCTGGATCCAACAACTATTACTAGATGTGCACCTGTCATCACTTTGTATGGAATGGCCTTGATATAATGATGAAGTGCCTCAACACATTGTGATATACACAAGGCCTTCATAAGTCTCTCACAATGGGAAAGTAATGGTGATGTTACTGGATGGATTTCTTGAAAAATATGGAGGAATTCAGCTTTTCCTGCTGTTTCTATGAATAAGTTATCTTTGACAGTTTAGACCACTTACTCGGAATTTAACATTTCAAAGACGTTTTTCTGCCACTGACAATTTATTTGAGAGGTTACATTGCAAACCCAAATAAAAAATGAAATTGAAAAAAAGAAATACATTTATGGACATTTAAACATTTTGGGACAAAATGGAAGGTCTATGACAGGAAGAAATTAGCTGCACCATGCTTCACATTCTTTAAGTACCCCTCAGTGTCTCCAGCCAGACATTAGTCAGGGTCAAGGGTCATCAGCTAAAAGGAACGGCGTCCTCCTGATGAGCTGAGCACACAAAGCTAAGCAGAGAAATTACTGAGGAATCCGAGCAGTGCCCCGGACATTTACAGCCCCACTCTGTTTGTGGGAACCCAACAAAGAAAACAACATCTGAAAAGTTGACTCTGTTCATATGCATCCAATAAACATTGTGTGTGCTCTTAGGTGCACTGCTCAACATGTTGACTTTTGGCTATAATAGGTGTAATACGTGTGATAAGATCCTAAAGCCATGTTAGAGTGACTTGCATTACTCAGTTATCTATTAAAGTTGACTCTTTTTGTTAAACTATTGAGAAAATAAAATCAATTTGAATATATTTTAGTAAACAGTAGTTGATGAAAGTACCTCCTTGATAACGAGATAGTAATTCTCAAAGTCTCAAAGAAGAAGAAAGCATTATGATGGCTGCTAAAATGATAACATTGCTAGATTTAAGCGGAAGGTTGAATTGATGATGGATTGGTGGCATGAGGCGAGAAATCTACATTGAGAGCCAACATTCATTCACTTTACATCAACCGGGTCAGGCTCCAGAAGAACTGAGGGAGGTTGGTGAATCTCAACGAAGCTGCAAAATCAAATCAAAACCATCCTTTCTCCAACTTAATCAATTAAAAAAAAAAAAAAAAAAGAAACACTTTCTCCCAACAAAGGACTAGAAAATGTTACACTCACAGAGGCCGTGTTAGAATCTCAGCCTCTGGTTTAGCTCCGTAACACCTACACTGCTGCTCGAGCCAGCTCAAAGTCAAATAAACAGTTGACATGATCTTAAGCTCCTTTACGTGCACACAAACCTGCTCTCACGTAAGATGCACACAATTAACCATAACCTACACACTATTGAAAGAAAAGAACACAATAGTGACTCTCAAAACTTTTAAATCTACTCTAATTTCAAATTAAGTTGTTTTGCGTGTCTGTGTTCTCACACACAACAACCCCACCAGGTCTCAGAAACCATATAATGCAGTGAAATGACAAATGAGGAACACGCGCATCTAAAGACAGAAATAAACGTAAATACCTTTACGTAACAGATCCTTTATTGCCCCTACATGCACTGCAAACATCTGCATTCACACACACTATACGAGCCAACACATGCATGCATGCACACAAACATACACAAACCAAGACACCACGCTGTATTGTCAGCGCCCTGATTTAAATCACTTGCAGGCTCAGTTCTCCTGCTCTCCGAAGGCCTTATTACTCCTCCTTTGTTTGACTGGAGTGTGATTTGGGCTCGGGCCCTTTTTACATTCTTTCATTGCTCTCCAGTCAACACACAGCCATGCCAGAAGGACTATATCATCCACACGTGATTTACTTTGATTGTTTTTGGTAGAAATTGCTATTCTGGCTGGCACTCTATTGGTGTGGGATGCCTGGGGTCTGTAAGTGGGATGGCCTGTGCACGTGGCGGTCTGTTCCAAGGCATTGCACTGTTCCGTGATGAAAACCTCCTTAGATTTCTGTGATGATTGTATTAAACGTATTGTAGGATTTCATGCTTCTCAAAAAGTAATACATTCCACAACCCCTTGGCCCACAAACCAAAGGCTGTTCCTGAAAAGCTGATATTTCAAATATTTGACTCACTAAGCAGCGTGACTAGTGTTGTCTGCTGGTTGGCCCACCGCTTTGGTTCAGACCTGATCACAGGATTGATTCCTGCAGACTTAAATTCCTGACTTTTCAAAGGGCAAATGTTGTTGTATGTCCAAAATACCTGCAATCAGCCATGCTTTGTGTTCAATGTTAAGTAACAAACGTTAGTATGCAGACCCGCTGAACCAAACTGGTTTTACCTTTTACCTTCTAAACATCAGCGTGTTTGCATTGTGAGCAAATTAGAATGCTGAGGTTAGCGTTTGGTATGATTAGAGGGGCAATTTCTGCACTTCATTCTCTATTCAAATATTTGCTGGTCTTGCTGCATACAAACACACAGATATTGAAATAGTTCATGCTTGTAAACTCATCAATTTGTCAAATTTTCAATCTAATTTGGCTTAAAATAGAGAGAAAAGAACATGGATTCTCACCGGTGTCACTGCAGTAATATTCTGTGTCAATAAAGAGCATTCAACTCAACTCTTCGTTTAGTTGGTGGGCCCTATGAAGCCCCAACAACAACAACAACCTTTAAGTGGTCCAGATGGACTGAGCATTCTATATTTGTGAAGGTTACTGCAAGGACAAACCATTAAATATCAAGACCCTTGGTGCTCCGTTTAAGTTTTCAGAGCAGAGGACAAAACAGCCGACATAACCGTCGCCTGTAAGGGCACAATGGCTGCAACTGTACCATCCATGACCATCTGACCTTTCATTAGAACCAGAGTGACAGTGAGGCAAGACAGCTGGGCAGGAGAGGAGAAAATGAGCAGTCACTCAGATTATGTGACTACAAAAGACCTTTGTATCATCCCCACTGTCGAGAGGAGAGGAGAGAAATTAGGTAGATGATGATCTCAGCTAGAGAGGAGAGAAAAAATGACAGGAGAGAAGAAAAAAAGAAAAGAAAAGTAGAGACCCGGAGGGTGTTAGCAGATAACAGGAAGGTTCTCCAGAGTCCCGTTGGAATGGGACTGGAGTTGTGAGTGTGCACGCTGCCTAAAATACAAAGATTTCCCTCGGCCTTGTCATTTAATCACTTACACATGAGGGGAGGACCAACAAAGCTGCTCCAGTGTGAAAGACACAGAGGAAGGGCAGCAGAGAGCATGTGGAGGCCACTAGGGGCCATAGCCTTTGATGCCCTGCATGTCTTTGAAGCTGGCCAACAGATGGGGAGGTCTGAGAAGACAACCAGGGCAAGACTATAACACACCAAACAAGGCAACGATTATGAATAGAGCCAATGTGGAAAAAAGACGATAAATTGAGAGAAACAGGAGGTGAGATCAGCTTTATTTAATGATACAACAGTGGTCTCAGGCCAAAGCGATTTTTGATGAGGAGCTTTTAAGATACTGTATTCCCTTGGGCAACTGGTGAGATCACACATCCACCACCTTGACCACGAAACATCTCCACATGTTGTATCTCACTGTATCCCAACACTGTCCTCTTTTAATATAATCAACAGGTGAAAATATTGCCCAACTCTGAAATTCAACTCTCCAAAAAATAAACTTGTGTGCATTAAACCTAATAACAGACCCTCTGCAGGGATTAGACTATAAATCCAGTTCACATCCCCCTCTGTTCCCTACAACACGTAACTCCTGATTTATATTCTGGCTTGGCTTGCTCCACTCAAATCTATTCCAAGGAGAACTGCAAAAATAATAAGCATAGCTTATCAGTTCCATTTTTCAAACATTAAGTTCATTTTCGTCACTCAGATCATATTCTTCTAATCTTAAAGTAATGCAACATCTTTCAGCATATCTACTTGCCAAGTTCCCTTTGATTTAGATGTCTTCCTTCACCGTGACAGAATGATGAAGTAAGTAATGTCACTTCTGAAGTGAATTAATTTGGCTTGAAATATCTCAAAAGAAGGGTTATGAACAGTCACTAAACCCAAACAGTGTAGTTGACTGAGTCAACTCCCAAAGGCAAACTAAACTAAAGCACAGATGTAGATGTAATGTATATATTTATTTTTAAAGGAAAGAGTAAGTAAAACCACATACTCCTGCACTTTAAAATTAGTTTGAAATATTGCAGTTGAAGGCCGAAAGCCCTGCTGTTAGACTGAATTATAGCAATATTGTCTTACAGGATTACCCAAACACCTTTTATGTCTTATTTCATGTTTTATTTGTATGTCTGCTGTGCTTCCTCTCCTCTCAGTGCAATAATCCACTTAGGAGAAGTCTCCTCTCTATTTTTTATGATTATTCATTACATTACATTTCACTGACGCTTTTATCCAAAGCGACTTACATGATATACAGTAGACACAGCAACGGTGTGCAATTAGGTTTAAGTGTCTTGCTCAAGGACACAACGACACAGACTGCCGGAGCCGGGGATCGAACCACCGACCTTCTGATTGAAAGACCGACTTGCTAACCACTGAGTCACAGTCGCCCCTATTCCTTCATTAAATTGGACATTTCACTCGGCACTTAAATTGGACATTTCACTCGGCACTTGTGCCAATCATTACTTGACTTGAAATTCTAGAGAAGCAAAAATGTAATGTATGATGGCAGTCCAACATAAAAGACATAGTTCTGAATTATGGGTAATGAGAAGGATTCAACAGCTGAGGCTCAGAAATTAATTCCATCTCTTCCACGCACGCGGACACATAAAACATCTCAAACAGTCAGCCTGAGCTTTCCGTTGCACACACACACACTTTATTACTTTTCATTATCCTTGATGGCTATCCAGCTCTGTGTTGTTCTTTAGGCTGTGCAGCACAACACTAATCCAAGACAATCCTTCTGCAATTCAGTTCATACTTCAGCTTTGATTTGTTTCAATGTGTATGCTGAGCAATACTAATTCAAAATTGAGCCTGCTCCTCGACTGCAGACTGGCCAAACCTAGCATCGGCCGACTCCGACCCGGGTCCAACACCTCTGCACTCTGCTCCATAGACTCATGCAATCCTTTCAGATTTTCGTAACTGTCAGGTTGGTTTTGTGGATTTTGAGCTAGTCATGGTTTGTGCCTGGGGGGATAGTCATACTTGTTTCCCGGATCGGTTGGAAGGAGATATAGGTTTCTTAAACGTTGTGTTTCTATACGTAAAAAGACGTGATGGTTTGAAAAGTTAAAGTTACATCTTCTCTCTTCTACAATTCCCAAGCCTCCAGCTCCACGACTTCTTCTCTTAGAGCAGATGTCTATCATGAGGTCCGACTCCCTTTTTATAGCATAAAATTAATAATTGAAAACTAACCTTGCCAAAACAAAATGGCAAAAAACATCTTTGACGGGTGTGAATTTTTTTTGTCCCATTCGTTAACATGGAGGAGGGCTTTACAACCTGCCAGCCAGCCACCAGGGAATGACCGAGATGTTTTGGATTCACTTTTGGGGAGCTATGATGTTGTCAGTCTTTATAGAAGCTCTATGGTAAAAATCCTTTGCTTTTTATCAATTGTAACAGTAAATAATAACCTACTCGGCTTTACAGTTACAGTATTGAACCATGAATAAATTATCTTTATTTAAACCTTGTTTTGTAGCTGAATCAGTTTAACATCCCGGATAAATCCTACAAATGCATTATTCTGCTTTTTAAAGATATATTTCTAGATAAGCTTGCATTTAAGTAAAGTAAAATGAATCAACAAGTATCATCACATTATATGGATGCCATTTCCCAGTATTTCTGAATAGATAAAATAACTACTCTGTTAACTACTAGTAGAAACAAGAGCAGTTTCCCTGCCAATAAAAAAGTTCAAGGCGGACAAACCAAACAGCTCTTCACTGGCTCAAAATAGAAAAATCTGGCATGCCACTGCTGGGATAAGGGATTTTCAGGAGGGCTTATAAATGGGCACTGAACTCCTTGTTTGCCCTGATCTTCCTAGGCCTGCTATTTGTTTGAGTCTTTAGTCTTGGAAAAACGCACTGCAATGTTAACCACCTCAGAATCTCTGAAACCTCAGAGGCATCCCACCGTACCCACCCAGGAGCCAGACTAGGCCGCTTGAGAACACCAGCCGCAACACAAACAATGTTGGACTCGAACCATTAACCCTCTTCAAATGCAAACTGAGGGTATGGCCAATAACGGAAACTCGTCTTTGAGGAGTTTCAATGTAATTAGAAAGTAGTCAGCCACAGCCTTGCATGCTGATCCTTTGTTCTCACAAAGTCAACATTAACTGCTGTATTTATTGAATTTGGTGTGCTTGACCACAACACTATAGACAGTCCAACGATCCTCCATTATTGCTCTACATTTGCTGCACAGTAGGTGCCTCAATACTTGATGCAGGTCTAGGACCAAAACATCCATCCCGCTAGTACCTGCTCATCCTGTACCCACAGTCACCAAAACAAATCAAAACGAGGTGTGAATCTTTATTGGCCTGATGATTTGAACGCACAACAATTATTGATGCATCGAATGAATCAGATAACAAGCTTTCAAACGGCCAACAACAGACTGCTAAACAGTGGCACGTCTAAGGGTGCTTCTGAGATTGTACTCTAGATCACTGTCATCAAGTCAAAACGAAGAGCAAAGCAAACCAAGTTTTACTTAAAAAAAGGGTTCCTTGACAACATATATAAAACTGGACCAAGTGAAGATAAATATGCAATGACTGCTGAGACCAAGACAAAACAGCAAAACCAACAAAACCAAGTCCATAAAGTCAGAGAAAAGAACCAGTGTTCAAGTACTCCAGCACAGCCTCCGTCTGTAAGTACAGTATTGTGAGCAGTAGAAACTGCACATAATGAGAGCGCTGCTGTAATGTACACCCAGTCCTTCACCTGCCCATAACTCTTCATTCTGTAACATTAGAAGACCTGGACAATTTAAAAGCTAAGCCCTGATCTCACTATTTATGTATCTTTGCCACAGCCAGATGCTACAAGGTCCTAAAAAATGCTTCGGGTTCCTATATAATGTTCGATAATATGGAATTGTGGTGGGCAAACACAGTTAGTTAGGCTGTAAAAATAGTCCAAACACCAGAGTATGGGCCCGTAGAGCATATTGTAGGCTGTTAATGTCGCTCAAAGGAACTTTCTACCCTTTTGCCCCCTCAGATGGTGCCCTGGATATTTTCGGGTGTTGCTGGCAGACGCATTATAATTCACTATATATATAATACACTTTTGTCTGAGTGTGTGTATGCATTTTATTTTAAGTAAAAATAAACTGTATTCATTGCTATATGCGAGTGTAAACGTCATAAAATTGTTTTGTAACATTAAGAGCTTTCTTATTTTCCATTTCGCCTCATGTAGAGTTGTGACAACAACAAGCTTTGACCGGTCCCTCCAACAACGACTATCCCAGTTCTCAGTCCAGTCCCATAAAGAGAGGTCTCCTAAACTTTTACAGGCTGACAACAGCCTGGCTTCCACTTCAAGCCCAAAAAGTCACCGCCGGGTCTATATTATTTCTATATTAGGTATCCATAGGAAGCAAGTTAGGTATCCATAGGACCAAGTCAAACTTGAAAGACCAACTGAACTAGCAGCAGCACTCTCATCGACACGACTAAAGCGCAGGGAAGCGAGGGAAACCAGGCTTGCGCAGCACCTACTGGAGTTCAGCAGTAATACATGTACAAAATAAAAAAACACCATACACATTAGATCAGATGCCACCGCACTAGAGGCTACTTTGCACTTGAGCCCCTGCTGAGTGGTTGTAATGATTGAGAGCGTGTCACTCCGGTAGAGCTGCTATAAAAAGCAGCGGCTGGGTCGCCTAGCTTGTGGAAAAGCACCGTCTTTCAGGCCGCTGTCTAACAGATTTGGCATCGCTCTCCATCCGTCTGCTCAGACACACAGCCTGACAACGCCGGGCAGCATGAAGCCAGATCCGATTGCAGGGTTTACGCATGTTACCAACATTGTCATTATCCCTTCGGGAGCCCTTCGGAAATGCTGTGCCCTGGAATAACTGCAAATACTAAGGAATAACTGAGAACGGCTGGTCATTCCTACGATGATTTATGAATGGTGGTTGACAGTGTGTGTCATCTGAGAGCGATTGTATATCCGTATTCATGACTGTATTTTCCTGGCTGACCATTACGTTGGCCGTCAGTATCTCTCTCGATCTCTGGGGTAAAATCTAACTTTGTGTAGCCCTTTGATGAGAGCTCTCACATCATTTATAGCAGCTAGTCCAAAGGTCAGTTTCCCCCCTAGGTTTTGTACCGTAGAGTGAATCATCTTGGTTTAATGGCCCGTTGAAAATGGGATCTGAGAATTGAGACAGAGAGGTCTCTAAACTGTAAACTATATCTGGTGGTGAGAGAAAGTAAAAGAGAGAAACAAGGACAAGGGTTGTAATGACCAATCAAACCAAACAGTGTGTCACAAAAAACCTTCATGCGCACAGTGGGAGACGGAGAAAGCAAAGGAAAGACAGAAGCGGGGAAGGGAGGAAAGAGACCCAAAAGAGAGCTAATAAAAAGCAGCATGCATCGCTTTAATTTTCACACTTGCCATGACATTTACAAGCTGCTGTGGCAGAGCTGGGAAGCCGGCGAGTAAACGGGGCAGGAGCGAGGCCCCAGGCGGCCACATTGTGGACCAGCACACGACCCTGCTGGGGCTATGATGTAATCAGAAGGTGGGGCACATCCATTCCTGGGCAGAAATGTTGATTTTTACACTTCTGCAAAAGAGTGTTTGGTGGCAAAGACGTCAACAAGCAAGCTTGTGTTCAGAACAACAGCTGAATACGTGGAAAGGGGGCGTACCTGAAGATTTAACTCATCTCCTAATGCTTCACACGATCTGCTCTTATCTACAAGCAGGACACGCTTAGACAATAAGCAGGCATCCCTGAGCTGAGTGTGTTGGTGCTTGTAGCTGCGTGTGTGTGTGTGTCTTTTGGAGGTGTGTCAACTCAAGGTAAGTATATTTTGTGAGTGGAGAGTGGCGAGTTGTGTGGTATTTAGGGGAGGGTGTGTGTGAGCCCATTTGGGGTTTGGCAGAGTGATTTGCTGTGTTTACAGGTGTGTGTGTGTGTGTGTGTGTGTGTGTGAGTGAACAAAAGAGAAGGCCATTTGTATCCAGACGTGTGTAGAAAATTGTTCTCAGGTGTGTTGATGATATTCAGTTTTAAAAGATGCTGACTCAGAGGACTAACCTGTAATTTCATGCTCCTAAGGAGGAACATTATGGATCAATGTGTGTGTGCGTGTGCGTGTGCATGTGTGTGTGTGTGTGTGAGCAGATAAAGAGAAGAAACACAACTGTCCATGGAGTGTGTGCACAGGACTGCATGTAGTTGTACCTTTGTGTGTGCATGAGATAAGAACCACTTTAGTAAAAAAGCCTCGAGGCAATTTGGGGCCAATAAAACGTGTGTGTGTGTGTGTGTGTGTGTGTGTGTGTGTGTGTGTGTGTGTGTGTGTGTGTGTGTGTGTGTGTGTGTGTGTGTGTGTGTGTACCTCTGTTGGTGGTGTGTGCATCTGAGGGCTCTTTGGAGGGTGGAAGACACAGATGTCAAACATGATACGGGAACAGCTGGAAAGTTCGCTCTACCTCCGCCCTCTGCATGCTCTCTCTCTCTCTCTCTCTCTCTCTTTCTCTTTCTTTCTCTCTCACCCCACTCCCCTCAGGGCAGTTGTTCTGGTTGGCATGCGGCTAATTTGGCAAAGTTCTGCCGCCCGTCTGCTTTTCAGGGTGTGCTTGTTGCACGTGTGTGCATATTTCTGCGTATATTTTTTACTTTATTATCTCATCCAACCAGTTCATCCAACGTCAGTGTACATTGTTCCCTAATTAATAGTCAGAATTTAAAATGAGGTTGTATGGGGTTGGCAGCCTTCACAAGGCCCTGGTCCATGCAAATACATATTGTGTGTTCAGGCAGGTCGGACATCTCCATTACGTGTGTTGTTGGTGCTCTGAACCCCCCCAGTCAATCTTTCAATAACCCTCTTTCAAAACATGTCTCTAAACCTACAAAACCCTAGACATCTCCAGACAACTTTTGGTGACCAAAGAGTCTGACAGAAAAAAAACTCTTCTTAACCACCCCAAGCTGCTGCTGTTTATAAGTAAAGTAAAAGAAGTATCACTGGATTCCTCTTTTATCTCCACTATCTCTGTTTGTCTTCACAAACTACAGGGCAAGCTGCGTCTCTTCCCTCCTTTATCTCGTCTCTAGTTTCGATCAAGGACATGTGGGCGGCCCACTCATTCAACAACTCAAACCTGTGACTGACAACGTGGCAATGCAATGATCTTTATTGCAAAATTCACCCGTTAGCTGTTATGTCTGAGCTCTGCAAATGTTCTACCTATTTAGCCATTGCTCATGTTTCCACTGCTTCAAGTTTTCCCCTCTGTTTTCCTTTAGGGGAACCCGTGTTGCTGTCATCACACCTCCCACCCCGATGAAAACCTCACAGGACCCAGCAGCAACATTCCTGCTTGTTTTACAACCGTCTTTCTACTAATGGCTCAGTATCCAGCTGCCATCAAATAAAGCCTCTGTCATTTTCACCGTCTGCCACTGTCTTGCATGGATAAAAGCACACACACGTGAAAAAAAAGAAATTACACACCTTTTATTATCTGCCTGAAATCCTTCTTCCATCTTTATCTTGGCAAAGCCTATTATTATTAATTGTTAATCAGGGGTTTTCTGTTTCTTCTGGACAGAAAAAAGTACAAAAACAAGATGGTGTTTCACATCTGGGAGGTAGAAGGGATTCATAATGGACGAAAACAGCAGTCCTTCTTAGCCAGCACATACACACAGACGGGTGACAGCAGCCCAAAGATTACAAACCCACTTTTGTGACGTAAAGTCAGATGTAATTAAGTTAAGCTGACATCCAGCTAATGAATCATCAGATGCCAAACATCCCGGCTGATGGACTGACTCGGTATCTCAGAACAATCTGTTCTTTAGTTTCAGGATTATTCTCACAAATGATTCCTGTTTGCATTAAACACTGATGGAGGAAGCGTTCAGATCCTTAGCGTAACTAAAAGTATCAATACCAGCGTACTTACTGTCGATTAATCTGCGGGTTATTTTCTCAATTAGTATATTATTTGAAAACTGTAGTAATCGTGAGTTGCAGCCCCAGAACGTACAGCACACCTGAGTCTCTGTGGAGGTCAAGGACTTCATCGTTGCACCTCCTATGTGCTCTAGTTAGACAAACGTGTTGATTTCTCACAAAAAAACAAATTCTGACCAAAAAAAGAAGAACACAATAGAACAATGCCAACTTTCAATCTCACACACGCACAACTCCAAAACATGATCAGTGTTACGCAACTCCTCTGCTTCCACATCCACAATAAATCACGTTTATCTCATATATCATTAAGACAGCTAAAGAAGAGACTGCGGATCTTCAGGGTCACAAAATACTGCAGTATAGATGACAATGTTTCATTCTATCACACACACTAGACAAAGGGACTATTGAATGCCGTGAGGTACCAGCCCTTCATAATAAGGCAGGCTCGAGCTGACTGAAAGACGGAGCACACAGCGAGGTCCAAAGTCTTCATGAAACTGGACATTCGATAGCTGCTTGCGGGACTGTTTGTGTGAGATGGTGACACTGATACCTTCTAATAAAACAGCCGACTGCATCCATGCATCCAGCCAGTCGAAAGGTCACTCCTAATAGGTCAACCTCGGACAGATGGGCATGGTCAGAGAGGGGGATGTCAGTGTGTGTGTGTGTGCGTGTGTGTACGTGTTTGGGGGTTTATTTCCAGAGAACTATTAGGCTCCGCAGGCACCACACTGCTCTCAATCTTACTCCATTAATACACTGATATTAAAGTAGCGGAGAGAGGACGCAATAAACACACACACACACACACACACACACACACACCTCATTTAGGAGACCACAGTCATCTCTGATTACTATGGAAAAACCTGGTAACAACAATAATGATTGGAGGACCAGCAGTCTACAGCAACTCCCAGCCAGGTGCGTAGCATACAGACGCTAAAGGGTATCTGACCAAGCGTCGGTAGTTGACGAGTTGGGAGTGAGACGGGTTTGTCTATAGGGTTAGTGCCTGTGTGGCACTGTATAACGGGGAGTAGAACGTGGCAGCTGTGTGTGTATGTGCGACTACGTACATCATGTGTGTAGTTGGTTGGTCACTTTGAGCCATGCTGTGTTTACCATCTTTTTGGGTCTGCTCCTGTTCCTAGAACTTTGTTAAATTACTCCCAGATTTGGGATCAGTCTCACACACGCACAAGCGCAGACATGCACATACACACACTTATGTACAGTACAGCCTCTGCTTGGACATGGTGTGTTATGCTCATCCATGTCCGCTTGCCAAGTTCTGACAGGAGATATATAACTATGAAGTCCATGGACTACGCCCGGACTTTCTTTGAAAAATGAATATATGTTGCTTTGAAACATGTATTTTTCTAAAAGGAGAAGTCCAACATGCTTAATCTTCCTTTACCTTTAAGACATGCACAACTTGCATTGCATGACCTGTTATTTCTTTTACATATGTCAAAGAAGAAATGATGTAACAAACAACCTTCAAGGAAATATTCTACTAGAAGAAGAAGAATTCACCTCGGTACTTGAAAGTAGCTAAGCATCCTTCATAATAAAAACAAGAATTTACACAGACAGTGTTGTCCGACAGGAGTAATGAGAGAATAACTGAACAGGTGGGAGAGTGAGGTTATCTTGCAACACGGGTCAAAGATGAAATCTAAACACACATGATACATGTTATTTGCTTTGGCTCGCCACTCCACACGGTGCCCTCCATCTCATCGTTTCCTCCCATTTCCCCTCTTCGTCTTAGTGGAGCATGGATGAATGATGCTCTGGAACGGGGGGGAGTTCATCGCAAGACTTGGTTCAGGGGGATCATTTAGCTGGAGTGAAGATAGCAACAGCAAATTACACATCCAGAGAAACTGGGCATGTGTGAGGTCAATAGAGAGAAGTAAAGGTAAGAAAAAAAAGAAGGAAAGAGTTTTCCACAGAGGACTGTTGCTCATTTTGACAGGGAAGCTACTTTTCTAAAATAAAGCCAGAGAACAGACATATTGAGAGACTCTTGAGTTTTTCTGAATGAAAAAGACTGAGGCTACATTCAGACAAATTCAACCTCGTGCTCTGCAGTCGCTATTCTACCTCTTCCTGAATTTCTCTCTTGAATGAGTGTTTTCAGAAGGAGAATTTAGGAATTTCTGCATGTCGCTGTAGATGGTATGCATACGTTCCTCGATCATGGTATTTTTGTCTTTTTATATGAAGATATTACTAAACTGTATTTAGACAAATACTATTCTACAGAAGAAGAAAATGGCTCTAAAATACCCAAACATTTGATAAAGCAGCCCTGCATATGAATGTACAATAATTGCCCAATACAACTAAAGGGAAACAGTAAATGGTGTTTGTTTTAATGGTAAAACTAAATCTTTTGACAAATGTTCCATCATGATAAGGTATTGTACCAAACAACATTGATACAGGGATAGATAAAAATAACTTGATCTAAAAGCAGTTAGGAAACAAGTCCTTAATGGCATCCTAAACGGAGATAAGATAGGATTTAAGTGTTCCTCCTTGTTCATTCCCCCATTTAATAAGAACCTAACTACAGGTGCATAATTTCAGCAGGCAACACACGATGTCTTATCTGCAGGGTCATCCTGAGCAAAGACATCGTTATAGAAACGCTTTAATTGCAGCTATTGCATCTTCGGCTTGACCCGTCCAAGTCTAAAGGGATTTAAGGGAAACCAATGAAATGAGGTTTGAAGGTATCCCTTTCATTTCAATAAATAAAATCAGTGTGGTTTGAGTGTATGTTGTTAGTTCTCCATCTCCACGTATGTTGACACAGGTCCTTGCTGACATCCTCTTGCCTCTCAAATCCCCCCCCCACACACACACGAAAAAAACGAAGAATGGTTGCCATATGTTGATACACTGAAATGACAAAAAGATGCAATGCCCTCATATTGAACATTGCCACACAACTACTGGCCAAAGACTCCATTACGTGGATTCCATTTGTCTGAAAGCCAAAGCTCACAAAGAACAAACACATGGTGAAAAATCCAATTAACGACTGCTGAGTCACTGTACCAGTACAAAGGATACAACCCCACTAACAAGCCCTGATGGATGCCAAAACACCACGTCAACACAATTATATTACCAGTTTCCAGCACCTTAAACGAGCTAAAAGAAAACAGCAATCATGGACACATAATGGACAGATCTATTAAAGCCTTTCTCAGGTCCAAGCATGAGGCACTTACACTATCATTTGGCTCGACGATGTTTTAGCGAACAGATGGGGCAATGAGGCATTTCTTCACTGCTGCTAGCATCTGGTTGCAAGCCGGCAGAAAAATAAGCCCTCCGAGCATTTGAAGGCAGCAATGAGGTTCAATTCATTAAAGGTTAATCGTTGCCGGATCTCTCTCTAGCCAACCTGCGAGGGTTGAGGAGACGCAGGAGGATGTGAGTTGGCTGTGGGGGGAAGAGTGAAAGTGGTGAAAGAAGGAGGCAGCGGTTAAAGGAAGAATAAAGAGAAAGTAGCACAACAGATTGCTGCTGAATGACATGAGAATAGAAAAGATGGAGGAGGACCTTCTTAAAAGCTTGACTGGAGTTTCAATATGCCTTTAAAAGTACACGGTTCTGTTATGAATGCAGTTGTGTCCGAGATCCAAACAACTCCATAAAAGACCATGGCAGAGCCCGCTGCAGCCTGGGTCACGGGTTTAAAGCAGAGGTCAATCATTTCCCTTAACCCTAGAACACTAACGTTAAAAATGGAGAAAACAAAAATTGAGCTATGAACTTGTTCTTTGGTCCACATGTTAATGGAACATTGGAGCCTTGGAGCCTTGTCCTGTGAAGGAAAAGTCTCCCTTCAATGTTAAAACCCATCCGGAATTATTTCACCCTCTATCACTAACGTTGGGTAAAAATCCCCCGACGCGTGTCTGTTGAGAAAACCAGTGATTGGAGCAGAAAGACACGCCCACATTCAATAAAGACACGCCCACATTCAATAACGTCAGTGAGCATCATGAAGCTACACAAGGAGGATCCACGCAACTCAGTCAAAAGCAACACAATGAAAATTACGTACCAACAATCGCCCGGGAGAAAATCACAGTATTATTTTGGAATAAAAAATATTATGTAATAATATATGTTTAAACAGTGCCACAATTACAATAACAAGCAGAACAAATTAGTAGTTAGCAGACACTTCACCTTAAAAGAAAACATTACTTTTATATTTAAGTCATGACAACCATTTTCATCACACTGCCGAAGTGGAAAGCAGAAACAAAGACACGCAGGCTAAGAACAAGCAGAAGAGATAATGACATTTCAAAGCTTTCATCTCGGAGTGCTGTTATCTGCTCGTCATATCACAGCCCAGAGCAGCAGGACGGCTTCAATCACATACACTGAGCTCTTCTTCTCTGGCCTGCATGGCCACCGCATACCTGGGATTCCTGTGTGTGCGTGTGTGTATGTGTGTGTGTGTATGTGTGTTAGAGGAGATGATGAGAGAGAGAGAGAGAGAGAGAGAGAGAGAGAGAAGGAACCAGAAAAAAATGGAGTTTAGGAAAAGGGTGCCTTCAACTGGAAGAGGAAACTTAGGGGGCAACAGATATTTTTTACTATTGAACAAATAATCTTTTTTTATTTACTGAATCAAGTATATAATGTATCGGAATATGGTAATTTCCTAAAGTGGCAACTCTAAATAGCTTATTGTCCCATTTCAGAGGCTGGAAGTTGCACCTTTAGGGAATCTTTAGATTTTTGGCCCCCATACCAGATCGGTATCATGTTCTCAGTTTTTGGAGCCAAAGTTATCTCTGTCCTCAAAAGTTGCATCAGAGACCTATTCCTTTTTTGTTGATAATTGATTACTTGATTTATCATTTCAACATTAGAGAAAAACTATTTCCCAAGAAGATGAGTGAGCACATGTGGGAAGGTGATCTATTCACGTTTTTAAACATGGGAAAACACACTTAATATTGATAGCAATAAGACTGCGACAAGGTCATGCCCTTACACTGGCCTTTTAAAAAAGAAAATTCCCAGGGTGTCGTGTTTGATGTCACAGGCCAGAAACGGGGTTCGTCCCGGGAATAAATGCAGATTGTAACCTTTCCCACTGAAGACAAAAGCCAGATGTGAGTGGGGTTTTTATCCAGTGGGAAAGGGGCTTATGTTTGCGTGGAAGCCAGAGGGAGACATATGCAGAGACTTGTCTGTTACACCTCTCAGATGGCACCTGAGGCTCGGATATGATTTTGCACACACGCACACACACACACACACAAACTTTTGATTTACTGCCCTGAGACAAATTACACGGGCAATATACAAATCTTCCTTTCCAGGAGACAGAGTTCAGAGAGCGCGGTGAAGACCATGTCACATAACTCATAAGCAAACATAAGGAAACTGGAACTCCTCAGACGCCTTGGGCGAGAAACTCAGTTATCCTGCATGGTTTTTAAAATGTTAGATGTTGCAGATGAAAGTTCCCTCTCGACTTAAACGGAACACACTCCGCTCTGGTGTCTGTAGTGACACGTGACAGTATTCAGATTACTTTTTGTAGTAAAGTATTTTTAACTTTAAGAAACCAGTCTTTTTTTCCAAAATGTATTCCACATTTTTACTTTCTACAAGACAATTATATCAGTCCTCTCACCTAATATGTACCGTTGTAACGGTGAAAATTACAATTTGAGCAAGGGATGAAGAAAAGGTATTAGCTCTCCCCCACAACTTATATTAAAGACTCAGCACAAAAGGGATTATTTTTTTCACTTTAGTTTACACAAAACAAGATCCTTGTGACTTATTTCCTTGGTTCGTTTTTTTTAATAACGAGCCCTAATGTGCTTCTTTTCAGTGTACTCCTCTATTATCACTGAGCCACAGCCTGACATTGTCATAATTAGCACAGTGAAACTACATTAATTTTAAACTTCAGAATTCCCACACGCCCCTGTAACTGAATAGGTAAGCGCAAAACAAAAGGAAAGCTTTTTTCCCTCTGCAGTACTCCATCTGCGGCTCTCGACAGAAAACCTGAGACGGGAAAAACTGTAGCGACACAAAAAGAAGGCGAAAAAGAAAGAGTGAGGGAGCAACGAGGGAACGGAGAGATGGAGGGAGATGAATGGTTGTGTTTTTGCTTTAGAGTAGAGCTTTTCCAGGCTACATATTTTTGCAACAGCGGTGTAAGGTATCTCGCTGTGTAATCCTCTGGTGGTGACAGACACAGAAAGATGGAGCGAGTGAGGGATGGAGGCGCAGGCGATGTGTGCAAGTGTGGTTGTGCGTGAGAGTCCACATGCTTGCAATGGTGTTCATTTGTCCCTGTGTGCCTACTGTATGTGGATACGATGTGTGTGCATGTGTGTGTGCATGATTTGACAAGCCATCTATCCCCCCTCAGAGCAAATAAGTCTTGTTCACCTTCACAGTCCTGCTCTCCCTCCATTACACTGTAAGACCCCTTTACACTCGCTCTCCACTGTAAAACCCTCTGGTTCAACTTCAAGTTGTGCAGCTGCAGAAATACTCAATTTAAATCACTTGTGACCATAAGCTGATTAAGTGGTTTTTGGAGTCTCGTACAGAGGGATATCATGGCCGGACAGACAAGACTATTACATTGAGATGCATTTCCAAGACAGTTTAGCTTTTTGTGCTGGCACACAAGCAGATGCATTCATGGCATGATGAGAGAGCGAGTCAAGTCAGTTTAAACAAACTGTAGATGGGAAGAGCTCATTAACATGAATTGCATTCAGTCGAACAGTGCGTCTGATTCTGTGACGGCATCTTCCTGGATAATTCTAGATTTTGTGTCAGATTAATTGATGAATCACATTGTCGAAGAAATGTTAAAAAAAAAGATAAAAAAGACAAATGGCCATCATGGCTTACCAGAGTTCAGAGTGCTCTAAAACCTGCATAAACATTTCAATACTATATGGACTGAGTCCTCGCACAACGGCAAAGACTCTCATTCGTCTGTGCCTCGTCACCTTTCAGGTGACCCCTCTGCCTCCCACATTTCCTCCAATTCTGACCCAATCCATTTATCTTTATCTCTGTCTTCTCCCCCAGGAGACAAGTCATTCCCACACAACAGCCAGGCCATTAGCCTCAGGACCGGAGGCCTTATTCAGTGTGTCTGTTAACAAATTCAGCAAGTCACAAAACTAGCAAGCTCCCCTTCACTAGCAGGGACCTGGAGTCTGAGGGGGATGGGCCATGGCCAGGGAGAAAGAGCGGAGCCATGCAGCCCTGTGGAGTCAGGTTAGCTGGGGTCAGGGGGACAAATTGTCAAAGATGTGTTGCTCTCAGTGTCTGCCGTGGGGACCCGAGGCCTCTCGTCCATGCACGAGAGCTGAAGAACAATAATACAAAATAGGGCGCTTTTCTTCCCAACACTTTAGCTCGAGCAGAGTGGGAAAGACGCGCAGGAGACAGCCGGCAACATAAATCACTGATAGTTTAGATACTGCCCTGTATCAATCAACCTGCAAATCAGCTGTAATATACTAAACAGTGCTCAAAAACACTGGGCACTTATTTTTAATACACCGGTTGAAATTAACAGAATGAAACATATTCATCCCAGCAGAACTCTTCCGGTCTTTGGATAAGGACTCCGCTGAATCTGTATTTTGCCGTCTCAGGGGGAGAGGTAACAGGATCATTGTGGACATCTGCTTGTCTGTGTTTATTTGTGTGTGCATGTCTACACATTGGTGATGTGGTCTACTGTATGTGTCCATGTCTGAAATCTAGCCAACAGGTGTTCTGGTGTTCTTTAACTTCAACCATTGACTGAGAAAAAGCAGGACGTGTACACATGTGTGTACTGTTTCCTCAAGAGGCTTCTTACTATGGAAGCGGGAGTCACATACGATTTCGTTCGAGGTTAGAACAGTTTGTTACTTCACGTGTTTTTCTCTTCTCGACAGTGAGAGAATTTGAAAAAAAAGTGACGCCACAGTTCTGTGCACTAATCAGAGGTGAGCGACACATCTGATAAAAGGGTCCTCTGCTTATGTCTCGTCCATTAATCAAATCTGACCATATGGTTAAATTACATCACTGTTTAACTTTACCGCCATTGTTGGAGGGTTTTATAACAACTGCGGCATTCTAACTGTAAGAATCCTCTTAACTTCTCATATCCATCAGCAGGGAGCAAACTCAGACCTCAGATCCATTAAGACTTTTTTTTCTGAAAGGGATGAGGAGTCGTACAGGAGGGGGACATTAATCACTGACATGAGCACAGAGGTCAGCAGCAGTTCACTGGGTAGAGGAGATTGAGGCAGAAAGGAGTTAAGAGATAAGGAAAGACGTAGAGAGTGTGCATGAGGTGGAGTGGATTAGAGGCTGACTGCTTCAGAGGGAGCAGCAAAGAGAACGATAAATACAGAAAATAACAACATTCACTTGGCAGGGCAGGGAGTGTGAGCGGATGTTAGTCTCCTAAGAAGTCCAATTACACAAATCTAATGGAATAAGTAAACCTAAATCTTCAACGCCCCCATCCCTTTAAAGGCTTGTACAACTCACAGGCGGAGAGGGTCCGTGTGTGTCGCCCCCTCTCAGTGTGAGTTATCGCCCCACTGAGGTGTACAGTATGTATTTGTTGGTCTGCACCCAGAGGAGGTGAAACTCTGCAAGCAGCTCTCGACCAGGACTGAGGATCTACTCACACAGCCTGCTGTGATTTAAGGCAGGATAAGAGGATGGCGTCTCCTTGTTAGTGTAATTTACTACATGCTTTCTCCTCATTTTCCAGAGACTAATTTTAGAGAGAACAAAGTTTTCCCTCCACACTACTTTTCACCTTGTTAAACCTCAGAGCAGAGCAGCCTGGCTTTGCTTGTTTCTGCACAACGAAGGCCGCTGGGGATAAGTTATAGACTTGTGAGGGAAAGTTATATACAGCATCAGCAGTGGAGGTTATTTGGTGCAGCTTTTCCCTTTTTTACTGTACAGTGCACAAAGATTTCATAGAGAGAACCCCCTCCTATATCTGGACAATGTTTGGAACTTTGTATGAGATGAAATGAGTATGTTTCAGGCAACTGTGCTTTAGTAATCCTCCCCTGGGAGTGTGACTGTTCCTGGATCAGTGACCATGGCAGACTCCGTGAGGCCAAAATGAGTGTGCTGTAAGTTAGAGTAGAGCGGTGGGAATTCTCCATACAGTCTGAAAAATGGCAGGGATAAATATGAGTGGAGCCTTTTTCTCACACACACACACACACACACACACACACACACACACACACACACACACACACACACACACACACACACACACACACACACACACACACACACACACACACACACACACACACACACACACACACACACACACACACGGCTCTGTGCTGGATCAAATTAGGCCTTGAGCACCTAGATTTATCAATTTATGCTGCTAAAGACGTTTGAAAGAAAACTCTGAGAGGCGTGTACATACTTTGACTGTTCGAGTGTGAGCTGAAGAGTTTTCATTATGGAAAAAAGCTCATAGATTATGTCCAGTGAGTGAGTGCAGAGCTACAGTATAGTATACTCAACCCGGTTTATAGTCGCACTGTCCCAAAATGCACTCAAAATGTGTAGTTTGTTATTGTAAATGTAGAAAAGTGGTAAGTATCTAAGGAACTGCTGTTAGATGAAAGTAACTCAGGGTACATGGACTATGCCATAATTAAATACATTATACAATGAGATTTGTGTTACTGAGGGAATTTTAATGATGCATCTGGTTAAATTGGAGCTCATTTTGACTTCATTTTCTAATGTGAAGTAAAACATGTATGCGTATCTGAGTAACTACCGCTCTCAAATAATTACAGTGGATTAAAAAGCACAATATTCCCCCTCACATTTGGACTTGGATAAAGAAACGTAGTTGCTTTCCACCGCGGCCAAAACAACATCTTGAATAACAGATGAATATGTAAATCCAACCGCACAAAAGAGGTTAACTATAACATGTTTTTTAAATACAAAAAGCTCTTCCTTAACAATTATCTTATACAAATGCATACATGAGAAACACCTGCTTGCCTTTTATTGCTGTTTACTGGCCAGATCCTTGATGAATGATTGTGTGAGAACGTGACAGACATTTGCTTAAAGCAAAGGTGGAAAAGGAGGCAGTTCATATTTCATCTGTTGTGAATTAGAAGGAAATCAGGAGAGGGGGATGGGGGGGGGGGGCGCACAGCTGACCCTGCCTGAGGCTTTGGAGCTGGGGTTGACGAGCGGAGCAGAGCCCTGGAGATGAGAAGCCGGACGGCTACAGTATGCAAAGGCCGTAAAAGAGCAATAAAACAGGGTCAAACCGAGGGGACACCGGGCGAGAGGTCTGGGAAAACACACCCGGACCCGCCGCCCAACTCCCTACGCTGTCGCTCCGGGCGTCTGTCTCTCTTCTCCCAAACCACTGGAGCTATCATCATCTTGTCCGTCTGCTCTCACTCTCTCGATCTCTCACTGTTCTCGTCTGCACTCCTTCCTTTGGTTTTGTCCTGCCAGAAGCCATATTAGTGCTTCCTTTATACTCATTTGGATCGAATGCTCCAGTAAAATGTATACATGTAAATATAAAATGTTGAAAAAAAACACACACACACACACACAAAAATATTGTGATTGTGAAGAATTCTGGATTTTTTTGTGTGTACATTTTAGATGCTGCATCTCGAAAATGTCTTTGGCTTGTTAAGGCCGAGGAAAACCTCACTGGGATCATTCCTGACCTCTGTGTTGCCTTACTCGCTCACGCATCATATTAGGCCCCCCCCCCCCTCTCCCCTGAATCCATCTCTCCGTCCTTTCCTCCCTCTCTGTCTGTCTGCCCCTCCTTCCCATGTGTAGTTCCAGAGACTGATACATGCTGCTCCTCCATTATCCCTGACAGCCCCTTTCTCCCTCTCTTTTTCCTTTCATCCCTCCCTCTTGCATTCCTTTCCCGCTCATCCTCATGTCTCCGTCTTGAGGGTCGCAGTGATTACCCATAATCCACCCCATTCCCCTGCGCCCTGCAGATGATGTGTGGGCTGCGTTCAGCCTAGCACTGTCTTAAGTTCATGTTGATGAATGGTGATTTGACATCACATCAAGATAAGCAGGTAAAAAGATGCCCTAGGAGGTGTAGAGTGCCTGACTCAAACCTGCCCGCCTGTCATGGATAGCTCTTGGATAACAGCGCAGGCCTGGATGTACTATAATGTGCGTGTGTGTGTGTGTGTGTCTGAGAGTGTGTTGATTTAGTACGCTCCACTTAATTTATCTTTCCTGTCATTCAATTCATTCCACAATCACTGTCTATTTTTCCCAGACATCTTTCTTTGAATATGGCTCAATATTCAACCTGGGCTTCTTTTCTTTGGGGTTTTCTCTGCTGGCTAAACTCACTACTGACGTCTTCAGTTTTACATTGCATTACATCACACAATCCCAAATCTTTAATAAACATTTACAATTCACCATGTCCACCTATAATAGCTTAGTTTTCAAAGATATGGACTTGGAAAAAGGGTTAAGCCCCCCTTCCTCCAATAAAGACATTTTTAACGGTCACAAGTCCCTTTCCAGCAGAGCAATACATCAAATCCCACTGTAAAATAATTGTGAGTCTTTAATTCACACATTTTGTATTGTTGGGAAAAAGTTCTTTGGATGATTTTTGTTCCTTACACCCAACTGGAGCCACAGTAAGACTGGACAGACACAATGTATCAAATTATCAACATTTGGAACCTTTTACTGACCTAAATGTACTCATATTAAAATAACATGTAACTGAAAAAAAAAGTTCAACAAAGATGACATCGAACCAGAAGTTCAACTAACCAATCAGCCAGCAGCTTAGAATCTGTATCTGTATCCCACATAAAGAAAACACATAAGACTTACAGGTGGAAGCATTACAAGGATCCCTTTGGTCAGCTGAGCCTCTCTGACAAACCACAAGCTTGGTTTGGGATTATGCTAAAGGTTACTGTGAAAACACTGGAGGCCCCTTTAGACAACGAGAAAGTGTTGCTCTGCAGCTTTACCCCAGCAAGGACTCACGTGCTCATTTTAGCCTGGTATATTTCACACAGTGGGGTCTAAACAGCTTCCTAGTTTTGCTGACATAGACGAAAAGCCTAGCACATCGGGTTGAGACACCGCGGCTGCCTAACACTGAGCCCCAACACACCCACCCAGTGACTCCCACCCTCCCCAGCTAGCCTTGACCGGGACGCGGCGCGTCCGGCACACAGTCCGCCTCTTGCCACCTGCCTGTGGAATGTTCCATGTGTGCAGCTGTGTATGTATGAGGCGCTCTAATTGGCTGGCAGCAGCTCAGGTTGACTTGTTGAGAACTTTAATTGACTGCTGTCCCGACTCTGGGGTGGGTGAATGAAAGTTCATTAGTCCCAGAGCACTGTGGCCCATGACCTGGGAGGGTCAAGCAGGTTATGAGATACTGATGATAAAAACCCAAAGACAAAGACATACAAATGCATTGTTTATTCCTCTTAAGTGTATAACCTTATTTCATCCTGTTTTGCACCACAGTGTTTTCCCTCGTGTTTCATGTGTGGTCCTGTGAACGTGTCACTGTGACACGTGTAACTCTGGATCCAAGCACTGCGTTGCATTTCATGAATTTGGCAGAAAGCATTGAGATTGAAAAAAAAAAATTCTCAAAGACTTTAACAACATGTATTGCGTTTGGATATCCGGATCCAAGTCTAATACCAAAATGTATTAAGGGTGGACATTTTACATTTATTTAGCAGACAAAATTTTTGGCTCTTTGATTGTCAGGGTTTCTTATTTTAGTAATTAAAAATTACATTATCCAACAAAATCCAACAAAACTAATTTAAAAGAAAGGGGTTTAAAACTGTTTAGATTTGATAATCAGATTCAACTGTGAAATACAATTCTACAAGGAAGTATTAATCCATTAATAGTAGGAACAGCTGTTCAATATCTGGTCAATTTTGACATTTTTGTATTAAACACCACAACTTTCAATATCAAGGATTAGGATATTAATTATACTTTTAATTGTTCGGAAACCAATATAAATGTAACTATTTAGTTAAACAATGTACAAAATGAAATTCAAGGCTCATTATGCTCTTTTATTTTTTCTCTCATCATTCAGCACCCAGAGGCCCCATAACCTGCTGACGTCATGCTGAACAACTAGGCTACTTATTCTCATATTTTTTTCATCGAGGCTCACTTGCCTCATTACCACTGATACAGTGCAGACATTCCTCCCGTTGTACCATTCAAGCACTGAGAATAGTTCATGTAATGCATGACCACCACAGCTTCTGACTTCACAGTCTCACGTTAGGGGACTTTATACAATCCCTGAGTGTGCTTGGTGTCCCACTGGTGGGCCTTCAGCAGACAAAACCTTGGAAGCAGATGCCAAACGCATTACAACCCACCGGTATCTTAATATACTCACGTAGTTCTTCAGATGCCGGTTTGAGCCGCATGCATCATAAAGTGCTGAAGCGATCCATGTGTGCTAACCCCAACTCTGCCTAATGGCAATGTTTGTGAATGAGCCAACCAGTGAGGAATGTGGGTCACACATGATGCAAGTCAGCATGCAAGCCTGAGCACACACACACACACACACACACACGCACACACACACACGGGTGGTTGTTTGTGGGTTGGTGAAAAGAGAGTGGGAAGTGTGCACGCATGTATGTGTGTGTGTGTGTGTGTGTGTGTGGGGTGGGTTGAGTTTCATTTTGGCCCTATTTCTAAGCCACCCTGTTTTCGGCACGATAAATTTGACATGCTAACTAGATACTCTTTTACGCTCCTCGCCAACATTGCTGACAAGGGCTCGCCTGCTGCCAGATTTAGACTCATTAATGACAGCTGTCACATTCAGAGTCAACAGAGGGAAGGAAGGATGGAGACGGGAGTCAACAAAGGACATAAGATGTGTGGAAGAGGACTAAAAAACGGGGCATTACACCTGAATCCGTCAACACCAAAGCAATCGATCCTGTGCAGTGGTTGCTTCTTCTGCCGATTCAAAATAACCTTCTTTGATAAAAATCCAATTTAATAACTTGCCTCCAGTGATTTAAGTCAGGAACTATCTTCCCATGTTAAAAAGCTAATTGCCTTTGGGTCTGGCGGTTGTAGGAGTCAAGGTGTAAAAGGAAGGTAGCAGAGGAGGAAAGCAACAGTGCAGAGACGGACAGCGAGCATGAAAGAACACTTTGTGGAGTGCACGGCCAGTAATGACATGCAAATACGAGATCCAGGCCACAAAATGAGAAGACAAATATCCTCCATTGGCCTGGCCCCTACTTTAGCTGTCTGTCAATGCGAGTCTGTCCTGCTCCTTGAATCCATCACAGGAGATGAATGCAGGCATCTGATCTATGTAAAGGTAGATTTCTTACGTTTTAAAAAGTACAGGATGCGCTTCATTAAGAGGCTCTAATATTGATATAGCTTTATCGTGACCCATCTAAAAAACAAACCACAGCACGCTCATGGTTTCCTTTTTGCACTAGTCCACTCTATCTTTCCATGATTTTATCCAGGAACGATAACTCAAACACACAATTATTGCTGTAATCTTTTCAATCCTTACATTTTTTTGGCGCACCAACAATGTGGATTGGCTGTTAATGGAGCTTTTCGCTGACAGATAGCAGTTGTGTGCTCTTTATGGGGCTTCTGTTGGACAACGAGCACGTTTGTGACCGCCAGTCAGGAGGCCTCCGAGGGGCGGGAGGACAGATGACACCCCTGTCAGCGCCGCCACCACAAACACCATGAAAACACACAGCCGGCCATCCCGTACTCTCATTGGCTTCTCTATACGTTCAACATCTGTGTTGTTCTGTGCGGCGCAGAGCAGCTCCCATAAAAACAGAGATATGGAACCTATTAAGACCTTTGAGACCTTTGTACTTTGGAGCTGTATTATTTTCCGTTGCACACGAAAAAACACAAAATTGATCACGGCTCTACATTTTACGATTTCATACAATACAACAAGAGGAACTGGTTCCAGAAACCGTCGCCAAAGTTCTTTTAATGCCATTTATTGGGGAACTGGAAAAGTGAGAGGAGGGGTGACCTGGTCCACTGGGCCACCAAGGGGCCTCTGTGGATCCATAAGAGACACGGGATGAGACAGATGGGACAGGTACATACAGTAAGAGAGAATATGTGTGCAGTGTAGTGGAGCAGAGCATCTCTGGAACTGGAGCTGACGACTCAGAAATATCCAGACAATTTCTGTAAGCATCAGATGTTTAGTGCTGTGGTGGTGAGATGACGGACACACTATGACTCATACGACTGCAATTCTTCAGAAACTGAAATCAGACTCAAAACACAGTCTCAAGTTACATCTTCAGAAAACACAACAAAGTTAATCTCATACCAAGTATGGTAAAATCAGTCCTTTTACATATATAAGAGGGAGAATAAGCAGTTCTATTGAAATGTGGTTAGCACTGTGGGGTCCCAGCCATGCTCCCACCATCCAAGAACACAGTTGTTACCCTTTAATATGAGTGCCGTTAATTGTGCTCGGCCCGAGAGCAAGAGGAGACAGTTAGGCTCTTTCTTTCAGTCCAAAACCATGAAAGCATATTTCTGTGTTTGTCATGTGAGGAAAGCGACCTGAACCAGGTAGGCCTGCGGCCGACTGTGGTTCTCTGTAGTTTCAGAAGCAACAGCTGATGCTATCCCCTGTTGATACGCTTTTGAAAAGAGAGCTTATAAAGACAGAGAGGGTGTCAGTTGAGGCGCTTGCTAATTAATATTAACAAATGTGGCCACATGTATTTAGAATATTCCTGCTTTTCTTCATGATACAATGTGTTTCAGGTTAGGACTATCTCTTAATAAAACCTGTAGATGCAGATGTGCAAGTTATATACCTTGGTGTTGACTTTTATTTTATTTTACTACAAAAAGGAGGAGAGACAGTGTGGCTAAAATGCATTGAAGGTCCATGGACTGACTCAAACAGGATATGTTGCAATTACGTGGTCAGAGGCCACCAGGATACCTCAGTGTTAACTCGATTCACACAAAACAAACATGCAACTACACACAACTTCAGGATATTGGCATACACTTCAACAACAGGGTATATGCAGGAATCCTGAAGTTCATTTTAATACCTTTTCAAGACTTTTTCAAGACCTTCTCAATATTTTTTAATACCTCACCGCCACTTCAAGCTGTAACCATTTACATCAGTGATCCTTTTAACTTAACAGTTTTAGTTTGTGATAAAGACTATAGACCACTCTGATACAAAAAAAATCAAATAGGCTGGGATAGTAAATCAAAGCAAAGTTTATTAAAAAACTAAACTAAACTTTGCTCCACCCTCAACAACAATCATGCTGACATGTGCCTCAGTTCTTCTGATTTTGTTCTCAGCAGTTTCTCAGTTTGGACCAATTCGTTCCGTTTTTCTTTACTACGTCTTCTGAGGATGTTGGACTTCGTGATCAGTTGTGCCATTAATGTCCCAGATTTCCCCTCTGCCTGCTCGGCTAACTTATCAGCATCTGTTTGGAGGGAGTCGCACACCTCTGTCAGAACCGTTCGTTTCCTTTTCAGGTCTTCTATCTCCTCTTGCACTGCTTTTCTTTTGAGGTCCTGTGTGGAACTCTGTTTCTTCTTCCGTTCATCTTCCAGGTAACTCCTGTACCTTGACCTTGCACAGGCTACTGAAGCCATGAGCTCCTTTGTGAGAGGTACCTTCAAAACACCCCCACAGACACTGATCTTGTCACATATCAGCCTCAAAGCTTCCATCGATGTTTCAAGGATGTTGCATGTTTCAACCTCCTTGTTGATGGAAAACCCTCTTTCCACCATGGCTTGTCCGTGGGACAGAAGTAGAAGGCTCTGAGAAAACGTATATAGCTCTGGATAAGACTTGCTGAGGGCTGAATGCAGGAAGACATCAAGTCGCTCCTTCAGTGGCTGGAAGGAGGAGAATCTCTCATCTCTCGCCTCAAGAGAGAGAAAGCTCTGGAACTGTTGTATGATTACATCACCTGGAATAAGAGAAGAAAAAAAATTACAAATAGGTAAAATATAATTCAATTCATTTTATTAATCTTTCATTGGACAAATACACAGCACAGTGTCTGTACACATAAAAAGGTAACCAGTGTACTGTAGATATCTTCTGTGTTGAAAAAAATCTTAGACACTTTCACACTAACACAACAGTAACTTCTTCTCTCCCTAAGTTTTTCCTACCATCAGAGACGCCTCCTGCCAACTTCTTGTCCTGCAGCATTGTTTTGTACTACAGTCTTAATCTTTGTGAGGGACCCTTCTGCATCACTGTGCATTCTTCTGGGGTCCAGACATCCAATGGCCCTGACCACTGGAATTTTCAGGGGACTTTTCACCTGCACTTTCTGAACAATCTTAACCAGGCCCTGCATGCACTCTTTCCTGAAGGTGAGAACTATAAGCTCACTTCCCCTGCTTCCTGGCTTGCTCTGAAGTGCCTGACAAATGAGCAACATAGACTTTAAACATAGAATGTAAATGATGAAGAAGATGGTAAAGCCTGCCTTCAGTGCATTGTGGAGGGTGTGAAGTCCGCAGCTTCCAACATTAACCAGATGAGCACCATACAGCTCAGCATGCTCAGTCTGGAGGAGGTCTGCAAGCTTTAAGTTGACATTTGGGCCGTCCATACTGATGGAGAGAAGCTGCCTCATATTCAGTTTTGCAACACATTCCTGAGAATAAACACAACAGCAAGTATATTAATGGCAATATTCCTTTTATGTTTCTTCTTGAATACACTGGCATTCAGTAAGGTATTAGCCTGATTTTCACTCATATTATATGTAAAATGGTTATAAGAAACAATGTTTTTGGTGTGCAAATTCCTGGAGCAAAAAATACAATATTAGCACACCAATATGTTTTTATAAGTGAAACAAACAAGTGGTACTAACAAACATGAGTGAATGTTCTTCACTGTACATCCAGGTAATGTGCTCCAATTACTTCCAAGCCAAGCTAAACTGAACTGCTAGTCTGGTCAACCAACTTCACTCTTCACTCTGAAACAACTTCAGACAATTTGCTAGTCAAAGAACCCACAGCAACCACACACATGCATAATCAAATACATGTACTTACTTACTTTGATGTGATGCAACAGGTCGACAGCTTTTCCGTGTCCCAAGAATTGAGAGCCAAGGTACCTAGCCAGAACAGATCTTTATTAATATGACACTCCTCAAAACACACACATAACAGGTTGAAAATTAAATAAATAAAAATATAGTATATAGAGTATATATAATATATAGTACTAAGCAGGAGGTACCTAGATTGGACATGGTCATCTTCCCAGAATCGAATGTGGACATCAAGGTGTTTCGTTTTTGTTGACTGGTTGAGCGACTCGTCAAACATTAACACAAACTGGCCAGCCTTGTTGATGGTGTTGATGAGCTCCTGCTTGAAGTGTGGTGCTAACCCGAATCGTATGATGTATCCAGTTTTGTCCTTGCCACAAGTGAACGACTTTGCTATATCCGAATCTGGAAACATAGCCTTGAAAACTTCAGCCAAGTTTTCATTTGAGTTCAGTGAATGGTGTTTCTCCGCTGTGTGGAGACACCACAACACCTCAGCACGCAGTGTTGCTGTGCCGCCCAGAGCCACTCTGATGTCGGCTGCAGAAGATGAGGAAGTAGAGACAGCCCGGGTCGTAGCTGTAGCTTCAGGTGCGACTGCCGGTGGTGTAACGACGTTGGCACTAGGTTGTGGTGGTGCAACGCGATTACCACAGAAGCTAGCGATGGAGAGCTGCCGCTCTCGGCAGCTAGCAGCGGCTTTGTGGCTAGCACAACACATGTGGGACTTTAACGAGTTAATGCCCATTGACACAATACTTATTTTTTTCTTGCATAATGTACAATATGCCTCCCTGACATTCCCCTCAACTGGCTGCAGCCACTCTTTGAAGTCCGGCATTTCCAGCCAGGACGCTGCAAATTTGGACTTCCCCATTCTGTTCACCAACCTTCTGTTTTTTTCGGTGCGTTGTAAAACGCCAGAGCGTACATTGTGCTTTTGAACTTCCGCCCGCCTGCCCGCTCTGGTGCTCTCAGAGGCAATTTACGAACGCACCCACAATAGCCTAGTTTTTTATGTACCTGTTCGTTTTTTTTTAATAGAAATGACTAGATTCATACACTTTTACGATGTTTTTGGGACTCAAACTGTTGGACAGCTAATTCAGAAAAAATACTTTCAAAATGTAAGACTTTATAAAGCCGTGATAAGACTTTTTAATACTTTTTAAGGGTCTTAATTTTCCCAAAATTGATTTATCACCTTTTAATACTTTTCAAGACCCAGCGGATACCCTGAACAAGAATAAAAGTCTAGCAGCTGGAATGAGCCAAAAAAATCCTGCGTGCCCAATAATTTGTTTTTGTGTGAATAATGAAGTCTGTAATGAGGAGTGTCACTTTTTATAAACTATTTAGGTAGTTATTTTAAATCCTGTGTTTAGTAGTCAATGGATACAAGTTGAATGAATAAGAAACACTAAAAAAAAATCTATATTAGCTGCCTTTGCGTAAAGTGTCTCACACCTTAAAATACTTCTGATTCTCTTCATTTGTTATTTCTGTATATGTTTAATAATGGATCACAATACACCAAAAAAAAACCTTGGATTCGTCCAATCAGAAAAAGCCGTCAACATATTGTAAAAGATGTCCATTGTAAAAGTATATTTATCCAGAGAGAGTAGACTGTGCTGTACAGTAGTTTCCATGGAGGAGTGGCCTCTGGGAGCGCTGGTCTGACGTGAGCATTAGAGGTTGATTCCCCAGCGATAGGCCTGCTCTCCTCTCATTACATCACATCTATCAAACGGCTGTCATGCTGCGCTGCCACCCTGTCATTTAGCTCACAGTAGAGCTACAACACACTCGCACTCATTACACCCTTTACCAAGGCCCGAAGAGTAAAAAATTCATTTTTGGATGGGGCTCATGTTTTTTTAGTTTTTTTTATCCCAGTTTGGGAATGTATTCATGTGCAATTTGCGTACATGCGGTTTCCAAAGCATACATTTGCGTCCATTATATACCATTGCAGCTATAATCTTAGAAGTGAAAAGAACCCAGATCGCTTAAAAACAACTGCGAGTGAAGAGCACAATGTCAAAATTGTTGAAGTGGCTTGTAAATGTGGTCATGTGTGGTTGATGCGAGTGAGGTGGCTTTCTCCTGGAAAGGTTGAGGCTTTGTTTAAGTTGAGCTCCCCAATATGTTCATGCTATGCCGATTTAAAATCTCTCTTTTGACCTGTATCACATTCCTCCTCCCATCGGTTATTCTCCATCGTACTCAGTCTGATGAAACATTAAAGATATTCACTGACTAATGTCCTGCAGTACCCGTTTCCCTGCACAGAGCGTATGCTTCTGTGTCTAGGTGTGTGTGTGTGTGTGTGTGTGTGTGTGTGTGTGTGTGTGTGTGTGTGTGTGTGTGAGAGACATAAAACAGAATAGTGTGACGGTAAATTAATGCTACAACTCTGGCCAATAATTGCATTAAAGAATGACCGGTCTGTATGGAAGTATGCTCTCTGACCGAGACAGGACTGGCAATATGGACATCACACACGCTTACATACACAAGGTCAGGTCTATCTCTCTCTCTCTCTCGTTCTCCCACACAAACATACAGGGACACAATGCACCTGGTCTCTCTCTCTCTCCCGCAGCGGTCACAGTGACACACTGCAGGTCTCAGACTCCTGAGTCCAACAAAAACAGCAGTGTGTGTACGTGTGTGTGTGTGTGTGTGTGTGTGTGTGTGTGTGTGTGTGTGTGTGTGTGTGTGTGTGTGTGTGTGTGTGTGTAGCAGTACACTGTGCTGTGTAAAACATGCACAGCAATGTCAATAAACATTGAGACGATACCAAACCAAACAGAGAGAGCTTGATTGAATCTACAGCTCGGTGCGTCTACCACCCTCCGAAAAATGTCTCAGGACTGAGCATCTTCACAGTGTCAAGACTTAAGCGAAACACCCACTATTACATTTTTGTTCAGCACAGGCAAAGCTGTTTTTGTCTTGTGATGCAAGAACAGTAGGCGGAACAGTGAAAATGAAACACGATGCTGGTTGTATATGAGAAGCATACTTGTTTTGGAGGGTCTCTCTCCATCTCACCCAACACATAAAGAATATGTGAGAACATACGAGGATATATGAGACTGGTGCAACGTGTTGAATTCTGCTTCCAACACTTTGAACAAGTTCCCAAAAAGAGAAAGGCTTTTAAAGAAGACAGGAATGTCACAACATGCAGTCACGGTCAATGATTTCTTTTTGATCATGTGAAACATTTAGCAATGTGTAAAATACTTGCAAATCAACTAAATATTGTGAAGTGTAAGACTATCTTTTGCTGCCCTTTCTCTCTAGACAGTCATTCCTCTCCCTGCGGGTCTCAACATTTGTGCTGCATAATGGAGAGCCTACTTCTAAAACACAAGTATGACGCCTCCACAATTGAAAACAGTGACAGATTTGGAATACACTTGACCCGCTTGTGTTGAAAATTGTTTCGTGCCTTTTAATGTTGAAGCCAAGCCCCTCATCTTGTTCTCTGTCAATAATGCCTGTTTTGACAAACTCACTCAAAGGGCCCTGGAACCAAGAGGAAGAAGAGGGCAAGTGGGTGAGAGGGAAACAGAAAGAGAGAGGGTTGAGGGCCAGAGAAACACAATAAGGTATTATGACTCGACGTTCACGGCAGTCCCCGTGTTTATGTATTGTGTTTGCTTGCCTTCAGCGTGATATGACAGCTACTCTTTTACTGCTGAAAACACAAATCTCGATGACCTTTGTCATGAAAACGAAGAGACGGAGGAGATAAAGCAGAACAAAATGCCAGTGAGCAAGGAGGGATATCAATGATTAATAGGAGTGTACAGTATGGGGTTTTAAACATTTACGTTTTTAAACAAAGTGCTGTATGGTTGTTTTTCACTACTTTCTTTCCACTGGACTCTAATTGTGGTTATTCTGGTGCATTTCTTAATACTGACAGTGAGGGATCAAGTACATGGAATGTTTGTAAGGAAGATAAAAATTTAAAGAACTCCCTCCTCCCCATCTTGAACCCCCAGTGGCATCAAATTGACAAGTTTTCAGACACTTTTTGAAAGCACTTATATATTACAATTAATGGAGACATTTGCAGCATATATAAAATCAAGAGCTGAAATGGTTAGTTGTCTAATTTACTTGGAAGCACCTTTGATAATACATTGCTTCAGTCATTTAGAAAGCAAAAATGCCAATAATTCTGTGGTTTCACATTCTTCAGTGGAAGGATTTGTGGTTTATCTCTCTCATGTATAATTAAAAACAGAAGTGTATTGATGGTTGAACGCTTAGCAGATAAAAAACACTGCAAACCGCATGTCGTATGTCTGCATGTAGGGTCATGCTGCAACAGTAGGTGAGCCAGGCAGTCACTGAGAATCAGCAGTCAGCTGATCAGACAAAACAAATGAAGAACCAAATGTTTACCTTAGAGTAAATGTTTGAGTTTATGTGGGACTCACATCTAGTGTATGTGTGAACAGATATAATGCATATGTCGGTCTGTACACATGGGACACTGCCTCCCTGATCAGAGCGCGCAGGCTTGTCTAAATCAATGCCACAGTGGAAGTGTGTGTGTGTACAATCGTGCCAAAGGAGAAAATCCTTTGCATGGTCCCGTATCAGTAGCTGAAACAAACAGAGAGTGTGTTTATTAGAAAACTATGGGTGGTCCTTTTAGTTTCATTCACTCTCAGAAAAACAGCCTGAACCTTGTGTTGAGGAAAATCATAATATTAGAGCCATCATACTGTCACTGGAGGAGTATGAATTAATATATATATATATATATATATATATATATATATATATATAAGCTTACTAAAACTGATGTTCATTAGGCGTGTTATTTGTTTATATATGGAACAAATGATCACGGATGTACCTCCGTGGGACACAACATTAATTCCTGGATAAACAACATCCAGTAAATGCACTACAGGAAAGATTTAATCTCTTCTTTAAGTTCAGCACACATCATGACAGGCGTTCGCCCTGGAACTAAACATCTGCAAACATACAGCACTCTTAACCAAACCCGCAACCTCCAAATACACTCGTGGCTGGCTTTGATTTGTTTTTTCATTCCACCACTGAAAAAGACTGCGTAAGAAGCCAAACAGCGGCCATGTCGACATCTCAGCGCCACGATTAATCAGAATCACTGTCAATGCAACCAATAGGGCATCGGATTTAGCGCAAAAGCATATTGCATTGTGGGTACTCCAGAGGGTAATCCATCATGCTGGTATTAAGGCATGGCATGTTTCATGCACCCACTTGCTCGAAATAAGCATGCTTTTGAAGCTGCTTTGAAGAGAAGTGATAGAATGAACACATTATAAGTCATCAAGGAGGTTAAATCCAGCAACTACTGGTTGAAAGACTACAGACAGCTTCACAAGACCTTGAAATGACAATCAGACCAGCAGTGAGTTCAGTGCCAGATGGCCTCAGACGTCTGGGTAAAGCTTATTGTTATTCAAAGCGTTCATATTGCAGTAACCTGTTGCACATACACTGTTAGCTGCTGTTAGCACAGTTAGCTGCGGGTCAACACGTTTGTGTTGAGTACCTTTAAAGATTTTCAGCAGGTTTTATGGTTCTTCAGTGCTTTATAAACAACATGTTTTATCATGCTACATATCTAATCTACATCAAGCAGGTTCCAGTAACTTAATTTACATTCATAATCAATTACTTAAAAAAAAATCATTAAAATATGATCCAATAATGTGTCACACATTGAAGTAAAATGTTGTGAAAGAACATCTGGAGAGCTGGACCAAATTCATTTCTTATTCTGAATCGAAAATAAAAAAAATAGAGGGACAAAAAAAAACTTTTGGTGACTGTAAGAAAGTGAATCAATGTATATACAAATATATTAAGTAAGAGATTAAATGCATCAAATGTTCTCAAAGCTGCAGATTATCTCTAGAGGAGACACCCAAAGGCTCCATTTCACAGCACTGAGCCTGAAATAAAGCAGGGAAAACCTGTGACTTATGGCCTTCAAAACGCACACACACAAACACACACACATACACACACTAAGGCCGAGGTAGGAGGGGTAGGGGTGTAACACCCCGTGTCTCCCCCAATAACATACCAAATCCATCAAGGTGCCCCAGCATCCAGCACTGAAGGCGGCCACCGCCTGAAGCACAGAGGCTCTAACAAACAGCGACACAGCACATGAAGGTTGTGGATTATGGCACATAGTGTGCCAGTGAAATCGTGGCCCACAATTATCATATAAATACCCATAAATATCACAAACACTATCTAAAAGGGAAACACATGAAGTTTTGTGAGCTAAGATCTTATCATATGTTGGAAAAACCTTTTATGTGTATAAATGTTTCCAAGATGACACTGTAATGCTTTGGTCTGTGTTAAATATAATATTTTGAAATACACTGACTGTTACAACATGCTACATTAGGAGGAGAACATTAACAAAAAAGAGTTAAACAAAGAAGCAGTGAGGCGATACGAAGACAAGTATCTGCTGATAATCTAGACTTTCTGGTTACGTAATCTCTGCAGTTTTTGATGTCCTTTCCCAAACATCCCATAAACTTTACATAAATACACAGAAACGCTTACTCCACACGCAGCTGGCAAACACTGCGCTCTAAAATTGAGCCGCAGAGGGGCAGTAAAAAATGCTCTCAGTGTTTGCATAACCCGCAAATTAATTAAAAGAAATACTGCTCTGATATAATTACAAACAAATGAGATTACTAAAGGTCAGTTCACTTCCTGGAATACAGCAGCTCGGCTGGGTCAGGCCACTGGACGTAGATCTGCAGAGCAGTGGGGTCCAAACAGCAGAGGGACACGGACGATGAGAGGAAGGAAAGACAGATTCACATATGAGTATGTGGATGATGGCTTTCATGTCCTGCTGAGTTCCATTTCTCGTAGATGGAAATATGAACATGTGTCTTTGCTTTTTTAACGTAAAAAGAAAGAACGTTTTTTTTTTTTAATTTAGACAAAATATCGGAATTGTATTGCTGTGAAAGATGAGGGGATGGATGGATGCAAGATGTGTGTGTGTCTGTGTGTGTGTGTGTGTGTGTGTGTTGGCAGAGAAGGAGATAGAAAGAGAGAAACCTGTGAACCAGGAATGTTCCCTGTTGGTTTTAATAACCAACCTCAAGACTGAAGCCTTTATATGACCTTGATATATATATATGTTCCTCCAAACACCCACTGGACGTCAGAGAGCTGGGAGACGATGATAAGGATAATGTACACTACTTCAATGGTTCTGCAGTTGATAAGATTTCAATGGGGACCTACATTTGACCTCAGATTTGAATTGTGTCAAATCAAATCAACTGAAATATAGATTATACAATCTTTAGGTCAATGTAGCTTGAAAATAAGATTTATTTTGGGATTCCCTGAACATTTATTATTAAATAAAACCGCATTGCAGTTAGGGGTCAGGTGTACTGACAAGACACTACTGCTGGATCGTAAAAGGTCATTTGAAAGGCCAAGCATCCCAATAAGTCTCATATTGGGTTTGCTGATGCTTCAAAAAGGAATATTCTAGTCAGTAAAATCATCTGCTGCTACTACACATTAAAATTGACATTGACAGCCTACAGTTGCTCTTCTGTGTTCTCTGTAAAAGGGAAACAAAGCTAAATCTTACAATAAACATGTCCGAACTGCAGACGTGGCCATTTAACTTGTTGTAGCTGTTTGGTGGATCAGTCAGCTTATACAGGCTGCAGATGGGATAAACAAAGGTCTGCTCTAACATTTCCTACTGTCACCCTTATCACATCACGGCTCTGATCAGTACTCCGTCATGACACACACACACACACGCACACACACACATACAGGGCGTCTGTCTCCTGGGAGCTAATCAGCCTTCTATCCATCAGCAGTCTTCTATTCACATTGACCCAACTGCTGTGAACCAACACGTAAAAATACGCGAGAAAAGGATTCCTCTACCCAAACACACACACGCACAAGCCTGTCAGCACACCAAAAGGTTCCTTTGTCCTTTGATAACCCTTGTCCAGCCTCCTCTACAGGAGGCTGTCTCCATGACGAGTCTTGCCCATGGCAGGAGCTCTGAGCTGGGGGCAGAGAACAGAACAATACCCTCTCTACTGGAGAAGGACCGTTCACACTGGGACCTCTAATGAAAGCCGTGTCTCACCAGCCTTTCCCCACCTCTGACAACCCCCCTCCTCTTGCTCATAGTTGCTTCACCTTCTCTCCTGATATTACATTTCCACCTAACTTCTTCAAGAAATTCATAGTTTTCTGAAAACATAACATCCACCGCTATAGCCGGGGCTCTTCACACTCAACGAATAGGCTAAACCAAACAGTGTGATATTGCCAATAACTAACTGCACTCTCTTTTCCAATCCTGGAAATAATGATAAATTCACTCTCCTTTTCCTGCCTACGGGTAATCGAGAGCAAGACATTAAACAATCGTTTGGCCTAAAGCGGGGAAAGGGCTTTAAATCATCTGGCCTTCTGGATCTGAGTAAGACAAATTTCCTGAGCCAAAATGTTGAGAAAGAAGTGGTAAGAAAAGCAGACATTAAAAAAGACAGCCAGAAAAGAGAAAGAAGAAAAGCAGAGACAGCGAGGAGAAGGAAATGATGACCTCTGTTTTGAGTGAGATGGCTTTTGAGGAGTGAAAAGTGGCAGGAGCATTAAAATCCTGTCTTCAGTTTCCATCCGCTGTGGAAATCCGTCTGGACCAGTCACCACAACAAACAGTCGCCTGTCCATGAATCACATTTCTCTACTTTCCCCTCTCGATTTATCCTTTTAAACTTCTCAACTTGAAGTCAAAAGTGAGCAATAAATCAGTGGATAGTTGAGTGGATTATTCAGCCATAGGAATAGACTGGGTGTAGTTCACTACAAAACATACTGTCAAGATCTTGCCAAAAAGCATGCTGACAGCTTATAACTAAATAACAAAAACTGGTTTATGTCATTTGTGGTTCAATCCTTTTTAGATGATGACAAACACTGGAAAAAAAATAACATTTCCTGTCAAAAAATTACCATTTATTGTCCAGTGTTTCCCTTTAAAAGAAGTTCAAAGATGCCTTTAATTCCGCTAATGATAAACAGCTACATGTCCAATGCCACTTCTCCCATAATTTAATTTATCCATCTTCTCCTCTTTAATAGAATCGTCTTTTCAGCTAATTTCAAGCTCGCCTTCGCCCCAGAACCTCTCGTCGGTGACAGACGCCTTTGTGTTTAATGTCTCTGTCAACACTTTAAAAGACTTGGCGGTGTTGTGAAAAATGAGCCAGAGCGTACAGCGGAGGGAGGTGATTTCCCCCGAGCCGCTTGTAATTGCTTCAAGCTTGGACCAGACAGGACGAAACCAGGAGGCCTGGCGCAGGAAGTTGGACAGGAAATTGTTCAGATTCAGCCAGTGAGGCAACATGCTGGCTTCTCCTAGGAGTGGAGTGGGTAGATCTATCATGACATTGCCATCTTTGATTGTATCGATAAGATGGCGCTGATCAATTAATATGTATTTGAGTGCAAACGTGAACAGACAATACATCTACTATTGATAAACAGGAAACAAACAGAGCAAGAGGCATGCTTCCTGTATACAAATCACCTGTTCAACAGGTTCAGTAACTTAAAGATGCGTTTTCTAGTCCTTTTAAGTCTGGGTTAGTCCGTGTTGCCTTAGCTCCAAGTGGTCTGGTTCCTATCTGGGGGTCAATCTGATGCCGCAGCCCTCTCCAGCATTCACAAGGATGCTTTGAAGATCTGTTTTAAATCCAGAGGGCCGGGCTCGCTCTGTCTCTTCTCATGCTTGGATTGGAAACACAACTGCTCATGCACGCTGACAGTCACAGCAGCATGACAGTCCGCACACACAGATTCTTAAAATCTGTATGCTCCCATGTGGAGAAAATATCCAAGTTATAGATGCCTCTGAGACATGGACATCATTTAATATTCTCAGCACAATCACTGCACTACATTGTGCAGGGAATCCCTATTGACTTAATATATTGAATAGGTCTGATCTCATCTAAAATCCTCCATCCAGACATAAAACAAAGCAGGCTGAGGTGGGCGTTTGTTTCAATATAAATGGCCCTTGAGGGTGAAAATGGCATTACTCAGTCCCCTCGGGACTAAAAACACAAGTGAGCGCTGGGCCATACAGACCGAGAAAAGCTGATCTAAAGAACTTCACCTCCCAAATAGTGGAGCCGTCTCATTAACTCCAAATGCCTCGATAACTGAACAGAGACCAGTTGGACCACCAGCGAAAAAGAGAACACCCTAAAGCCATAGAGAGAAAGCAGGTGAAAGATAGAAACTTGTGAATGGGAAGAGTATTTTTTCTCAAGCAACCCTTTCCATTTCTGCCCAAACCCTGGGACCTTCTTTTGCCATCTTATCGTCTCCTCCCTCTCTCCCTCGCTTTCCACATTTCCTCCTTTCTTCCAGCTCGGATTAGCTCAGCAGGACACCAGCATTCCTTCTCTACTGGTAGTCTTTGTCTTGGCATTCCCACTCCTCCCAGTGTCCTCTGCAGCGTCTTGCGTCCAACCAAGAAAACCAACCGCTCCATACACTGGCGACACCTTTTTTATCCCGTTTTTTGTTTGAAAATCTTAGATTTAAATACAAGAAATAAAGAATATTGGTATTATAAGAAGTTTGTTAAAACAGATAGTTTTAATACATTTTAATAAACAAGTGCTTGGTAAATGTAAACTGCCAAAAGTGGACAACAGTTTCAAAGGGTCCTGCCTGCAGAGCAGCAGCCTGGCTCAATGCACACTCGAGGTTGGGGGTGCCCTTGCAGAGACTTTGATCTGGAGTCAGTTTTGCACTGCCGACTACCTGTTGTGAGGTTCTGTATGAGGGTAAGATAACTGATACACAGTCAGAAATGGAGGGGAGCTGTACTCTGTACTGGTGTGCCCCACCAGGGAAGGCTTGCATACTATTGCAGCCATGTGTTAATCCTATTAGTCCAATTTTAGTGTTGTGTTGACCTTGGAATTAAAGTTTCAGCTACAATTTTCTTCTATTGCAAGTTTTCAACTCACAGTGGGCCATCAGCTAAATGTAGCGTTTCAAACATATGTTTCCCTCAAACAGTTCAGGGAAAGTTGAGTCAATATCAATATTTTAATACTGAACAAATTACATAGTTTTTGTGATCCACAATGAATTCACCCTCTCTAACCTCAGAAATAACCGCTGATCTCCATTAAAAGCATTCATTCCAATGAGAGCCAGAAGATATCAATGGGAAGTCAAATATTGCATTGTTGCATATTTCCATCCTACAATTAAGCCTCTCTGCATTTTGGCTGCTCATCTAATTGTCAAATGTTTTCTTTTTTCACTGGAAAAAGGCTTGACTGATTTAGCCAAACTGATGAAGGTCTCAGTAAGTCAGAGGCAGATTTGTGAACAAGAAAACAATTTATCAGGAGCATCTGGTTTTTAATATGCATACATGGTGAGATTTGTTGATATTGTTGCATGCTGGAGCTACGGCAACCATTAGTTACCCTTCCTTGACTCTGCATTATAAATGCAGACTGCATGTTGTACACTGTTCAACTATTGGAATAACTAGTTGCTTGAAATCCCTGTTGACTCTAGTGTCTTTGAAAGTAGATTCTTCTGCCGATTAATTCATGAAAATCAAATCATTTGGCCTGTATATTTAATACACTATGCAGCGATTGTATCGTGGTACAAGTAGATGCTAACAGCTGGCGAGCTTTAGACTAGCAAGGATTTACAGCAGCAAAGGGGATATAGGGAGAGCACAGGTATAAGAACCAGCTGGTCCCGAGGAAGAGGCTGCATTATAACAATATATGACAGCTGTCAGATATGATCTACCAACCATAGGATGGAGCTCGCTTCTGCATGCAAATACACACAAACCTGAGAGGCACATGTTGCACTGAGAGGCTGAGTTTGAGTTTCATGTTGTAATCGAGGCTGGAAGCTGTGCATTCACGGTACTTGACCTCATCACATGAAAACAGACTTAAGGAGGACAACAGGGAAAGAGAGAGAGAGAGAGAGAGAGAGAGAGAGAAAGGAATGGATACGATAAAAGAGGCATATATACTGCAGCTAGGTGGGAGTGTTTGAGAATAGTGAAGACAAAAGGGAACATGAGAGCAAGCAGAGATGACAAGGAGACAGAGATGACTGATGGGGCACCCCAAACAAATGAGTGTACTGGCTTTGGGCCTTGACCTTTCACCTGGCCTTAACAACTGTCTGCACACACACACACACACAAATTTAAAAAACACAGACATCTATACAAACAAACTGGTGCTCCACATAAAGGTGGTTTGATAAATAAGCCAAGTTGGCTTTTGTCTCTTCCTGCACTAATATCATTAATCTCTGTTTTTATTTTATTGTATGAATTGTGCAAATAAATAAATAAATAAAAAAAATAATAATAGTGGATAATAGTTTTATTAGTACCACTGATTCTTCGACAGGGCTTTACTTCTTTCATCCTCTTGTTGTATGAACACACAGCTCTCAAGAGTGTGTGTGTGTGTGTGTGTGCGTGTGTGCGTGTGTGTGTGTGTGTGTGTGTGTGTGTGTGTGTGTGTGTGTGTGTGTGTGTGTGTGTGTGTGTGTGTTGATTACACAGACAGAATTGTTCATACATCGTCCAGGTCCCAAAAGGTCCTGTGTATGTGCGCACCGCTCTCAACCCGCCAGCTTAGTTTACACAAGAAGGTCATTTTAATCAGATGAATACCAGGCCGCCTAATCTGCGGGTCTTTGCCTGAGTATAAACAGAGGATATCCCCGGGCTCAGCCGTGATCACATACCTGGAGTCATGGAGCAGTCCAATAACCGAGCTGCCGTCCGGGTCCCTCTCTCTCGCTCCAGCTCTCACCTCGGGGTGCAGGCTCTCGTTCTCGTGTCTCCCTCTTCCACTCCATATCAACTTCCACCCCCCTCCTTCTCATTCTCACTATTCCCCTGCTTCGGGTAACATTATTCTAATGGCTTACCGACTGACCCACAAGACCACGGTGTCGATTTTACAAAAATGTACAGGAATGAAACACAATCGCTTTTAAACATGTACGTAAATAAGTCAATCTATAACTTTGGTAATGCAGAAATTACATGCAAGGTCACACACAAGCGCACCGAAAAAATACACCACAGATGATCACGTTCTCTGATTTCAGTCGGTTTGCTTCATGGGGTCTCCACTTTGGAGGGAATGTAAGACCAAATGCTGCCTCGTTTTTCATCCCAACCTCTTATTAAGTTCCCAACGACAAACATGGCCGAATGCATGTTAGTAGGCGAAGGGTCACTGTTGGCCTCTTTAGTCTCCATCTGCTACTCTTCATCTCTCTTATAACTTGATAATTTTTATCCACGTACCTCCACAGGTTGGGGGTCATTTTATGAAACTTTATGAAATATACTATTTTGATGTATTGCGCAGCTTTGGTTAAACATGCTGGCATCTGGTCAAACATGGGGGTCTTGAACCTCAGGGAATTTGGGTGGATTTAGTTATTTGTCTGGGCCTGGACATTAGTAGACAGCCCGGCCTGTAATTAAGTTTGACAGCTTTAATCAAAAGCTAAAAATAGGAACACAACAAGTTGCTCAGACAAATACTACACGAAAAACAAACTGTTTTTAAAGGAGAGGAGGAAAAAATACCTCAAATTCGTAATGCAATAACCTTCAGGACACCAGAGGCAGAACAAATTACAACGAGGACGATATCTGAATTATCGTTGACTATTTGGTATTACACACTAACAAAGCCTCCCTACCGCTCCCACCCTGTCTGGCATGCTGCCTCTCTTCCTGTGGCTGATAACATATCGATAAGGTATCACACAGCACACCCGTTAAGGCAGCGGGGCCGCCATGAAGTGGCGACCTCGTTATCGCCGTCTGATTTGAGTTTAAGTAGGTAGACATTTAGCCTCGTGTGTGACAGAAAAAGAGAAAGAACAGTGGAAAAAGACTGCAGCTCAAAAGCCGACCTCTGAAAGTGTTAAATATGATTAGTATTATGCCCTAGCAGATTCATTGTTTAGATTAACTGCAGAGATAAGTTTTCTGTCTGGTAACAGTACAGTACTCAATAGCTGATCAGCTGTTACTAATGACATATAAGCTTACTGGAATTCATTAATACAAAAACAACAATACGTGCCAGCAGTAGATGGTGCAACTTTCCATTATGTTTCTGTCTTTAATCTGGACCAGTGTAAATTGTTATGGCTGTTACTATTCTAGGTCTGCCTCTTATCCATGTGTGTCTATCAGTGCTGCTCTCTTCTGGAGGGGACAGGAGCCTCTGATAACCCCAGTTGCTCATTCGCTGTACAAGTGATTTACTCAATGTGTGTGTTTGGAGAAATATGTGGAAAAAGAAACCATATAGAATTGAAGTACATGTGCATCGTTTTATTATAAGTGGCAGTGAGAGAAAGACAAATGTACTGAAGAGATGAAACAGAACAGAGAGAACGACTCTCAAATCCATTCATCTTAGCAAAAAGAAGTTGTCAGTGAAAACATACCAGGGGTGAGTTGTTGTGGGTGTGGGTGTGGGTTGCTGCTAGTGCTTGGTGATCTAAGTGTGAGAGTGTGTGTGATAAGCGGTGATTCAGACCAAAGAAACAGCCGCCCGCCTTTCCTCCAGATGTTTCACTGAGGCCGAGAGCTGTCTGAAGTTGCTCAAGGACACAAGAACCAGTCACTGTGGGACTAGAACCAACAGCTTTGCAAAGAATAGATCATTATTGTCTCCGTCCACACAGACAGACACGCACTTTAAGTTACACACTTGTTAGTCACAACAACTTCCAAGCATTCCAGTTGTTCTCAACGTGCACACACATCATTCACACAATAAAGGCTCTGTGAGTCATATTCAAAGAAGAGGGGTCAAATGAAAGCTAGTGTCTGCTATTAAGAATCCCTTTGACTCATCTGCACAGAGACACTTTACAATAACAATACAATGCTTTAGCATGTTTATACCCTAGTATATTCAAATAGTTGCATTCCTTCAACATGAGTATTTAAAATACCGTGCTCAGATTGATTTTTGTGTCATTGTGTCACAATACAATACTATTAAAAGGCTATAAAATGAGTCTGCATGAATTAAATGTATTTGTCAATGGAACAATCAAGGCAAGTATTAAAAACAAATGCTTTTGTTTTAGAGATAAGGAGAATAAATACAACTTTTTAGATCCCATTTAAGTCGACCGGTTTAACTTTTGAAATGAAGCAATGGCACCTATACATCATTTCATAAAAAACAACAGAAAAGGGCATTTTCATCAAGAATCATTGAATAGACTCAGTATATTAACCGAAGCAAATGTGACAGCCAAAAACAAAAGCCATTGGAAAAGATGCTAACTACATTACATTGAAAAGAGCAAAATGCATAATCACAGACAGATTCAATTTTGAAGGCGCTGGCTGTTTTTCCAGCAATCAAAACTGGATCTGTACCATTCTGCTCTAGTCCCGAGCTGGAGTTTAACAACTTCTGGAACACGATGAGAGAACACGTTTTTCACGTCAATCCAATCTAAATTAATTTGCCAGCTGGGTCAGGCAGAGTGGAGCAGTGGGAAAGCTGTCCATCTGTTTAAAGCAACAGGAGTTTTATACGATTTCAAACCACAAAGCCAGGTGGTCCGGCAGCAATGGAGGAAGCACGCAGAGCAGACGGTGAAAAGGAACCTGGGATTAAAGGGAATGGCGCAATTTGGGGGGATGGATTAGATCAGAGGGGATAAGGTGGTCGGATAAAGGCGAACAAAAAAAGGTAACAGAGAAAGAGGGAAATGACTAACAAGTGTCTGTTCTTAGGCCGGTTAGCTGTAGTCTCAGTGGGCCAGTGTCGGTGGGGGAACTGGAGGAAAGGTGGGGGGTTGTAAGGTTTGTCATGGAACACCTGCCTCCACTTAACCCCTCTCCCTCTCTTTCTGCTTGAGCTGCCCCCCCCCCCCATGCCCCGTCATTCATGCACGGAGTATCCTACAAGCTCACAGGCCCAATGCCTTTTATCCCAAACATGGCTGAGCCCCTATAGCCCGACTAGCCACAGTGAGCAAAGCTGCTCTTAAAGCTGCTGTAAGCATAATTATCGATATGAACTCGGATTCAATTGACGCCTTGAAATGAGAAGTAATCGCTATCACGGAGAAGCCACATCCACCTTCTTCTTTTTTTACAGACTTAAGAAGCTTTCAGGTCATCATTTGTGGTTCATTGGTCTGCATTGGTCTGCTCGTCTTCCTCCTCTCACAATGGGCAGACGCTCAGTCGGGCTGGTGAACTCAACCTGTGCAACGCACAGTGACCAAGAGCCGAGTCAAATAACTTGCTTTTGAAGAAAGAAGAACATCTAGCGAAACAGAGCAAACGTAATGGGTGTGCAAGTTGCTCTTTGTCTGCTGGATTTGAAAGGGCAGTATTTACATGCTCAAACATTACGACCTACTATACTGTACCAGCATCATGTCACTTCCATGGCATTTCAAACTCTATTCTCATGTAATCTTTACAAACGCGCAGAAAATATTTTAAATACTCTGCATAAAAAAATGTCCTTTTTAAACCACGATTCAGTAAGTTGACACACTAATTAGTTAGGCAGCAAGCCAGACATTTACTGATTACTGCTACTTCAGTCCATATGGACACAGACTGTGTACTTTGATACAAACATAAATGTGCACCTGCATTTACACACGATCCACAAATTCACCAACACTTAATCTCAGACTTCTTACAACCTTGCCGTGATGATAGACTGTGTGTGCTGCTGGTTCTACCAATTAAAGAGCTGTGTTAGGTCAGGAGTTATTCATTTGACATTGAAGAGGACATGGGGTCCCCCTATTCAGACCCACCGCAGGCATCAACTCCACCTCTCGACTCTTTTCACCCCGTTTTCTATGCCTCGTAAAAGATTTGCCCTTCGCCTCCCCACTTACCCTCCCCTCTCTCTTTCACCCTCTTGTTTGCTCCTTCTCCCTCCTTCACTCACTCATTATTTTCCCCTCACTTATTCTCTTCACCTCTTCAACTAACTACCTCTCATCAACCCTTATTCCATCATGTACTTCATCTCCAGTCAGATTAGATGTTACAATACAATGTTTATATGATTACCAATAACTAGCCCTCCCTCTTCTCCTCATTCCCTTTCTTGTCTGGCTGCTTCCCCCCTGTAACCCTCTTGCGGCCTCTCTTTTCTTTCCATTCATGGATGGTAACTAAAGATAGAGCTGGAAGCTCCACCATTAGCCCTATATCTGTAGAGCCTATCCCTGTGCTTCTGTTCCTATTTCAGCAAGTGGATGTGCTGGACACACACTGGAAGGTTCACTGGCCGTCAACAGTGTGTTATACAGTAGCTCTCCCAAAGGTCTTTTACTCCACAGCTTTCGAATGAGAGAGGCAAAGAGTCAGTCAGTCTCTTCCCTCTCTTTCGCTGGTAAAACGCATCATTGGCTGACCGGCGGTCCAACAGCTTTTAATGTCCTGTGAATCTCTCACTTCTTTCCTTTACAACACCATATTCATAAAAAACACACATGTTAATAACGGCTCAAAGCATTAATGCCAAGTCAAGTCAAGTCGAGCTCTTTGCTCTTTTCAGCTGCCAACCCTGAATCAGTGAGCCCACATGGTCACCTGAGAGCTCATTAAAGTCCTCCACCAAACAGCATCACGCTGACACAAACGTAAGAAGCAACTTGTGTCTGGTAATCGTTTTTTTTAATTGACACAATAGTTGCCTGTGTTTCATGGCCTTTTGACTCCTGACTTCTACCAAAATAGTTCTCCTTCCTGCAAAAGCTTTCTAATTGTAAGCCAAACTGAGGGAACAAGTTAATTGAATTCCACAGTACTTAAAAACACTGTGAAACTGAGGTCAAAGCTTTTAAACAAATATATATTTTTTTCTTTTTCTTTTTTATAAATACTACTACAAGAATTGTCCTCTACTTGCATTTAATATGTTTGTGCAAAGTTAACTAGAACTACTCTCAGGAATTCTGCTCATGATCCTAAACCGCTCTGGTTTCTGAAGGCTAGTCGGGTCGAACTGAAAGCTTGGTGGTTCAGTGGCACTGATGGGACTACTAGGCCAAGTCGATGCTGAGGAAGTGTACCGATTTGCATGGGCTACTTTATAGATCCCAGTAGGGACATTTTTCTTTTCATTTTCCCCACTCTTTGTGCAGAGCCAGTTAATGAAGAGCGCTCCAAGGGCCAGTAGGCTTTCACCGTCTTGTTTAGGGACACTTGAAGGGCGTGGGTGTTCACCAATTCAGGCTCTTGAACTTGGGCTCTGTGGTTAAACAGGGGCTTTCCTCACTAACTGCAGTACACCACCCTGATGACTTATGATCTATGCTACTTGTATATTATTACATCTTAACTCCCAACAGGCGGTGCAATGGTGAACCGCATAATATACAGCGGAAGGCCACAGCAAATTTGTGGCCTTTGTGTAAAAGGTACAATGACATCAGGACAAAAGCAGGTATGGGGGTCAAGCTTTGGGCACCAGCTTTATGTTATAAAGCCAAACAACCTATACCCTCAATTTGATCGTATGCTGAGCCAGAAACCTAGAAGAAAGTGCTTTATCCTGCCACAGTACAGTTGAAATAGAAACACTGGTGAGCTCAGCCTCGGGACTCAGGATTCTTGTTACATCACACATTATTGTGCTCTTGAAAACAAAGAATATTACTGGAATGATCGGAAACTGACTTTTTGCAAACAGCAAAGAAAGTGCAATAAGGAGTCAATAAATCATTGATGTCTTATTTGGGTCTGATAATGAGATAACAGTTTGATATGTGTTGTTTCAATCTTGTCCAAGTCTCCTCGTAACAGTAGCTGCAGTGTGTCAGCTGCAACTCTGTTTCCTTGTTTATCCAATGCCCAACTGGTGTGAAACCTGGAAATCCTGAAATGACGGGTTAAGAGCGTAAGGCGGTAAGCCTACTAAATCTGAGTTGTGAGCCATGCTTTGATAGACGTGGTGCTTGAAATGACTCCCCGGCTGCGGTAGCTTTCTTCCTGTCTGGGCAAGAAAGAGTAGGTAGAGGATGAGGAAGCAAATGACGAATGAGTTGAGCGGGGAAGGAATGCCACTACAGGACATGTAAGCTGGGAAAACTGTGTAGATTGAACACAGGGAATAGACCGCAAGAGAGAGGAGGGGAGACTGTGGATGAAAGCTGCTTTTAGCAAGCAGGCAGAGAGACTGAAGGGTGCAGATAGCTGCTGATGGAGGCTCAGTGCTAAATGGTATGGTCTGGGCAGAAGACTGATAACGTATCGTGCTTTTTTTTGGGGGGGGGGGAGGGGAGGATGCTGAAAGAGTAAATTCTGCAACTTGCCTCAGAATATAAATTGTACAGATATGCTTAATTTAGACTGTTTAGAAAGGCGATTGAAATGTTAAATTCAACATGACCAAATAGGTAAAACAACGTGTAACCCTCTCTCTTGTTCCGCTTCTCCCTCTTTAATATCATGGACATGCAGCCAATTCCCTGGCGACATGTCTAGTCAAGGTCATCGTCAAACTACGTTGTAAAAAGTGCCCATATTTAACGACTGTTCGTTTTTTGTTTCTCTCCTGTGTTTCTAGTCGTGCTGTATAGTTTATGATCGGCTGAAAGAAACGGCACGCAGCGGTCTCGAAGGTCGCCCGAGACAAAAAGCTGCTTTTCAGCTCTGAGGGCTGATAGCTCCCAGCTCTGCTCCCTTCAGATAGCTGAACTATGCCGGCTGGGGGTTTGAGGCGAGCGGTGGGAGGATGTTGCTCCTGGCCTCCTCTTCCCACAGCGGCCGAGGTGAAAATGGCTTTACCACGTGAAGAGGTTGTGGTTGCTCGTATGTAGCCCCGCCAAACTGGCCTTTGTGTCTTGTCTCAATCCGACTGCTGAGGTTATGCTAAGGCGCAAGTACAGCATATCATATTTAAGAGTATGGTCATGTTTCAGGCCAGGCCACGTGCATGTTTTCATGCTTGCGCTTGGTTGAGCCTGGTTTAAAAAAAAAAAAAGTTGATGGAGATGGAGAAAATATAAAATCAGCAGGCTGCTTAAAATCTCTGTGTATGTGTGTGTGTGTGTGTGTGTGTGTGTGTTTTGTGGATAACAATGTAGAAGAGGGTGAGTTTAAGAGAGAAAGTGAGGAACTTAGACAGCTCTACGCCAGGTGAGTTCTCCTCAGGGCAGCTGGGAGTATTTTTCCCCTCATTTAGCAGTTCATGAAAAAACCACAGGCTGCCAGATGTGACAGAGGGCACGCACCCTGCTCACACACTGTAAACACACACACACACACACACACACAGAGAGACAGAGAGAGAGAGAAAGAGAGAGAGAGAGAGAGAGAGAGAGAGAGAGGGGAAACTCAGTCCAACCCAATGTGAATTGTGTGGCCCTGATTTACAGTATTCCAGTCAGAGGCAGATTTCTATCAGGGGGAATGTCCGTCTCATTAAAATGAATGTCAGATGAAGTAAACGGAGGGTGAAGACATCAAAGACGTCTGCAGGGAGCTAAATAAAGCTGGGTTTAAAATCACTACAAACCCATTTATGTTAGGAATTGGGATATGAACCCGACCAAGAATCCCAAAATCAATCACACAGTTACTTTCTTTATTATTTTGAAACATGATCCCAAAGTTGTGTTGCTGAAAAAGCTAAATTAGCTTCAAATAAGTAACTTAAATGCCTTCAAACATGTACAACCTCTCTAATGTTTGAAATCATGACACATTGCCCAAAGAGGTGCCATGGTCACACGGCGTACCTTTGGCTCACCGCTGACCTACATTCCCTTTTGTTATTGCACACATATCGGCACTGCGTAAAACCGCTGGCTGCTAATTGCTTTCACATTACGGAGCTGCCGGGGGATCTTGGTGGCTTTCCAAGACCACCAACACTGGGACATGGGGTGTGCACTTTTGCAAATGCACACCACCAATCACTGGCTGCACTGCTGTGGAGGCAAACATGAAGGCTGCTATCTACGTAACCTGCAGTGAAGGAGCATCTGAACTACTATTTTTATGTTTTAAGTTTTATGACCGTCGAGTCAGGGATGTGATAAAAGATGCATGGGTTTCACAATAAAAGTAAAGAGGCTTCACTACGCACATCTGGAGGCACCTCGTGTAAACCACTGAGTGATGTAACTCATTCGGCCAGCAGCAGAGTGCTTGTGCGACTTCCTAAACACATTTAACAAGCATGCAGTACACTCATTAGCTATGGGTTATTTCTGCCAATTAAACATGGAAGGTCGTGGCCAAGAACTGTGTCCTTACACTCGAATAGATCATCTAGAGCTAACATGGAGGCACTTTCTAAAAATAGGACTGCCACACAAAAAAAACAAAGACTTTAGGAGTTATGGAACTTGTTTTGTGTTACAAACAGGATGTATGTGTTTTCTTTTTTTTTACAGAATGAGCTTAATTTCCTGCAATGCTGAATCAAACATTATGAACCACAACATGTAACCAAATTAAATTAAACATGCTATCATTTGCATGTTTAATTTCTTGTCTAACAAGTGGTGCAGAGTTTCCACATTTTAATAAAGAAATGTTCGGCACAACAAACAAAACTAGCATGCAGGAATAAATAAATGCAGAGGAGGACGTTCCATTGTTGCTCTTCAGTCACCTGTGATCACAAAGCTATCACTTGACCGTCAACAGAACACTACATGACAGAATGGATAGAGTGTGAATTGTTTATAGTCATTGTATGTACTATATTATTTATCCTAATTTACAATTACAATTTACTTTTTACAATGTATTATTTATTATTTGCAATGTACTATTTATTATTTATTGTTTAATGTTTATTGCTTATTATTTAATATGTATTATTTATTATATGTATCCCTTTCAACGATACACTCCAACATATATCAGACAACAGACAATGTCCACTCGTGCTCAGGGCCGTCATGAGTAGAGGTTAAGCCCACTTCTTTGGACGTTTCCGAGGATGAGAAGAAAGAGGAGGAGCCAGTAAATAAAGACAGTGGGGTCCAAAAAGCAGGGGAATGCGTTAAAGAAGGAAAGCTCAGTCAAACCCTCGCCCTGAACAACTCTACCACAAGCCCCTTATGTGAGCTGACAGGAGTCCAAACCGTTGAACAGTACCAGCAGGGAGACTTCGGACCGACTCCACTATTGTTTGAACTCCCACTCAAACAGTCATGAATCACGGCGATCTGTCTCGCTCCGAATTATCAGCACCGGCCTATTTCAAATCAGTGCTTCAACAGAGCATGTCAAGAATAATAAGCCACATTGCCCAGAGCGGGGGACTTTTTTTTCTTCTTCTTCTTCTTCTTCATTCAATTTCAGTGCAGCAGGGCCTTTCAGGCTGCATACATCCACAGGGACGGGCCCCAGCCATGTTGCAAAACATCATTACACAATGCATGCAATCGTTTAAACAGTTGTTCATCTCAATGAAAAGCTCAATAAATATTATATTTAAGTGCAGTGGATCTGTGGCTACATGTGGAAAGATGCTGAAGCTGTGCCATCTCCCCTTAACTCCAATCATGGCTGTAATGACATGACAGGTTTCATGTTCCATTAGAGATTACTGTGGGACAGTGAAACGCTGATGTTACAAAATAACATACCCTGTGAGCATTGCTCAACATTACCAAATGTAATGATATATGTGTTGCTATTTCGTGTTGACATGACATGAGTTTAACTTATAATGTAAAGTACGCCTATTTTAGCATGAAGGGTTTAACAGTACGATCAGGGGCTCTTAAACTCGTGTTCTAGTTGCTACAACGGCAACAAATAGTGAGAGCGACTGAGCGGTAATGAGCTCTTGTGGGCAAAGCTTAGCATGGCGGAGGCAGCCACGCAGAGGTTAAGCAAACAGGCAGCGGGATCACGCGGGCCTAAGCCTCTTATACAGGCCCCTCTGAGGAGAAGATCATTGACTTCTGATAGAGGGATGAAGGTCAGGAGTTGTCAAAGAGAGAGAGAGGGGTCGCCGCTCCTCAACTAGAGAGAGAGCCGGCTTTCCTCTTCGTCTCTCGGTGGCTGTTTTTTTTCTGTCTAGTCTTCTGTCATGTGTTTTTTTTTTTTTTATCAAATGTTTCATCTTTTTGATCGATACGAGTTGCTGAGAGTTCATTTAAGCCTGCTGTCAGTCAAACACCTCTATGAAAATGTTTTCTCGTCTCAACATCGCTGTTAGCCCTCTCAGCTTTCTCTCAGCTGAGCCGAGCCCATCCTGGTCCTCACTCACATCCTCTCACCATCAATCTTTTCGTCCCTTTCTATAACACCAGTATTGGACTTCTTTTCACTTGATGAACCTCTTCCTCTTTCCCTCCCCAGGTCCCCCCCTCTCCTGCTGGGAGTCGCAGGGCAATGCCGTTTCATTTCCTGGCCTGCTGAAATCAATGCTTTCTGAGGGAAGGAGTGGAGCGGGAGAGACAGACAGATATGTAGAGAGACAGGGAAACAAGAGTGAAGTGTGAGAGGACTGTTGGCATGCAGGACACAACCACACTAGTAAGTCAACTTAAACTTGACTTGCTTCCAAGTCTGTGTCAGCTTTGATAAACACCCATCGGGAAATTAAATAACTGTTTAAAGTGGAAATATGAAAAACAGGGGAGCTGCTTTAATGGGGAAACTCAATTTTCCCCTCAACACTCACCATAATTTTTTTTTTTTTTTTTTTTTTTACTGGCCTCAGAGAGGGAGAGATTCTCCGGAGGGAAGGAGCGGCATTCTGCATCCCACAGGATAAATGTATGAATTCCTGGTCGGGAACGTCCCAGTTGACAAGATTCCTTTCTGCCTGCCCCGGGTTAAATAAAGAGTTCCTAAAGTCTCTGAGTGAACGAGAGGGTGACGACGAAGATAGAGTCACTCAAAGACAGATTCCTGCTCTATGACGATCCCATACCTTTTTATTACCATTCCTGCCATTTTCACCACAGAAACCAGCAGTTGCTCCGACATCAAACACAGGAGTCCTCTACGACCTTCTGGGTAACGCATCCGACAGTCAGTCGTGCAAAACGTAGGACTGCGTTCTTCCATCCTGCTGTTCTTTTCTTCTTTTCACTCACTTGTTTCCGTTTAAAACAGACCCACAATCTGGAGAGTTAAACTGTACAGAAGTCAATAACTTTGCTGCCGTATGGTGAGGCCATTAAGCCAAAGTGGATTTAAGAGGCTACCAGTGGCTGTGTAGAGTCACGGATGTTCCCCCAAGACTGGGAAGAAAGCTTTGGGAGTTTTCCAAAACGTTGGGTGTCATGACTCTTATACTCACAGTGTTAGCTATCAAACAAAACACTAAATGGTTTTTAAAATGTATCTTAAACTAGAATTTGGAGAAATGCAAAATGGGTACCAACGTTCACCAAGAGACTGACCTCATCGTTGAAACTTTTTCCCTGAGGCCTATCACAGAGGCTGATTAAAGACACAATCTGTGACCACGTCTAATGCGACTCAGGGACATTGATTTCCCAGTTGGTGCCGCATTATGCAGATCTTTAGCCAGCAGTGGTTTGCTGGCGGGGCCTTTAACTCACGGTACTTCAGAATTACAGCCAGTGAGACCTTTAACTCCAGATTCCTTGGTTAGTGCGGTCGCCACAGGGTTAGAGTGGATAGAAAGGGAATTTCCATTTAAGTCAAATTTTCTTATGGTCCTCTGTGCCTTTTCTATTTGTGCTAAGTCACTGTTGTATTTATGGTTTCTGGTTCCAGTCGAAGTTGTTCTCCCCGAACATTATAGTCACGATTTACAACCCTGCTGGACATTCAAATAGACATCGTTTTCAGCGGTCAGCCCGGCAAATTATAGCAGAGCTGCTTCTACGCTGACTAGCTCTGTGAGAAGGATTAAAGGCAGTACTTATCTATGTGAAAGTGTGAGAGCCCCTGGACAACAGGACTGAGCCAGCAGTCCAGGGCCGACCCTCGTAAGTCTTTTGTGTGAGAATGAAGTGGCCGGGTAAAGACGAGCTGCTGGCTAATAGGGAGCTCGCTTAGAGAACAATGTGACAAAGCCTTTGGTTAAACAAACACGCTAAGGCAATGTTCCCACTCACGCAGATGCATTTCCAGACACTGTTTAAGACCATGTCAACACTAAGCCAACTCCATCCCAAAATGCATTGTGTTCCTTCCATTTTCGGCTTTCTGTCGGCACAAGTTGTCCACACACAAAATGTTCTCCCGCTTTTGTTTTCTTTGAATTATTGTGTTCCCTTATAGTCGTTTTTGTTTATGTTGTAACCACCTAGTCAGCTTTGTATGAATAGTGTAGTGAATTGATCAACAATTGTAAATGAATTATCTCAATTTTAAAAAAAAGATGGTTATTATGTAGTACCACCTAACGCAGGAATAACAAGCAAACTTTTCTTTTGCTTTGAGGACAAAAATGGGAAGAACAACTTAAACTTACACAGATGGATGGCTAAAGTACTAAAGACAGATATTCCTCAGCTGGAGCACTGAAGTATCAAACAGAATCATCATCTACAAACATACGTACATTAAAACAAATAATTTGATCTTATCATATAAGCATGATAGGTCAGCGCGTAGGATTCAGAAAGTGCTCATGAAGCATCTTCACATTGAATCTTACACTAAAAAAAGATGAAGGGAAAAAAAGCGAATACGCTCAAAACCTTGTTGTTATTACTTCAGCCGACCCCCAAATCTTTTTGGTGGCCAAAGTAGACTTGTTAAACTGACAGCTTTGAACTAAAACATGAATTAATCTTCAAAAGACAGAATTCCTCAATGTCAGGTTACAACAGGATTATAGTTTCTACCGATTGTAATTACAAAGTAATAAAAGACCCAAAACAGCCAAACACACTTCTCTCTGTTGATTCCACAAACATAAAAACTTCCGAATAACTAAATGAGAGGGTGAACCACAAATCCATCCTGAGCCCTGAAAAGCAAATCAAACACTATATACACACACACATACAACAGGGTTCAGTTCATTCATAACACAAATCATTAGATGCCCCGTAAAATTCAATTTCCTGCAGTCCAAACATCTCTGGTTTAATAATTCCACAAGCAGACTAAAGTTTGTATTCTAAGCATTTTCCACGTTACACAGCACTACATGAGAAATGTGCTATTTACATTATTTCTGTGTATACGTTAGAGGCACAAAAAAACAAAGAAAGACAGAAAAAACAAAGAAAAAGAAGGATTTGAATGATAGAGCTCCCGAGGACCATTTTGGAAGCACACAACTGTGGAAAAGAAATACATGTGATGATGTTGTATCAATAGCTGCAGAGTGATAAGTTTATACAAATGTCTCAGTGGAGGTGATGGTCCAATGATTTCGCAGCGTAACCACAGTACCACACGGGCAAAAGAGTCGACGTGGAGCCATAACGACACAAAGACAGATAGTGAGGAAGCCAAGTTATGACTAAACATCCGTCTCATAATCAGCACTTAGCTGAAAGAACCTAAGTGTTTCTGCACTGGCTGACATCACAAAAGAAGTCTTTTTCTCAAGTCGAAGATGCAAAACGCTGACGAACCCTTACCAAAGGTCCGTGTGAGTCGTTAGGCTGGTGTGGAGCCACCCCGCTCCCAGTTATTGTTGAGTAAACACACACAGTGGAGCCAAGAGCAGCATGTCAGTCAGCCAGGCCAGAAGGGCCAAGTGGAGGAGCCACACGACGGCCAGGATGAACTGTACAGACAGAGCGGGAAGGGGGAAACGTGTGTGTGTGTGTGTGAGAGAAAGGCAGAATAGCAAGGCCAAGCCAAGGCGGTCAGAAAGAGAGCGAGTGAGGAGAGGATGCCAACATTGGTCTCATGGCAGTTAGATAAGAGGAGTGCCAAGGAGTCTTAAGGTCATGCTGGTGGTGGTGGGGTGACGGAGTGGTTGAGTATTCTCTCATCCTCTTGCAGGGAGAAAGAAGGTCTGTGTCTATTGAAAACGTTCTTTACAGAAGGATTGTATAAAAGACTTTTCTAAAGAACCGCCATCATCTGAATCCACAAACAGCGTGTACTTGATTAGTGTTTCTGGCCTTTCACTGACGTAACGTTATGTATGAAGTGTACAGTAGAATAGGTGCAGGCAACAGTTCATGTCTTTGTTCCTACTTTGGGGATGTTGTGAAAAAAATGACCATCCAGCAAAAAGCTGACTTCCTCAGAAATGAGACAACAACACACATTTTGGAGATAAAACTGATAAATTGAAATATTATCCATTGGAAAGCTACTTTTTTGGGAGGAAAATAAGTTCTAATATCTTTGGCGCAGAGGCCGAGAACGTTTTTTTGATTCAATACCTTGGAAGGAGCATGGTGTTGTACAAAGACCTAATTGTGGCTGGACGGAGATCTGCCCGTCTGCTTGCAGTGGGGGTTTCTGAAGTCCTTAATGCAATGCAAACAAGGTTTAAAAAGATTTACTCTGACACATATAGGGGAGTTTAAAAAGCCATGTTTCATCCTACCCCCTATTAAATTAAATGCAGCATGATCTCCACATATTAATCCCAGACTAAGCTCGCTAGGAAGACGCTGGCGAAGTAGTAATTTGATAAAACTGCAATGAAGAGTGGTCTCAATGAAATTTAGAGCTCCTTAAGCCAGGGCAATTCCCCACAGTCCTCACCATTAAACCTTGCCAAGTCCATATGGGAAATTGATATGCAGTATGTGTGGCTTATTCCATTAGACTCATTAAAGTGTCACTTTGTCATCAGCACACTCTCGCACTTACAGCTTGCCTTACAAGTGCAGTGAAGGACTCATTGTATTGCGCGTGCAAAGTACAGCAGAGGACATTTTTTTACGTGGCGGGTGTAATTTGTCTTCCAGACAGCAGTCGAAAGACATCAACATAAAAATGTATTGAATAGAAGCTATAGAAAGCTATATAATGTGTAGTCTGACGTACAGAAAAGGGGCAAATATATATTTTACTCTATTACTGTGCCATACACTTTTGACAACCTTTAATGCTTCCTTTCTTCGGCCTATTCCCCCACTCCACCAGACTCTGTTAAAACCATTGGAGTGCCACACTGTCCTCGACACACTAGCTTCTCAGCTACCGCACTAAAACCTGAACCAATGTTTTCTGTTCCTTTTGTTAATCCGGCGCTGCATTTCCTTGAACCCTGCAGAGGTTTTTTTCTCTCTCCGACACACTGACCTCCTGTGCAGACAGTAAATTGCAGGAAAAAGGGTTTCACGCTTGGCTACAGTTTGTAGTGGCAGAAACTTTATCAAACGCCTCCAAAGAAGATCTAAGTGAACTGTGTTTAGCCTTTGATCGAATGCTGCCTCTCAGAGGGACTCTGACCACTAGAAAACAAGCACGCTCCACTGAGTACGAGTTGTGGAAATAAGAGCATTCTTCTGCCAAAGTTACGCAAATGCGGGACATTTACAATTCTTATCATTCACAGAAAGGCTTTTGCCTGGCTTTGCACAGAGCAGACAGACAAAAATGGAAAACCTAAATCCGGCTCCTCTCAAAATTCCTCTGTCAACCAAGGCTTGACGTCACGTTATCAGGACATTCCAACCGGCAACTCAATGGGAAAAAACTGTACCAGTCACTGGCATCACACATCATATGGAAACTTCACATCTTGTTAAGCTAATCAATGAGGTAGTCCTGCTTGGGAAACAACAACCACAATGAGACAGTGATGAGACAATCTACACAATACAGGGGGGGGGGGAAAGCACTGCACAAGTTATTTGATATCCTGATGCTTTTTACATCACTTAAAGCATATCGCCCGCTGGCTGCACGTCAGTTAAACAATTAGCACACAATATTCTCCACACAGTTTGCCCTATGGCAACACTGAGGCACCGGAGCCTTGGCTTAATAACGAGTGGGAGGTAGGTAATTGCCAGTGCGCAACGCAGTTTACACACCAGTGTTTTAAATCAGTGACAGAAAACAGAGTCCGAGCGTATGATTTATGGCTATGTCCTGATTAAGTTAATGTCCATGACTTCGCCCATTTCACACGCTCGAAATGGAGTTGAACTGTCCAAAAAAATAATAATACCCCACGCCAGAAAAAGACCATACATCTGTTTCACACATACAGTTCCTGCCACATTCTTCTGCGTCTGCCAAAAGCTTTTAGGGATGCGCACCACTTGATGACTGAGTTAATGTAGTGTGCACTGTGCAGAGTGGGAGTGGAGTTTTAGACAGAAGAACCATCTATCTGAAAGAGACGTACCACTCAGACCACGATGGGGCCCAGCATGTCCCAGAGCATCTGGATAAAGTATTGATGAACTCAATATGGTCACACGTAAAAGAGAAATTACAGCAATATTGCAATGATGAAAAGCACGGAGCGGACTATAAATCCCGACGGGGAGTGGCTGATTTACCTTCATTTTACAAGGACGCGCGTAAACTGTTAAACCATTAATATGAGTCGAAGAAAATACCAGAAGAAATATGACGGAACAGATAGACACCCCAGTAGCAGGGGGAGTAGGATAAGCTCCTACACACTCAGTCTGCAGGACCAAGGGTTTTTTTCCAGGGGTGAAGTGCCTTTAGTGTCAACAGTGTGTCCCGTTGAAAACGGCACTGAGGCAGTTCTAGCCAACATGATTTATAGCCTCCCTGAGTGTTATTAAAAGGCTAAATGCAACTCTAAACAGATTTCACATAGCCGCTGCCCTGCACAGGACCTTTTATGTTTAGAGGTAAATGTCCCATGTCCCATTGCCGTCAATTTATTTTTATGAACATGGCACAGATTATTACTTTGGAGCTAAAGGGCAGGGGCGGCCAGATATAATGATAGTGACTATTTTAAAAGGATGCTGCACCTATTTTATGTTTAAACAAAAGGTGCTTTTACTTATGCTGTGGTAATCCGATTGTTCCCGGCTTTCGGGAGAAATCAGATTTCCATGCAGCAAAGCCTGGGTTCAATTTCAGATTTTGTGATTAGGAATAAATCCAGTTGGCACACATAGATTCATGCTGGAAATTTTAAAAAATGTCAACATTCATGTGGGTTTTTAAGTTTTTCCTATTGTACGCAAATGCATGGAAAAGACTTTCAGAGGAGGACGGGTGTGATTTGCAAGTGAAGCAGTAAAGAATGAATTCTCCTGATCTGTTGTTTAGAACAGCGCCCACAGGGTTGATAGCGATGCTTAAGCTGTTTTTGGTAAGGACAGCAAGAATCTGAGGGCCGGTAAAGTTCACATAAACTCACGTTTTAGTACTAACCCATCATCCAATGTCCTGCCTCGACCTGATCACCATTAATCTGAATTTGGTGAACATGTAGATGAAGAAAAAGTGTTTTTCTAAAAATAATTAAGGGCCGTGCATTTTTGTGATTTTCTGAGAGTACATAGACTTTCTCAAAAACTATAACATTCGTCTATTGTTGGTTTATACATCCTTTTTCAAGTATGCCATGTCGACAAATCCCCTTCCTGTGACCAGGGGAAGTCTCAATTGTTAATGGAAATGCTGACATTTGAACCACAGAGACAGACCAGTGACCTCTGACCTCTGACTGGAAGCTGGTAGACTGACTAGTTACCAGACAGCAGCAAATAAAGACAGAGACAACCCTTCCGTTTCCTCCTTGTAATGTTTGCTAAGTTGCTTCTACAATACAGTCATTTGTACATGCACTGATCACATGGCACTGCACCCTTCTCTTCAGCCCAGGAACCACAGTGTTGTTTTGCTCCTCTCCCACCATTACCATTATAGCAAGCCAGAGGAGAGACAAGTCTCCCAGTGTTATCATTTACTAACATATCCTGGAGCCTTTTCCTTGGCGGTAAATAGCAAGTCACATTTGAGGATGCAATGGAAGAACAAAGCAGTTAATGGCCATTGTTTTCTTGTCCATAACCATTAAGGCCACAACATTTGTGGAGCTACAATTATTTAGATGTACAGAAAAAGTCAGTATCATAATCATTGCCCAGTTCAGCTGTAGATGGCCTCGGAGAGACAGTGGTTGAGGCTTTTCACTAGTATTCTGGTTTCAAGCAGTGGGAGGGAGAGCAGAACTGAAAAACAGTGAAATGTAATTTTCAGAGTAGAGTTTGCCGTCAAACTGTGCGAGTCATTTCCACTTGTCTATTTCCACCATATATTTGATCGTGAAACTGCATTTGAGGAGGTTATAACTAACTCGTCCAGTTAAGTAATGTGGATTAACATTCTTCCTGCCTCAGAGCAAAAAAGAGAGGAAAAATATATAGCGAGGAAAGGATAGCAAGAGAAGGGCCATAGCAGAAAGCTTTACTCCCAAAGTAGCATATTATATACACCTCCATTGTAAATAAAAGCCAAAGGCATTTAAGGAGGACACAGATAATCCAAACAAACCCCCCAAAAAACCATCCGAAGATAATTCATCACTACCCATCAGGGAGGGGAGGATTGTTTTATACTCACAATACACTTGAAAGCCCGAGAGCAGAAAATATTAAAGCGCTTTCCACAATCGGCTTCATAAACAATTAGAACAGAATTCAATCATACTTAAATTAGTCAACCAAAAGCCAGTTACATATACCATCAGGCCATTATGTCTCTAAGATGTAAATACCACACACAGTAGAAGGCAGTGGAGACATTATTATTATTTAACGCTTTACTTTCAATCCCATGGGACAGACTCATGATGTATTTTAGTGTTTTTAAGACACATTGAAGTACTGTTTGCTCAGGCTGGCCTATGTTTCCAACAATTGACATGCATCCTCATGCCTGAAACAGCAATCAATCAAACCTAAATGCTTAATAGTTGTTTTCCCTTAACACGTTATGCATCTCTTATCCTTAAATCGACCCGAAGCACTGACGGGGTGGATTGGGGCACAATAGGTCTCCAGCTGACTGGTTAAGACCCCCTATTGTCTGCCAGTCTTTCCCCGTGCAGAGCCTTCCCAATGACAATAGCACGATAATCTAAAAACCAACGATCATTTACATGAGAGGCGGCTGAATGATGGCAAACAGCTCTGCTATATAAAACGCTTTGGGGACATGTATGAGATTATTTCAGCAGCGAAAGACAAATAGAGAGAGCCCTTCAAATATACGACCCGAGGTGAACACAATGACGGATGATTTAAACTGCGTTTAAAGTGCGATAAAGTCAAAATAATGCCAAAAAACAGGCACACGCAAACAGTCCCCAGGAACCTTTGGCACGGTTGATATATTGCATCGTTTAATTCACGCGTGCTTGTGATGAACCGCAGATTAAGTGAGGCCAGCAGGGAAGCAGAGGGAAAGACGGGAATGATTACCGAGCGAAGGAGGAGAAGGAGAGAAAAAGTGTCTTGAGACTCACCAGACGCGCTCGGGTCCAGGACGCTGAGGAGCAGCAGGGCGATCCACAGCGCGCAGGCTGGACATCTCCAGAGACGCTGGCTCGACGCTGCCCGGGGTGCATACATTCCTCCGGCTCTGTGTAAAACCTTCGTCCGCTGTTCACATCCACTACACACTCAAGACTTAATTTCGAGTCCCTCCAAAAAAAATAATGCACGACTCAAAAGTGCCTTGATAAATTATGATCTTGTTTTCAGCCCGCTTATTCAGAGCGCACTAAAACCCTAGAAAAATGTGAGTCTGGATGAAAAGTTGTGTCCGTGTGCCCTGGTTTCTGTCTCTGTCCTCCTCGCTGGAGCCCAGCACACTTTCCCCTCCTCTGTCTCTCACTTCAACTGAGCGCAATCCTTCCTGCAAACTTCACTGGAATGACTTGTGCCCACAGGAGCCACATGGCTCTGATTAGCCACGTGTCGCCCCCCTGTGTTCAATACAGGAACTGTCACAGCGGCAGGCAGAGATTCAGGACCTCAAGCGCCTTTTTTGGGGCCACAAGAAAGAGAATTGTTTTCCCAAAGCTACTAATCGGGTGACTTTGTCAAGTACTGTCCTGTTTCCAAAGTCAAGAAGGAATTTTCAATCTTGACTTCAGAGCCAAGATGGAGGAGAAGTCTCGGGAAAAATGGAAATATGGAAATCTACAATTCCAAACTGGGAAAACCTATTTGAATGTAAAAGTTAATTTAGCATTTGCAACTATTCATATCAATCACTACAAATTAAGACAAATAAATGACTCAAAAACAAAAGTATGAAACCCATTAAAGTGACTGCAAATTTAGGGAAATGGCATGATACTTATTTACAATAAAGTGTGAAACTCTTTTCAAAATTTAACATAAGATGGATTTTAGGATATAGATAAACTATAACAAAATCCGAGAGTATATCTTTAAATGCCTTAAATGAATGAAGTAACTGAAAGAAAGCTTCTCAGTCCGCTGCAGGCTGAGTGGCACTGAGCAGCCACTTTGTTTGGGCCGTCTCTGGTACACATGATTTACGAGGTCCAGTATTTACAGGGACCAAAATATTCTCCAATAAAAAAAATCTGGGAACATGAATAGTGAATTCAGCATGGCCTTCTACATGAACTTTATTACGCTCACGATATTTCCAAGAATATTCCTTTCCAGGCTCAGCTTTTCTGCTATAATTGTAGAGCATCTACTGCATCACTTACTGTCATAAAACTATGGACTGTCAATAAAAGATCATTGTACATTTTGCCACGTAGTATCTAGTTTGTTGAATAATAATGAAACAGTGTTGCATCATTGGGTTGTACTACTGTACTATTACCTGTGACAGGTACTGACCCAAGAATATCAAAATAGGCCTGTCTTCAACGACACACATTCTCAAACACAGACCAGTTATGTGAATAAATAAACATCTGTTAATGGAGCTGACTTTATGGCCCTATAGATTATCTGAAAATGATATATTTGGACCTCATCAGATGATCACACAGGGTGACTTATGCAAGTAGACCAACTGTTTTATGAAACACTCGCCATATTAAAACCATATCCAAATGTCCAAATTTTCATCCAAGCGTCACATGAACAAAGAGACAGAAGAATGATGGATAAGAAAGAGGGAACGTAAAGAAAGGAGAATAAGGTTTCTTTGTTGTGAACAATAGTGTCTGCAGACACACACACACAGACACACATACATAGACACACACACACATACTCTCTCACACACACACACACACACACACACACACACACACACACACCTTTATACAATTATTAATTCCAGAGCCTTACAGTATTATTAACCCACCTCACCTTCTCCTCTATAACTACACACCTTGTTTCATTTTACTCCACTCACTTCTGGATTTTGACACATACTTTGTCTCTGCATGTGTGTCTGCACACACAGAGCACTTTGACAGACTAATACCGGGGCAGGAAAAAGAATGGTTGCAATTTAGCATCTCCGGTTCTCCCATATTGTGACCTACCCCCTTGCTCATTAGAGGGAACTATCATCTTCTCTGAAGTATGTTTTGATTTAACTGTTACAGAGAGCAGAGATAACATGAATGAATAATGCTTTAGACTGGATTACTTTCAATTTAAGATCTGAGGGAGGTAGCGGGCTGCTCACAGGTGTCAGGGCTTCACCTCTGTTATCCCTGCTCCTTGTCAGGCCCAGGGGTCCCGGACGTGGTCCATGCCCGCTACTAAGGATTCCTAATCAAAACCTTCCTTCCCCTCCTCTCCCTGCATACTCAGTCATCCCTGGAGAGATGCTGCTAACCGGAGCTTAGAGATAACACTGAACAAGGTTCCTGCAAACCATTAGATAGGATACGGGTGTGTCCTTGTGTGTGTTGGGGGGGATTAAACCTTAAACTTCCTGTTAAAGAAATGTCAGCAGGCTTCTGTGTTGGTTCAAGAATTACTGTTTTCCTCTATAATTTACGTGAACACATATTTGCAGTGTCTGTCATACTGTTACTTGAGCGGTTGAGGAAATTTAAGAAAATGGTGATTATCAGAGTTGAGGGATGCAAAGCAGCAGTTTGATAGCTGCCAAAGGTCTGATCAAAACCAGGGCTGCGGTCAATTCAAGCAATTCAACATGTAAATAGAGACTGCTGTTCATTTGCTAATGATGATTGAGGTTTCAGTCTCACTTAAAGGGTTGGACATAACAATTCCTTCATGCCGTTTGTGAAAGAATACATTTCTTCTTGATTTAATTGAATTGAGAGTAAAATGTAAAAATATGTGCACTTAAGTATAACGACTGAAGACAGCGGTGTGAACTTCAAAGACTTTTAGCGGTTTGAGTGATTATTGCTTGGGTATCTGAGCTTCTTTTGGACCGCGGCAAGAAAGAGTCACACCAAAAGTGAGATTGCCTGCGCAGATGTGGTATGTATAGGATTGCACATAACATTTCAATCAGCACAACAAAGGGCTTTTGCGATATCACGTGGAGAGCAATTTCTAAATAAATTCTAAATAACTGTCAAATCATATGAAATTGGGCATGACTGATTGCAGTTTGGAGAAACGTGTGAGGTGATGTACATCACATGTCAGCTGTGTTTTTTACTAAGGTGCCCTTTACATTTCCTGTTTAAGCAGCCACATTAATTTAACCGAAGCTGTGTTTGGTGGTTTTCTTTGTAATAAAGACTGTCAGAGAAGTGGAAGGGGTTTTGGAGAGGGAAGACCTCACCACTGGGCCGATCAAGTAGCGAGATTAGTTCTGACATTGGCCTATTTTTCCTCCTTGATGTCTATCGACTTCATTTTGCCTAAAGTAGGATATGATTATTAAAATTGCAACCATGAATGGTGAAAGTCATCTAACTTTCATGGTGGAGTGGATTAGGGTTCTGAAGGCCTCTTTGAAGAGCCGATCCCTGAGGCTTTCTCCAGCGGCCACAGCACATGGACAGGGAGGCCCTTTGTTTCAAAGTTGGCAAAAATGTCTGAGTCAATAAAAAAGAATGAAAGGATGAGGGTGATGATGGCCTTTCTGCCACATTTACTCAGTATTCTTTTTTTTCATGTTTTTCCAAAACTTTCTCTTTGTCTCTTTTTCTTCACATCCACAGATGACTTTCATAATTTGGGTTTCAATCTGATTTTCCTTGCAATCGTCTGAAAATCTGCTAGCATTTTGCACATTCTTCAATCAGCGGATCACTGAAGACATTTTCCGTCCCAGCTAAGACATCATTAAATGGCTGACAGACAATATTGACCTAACTGCATCCTTTGCATCCGCCTGTGCATATTGCATCTTTACAGGCTTACCTTTCAAATGCCTGTTGTCTCTTTGAGACATCCTGCCCCAGTGCTAATATACAACAAATGCAGGATGGGGGGGAAACATTTCAAGGCCAATAGTCTAGTCTCCGTGCATTAAAACAATGGGAAATTGTGAGCAGGACACATGTTACTGATACAGTTTTACAGAACAAACATGACTGCAAAAGCATCCAATTTCAGAAACCTTTTCAAGAAAATAGGTAAATTTGGAAGCCAATGCAACTTTATATTCTCCCATTATTTTCTACAGGGGCCTCGAAATATGTGAAGTTTCAGGAAGCAGAATAATAATGACTTGCAAGGAACACATTTCATTTCCCTTGCAATACACAATTCACTGGTTTGATTGTGCACTACATCTCCCTCTTTTGTTTGTATTTGTTGAGCAGCACATATGTAATATGTAGACAGGGTGATACAAGAACAGCTTGTTGTTGTAAATGTAAGATAAAATCAGGTTAACTTGCTAATTCAAGTGCATTTATTTGTGTTAACTTTACATGACAGTTACTAATAGCCTCCTACAGTGAAGTGCTGGGTGATTAGCTTGTTTGTAATGTTTCTAATTCAAGTTCATTCAGAGGACAAACTGGTCCAGGATGTGTTGGCTTGGGTGGTGGGGGTGAAGTGGGAAGTCTGAGGTGGTTGGCCACCGCAAAAGAGTAGGAAATATCTTTCGGTAAACCTAAAGTTGTCATATTTTGCTACATGTCTTCTTAATTGGTTAGCTAACGTGACGTTAGCCACCGGTACGTCCAGGAAGGTGTTTTTATAGAGTTGAGCGTGCTAGTGGCAGGTCAACATCGAATTGCAGTTAGGTTAGAGGAACGAGTTGGGCTGGTTAAACTAACTAACAACATGACAAAGTGGGCCCATCTGTGTGAAACACTAGTTTTAGCTTCAGGATTTTAATAAAGAAAACTCACCAATTAAATGTCTGTAGCCTACGATATTGATGGATAACAGATTAATCAGTAGAGGGTGCAGTACCAGATTTAAAGTCATTGCAACAACTGCTCTTCAGTTCACTCGTATGCTATAAAGTATACTGGATTATTTAAAGGTACACAAATAAAAGGTTAAATTGCTAGCTTTAAGGACTATAATGACAAAGTGGATTAATCTCCTTCTGCTCAATTATGGAAATCTCTGATATGTTGTCACTTTAGAGAAGTTGAGGCACTGCATTTGTGGGAGAAATTATATTTTTGTAAGAAAATAAGAGACCAATGAATCTTCTAGGGATCAATTGCAATCAGTTTAAAGATAATTGTTTGGTTCATTTACAACACCGTTGTTCGACACAACTGATCTGGTGACGAGATGAATGCTGTGTGGTGTCCTCGACCAATTATGCGATACTCATCGGCCTCCTCCTGATAGCCATTTAAATTCTTCAGCAATGACGTTAAATGGGAATTGAGTTTGGAAGAAACATGCTTAATTAAGAGAGTTCAAGTTTCCAAGCTCTAAAGCTGTTATCACTTGATACAGAACATTGTGCATAATAAGCAAATGAAAAGACTTTCAGAAAGAACCACGAGAAGTGGAGCCACAGCCTTTTCCTGAGTCCTTATTTGACTACTTTAAGAATGATGTCTTTGTCCACCGCGTTGCCCTCTTGCAGGAGAGCAACGAACACACCGTTCTAAAAACACAAGGCTCCGTGCCAGCTCCAGAGAAAGCCATTTGGACATCTAATAGCTGTGGACCAGGCCAGCTTAATGTAAGCCTTATTGTGAATACCAGATGTAATGACAGCCAATCCAAATACAGCCTGTAAGCCATTACGGGACGGACAAGAGGAACACATTATGTATTGCACTATGTCAGCCTGACAGCGTCTGAACAATGCAGCATGAAAAAGTTTCCACCCTGTTAATGTGACTCCGGGGGGACTAGAGGAACCGTAGGGCAGTTATACGTCCCAAATGCCACAGATTGTGCCTTTGAAGGCCGGCAACAAGCCTCAAAAGCCCTATCCTCAATCTTAACGTAAACACAGATAAAAGATTGGAAACATTTATTTGGATTTAGCTCTTCATGGTCGACAATGCCGTTTGATGCGTCTGAAAGCTTGTGTCAATAATTACGAGAAAGGTGAAATAGCAGTAACGTAACTTTGTCATGCATCAAACTTTTCAGAAAATGCAACTTGAATGGTCAATTAGTTCCAGCTCAGAAGCTTTACTAGGTACCATGTGTTTTGGGGCGCGGGGGGCAAAGTGCAAACAGGTAGAGCTGATTGTGTTGGTCAGTATGAATGACACCGACACGCATGACGGAAATTGGCGGAAAATGTGCGATCTATGATTGAGGCCAATTTCCCAAATTTCCCACTTGGCCAACACCAAGTGTACATGGGGACACCAGCCTCACTATTAACTAAATTGTAGCCATATTTTGTCAAGATATGAGTTATGTGAGGAAAACGTTAACACAAATCAAGTAGCTGTAGAGCCTCAAACATTATTCTTATGTTTCTCGTGTGAAATACATTCCAAAGCATTTAAAAATCTCTTGAATGTTTGTCTTTAGATACAGACTGTGAGATCCCCAACCTCTTGACACTTTATAACTAATTGTTAATCAGGATTACAGGGACTATCTCATTACACAAGACGACTGGTGAGGGAGGGAGAGAATTCATCACTTAATGCTTCTTTTCTCGTTTTCAAGGCACTTTATTCTCCTGGAGGCTTGTCCGACAACTTGGCTCACAGGACAGGATCTTTGCGCTTATCTAGAATAATTTCACGGCTGAAAAAAAAAAAAAAGTATCATTAATACCCAACACACTCTTGTTTCAGTCCCTCTTGTGAATGCTCACTTTTCTAAGCCCAGGTCTGCTTAGGCCATTACAGCTGGCCCGAACGTTTTGCCAAGCACCAGCTGGTTTCTTGACGGAAAGATTCAGGATCTATAAATACTTTAATGCACCTATGACAGACATCCACATATGAATTAAATACATTAAAATGGTGCAACTAGAAAAAATGTATGAAAAGATTTTTAAAAAAACCACAGTACTTCTTTTATGTGAGGTTATTTTATTCATGGTGGATGCGTTAGTTTTCAAGGCTTCAGCTGTGGATCATGGTTCAGGTTGAGAGGCTTGTCGATGGTTTTGGAGAACTGGGGGAGGGGAAGGCACCAGATCGGTCAGGGAAATGTGGGGTGAGGTTGCCCCAAATTTATGATTTATGGTCAGTTTCTCCATTTAATGATATTGTTCAGAAACAGATCTGGACAATTACATGGATGCAGAAATTACACGAGGCACACTCCAATCAAGTTTTCAGCCCACTTTGACTATTTCTTAAATCACATTAATAAAATATTAATGTGTGACAACAACTCACTGCCATGCAGATAAATTATCTGACTGCTCAGGTAATTTTTTTAACTTTATTTTAAGAAAACGTCATATTAACTCTAGTCCAACATTAGATGATGGCAGTGGATAACTTTCATTGGAAGATAAATCAAGAGCTCCAACATGCGTTTCACTTTTTCATCCAGCTCTGTTTCGAAGAGGACTAGGAACTGAAGCCAAGACGGCATTTAAGGGCAACTTCACCCCCGAGAGCGCGGAGGTATCCTGTTGCTGAGGGTGAGTGGGGGCAGTGTGGCAGAGGGATCATGTGATCACAGTGGGACCAGTGCGTCCAGTCTTCTCTTGGAGCTGCGAGACCTTCAGGGCGATGTCTACCAGGGGAGCCAGCATCACCTGCACAAAGAGGCAAGAAAACCACACAGAACACATAATTAGCATTAAAAAGTGCACTAAACGTGCTGCTTTTTGTCATACAGATGTTTATGGGCTTAATGAAATAAATGCCCCAACCCATGTTTTAAAAACAAATGACGTGATAGAATTTCTTGCAATAATATGATCAAGTTCATACGTTTTTTCCTTTTTGCTTTTTCCCCACTGGCTGGAGAGACGCCCACAAAGCTCAGATGTTTGTACGCTAATATGGTTAGCTTAGCTTAGCCCAACGACTAGATTACGACATTAATCACTATTTAAACTCTGTCAAAAGATAACAAAATCCACCTATCAACACATCTAAACTCACTGATTAACACATAAATAATGTGTTTCGTCTAATAAACAATTTCTTGACCGGACACAGTGACAGTAGAAACCGCTAAGTAACTGCACTTGGCCAAGAAAACCCACATGCAAACATGCAAACTCCACACAGGGCTATGCAGCCTGGGATTCAAACCCACGTCCCTTTGTGAGGCGACAGTGCCTGCCACCACACCCCTGTGCAGCCCTGATTTAAATCCTTCTGACTTTACACAATATAATGAACAAATTTCAAACACCAAAGTGAACCAAGAGAGAGCGGAATATTCTGGATTCACAAAACAACTGCTGTATCTTCAAACGCTGCTCCTATCTTTAGTGAACGCTGTTGGTTTGTAAATCACACCAACTGAACCACTAACCCACTGGCCATTTATCTGTCAAGATAAGATTCTGAGGCAGTATGTTTCTGCTTATCTGTTCACTCACTTTTTTTGGTCTCGTCTTGCTTTCTTGTTCTACATCACATCCCTGTCCTCACCAGTCAAAACGACTTCAATGAGGTGTCTCGTTGCAACTCACACCATTTATTTTTCCCCTTGTCTTCAGGCCCTGATAAGCTGCCATAACTCAAGACTTGGCCAAACACCTCCATCATCATGTTGAATACACGCTCTGGAACTTGTTTTTGGAGAGCTCCACCCAAAGCCAGCGGGCTGTCCAGCAGTTTACACATCATTCTGGCCCGCCTGAAGGGTTCTGGGGCCAATGCGAGTTAACCTATGACCGCCATAACCTAGCTGGGGTGTCAAACTATATTAATATCCGCATTGCCTCTTTTTGTTTTCTGTGAATTCTCATATACAAAAATATTCAAGAGAAAAGACAAATGTATGCTGGTGTCATGAATGTTTATTTTTCTATCTGATGAATTCATTGTCAAGTCTCTCTCTCTCAATGGATCTAGCTGGATGGGATTATTCCTTATTGTCCTGACCTGTGGATCTTGGTAAATCTTCTGGGGGTCCTTCTCATAGCTGTCTATGTAGAGCCTGATGGTTGCTCCAGCGCTGCCTGTACCGCTGAGACGGAAAATGATCCTAGAACCATCAGAGAAGATCATCCTGAGTCCCTGAAAGAGAAACAGAGAAAGACAGGGGAGAGATTGTGATTAATGAACATGCACAGTAACTGGAAAACATATGGAGGTAGAATTATGAGGTGCAATAACACTGCTGCATACTGCTTATAGACTTCCATTGAAGTAGTGGACTACATCTGCTGATTGATGGAAAACTGGCCAAACACAGAATACAATATTATTGCGCTCTGCCTCTCACCTGGTTTTTGGACACACTTCCGTCCACAGGGTCTGTGTAGGCAAAGTTGTCAGAGACAGCCACCTCATAAGTCTTATCACCCGATGAGAACTTCTTTCCTACGAAGGATGGGTCGAACATTGCCGTCTCCAGATCCTTGATCATCTTATTGGCAGCGTCTGAGTCGACCTCCTCATAGTCGTACCTGGATGTGAAGTTGGACTATGTTGATGCAAAAATATAATCTGGTGTCTAACTTTTAGGTGAAACAATAATAACTTTGACTTTGTTTTAAAAGGGATAGGAGTGAGGGTCCTTTCAAGTTCTTATTTTTTTAAGATTATGCTTATCTGTAAAGTTTGTGGGGAGAATATGATTTGGTGACAATAATCACAGAAATGCATGAAACCAACAAAAAGTGTTCACAAAAAATACCTCGATAAATTGACTGTTTCAGGTCTTTTGTGTGCTGTAGTTCTCATATCACCACAAGAGAGTGCCAGAGTATCATTTGAGCAACCACTATCCCCACATCCTCCCATTATGTGTTATTACAAACTTTAAACCAAACAAAGTCCCGGAACCAACAAAGATTTTTTTTTTAAAGAAAAAAGTGACATATTCCTATTTGTAACTGAAGCTCACATTTCCTAAACCACTCTCCAGAGATCATTCCTGACCTGGTGAAGAAGTTCCTGCCAAACTTCTGCCAGTGATCCTTCATGATCTCTTCCACACTCTGTTTCCTGGCAGCTAAAATTGACAACCATGCAAGCACTGCCCACAAGCCATCCTTCTCACGGATATGATCGGAGCCTGGTCGGTTAGCAGAGGGAGAAAAGAGAGGATGAGAGATTGAGTGAGTAAGAGGGTGCTGCTTTCATTTACTGGAGTTCTGGCCCCATAAATATGATGACATTCAATCACCTGTGCCGAAGCTCTCCTCTCCACACAATGAAAGTTTTCCAGCATCCATCAGATTACCGAAGAACTTCCAGCCAGTTGGAGTCTCGTACAGCTGCATCTGCAGAGCTTTAGCTACACTGGAACAGATTAAAACACACAATAAAAGACATAAGAAAAAGATGTCTGTAACTGATGCGAATTATGCACCTTTTCAGTTTATCAAATAAAGAAAACGTTATAATTAGCCGTTATATGTAGTTATTACTTGTCCAGGGCTCCGCTGGTGGGCATACTGCGGGCCAGGCCTTTGACCCCAGTCTTCTGGAAGTATGGGATGCTGGTAATGTTGGCAGCGATGACAGCCACAGAGTCTGAGGGGTTCACGAAAAAGCCGTGTTTACCCAGCACCATGTTACGGTCCTGAAAGAGGGACACAAACAGGGGTCAATAGAAACAAACAGCAGACAATTTGTGACATTTATGAAGTAGTTTCCTGAGCTGAAGTAAATACTTGTTAATTTGCAAAAGGGAAGTTGAGTGACAAGACTTCTGAAGTTTTCTTTTGGAAGTAATTAGATCACTATGGATGGTGTGTTATGACTACATAAAGGGGCATGTGTGAAACTTTCCTCAAAGCGGTAACTCTATAAACTAAATCCATTTTCCACAAATATGTATTGCATCTTTATGAGTTCTGAAAGTAGCAGAAAGATGACAAATTGACTACGTGATATGGCTTTAGGATTTCTTCATTTTTTTAGTAGTTCAACAATTTTACAACTCTGCTGTCACCGCTACCCAATATACTGTATGATTAAACTGCTGCAAAATAATCTTCCCTGACTTACACCATCACCATCAAAGGCCGCGCCAAAATCATATTCTCCTTCTTTCATGGTGTTGACCAGGTCGGCAGCGTAGGTCAAGTTGGGGTCAGGGTGGTGGCCCCCAAAGTCCTCCTGGGGAACACAGTTGACTGCTGAGTTGGCAGGAGAACCCAGCTCTTCACAGACTATCTTCTTCACATAAGGACCAACCACTGGAAGGAGAGAGAGACTCTTTAAAAAAGGCACTAATACACTGTGCTAAAAGTGTATATGGAGTACTCCTAAAGAATAAACCACATAACTTACTATCTGTGATAAGCTGGTGATTTTTGCTATACATAGAAAGGAACCCCTAAGTTACCCAGGTTCTGCCGTCAAATATTTAGGACCAATACTAGCCTTTGCAATCTATTTGGTCTCACAAAAGTCTGAAGCTGTGCCGTTTCCTACCTCCGTGCATTGCATCCAGGCGGACGTTGATGTGATTGGCTCCGGAGAGAAGCTCCTTCAGTGCAGCAAAGTTAAAGATTTCCCTGAGCATCTCAGCGTAGGCCTCCACAGAGTCCACAATCTCCACTGAGACAAACAAAGAGGAAACAGAGCACAATAAAGATACAGATGTTAAGATAACGACACTGCATGGCTACCTAAGTTTCCTCACAAACTGGTCAAACTAGTTTAATGGACTTTTAATGGATTTCACATGTCACCAACTGCATTCATTCATTTTTTCAGATGAAGATCATGTTTAAGAGCAGTGCAGAAACAGTCTGTCAACAAGGCAAACCAACAGGTCGCTGTTAATAAACAAATGATCTTTCAGGTGACCTCAGAGTTCTGCTCTCTATGCCACTACACCTGTGAAGGGCTTGAAAGTGTCCACTTCAAAGATCTGCTTTCCGATCTTGGAAAGATCCGCTTTCAGCTCTGGGCAGATCTGATACTCCTGCAGGGTTTTGCTGATCTCAAATATTTTGTTTGTGATGCCCTCTGGAGCAGGTCCTGTGGACAAAGTCAAGGGTTGTTAGATATTATGAGCTGAAAGATATACTGTGGAAAATACAGATGATGTGGCAATACAACTTTACCCAATAACATGGATATTTCTCATTGATTGCAGTGAAATACATTATCGGGTCTGTAAACTCATGTGACAACTGAAGTTCACTAGAACGCACACAATGCAGTCTCCACTCACCTCCACTGGAGATGTTGTACTTAATGCCGAAGTCTCCATTGGGGCCTCCGGGGTTGTGGCTGGCTGTGAGGATAATGCCACCCACTGCCTTTACCTTGCGGATCACACAGGAGACTGCTGGGGTGGACATGATGCCATTCTGACCGATCACCAGATGACCAATCTGCAGGAGGGAACATAATGCACAGGGACACATAAACAAATGCAAACACACAGGTAAGGAGAGTAAGTTGAAGCGCAGGAAAATGCTTAGTGTCAGGGAACTGAACCTCTCTCATTCCATTCTTTGATTTCAGTCAGGTATACAAGGGTAAACAAAAGAACTGGTGTGCTTAACTCAAATGTCTTTACAGTATAATAGGTGCCAATCCAAAAATCACACAGTAGGAAAGTATGTAATACTTGGCTCTGACTAAAGGATATTTACACAAGGCGCTGCAATAATAAGGCTAGGAGGAATCATTGAGGATCCAAACCACCCGACTAACAGGCCTTTCTCCCTGTTGAGGTTGAGAAGAAGGTACCGGATGCACCAGGCCAGCACCCTCAGGCCACTATGATGAATGAGGTCACTGCCTAAGAACTACACATTTATTACTTTTCTATTTAAAACTCTTGTTAATGCACAAAAGAAACTGGCAGGATTACATGTCACTGGCACTGCAGCTTATACATGTGACAAATAGCATGTCTTGATTGACCTATTTTGTAGGTTAAATTGAAAAACTACTAAAGGTTAAGGCACAACTGGCAAGAGATTACATAATAGTAGAATAAGTATATATTGTAGATAAGAATTAAAAAAAAAAAAAAAGTGTCACTCTCTCCCTCCAGGACTTCCCTTTTAAAACAACATATGAACAGATGTGCCCCAGCCTGTGCACCTTTGGCAATGCCTGTTTCTCCACTGCTTCATTTCAACATCAACCACTTGAGGAGAAAAAATGAAAAAAAAAAACAACGTTGCCTAACTTCAACCTGCTGGCATCACTGACAAACCCTGCATTTACTAATACTTGCTCTGCACAGAGAGGGTGGCCATCTCCTGAGAGAGGTCACAGGTTCAGTCCAGACAGCAAATGTCCTGTGCAAACACGACGAGACTCCCTTATGCCTGCAGATAAATGCATTATACTTGGGATACAGACATCCGATGGAAAAATGCTTAAACATTAAATAAAAGGCTATGTACTGTTTTCCCACGTATGCTCCAGACATTTGTAGGACAACGTGACTGGCTGCACGTTGCATGCCACGCCCCCTCTTGGCACAAAACGTTTCGGTGCCCTCAGTGGAGGCGGGCCGGCCAGTGGGTCTCTGTATGGCTCGTTACCCTTTAGTTTCTCCTTAAGACCACCGCGGCATCGCAGGCGGATGTTATTGGCCCCGTTTGACACAACGTGAACACTGACTGAAGGAGTAGTAGTTTAATACCAAAGAATAGCGAGTGACATTAGTGCTCCAGCAGGTGTCCGTGTCGTGCCAAGTGAATTGAAGTGAAGCTTGCGAGAGTTGTCGCCTGTTAGTTGTCTGAAGGCCAGCTTTTAATTCATTTTAACAGTGCACATCTTCAAAGTTGACTAAATACGTTTTAACCTTGAGCAAACAAATTCATTAAATTTAGCTAAGGTTAGCTGTGACTGCTTTACTGTCGTATCTTCAGCTGAATATAGAAGGCATGTTGTGACTTTGCATATCGTTAGAAATAACGTATCGTAGCCGTTAGCTGGGTAGCTGAGCTCCAGAGGACAACAGTGTAGTAAGTTACAGGTCAACTAACGCCGTTGTACCGCAGTACTGCACGTCAGTGAAGACTAGCCTGTCAGCTAGCGTTAGCTCGACGTGAACGTTACACACAACACGTCCTGCTCCCACTGACCCCGTTAGCGGCGGCGATCTGAACGATCAGCTGAATGGCTTCTTTCATGAAGAACCTGCCATCTCCTCCCACCACCACGGTGGCAGCCTGCCGCTCCGCGGGCTCGATGACAGCGAGGGTGCTCTGGATGAAGTTCTCCGCATAGTGCTGGTTCTGTTGGAACACCGTCACCCTCTTCCTCAGGCCGCTCGTCCCCGGCTTCTGGTCCGTGTACGGCTTGGTCTTCACTGTCGTTACTTTCACCATGTTTGACCCCAGTGATCCGCAATCTGGACAGATGAAGATGCGACTGCTGCTGCGGCGGAGCAGCCGCATGTGCACGTCTTCGTAGACCCGCCTCCTCCGTTTAAAGGGCCAGTAGAGGTGTTCACACTCAACAAACATGAGTGTTTCATAGATAATTGTAGTTTGTGGTAGTTTAAAAAAAAAAAACATATTTGGGTAGTGCATCATACATGCTTCATATGGATATATAACGTAGATGGCTATGTACAGTAAATCAATAAATCCTAATTTGGCCGTGTGGTAACCTATATAATGGAGCTTAATGCCCCCCTTGACACCCTACCTTCAGATGTTTTTTTTCAACCATTTTTTGCCTATAATTGATGAGAAACGGAGACGGTAGAGAAGCCCTCTAATTCATTTGAATGAGGCCAGTCAGTCAAAGTGACAGGGGTGCAACTACATAGGGCTACTGCAAAATATATAAACAAAGTGCAAGTTCACAATACTGCAATCAGATACACGCATGAATCTACACGTTCATACATTCATGTACACACAACATCACAGACTCTTTCATCCTCATAGATACGCTAAAGTGTAGCGGCAAGACAACAATGTTTGCAGGACCTCAATACAACTTCATCCCCGCAACACACTGCGATGGCCAATTAATTACATGCAAGTTCTTGGTAAATACATTTGTATCATGCAAAACCTATTTCTAACATTTAGCTTGCAGTGATCAAGAAGAAGATGCAACGTGACATTGCAGTCTTTATCTCCAGATATGAATGCAACAGTTTCCTGGTGTAGGATCTATGAAGCTTCACATTTATTCATGCTTGAGTGGACTTTTGCAACCTTAAGGTCAAGTCCCATGGGTCCCATGGACTTGACCTTAAAGTTGCAAAAGTTGGTGTCCAAGATTTTACACAAACTTGAACATCTGAATATGAAGTAAATAAATAATGAATACTCTAATAATACAAGTTAAATATCACAAAACTACCCTTAGAAATACTCAGAGAGAAATGTATTGCCATACTGGGCTATATTTGAGTAAAAGGGTGAATAACACATGGGGAATATTGTGAAATAGTCCACTTCAGGCCACTGTTGTTTGCCTGTTGCATCAGTGTGTGTCTGATTATCATAAGCAGAACAAAGTTTAACATCAGAGCTACCATGATGAAAGTGGGGGTGGGGTGTGTGAAGGTTGTTTATTAACCAAGATATCTAGCTGTATGTACAAACATATATGTAGTCGACATACTCTCAGTTCTATCAAACTATAGCAATAGTTAAAATCTACATCTCATTGCCAGGTGACCAATTACCTGTTGTCGTTTTTCTTTGCCACTGTTGATTTACTGGCATTATTTTAATCTTAGAAAATCATGAAAATTAAATTATACACTGTAAAACATCACAGCCCTGTTTAGTTACTTCCACTTACTACTTCTCTTTAACTCAAAGAGCTCTGATAAGTTTTAGCTTTTGAACTTAACTGTTCAAGTTAAACGTAGTTAAACTTACAGTAATGCGTTGTGTTGACTTCTTTGAAATTTGTTCAAGTTAATTCAACTTGGCTCTTTAAGTTGTCAGTAAAAAAAACAAAAGACTGAAAAAAGGCGGGAGTGGGGGGATAAAAGAACAAATGTTGTCATGTTTGAGTTTTAGGGAAACTGTCTTTTTTAAAACCATGGCCAGGTTGAAGCCTAGCCATAATCTACTGGATAAACGCTGCAGATAAGTCAAATACTTAAATTCCAATGAAAATATCAGCATTTTGTGGTAAACAAGAAAGGACTACTTCCACCGGCGGAGGGAGTCTATTAACCTGACAACCTCCAGTGAATCGAGGCGGAGCAATTCACCGTTACCTTCCACCTGCATCAAGTAGAGCGGACTGAACAGAGCTGAGGATTCCTCTCGCTTTGCTTCGGCACATGAAGGTGAGTTTAAATTATGACTTTAATTAATTTTCTTAATTAATAGCATGGGTAACGTTAGTAATGTAACTGTAAATGTAATGTGCTTTTCAATGGTCTGGAAAGGCTAACTGTGTGGCTTTAATATTCAGCTAGCTTAACAATTTCCCTTAATAGTTTTTCCCATGAACTTCTAAGACAAATGGTTGACCTATTTTATTTGTCCTGCAGTTGATAAAACTTAATTAATGTAGAACTAGAAGCTATTGGTTCATTTTCTTAAGTGACCGCAATTTTCTTTCATTACCCGCCAACTAGCTTGTTAGGTTAACTAGCTTGTTAGGTTAGCCAGCTAGCTAGCGCGTGCTAGCTAACCTAACACGAGCATCCACGAACATTAAGCAGGCTATAGAGTCATGGCTGAGGGATTCACATTGAAGGCTGAGTCAGTGCCCATGCTTTGCTTGCTCTTTGTCAGTGGGCAAAATGTATTTATTAATGGGTTGATATTTAGTTTGTATGCCAGTAATTACTTGTATTAATGCGAGCCGCCTGGTGCATGTTTGCACCCACACAGCAGACAGCATTTAGAAATGTAAAAGATTGATAATTGAAGCATAAAGTAAATGCACGTTATATTTATAATAAATACAAATATATGTGGGTTTTATTTGTCTGAAACTCATTTCACTAAATAAGGCAATTCTTTTGTTTTTTTTTATTTACAGATGTCATCAAGAATGTCCAGTACTTGACGTGGAAATGTAAGTTTTGTGAATTCCCCTCTAATTGACAAAGAAGAATAATCCAGCATTATAAATATCATCATGGACATCATCATCGGTGGTGTTTAGGACTCAAGTTAGGATTATACCTTTGGTATTGCATTCATCTACCCTTATCTGTTTTTCCTAGGATGCAAACCAAAACCGAAGAACAGCTGCCCTGCCTGGTCTTCCATGCTATCTTTCAAAGGATCCCTCTGACAATATCCGGATGTGTGATGTAAGACACTGTATTTACACATTTACTACACTCAATGGTTGTAATGTGACAATGGTAACATGTTTTGTGTTCATTAGTTTTATTACCCCTAGCCACACTATTTTTTACAGAGATTTTGTATAATTACAAACTGTCTTTTCATTAGTCTCCTTTACCTTTTTTTTTGTTTTAGAGATTTTTAATAAGGATTCTCCAAACATTGAACTAGTACTATTTTGGAGATGTCTGTTAAGAATGTCTTTATATGTCTCCAGGTCCTTTGACAGTCTTCGATGTGGCCGAAGTAGCAGAGAAGATCATCCAACACGAGCTGAGAGACGTACCACAGGCTTTGCCATGTTGATGGCCACAATCTACTGCCTTAACCTGGAGTGCCCCCGTAATATGAACGACACCTTTGAGTTCCTTCATGAACATTAAACCGGACCAGTGCTCAGCAAGATTCCATGGGCTCAGAAGCAAACTGCTCAGATAAATGGTAAATGGACTGTATATTTGATATCTCTCTTCAAGTCTTCCTACCACTCAAAGCTTTAATGCTACATGTCATCATTCACCCATTCACACCCACTCACACACTGATGGGAGGAGCTACCATGCAAGGTACCACCTGCCCATCACTAACTAACATTCACACAAGAGAGGTCAAGAGTCTTGCCCAAGGACACATCGACATGGACTAGCGGAGCCGGGGATCGAACCACCGATCCTCTGATTGAAGGACATCCTTGTTCTACCACTGAACCACAATTGCCCCAGATTATAATAATAATTATAAATATAGCCAGTAAAACAATTAGAGCACATATCAAAGTCAAGCTTTAGACTAAAACTCTTCTAAACTGTAGATTGGTTGTTTTGACACGTAACACCTTTTGTGGGGCTGTTAGGATTGTGTTTTAGAAATTAAACATATAATACATTTTTATAAAAATGTATTATATAGATTTTATAAAGTTCTCAGTATCCCACATATTGCCTCTTCACAGCCACACTACCTTATCTCCAGCTGTCTCTAATTATATGTTTCCCTTTTTTGAAAGTATGCAATTAAGTTGTGTGTATCCATTTTTTGGGGTGTTTACAATGTTCTTATGTTTATATTGAAAACGTATGAACTTGTTGTAATTATCTCTCATTTGTCATTGTACAACCACACATACTGTCAGTGTCTGTCAGAGTGCCTCCACTTGTATGTGGGAAGCATGTATTTAACACATGTATATTTGGGTGTGTTGAGATGTACTGTATATTTTCTTCCAATAAATGTTATATATTTTTAACAGAATCAAGAATTATTGGTCATTTCGTTTTTATAAAGCAAGCACACTTTCAATTATCAGTCAAAATAACATTTAAATGCAAGTTGAAACAAATTTGTGATGTAAATCATCTTAACTTAAAATGGCAAGTTGTACAAGTTATTTTAACTTGGTGGATCAAGTTTAAACAACAAGGGACTAAAAGTTCACTCAACTCTGACAACTTGACTCATCATGTTGAGACAACTAGCTCGTTGTAGTTGCATCAACCTTATGAACTTACATTTCCTAGTTGAATCAAAGGAAATTTTTAAGTTGAGTGAAATCGCTTTTTCAAGGCAGCAGGCGAACTTTCGTTTGTAAGTTGAACTGGCCTGAAATGTTTTACAGTGTAGTGAAATAAAAGTTCTGCAACAAAATTTCAGCATGCATTAAAAAGTGAAATACACACAAAAAACTATATAATCATTTTATATGCAGAATGACAAATTGACTCAACCCCTGAACCCAGACTGTCCTGAGCAGTGAAGTGTTACTAAACCTCTGTGTTGGTAAAGGAAGAGCAGACAGGGGCTTAAATACATCTCACATGTCATATGACATTTACCTAGCTGGCTCTACGGTTTCAGAAGAGAAAGTCAAAGGGCAAATAATGGCCAGTGAGTTATAAATAGGAGGTCAAGACTGCTCTCAACTGGAAAGGCCAAGGGCAAATTAAGTTTTGACCTGAGCGCAATGCAAAGGAATGCATTTCACTGCCAACCCAAATCCCCTCAGCCTCGTACTGTATAAAGTATGTAGAGTGGTGACAAATGGCTGCACAGTAATATGCAGACAGAAACAGACTGCAAGCACAATAACTAAGATGCAATCCTTCATTTAAATTTAAAAAGAACATTCAGGAAGCATTGATTTAGTTATCAGCAGGTCTAAATATGTCTGGTTACAACCAGGTGTAAGGGTCTGAGGGGAATGTATCTACATACATTCCAGCCAGAAGGCTCCACCCACTCCTCGTCAGGAGAGCATTGAGATCAGGTGTGGGAAGAGACACACCTGATCCTGATCTCCTCATCAGTGAGGTGGACAAAAGCCCAGGAGAGGACCCGAGCAGAGAGACATGCTACGAAAGGAGAAGAGAGGCGTCGCCTCTTTATGAAGGAGAGTAAGTCGGCTGAAGTCAGCTGATATACTTTAGTTTGGGTAGTTAAATTACAAACCTTTAAAACCTGCAGAACTGACTCTGCCTGTGATTGCTGTTTTGGAGGAGAGCTGAAAGAAATCCAGGTTTCCAATTGATACAAATCTACTGGGACGGTCATCCAAACCTGCCTGATTACAGGGACACAGTGAAATGTCATCTGCAGAGCATCTGCCTGTAATTCTTTTCTATTTTCTGTTGAAACAAAATGTTGATGTTGGGCATAATCAAGGGTTGCAACCAAAGACATATCGACAAATGATATCTGTGATAGGAATATTTTAATAATTATATTTACATCTACATGACAAATGGGATCAAATGTAAATAAAATATATAAAAAAGTAAATATATAGAAACACAATTAAATTAAATATTGGCCACTTTGTTTTGGCCCATATTACATGACTGTATACAGTGATGTGAAAAAGCAGCCTTAAATGTCAAAATCATCTTTCATTTAATTATGATTGAAGAGTGTGGTGATGCATAAGACAAACATGTACAGAATATATGTATGGTAAATAGCAATCTATATTAAAAACAATTTCTATGGCTACAACTAAATGTATATTGATGTTACATAGTATAGTAACAGTACAGCATCAGACACAACAGTAGACTTATTTAGAAAAGTTGTTTGAAAATAACTGACAATTGACAATAGCCATCATTTAAAGAATCAATTTAGCAATTTAGTCCTTGATCTATACACAACAGAATTTTGAAATCCTCTTCATTATGTTACTGTTACTGCTGTTACAACCATTATCATTTGCATATGACTAGAGTGACCATCTTTAGCTGCCATCGATGGTTCACGCCTCTGATGCATCGAGTCACTGAGCTTCTGAAACAGCGTTCTTGCTGCTGGGCCTGATCAAGCTGCTGGCTACAAGCAGCCAGAGGGCCTCAGCTCCTGGTGTCCGGCATACAAGACTCTATTAAACATGGGGCTTCTATAAGCTGAAAGGATCAGGCCGTGTTCGTTCTGGACCTGCAATACACATTTGGTCCGACAACACTGTTCATATTATATATAGATATAGAACAGTTTCTATGTGTTATGGACTCTATATATTAGGGATGCAACGATACCACTTTTTACAAACCGATACGAGTACGAGTATTTTTATTTGTGTACTTGCCGACACCGAGTACCGATACCGATACTTCTTAGATTTGGTCTCCATGAAAGTGCAATTAATTTGGAGGCAGATTTTATTTTATCCTCTGCAGATTATGTCAAGCCTATAGTACAAAATTAACAGAAGGCTATCCCAAGCTTTAAACTTCTTGTGGAAGTCCCTCTAATGTCGGACCATAAAACGCCCCCGTGTCCGGGTTCATAATGTAAGCGATAATATTAGGGATCGAGCAATTATATAGGAAGCTGTGTTCCAAGTTATGTTTCCGGTGCTTTTATTGTGGAGGGAGAAACGGAAAGGAAAAGGAGTGGAATTGTGGGATATAGGTAGGACAACAAATCTTTTTCTCCACAAAGCGCGACCAGTTTGTTGTAGTGAAATACTGTTGAGTGGTATCGGTTCTTGGTATCGGCAATTGAAATCGATACGAGTATTTTAACGCAGTATCGACCCCTACTATATATCGGTGCATCCCTACTATATATCTCTATCTGTGCACATCACTAGTGTAGTTGAGTGATTGATGGCAGTGCAGCTTTACGTGCAGGGCAGTATGGTCTCTACACAGTTGTAGGTCCAATCTTGTCTCTCATTGATGGGCAGAATGTGTTGGCACACCTAGAATACATAGAACACAAGATCTTTGTGTTAGTATCCAAAACACCCTGTAGTAATGTCACTACATGTTATCACCATATCAATTACAATAAAAGGATTTTCATATTTAGAATGAACATTTGAATGTTGTAGAATGAAACGATTTCAAAGTCATGATTTGTTCTTGTTATGATGAGGTTACAAGGTTCATTTATTGCAATAATAAAAACCAAGACAGGGCTTTCACTTCGTACCATCTTAGTCCTGGCTGGCACCTCGACTGCGAACACGCTCAAGCCTCTGCTGCTGCAGCAGTTCCTGCTCTGCTCATTGTTTACGTGGACAGTCACTTTCTGGTTGGTCTGCAACACAAAGGGCATTGGCTCATTGAACGCAAGCAAAGGTCAAAATGCAGTAACAGATTGTGAAGCCCACTGAGGAAAATGAGCAATTCATGATTATGGGCTATATAAACAAAAATGACTTGACTAGACTGGTCGCTTCAGTAATCAGCTTTCTCAACACAACGTCACCAAGTGGATATTGGCTACAACAGCTCATTCAACAGACATAATGTAGATATATAATTACTTTAGCACTATAAAGTCTAAAACGGCCTATTTGTATTATTACAAATAAAAACGGATGATTGTGCTTTATCAATATAAAACTATAAATGAACAGATGACCTTATGCTGATGACAGAAAAATATACATCTTGCTATGCTTGGACACAACACAACTGTAGAGTATGTGGGTATTGGATGTGTTTACAAGTACTGCTCCCCACTCATAAACCCTCAAGGTTGTTGATGTCACTATTGGTGAATTGTAAGACCATGAGTAAGGATAAAAAACAAAGGACTCAACACTCTCATGAAGAAGAGGTAATCTGTGTACAAATGTAACCATTTCCCTGTTCAGTAGTTCCTTTGTATCACCCGGTCATTCTTTCTGAGTAGCTCCTGTTGCTATGAGAGTCAATACGATAGCTGCATATCAATTACACACAATCAGCGGCAAAGACCTCTGCAACGATACACCGTGGGCAGAGCGTGTTAAACAGCCCAGGAAAGTGTTGTTAATATAAATAACGTACTCTTTATACAATATACAAACACTCGGATTCTCTGTGCTTTGAGTAACACTGATTATAATTTGGTAAGTAATCATTATTATATATGTCCTTGCTTATTGTTTTTTTCCCTTGATAATTAGCACCTCATCAATTTATGAAATAGCTTATTCACTTATGGTCTTCACTCATTCAAGGTTGGACTATCATCCCCCTAGTGGCCACCAGGACACATGGCAATTTGACAATCACACTGAACCAGAAACATTACTCTTCAGATCATCACTCCCACACAAGGTTCGTTGTCTACCTTGTTGGCTATGAGGGAGGAGATCCTGTGTTCTCCTCGGTAGGTGTAGATGAAGACGTTGTCTTGTCCTCTCAGTGCTTTGGCCCCTGTCCTGGCTGTGATGGACTTCTGGAGAGCCTGGTTCTGAAGCTTGGGCCCTGAGTCCATACTGAGTGGCTGGATGGATGGCTGAGTGCCTTCACAGTGTACATCTATCTGGAATGGACAAGCCTGACAGTGGGAGGTAGAGGAGTTAATTGATTAAAACAATTAGTAGGATGGCCGTGTTTCTCTCTGTATGTGTGTGCATTACAGCCAGTGCTTTTGCACTCTGAGGCTTTGGTCATGGAAATCAAGTGAAAGAAGCACGGAATTGAGAGTCAATTCAGTAGCTGGTTGTGCAGAGGTTAAAATGTATTTTCTTATCAAAAGTAAAATAAAAGCCCTGAATTAGGGCTATGTCATGCCATTTAAAAACTGATTGTAATTGCATTTGATTGCTTTAAGGGAGAACAGATGTGTAAACCTACATCTACTAGCTCCAGCATGCGGTTGAAGCCCATGGCTTCCAGGGTGACCCACAAGTCTGCAGGGTCTCCATTTTTCTCTGTGGCCTCCATCAGGTTGAGCTCCATGAAGCCCTGCTGTGTCAGCTGATTCTTCCTCATATCAAAGTTCTCTGCACGCCCAAGGAAAAATTATGAGAGACATAATGGACACATTTTACATAAATGTAACACTGTGTATTAGTGCCATAATGAGAAGGAGTACCTTTGCAGACAGCCCAGGAATCTTTGTCACATTTCTCTCCGCTGGTCCTCAGCTCAAAGAAATTGTACTCCTCCAGACTGAGCAAACCATTGCCGTCCAGGTCTATCACCTGAAATATGTCAGACAGCACCTCCCTGTGGCACAGAGGGAGCAACACAGAGACGCGTCATAGGGACAGCATCAATTCATTCACTTGTCCATCTTTCCACTACTGTATCCATCAATTAGACTGCTGTGGTGGCAACAGATAGAGAACGGCAGTCCAGATTTAGGTGATTCAAATCATAGACTAGACTGTGTTTTACAATGCTGACATTACTACTTTATACATTAAATCTCAATTGTTGGACATTAGCTTATGGCTGGTGACATTTGATCAAACTTCACTATGTGTTGTGATGTTATTCAACTGATAGCACAAATACACGGGTACGCAATGCAACACACACACACACACACACACACACACACACACACACACACACACCTGAGCTCTTTGGTGAGGTCTAGTTCTCCAGTGTCAGTCCTGTAGACGAGCTCTACAGGTTTATTAGACGGGCTCTTTTTGCTCCTTTTCTTTAGTTTGCATCCACTAGTGAAGGGAAGCAGGTAATACGTCCCAGCATGCAATTCTCCTTTCCAAACATATTTCTGTGGGAAAAAAGGAGGAGTAGCAGCAAAGTAAGTTAAAACACAGAGTGCATCCTGAATGTAAGACAATCAAGTTTCAACCTCATAGTTTCAGACTGTTACCTGGTAGAATATGTGTATGAGTATGTGGACACATATCATTTTAAATTATTATTCTATCAACACACAAACTCCCCACTTAAGCATAATTGGGGTTGATACAATTATCTAACACTGAATATGAGATAATGTTCAAGTACAAGTATATCTCTCAATATAAACAACACATACTTCTTTGTCTTTTGACTCAGTGAAACCCACTAAAGTTGAGTCTTCTTTGGTTTCACCAGCTGCCATTGCAAAAAGAGCCGTGTCCACTGTCATCCATGAGGAAGGCTTGTCTGAAAAATAACACAAGATAACACAAGATGCCACCAGGCTTCTGTATAGATTATTAAATAACATGTTGTTCACTTTGTGGACAAAACAAACAAAAAACAAAACCTATTTTTTAAAACAAAAATGTCACATATACAACCATGTAAAATTAGAGAAGGTCAGAAGGTCACAAAACGCATCTTTACATTGTGTTCATCTACATTGTGCCTGCCACTAAAGACAGGTGTGAAGCCATGCTGCAGGAAGCTGTCCAGCAAGAAATTATAATATGGGACGTCCAAGTAATGAATATGAGGGACAGAGGTCCAAATACAGAATACTTGAATTCCTACTAGCTCCCGAGGTGCCGTGCTGACCCTAATTTTGGACCTCCCTAATCAGGGCAGCAACTGTATGACCAATGGGGTAATCCCATTTGAACCGCTTGTATGATCTTTGTTGATGTGTAACGTAAGACGGTGCCAGTACCGGGTCCGTGGCTGAGGCTGAGTGGTTGGATGGTTAGGTAGACGTTGGTCGTTTGGGGAACGTGGAGCTGGTACTGCAGGGAGCCGATACTCCCATCATCCTCCAAGAAGAAACAGCCCTTCACATAACTGTGATGCCACTCCTGGAAAATGGATAACATTTCTGCTTAGCGACAGTCCAAACGCATCCATACAAACGGATGTAGTTTGGCTAATAAAGCAGGAAGATAATACCTGGAGCTTTATCAAACCTAGATCCAGTTGTTTGCTATTTCAAGCCCTTTGACACTTCATACAAACAGTATATCATGTTATGTGTAGCCTAATATACTTAGTTCTGTGTGGTCTCTCATTAGATCCTGACACAACCCCGTAAACTGTTTCACAGCTTGACAACAAAATGCATGTATTCCTTCAACAGAAAACAAAGCTAATTTGCAGTTTCTATTAAAAGGGGGATTGATCTTGTGACTGGGAAAGTATATTTCGGCATGAAAAAGTGAATTGAGTAGTCAATCATAGCAGTGAGGTTGCTCACTTGATTAACAGAAACTGCCATTGTGATAATTACCACTCCAACCTTCAGGGGGCATATTCATTTGGCGTCAGCTCAGCAGCATGTAAACACTTGTTATACTCCTGCTGTTCCAGAGGAGGGCAGGAGTGGCACACTGTGTTTTCTGCTAAAGGCTGAAGTAAATCTCCCTCTCGGACCTGATATGGCAAATTGGAGTCCATTTAACTTTGATAAATACACTTTTTTCAATCTTGGGCCAGCGGCCATTCAGAACTATCAGGAGGCTACTTTGGCAATATTTATGAATCCTTATATATCTCTCATTTTGCAATACTGTTGTTCCTTTGTCTGACAGCACAACTGAAATGAGGTAATATTTTGAAATTGAACAGGAACATCAAAAACAAGGAATTTTTTTGTCCACCCATTGGAGACACATTAAATGAAAACACAGTTGGTGTGGATACACAGTAAGAGGACACTCAGGGCTGTGCAAGTCTAGAATAGGCTATATATCCTTTTAGTGGACAAATAAATCATCAAGTTAAACAAAGAAAGTACCATAAAGACGGAGCACGTCACTCATTTAGAGAAAAGCCATTTTCTCAAAGTATTTATCTTGGGCTGTGAGAGGCATAAAAGATCAAACCATAACACTTCAGTGGCTTGTCCAGACAATATGAAATGAGGTAAACTGCCATGGGCACCCATCAACTGCTTAAAGACATCAGAATTAATGCCCCCACAGAGAGAGGGTCAGCCTGCAGACTAATAAAGGCTCTGTCACAAGCTCCGGCCACAGGTCTGATTAACTGCTGCACAGAGGGTCGAAGGATACCAAACCCGCCACAAACACACAAACCAAACACACAAATTTCAACCACAATTGTTACAGATAACTGTAAATTATTCATAAAAACAAATCCTGAAATGAAAGAATATCCTTTACTTGTTGTGTTTGTATTTATCACAACAAAATTTGCATCCCAGAAGACACATACATGCACACGCACATACACACCACTACAAAAACACAGCCTACCTACCCTCCATCAATCCACCTCCCAATTACCACCTCCGGCCCATGGCAATATAGCAGCCAATACAGCAGGCAGAACTTCCCTCAGAGGTAATCTCTGGACACACATTCTTTTACTACGATGATGTCTGGCCCTTTCCAATCTCAACATAGTGCCTGGACCTGAGAGATGGAGCCCAGGGCTGTTATTTCTATTTATTTATTTATTTTTCTTGCTGTAAAGCAAACCAGCCGAGGTTAAGCCAAAAAGTGTGAAAACAAAGAGTGTGGGATCAATACAGTGTATATCTATCCACCCCGGGCTAAATTCGCCCATCATAAAAACAATGGGGACCAGTGACACTGGGAGAGCAGTGGGGCTGTGAAGTACTTCGCTATCATGGAGTATCACTGGAGCCCACATACTAAGATTTCCAGGTTTTGCCAGTGAGGGGACAAACAATTCATCTTTTAGATTCATAACATAGCTAGCATGTTGCGTATAGAATATAATAAGAAAATACGGCAATAAAACAGAGTTATTACTATACATTACTGTATTAACTTACATTTACTGTCATTAAAAGCCATTCATAAACATTCGTAGACAGGAGCTAAACCGGGACTAAAAGTTGAGTTATGACTTTACAGCTCTGGTTATGTTATTACTTTGTTTAGTATAAGAAATTCTTCAAACATGGACTTTCATGGGTGACTGACAAACACGATCTCCAGCTAAATTTGACATTTAATTTCATAGATTAATCTTTAATCACTTAATATGGAAAATAATTGACAGATGAATTGATAATGAAGATGAGATAAAGGGTATATGACTATGGCAGGGGTGGGGAGGTGGGGGGGGTACCTGTAAGCCTGAAGGCTCTGGTATTTTGCTGGCCTTAGTGCTGCTGGATGTCATCGTGATTGAGTTCGACAGTGACGACCGTCTGCTGCGAGCAGAAGAAGGACGGGAGGATGATCTGCTGTCTGAGACAGACACACACACACACACACACACACACACACACACACACACACACACACACACACACACACACACACACACAGCAGACACAAACATAAAAACTCACATCGCTATCCGCAAACACAAAAGCACATATGCTGAAAATCCATCCAAAGTTATGATAAATAAATCAAGTTGCTGCACCAGAACAGAACGCTCAACTGACTGACTGACAGATGAAGTATAGCCCTCCTCTCTCCGAACAGTAAACACACTCGTGAGAGAGAGATGAGGTGCACAACATAATTGACACTGTAATCCTTCTTCACAGAAGTCCGTTCCCAAGTTCAAGTGAAGATGGTTGCTTTGCATTTGGGTTTAGAGAACGGGTGATTTCCAGCTCAACTATCTTTTAATTAATTATGGAGGCCTTTTAAATCACAAATGGCATAACAGCAGCCTCTCAAATCCATTATCTTGCACAACTTTTTCCCTTTTACTCTAATTGAAGCCAGAAAATATCAATTCACTAATGAGGGGTCTGATTGTTTCCAAGCCCGGGAAACCCAGAAGCGAAGTAATGTGATAGGCTTACAAGCAAATTATCGTAGCAGAGAAATAAATAGACCCACTGTCATGGTATTTGTGATGGATCTATTTTGTATTGATGGGGGGTATTTTAATCTCGAGGATCAAATTGTAGCTGTTGTGTGAATGTGGACAAAGATGCACTGAAACATGGCCAAACCAAAGCTTCAGCATGAGTTTATAGACAGTATTGTTTATGCACTAGTGGTGGAAAACTGCAAGAATTGAACTAAATGGACCAATCATCAGAGAAACACCATGACAGTTCATCAATCGGTCTGACTGTTTGCCAAAACATGTTAGACACACAACTGATGCCTGATAATTGGTCTGTATCTCATCAATTATTTGTGCAACAATTAGCCAAAATGACCCATCTCCCATTCAGTTAACACATACTTCTCAGTGTAGCACTGGTATATCCTGACACATTTAGGAGCAAATGAGCAGTCAAAACTGTTTTTGAGCTCCAAGAATAACCGATTGAACATGTGCGATCACGTTGCATCTGGTGTTGGAGCCTTGTTAAAATGTAGCAGGTATAAATCAATAGGAGGGAGAGGCACAATAATGTGATAATCCCGACAACTATGTGGGAGCTCATTTGTTTTTGCAGTGGTGGTCGACTGGGCCCTCCTCTCGACCACCGTCTAATCCCTCATCATCTCCCCAGTGAGAAGTGGTGGAATCCTCCAAATCAATAACATGAACATGGACTGACCACCTAAATCAACCCCATCTATCTTCCCACTGAGGGCCTGTCCGTGGCTCGCTCATCCAGGATCTCTGTTCTTCTCTTTCCTCGGAATGCTGGTTGTAAAGTGCAAAAAGTGGATTTTTACATCCACGATAAACCGGCTGAAGGTCTTTTTGCCCAGAAACACTCTGTTGCTTCATCATCTACGGTTGAGGAAGGCTGAACTTGGACGTGATGCCAGTACTTGTTTGTTTAAGCAATGAAAACATATTTTTTGGCAAGAGCGCCAACTCCAAAGCCATAGTTGAACGGCAGCATTTTTCATCAGCATAGATGGAGCTTTTGTCAATCTCTTAATGGCAGAAGTGATTACCCAAATCACAACGCTTTACAGCCTCCTCCCTCCAAACAAGCTGCCCTAATTGTGTGGCTATTATGATGAATGGACTGTCCTAATGAGGTGATTTGTCACAGGGGAGTGAAAAATCGATCAATAACAGAGCTATTATTTATTCATCAAAAGTAATCGGCGAGGCGTATTGGGGCAAGCAGTGTGTACGGGTGTGCAACAATATATTGGAATCTGAGGCATACATGATGTGCAGTCGGCAATGGACTCAATGCTCCTTTGTACCTGTAGATTGTGCCGCACAAATTGCCATTATGTTCTGGAGTATACACGAATAAGATATTAGCATTTCAAATAATAAACGTAAAGACTGCTCAATGTATTTTCACCATAGCTGGACACTGAGTGGAGTAGAGTGGCTGGCTAACAGTACAGTGTAGAATTCTGGGACAGAAACTACGAGAAGTCATTAAAGGTTATAATCTATGCTTTTCTGTTTTTACTCTTTCTTTTTAATGTTTGTTAATCATATTTTGATCAGAATGGGGATTTTATAATATATAGAAGAGTGGAGAAGAGTACTTTTGGGGGAGAAAAATGACAGAGAACAGGGTAAACATTTTCCCTGTTAAATCCCTCTTCATGTCTTTAGACTTTCAATAAAAAATGTATTACAAAAATAATCCCATACATTTCCTGCTCGACTGCTAAAATTACGGCTTTTAAATTAGATTATTCTATCACTACGTGTTTTACCTTTCTTGAGTGTGGTGTCTGATTCTGCCCGGGGTGTTTCTGGAGGTTGAGGGAGAGTTGCTGCTGCTGCTGCTGATGATGATGACGATGATGCTGATGACACTGAGCTCTTTGGAGGGCTGTATGACCGACTGCCAAAGTTCTGTCTCTTCAGCTTGGCATTTGCCTCGAGCCTCTCCAAAGCAGCCACCTGACACTGCTCTGCAGTAGACACAAGCAATCTGCAAAACTGACAGCGAGAGGAAACCAGCAGTGAGGGCATGATACATGAGAATGTTGTGAGGCCAGAGAGAGGGTCTGAGATGCTTACATCTTGGATGAAGGTAAACATATGACACCAAATGAAGACAATGTCAAAGCAATTCATAGGAGGTCATAGGGTTGTTTGCTTTTGCACTATTGAATGTCCTGTGCTACTTCACATTGCTGACTCTTCTGTATTTTATGTGAATTCAATTCAACATTAAAGAAAAACATTTTGAACAAATGCGACTTAAGAAAATGTATTTTATCCTTTATTGTGGTTAATTTAAACTGGTTAAGAACCATGTATATTATTTGTTGCCAGTGATAACAATAAGGGTTGAAGTTCTAAAGGTGTTTGCTTTTAACACATAAGTTAACCTGACAAGTGTGGGGCATATAGCAAAGTGATAATAGCATCAGAAGTCACTTCATACGTATTTAAACTTACCTCTGCATAGTCCAGTTTGCCGTCTTTGTTGATGTCAGCCAATGATAAAATAGCATTCACCTCTTCAGTGGTCATTTTCTCGCCTCTCTAAAAGATCCAACATATTTTTTTTTGAGTAGTAAAACACCACAAGAACAATGGTGCTGTGGTAGGCTCAGAATTTATAGTGTTACTCTATTTAATCAAAGATTAACAGGTTAACCAGAGCCTGAACATACATCTTAAAAATAAGCAGACATTTTGTTACAGATCTCTCATACCCAAACTGTTTTAGGCTACTCACAGTGGTAAGGGCCTTCTCCAGTTCACTGTGTGAGACGAAGCCGTCACCGTTCAAATCCATCCTTTTGAAGGCTCTCATTAGCTCAGTTTCCTCAATTTTCTTCTCATTTTTAAGAATCTCACAGAAGTCATCAAAGTTCAGTTTGGATGTTCTTGGGGTCCAGTATTTATTGAGAGTTGAATGAGCTGGATTTCTACCAGCCTGCTGTAGAGCTTAATAGAATAAATGGGAAAGAACATTGAAACTAAAAGTAGGAATGACGAATGACAACCAACAACTGTAGCACAGGGACCGTTTTTTACTGTGCTTGGGGTGTACATTATTGAAAAATGTAAAATCCCCCACACACTTTTCTTATTATGAAATGTAACCCCTCAACATGCACTCCATCACTCTTCATCACAACTAGACAGGATAAGAGTTTAAATGGGAAATACACCATAAAAACCTTTTGAACATATAAGTCAATATTTGCGAACAGACAAGCTGGGAATTAGAGCATCAATACGAGATGGTATCAGCTAGTAGATTGGTCCTGAATCAGTGTCCAGCTGTGGGTTTATAACAGTTTCTGGAAAATCGCAACCAATTTTTTGTTTTTGTATTGAAAAACAACTTTCAGTCGTGAAAAAGACAATACCATATCCCAATAACGTCCTCATAACTCCCAGTGTCCCAGTGTCAGTGAAATCTATCGAATATTACGTTTTCTTGGCACATACACGTTGCATGCTAACAGTTGTATAACAAGCAAGCTATTTTTATTTATTAACGCTAGATAGCTAGCGTAATAGTTTAACATGGGCTTACCACGACACAGCTGCTGTTTCGAAGCAATATTTGTCAAACTAGACTTGAACACAGCCAGGTACGCGGCTCTACACTGCACGTAGAAAGCCTCCTCTTCATCAGAAGGACGAGGGGACTCTTGAAAAGACATCTGAACGAGGAATCGACCTGATTATCTAATTAACAGCAAGCTAATTTAGCCCTCTTCAGCGCATCCAACCAGACGACAGACAAATACGGCGGCTAACTGCTATTATTTTTACTTTTTTATCACACCGTAACAATCGTCTGAAAGCATGAAAGATGCATTTTATTGAGCCAGATTCGCAGGAGCAGAGACATTCATCAAACACCGTTGCTACCTTGCCGTCTGTTGCTAGGTAAACAAAAATCGCCTCGGTGTTCACCAAAAACGCCCCGGAGGAAACAACATCTATTCTTTCTGTTCCTGCTAAAAAACATTTAATGCCGTATTAACCATTTTAAGAGTTTTAAATAAATACACGTGGTCTTTAGATTATATATAAGGTTTTATGTTTTACTCAAACAGTTGTTTTTGTCGTTTGAGTCGTCTTTGCGTTACCATGACATGCAGAACTATATATAAGAGCGTGTATGTTTTACTCGAACTGTTTGAGTGTAGCACAGGCGCCAGATTCATAACTGACAAACAAACTTCTGCGAAGACAACCTTAAAAGTGTCTTTTTTTTATCTTTTATCATGTCACATAAATTGTATGGTAACCAATACGACTTCCTGCGTGGCACCAATAGAACCTTCCCTGACAAAGACTTGCATACACAGTATATAATAATCAACACACAATGTTTACTTTGACGTTTAAGGTTAGTTATCTGGTTTCAATAACGCTGTTATACTTTAACGGATACCGAATAGTGTGTTTTTACATATTAGTGTTATGGCCTCATCCTTTTGTTTTGAATCGCTCGTTACTGCAATAGTCCTATAAAATTAACATTACTGTATTTTGTTGTTATTGATGTCGTTGAAGTGGGAAACGTAGTTTGCGTCATTTATTATCATGAAAATATGTAAGAGAAACAAAATTGGTCTTGGAAAGGCAATTTGCTGTATGATGTTATTTGTTTCTGCTGCAGGTTCATATAAAACATTCCTTGACTTTGGTATTGTGATTGTATGATACATTAGGCCATTGTATGAGCAAATGTTATTGTCACTGGAATACTACAAAAGTACAGTTCAGATTCACAATCAAATAACCAAGAAGGGTCGTATGAAATAACGCAATTCATTGACGCCTAATACGATTTGTTTTAACAGTGAGAAGAGTTCTGTATATCAATGCCCATCATGTACGTAAATCATCGGTCCTTAAACCATGTGTGCTTGAGCCAAATTTGTGTTATGTAATATTGGGCTTTGTAAATACATTTGACTTGACTGCTGGCAATGTCAATGTAATCAATTTACTACTTTCTCATTTCTGTGAAAAATTGTATTTAGTTCAAAGTGAAACCTTTTGTCTTTATTTATTTAAACGTTAGTTGCCATAGTATGTTTCAATCAAAATGTGTCTTCCAAAATATCAGTATCTGCATGAAATAAACACCTTTGACTGAAACGGCAAGTGTTGACAATGGCATAGGTCCCTGAAGACATCGGATGTCCCAAACCTGCAGAAGCCTGAGCTCCACACAGAAGCAGGACTAATTAATTTACCCGTGTTCATGCCAGTGCAAACTTTGTCAGGGCTTTGTCTCATGTCTAAATAGTCAGTCTGTTCAGATTGCTTAAAATGAACAGCTCTATATCTGATGCTCCACATCTTAAACTCTAAACGGGTTCTGTGTGCTTTAATTTAACAGCTTGTATTTCAATAATTTTTTTCTGCGTAAATGATTATTTAAAATAACAATTGACTTAACATATTATATTTGATTGTCCTGTGGTTTTACACTCATGAACTTTAGCTGTTAAGATGATTGTATTGCCAGCTGTCAGACAAATTACCTAAATCCACAAGCTCCAATCACTCTCCACCTTTGGAAATGGGAATATTCTGAAACTGCATTTTAGATTATAGAGCTGGGGTTGTTGTCCTTACTAAAAAGGACATTCTTTTGGACTATTTGGACAATTACTTTTAATTTAAGCCATAAATAAATAGTCCACCAAGCAACAGCCACTTGTACATCTGCCACTGTAGATTGTGGATGTGGTGCTTCATCAAAAGGACAAGCAAGTACTCAAGCTACAGCTTTTGCATTTCCCATATGTTAGAACATTATTTCACCAATGAGTTATAATGTAGCCTGCAAACAATTCTTTTATACTGTCAATACACTGAGATACAAAGTAGAGCATAGAGTTAAAGGGTTACAGAGAACTCATTTTTACGAGTTGCTATATTTCAGTTGCCACACTTTCCTGATGGTCATAGTGACATATCAGAATTTAATGACAGGAGACACGGAATGACGGAGATCCATCACTGGCCAAATTATCAGTGATTTACATAGCACTAAAAATAGTTGTATAAGAGTCACTTAACACAAGAACCATTTCCTTAGTCAAGGCAGACAGTTGGTGTCTGGCCCATCCATCAAGACAAGCATTAGTTTTTAATTTTATAGTGCTGTCACTAATAAGTTACATGAGCTCGATTTACAGTACATTCATAACACTCACTTGGTTATGTCATATTAGGGTCATTTGGGGAAAAGCAGTGTTGTAATTTATTGTACATTTTGAAATAAGTTTAATTGTATTTTGAGATAAAAAGTGGAACCCCAAACAACCAGAATAAAAACCAATGAAATACAAGAATACAGTAAAGCACAACAAAAATTGAGATACATACATTAACTAATAAGAAAATGCTTGCTTTATGACAGGGTATTTTAGATGAACAATGCTTTAGTTATGGACAATTGTTCAGATCATTACCACTATGAAATCAAAGTAGCCCAAATCCAGGACAGACATGAAATGTGTTTTATTGTATTGTACGTCCTGGGTTAGATCTCCTTCAGGCTCATTCAGGCTCCAGCCAATGCTAGTAATTGTTTGTAGTCTTTTTAGAGATATGTTTTAGTTTTTAATATTAGAGCCACTTATTTATTTATTAGATCATACTGTCAGAATTATAATACAAAGAATTCTGACTCATTGTGCCAATGCAACGGCACTCTCTTTTGCGTTGACCAGATGGTGCTCCCTGCCATCCAAACTGGAGCAGTCAGTGGAGATATTCATCACGGCCAGGAAAGAGCTGGAGGAAATAATTATGAGTAAGACTTTTTCTTTGGTCTTAAATCTTTACAATAGGCGGAAATGTTTCTGTCTCCATCATATCTTCCGATTGAGAAATTATAGTTTTTATTACATACTGAATATTCACTTCTGACATGGCTTTTCCTTTCAGAATACAGCTGTGTTTTTTTTTTTATTTGCTCATTAATTTCCAGCTATCCTTTTCCTTTCCACACCATCTCCTGTGTCATGCTCGGGGGTTGTGTGGTTTTCCTTTTATCCCGCCGAGCCTGTATTTTTAATTAGGCAGCAGATGGCAGCAGTGAACAAGGACGTTTCTTCTCTGGAGCGTGGACTGACTTGAAGACTGAGCTGAAGAGGCACGGAGAGCTGAGTGAGTACAATGTTGAATATGGCTGTTATAAAGTCAGCCTGAAAAGCTGAGCTTGAATGAGTTATTTGTTGCATTTTTCATTCATTCAACTGGATGTAAAGATGCATGAAAATAGTTGTGATTAATGTTCTGTTTGCATTCATTTATGGCATCAAATAGAAAGCAAACATTTAGCTTGAGGCTATCCATTTGTTCCCACTTTTAAAATGTTTGTGTTGGCATTTGTGTCTTTTCAGCACATCTTTGAAAGAAGATGAACACCCCGAGCATCAAGGTAATGTATCTAGTAATAAACCTAACAGTGTTTGAGTAAACACTCTTATTTGCTTTAATATTTATGTGCTATTACGCTTCTACATCATCAAGGTAAACACGCATACTTCACATTACTGGAATTATATCACACTGTTCACTGAAAGGCTTTACGGCCACGTGCTAATAGAGTTAAGGGTTGATCAATATCACAAGATTTACTAAAGATTGAAGCTGACAAAATGTCTACACTCATCTGCAAATGTCAAATTAATTTCGATCTGTTGGACAACTTGAATGGTTTAAAAGTTTGAGAGCTTGTGCAGTATTTAAGGCCTGCATCCCTCTGTTTGCTTTTTATTTACATTGTCTTTCAATGACATCCTTCCAAAATGGATCTTTCTAGTTATGATTGTGACCTTATCTTCAGTTCTTTAAAGAGCTATACAAAAACATTTTGTTCCCAATTGTGGTTGATTTCAAGATGAGCAGGAAAGCAAATGTAGTCACGAGGCTGTTTCATTCCCAAGGACATCCCCATCCGCTAAACCCTCACTATTTGATTTTCTTCCCCTGCATCTTGTTCGCTATTTAACGTTAACAGCATCAATGAATGCCTGTTTGTTGTGCGGACAATCGTGTGCTCCGCGACCTTTGCAGAAAAACAACATTTTGTTATGGTTACACAAACAAGTCAATGAGTGGATTTTCTACGGATATAATTAATTTGATTATTTTAGGCACATATTATGCCTGCAGCAGAGCAATTCTTGTGATCCAATCATACAATGGTGACTTGTGGAAAATGAATAGGGGCTATTGTCCGGAGGCGAGCTTGTTTTCCGATAAGGTTGTCAGAAATTATTTTAATTAGTTCCAGTAAGGGAGCAGAACATACATGATGCATTGTGGATCCACACCCCAGGAATGTCACATTTTTGTCACATGGTGGATCCATGAAATTGATCAGTTTTGCATCAGTCTCCTTCCAACAACAGACATCACAATGTCAGGGCAGATAGATGTGGGAGAGAATAGACCCTCTATGTGCATTGAGACACACATTTTAAGTAAACAAACTGTTATTCAAAGGTGCTGAAGAGTTCTGGCCTATATCCTCTGGGAGCGTGAAATCCAGACAGATGATGTTGATGGTATCTTGAAGCATGATCCTGCTGCCGTGTAAAATGTTTGTTTAGATTCACTGCTCTGGCCTTTGGCCTTTGGGTCCATGTGCTGAATACAAGGGAGGGATGTGTAAGGGAAGTTCTTTATGAGGACAGAAGAATAGTATGTGCTGCTTGTTCTCTTATCTTGACATCAATGGAATCCATATACTTGCATGCATTTTGTGTTGGAGCACAATTCTATTTATCACCCTGAAGTCTTTCCAGAGCTACATTGACGCATGTTTTATTTAGTGACTGTAATGTGATTTAAATTGACCATTCCCTGAGCCAGGCTAATATGGCATTGGCTTAGGTCATGGTGTTTAAAAAGATGTAAAGACTGCACTGGTTTGCACCCCATCAAATTAAGACCACAATCAAAATCTATATTAGAAAAATATATGTTGCTAGTTGTCCCCTTTTTACTACGGGACATCTGGACTGATGAGGATAACGTGCAGACAATAGTGGCACATGACTATGGCAAATACACAAACAATTCATAATAGTAACGGTGAATAATAAAACACAGTAACAAAACACATAGTAACAGTAGCACAAGATGACAAGAGTCCTTAGGTCATCCAACTGACTCCATCGTGTCAGTTACACGCAACATCTGCCTAAAGTTTGCTAACATGCTGCTGGTCATACCAGACAAGCCCCCCGTGTGCCGTGAGTGTGTGTTTTATTACAGTGAGAAAAATGTGTTATTTCATCTTTCATTACATAGCCTTACCTTAAACACTGCACATTTTGGATCCTTATATATTGTCAGAACTCAGTAGTGGTAAAAACAAATGTTCCATGGCAGCCGTTACACACCAGGAAGAGCGCTTTCTGCATGTTCAGGCTCTCCCCTCTCTTAGGTGCCAAGCCTTTCCCCCCCAGCACCTCCACCCTGCCGAGGCAGCTGAGTAAATCCACGAGGACATTTAAACCTTGAAGGTCAATCCTCCAATCCTGCTTCCCTTTCTATGTCTTTCTTCCCACACAGCACCCCCCCCCCCCCCCCCTTCCTGCCTTGTCATCCCCTTTTCCGTCTTACGCTGTGATACAGTAGTTTAAACTAGCCTTCTTCTTCCCTCAGAGTAAGAGCGCAGTGTTAAGAAGCGCTTACGACCGTCCTTTAAGGTTAACAAAAGTTTCAGTAAGCATTCTAAAGAAGTCACTCTTGTTGAGCAATCAGGCTCGGGGCGAGCATAAATCCTCCAGGTATAGTCGCGGCATTACAAATACCCGCAGCGCCTCTATGTGCTGATAACTACAAAATTGAAAAAGAAAGGTACTAATAATTCTGAGGCAAGTTTCCCTCAGCAGTGGGTATTGATTATTTGTGTGTGATGAGAGATTTGGAAAATTCAATTAAAGGAGTTGTGCAAAGGATTCATAAATTCAGCCTCTCCAACCCGTATCGAGACATGGTTATGTTCTGAATCAATGCTGCACTTCACAATATATTTTCTTAGGAACATAAAAATAAATAACATTTAAACAGTTCTGCTTACTGCAGAAACACATTTTATTTTCTCCAAAGCTTTTTAATAACAGCCAAGTCCTGACTTGTGCACATCTTCAGGGTGCTAACACATTTTTCTTGCAGTTTTCCCATAAGAAAATCCAATATAATATGAATTTTGATATGACAAAATGAGGAGAAAGGGGGCGGCTCAGCAGTGTAAAAATTGATCAGGCCACAGGTCGGGCCACGTTGGGGAAGATTTGTATGTCGGCAGTAATGGGCTGTATTAAAAAGAAGATTCCTTAAGAAGTCATAAAAGTGATGGGGCCGTGTCGCAGGTTGTGGGCCACCGGCCCAGACCGCTCCCAGACTCCGGCACATCAATCCTGGCCGGCCTCACGGACAGATGCCACCTACCCACCGGGAGTTTTATGCTTTCTGATTGAACACACGCTTACAATTAAAGGGGGGAGTTGTATATTAGACGCTTTTGGTCCAAGTGAAGCCGCTGGCCTTCGATCGGCAGCGTGGGTTGCAGAGTATGCAATCTTGCCAGGCATGATTTCTGATTTAGTGAATGTCATTGCATTTCATCTTTGGAAAAAATATACTTCCGTGTTTCTTTGAAATATTAACAGAGCAAGCAAATACGTGGTTTGTTTCATAACCAAACATAGTTGAGGGTTGAATGGCAACACGGATTAGCAAGATTTTAAAATTGTCAGTGACTTTACATTAAGTGAATCCGTATTTGTCACGACTATTTGTCTCTCCAGTTGCTTTTCTGCATTTTCCTGCCACTTGTGTTGCCTCGAGTATCACATAGATCATTTTAAAAATAAATTCCAGCTATTTGATTAACACCTTGTCTTATAATGCTTGACTTTAGGTTTTCTCCTTCTTCATATGAGTTTCTGAAATCCATTAGGGGCTGAGTTAATAATAACCTTCAATTCTAATTTTTTTTAATTTGAAATGATTTACAAATTTGAGTTTAAAGACTGACAGAAATACATTTCCATATATCTTAGCATATGGAAAAATATGCCTCATGTTTACTCTCATCTTTATGAACATTCAGTCTTGACAGGGACTGTAGTGTGTGTGTGTAATATCACTGAGTGCCAGTGGGGTTACAATCATGTTTTCCTCTCCCATATTCCCCAGGTTTTTGTTAGCGAGGCATTTCGGCTGTTGACAGCTAATGGAATTGCTCTTCACCTCTTGTGCGTATGATCCCGCGGAGATAAGGCAGGAAATGAATGTGGAATCTGTGCTGTCAGTTGCGAGGCTGAGATGTCTGGGAAGCCGTCATTCATCTGCGAGGGAAGTGTCTGCAACGGTGGGAGCGAATCCTCTGACATGCTAGACCATGTCTCCCCACCGGAGCCTCGGCATGGCAGCTGACAAATGTTGATTCTACATTAACCACAAGGCTGCAACGCTGTGCAAATAATATTCTTTCAGATGGCAACCCTCATCCCCTGTAAGGCTAAAACTATGCAATCCTTCCCACCTGTGCAGTTTAACACCTTTGAAAAGTAAAGGTGTGTAGGAGGGGGGGAAACTGTCTTGCACAAGACAGTAGTCTCTTTATTTGGCAGTGCCTGGGAAGGCCGAGGCCTCTCGCTGCCCGTGTCGACCTAAGCAACAGCTGGTGTTCACAGCAACATTTCCTATTTCTGCACAAGGTGGATCGTGTAACTCTCACTTTATCACCCTTAGAGGCCACGTGAAGGACAAAGCCAGCACGCTCATAAACAAAACTAATGTTTTGATACTGGCCCCTGAGGAGATTGATAGAAAGATCCGTGCCGTGTTTAATGCCCCCTTGCCTCCACTGATGCATCACAAAGAATCTCTTAGAGATCTCTATAGAGGAAACATGCAGTTTCCTCTATAGGTTGAGATCTAAAACTGTTGGCTCATCTTCTTATTTCTAATCTGGGGTCCCTTTAGGATATGTTCTTCATCTCCTATTAGCACAAAGTTTTAGCTATGCGGGTACAGTCACTACTCCCCTGTGCCTGACTCTTAGTCGAACAGAAACTGGTGACATCATCCTCCGCAGGCAGAGACGAGGTGGTGACAGGAGACTTACTTTCACTGTGACTGGACGATGAAAAAGATGAACTGGATACTTTATCAGGCTGAAATTGCTGAATGAGACACTTTTATATATGAGTTTCCGATTGCAAACCTAATCTGTCAGATAACAGCTACAACATAGTAGTGTAAACGCAGCCGGACAAGGCAGCTTGCTTCAATGAGGGCTGTGTTTTGAAGCTTTCATAACACTGTCCTGGGGCTGAGCGTGTGTTGTCACATACTGCAGCGTGTTCCCTTTGAGTATCTGGTTTATAAATGGGTCTTTGAGAAATGTATGTATAATATATTCAAACGCTAATAAAAATAATTGCTATTAGCAATTCATCTTTTGGTATTTTTCACTTTCAAAATTGTGAAAAAAAACTACTACTAGTTTCAAAATGATGTCTTCAAATTGCCGACAGACAATTCCCAAAACATATTAACATTAGAATGACATAAAAGTATGACATTTGAAATGCTTTTTACTTAATACTTAACTTAAAGTGATGATCCAAATTGTTGGTAATATCCGCAACTTCTTCCTCGGCAGATGAGTGGCTCAGTTGTCATTGAAATTCAATTGTCTTTAAGTCAATAATTATATCACTATTTAATCTGAAATAAATTATTTTTTTGAATGTTTCTATTTCATTTAGACCAGCTGTTTTAGTCGTTTACCTGTATTAAACTCCTAACTTAATACTGATAGTATTGATTTTCCTTTCCCTTTTTCCCATTTCAGAGGTTGGAAATTCCCATTTTCCGCACTTCTTTCAAAATGAACTGGCATGACTGAAACAGATGTGATATAAGGGCAGACCAACGCCTTTGCACCACTTCTAATTGGCCTCTTGTGTTCATGTCCTAATGTAGTAACAGTTAACTCAGATCCTTTGTCCCTTTGTCTCATTATTGGCTACCGGCCTGGAGCCTCAGATGCACAGGTAACCCTCACTGACCTGATAACATTTATAGTTGTAATGGATTTTTTTATGCCTGTCATTAACTCGCTCAGAGATTGGAGAAAGAAATTGCTTGTACCTTTTTTTTTCTGTGGTATTTCAACTTTATAGCATTATGTTCAGATATGTCACCTTCCATCATCTCTTTTTAATGCCTGTCCTGTCGCTGGTTTTGTTTTAAATGAACAGGTCTTTTGTGGAGGGCCCTTGTAGTATCTAGGACTTGTAATGAATATTTAATGATGTTGAGTAAAAGCTTAGAAAGATATAATTTCTGTCCAATTATTGGCTCTGTCTGTGCCAGACTGTTAGGGGTGATTTAGCGGACTACTTGGTAAATGTAGACAGTTTATATGAAGCTGCTCAAAATTAAATCATTTTAACAATGTGGCAATAAAACTGCTGTTCACTTTAAAGTCATTGAGGAATTTTATTTATTTTCACAAAAACGAGGATTGTACAAAAGAACTTCAATGTTGGATACAAAAACATACAGTAGAAAACTGTAAAATAAATTCACATGAATTATGATCAAGAGTCACCGCTAGACTTTGGACCAGTCCCATCCGGTATGCGTTTTAATTACACAACACAAAGAGTAGGTACTGAGGGTGGACAAAATAACAGGAACACCCTAGAATATCATTAAGTCTAGCACCACCACAAACTATGGATTCAAAAGAACCACAAAATGAAATCAACACCTCTCCATGTGGTCTTAACCATAACTAACCTTTCAACAGGTGTTCTTATTATTGTACCCCCCCCCCCCCCTTTTCCCTGTAGCTTTAGCATACAGACACAGAGCTATCTGAGGTCATATGAGAAGGCTGCACACTGCTTTTTTTTTTTTTTACTTGCATTGGGGACATGATGGCACGGGTGAAAGTCTTTATGTATCTTAAGAGCAGACGTAACCCATGGTGTAACACTGGCTTCCCTGAAGCAATATGAGCTAAAACATAAAGGTGCTGGCCATATCACTGCCTTTGGTCCATCAGTTGGTCTTCTTCTGGCTCTTTCTGCTCGGTGGCTCGCTGAATTGGACAATATTGAAATATAAAAATAGTCCCAAGAAGTGCGCGAAAGCCGTAGAAGACACCAACACAGGAAACAAGTCCGGGAGATGTGGTGGAGGAACCAGAGCGACAGTCGCGATGCTCACACCAGCCATGGCTGCGACGCTGATGTAGAACTGCAACACAGACGGGCAGAGTGGTCACATGGACACAAGATCTTAATGAAACACAAAAAGACAAAGACAAACCCAGACTGAGGGGAAATAGCTGTGGTCATGTGCAACATTAGAGAGACTAAACATTAGCTTGACAAAAAGATGTCGACTTGTGTGGATTTCTAAAAAGATGTGGAGGTGCAGGGAGGGTCTAATACAAGTTGCATTTTGCCAAGCAAAGGATTCAGCATTCCTTAAGTTTGACCTTTTCTAGGGACTAAAATATAGGATATAGCAGCCTCTGTAAATTGCAGAGATTTCCCTTTAACGTAGACAACTCTTTGCAGAACCGCTTATTTTGTGATGACTGAATTTATATTCCAAACCAGAAGCTGCTCCTCATAAAAACTATGAAAGGACCGGTCACCTGAGGCCAAGAACAAACTGTTAGCGTTCCCCTCAATTTTAAAGTGTAACTATAATATCAAACTAGTGAATTAATTAATTTGACAGAGCTCTCAAATGACATTGCATATTTATCACTGGATGACTTACAGCAAATTGGACATTTGAGAGTTGCTATAAAGTATCACACTGCAGAATAGCAGATTTCAATTACAGAGTTGCAAACATTCATTTATGCGTCTATTTGGGCTTCATGAGCCAGAGATAAGTCGGCGAGTAAGATGCAGTACACACCTCGGGCCCACACCCGCCCTGCCACCCCAAACCCATGAAACCTTATCGCCAACGTCGGGGCTTGCTATTTACGCTGCTTGTGTAAATAAATATATCTAGGCAAACCTGTGTTAATGACGCGCGCTATAAAAAGACACCTTCTCTTAATCTCTGACACCCTACCGGAGCCCCTGTCGCTAAGGGGCCGGCAGTGCAGCGGCTTCAGATGCTGTGGAAACTTAAATAAGTGATAAATAATTCTTTGCCTGGCAGCAGCTTTCATCCCCGGACAGCTTACACAACTTACAGCGGCACATGATATTTATTTATACAGTTGGGTATATCTTCTCACACGATTGCAATTTAGGTCTTGTGCCTCTTTCAAAGTACAGGCCACCTGGGATCCTAAAATCAGCCCCCGTTTTATTACAAACGCATCAGCTGTGCATCCTCCTCCACCCATGTACGAGAGCAGAGAGGAACTTTTAACTTAATCAATCAGAAATGTCTCTTTTCACTAAGTCTGAGCCAGAAGGAAAAGATAACCATGCTTTAAACCTAAAGTTTATACGTGTCGGATTAGAGGATTTGGGATTCTGGCGACTCCTAGTGGAAATATCAAAAAGACACGGCGGTAGAGAGAAACTCATGCCAACTGACCTGCTAACAATGAGATTAATAGGCTGAAGACATAGATTATGTTTTTACTGGGATTGTCTCTATAAACAACCCCTCAGGGCATTAGAATCATTTTAAAGATGCTATAATGAAATAGATATCCTGTGCATAGTAGCATTAAAAATGTGCTGCTTATGTTGTTGAAAAAAAAAAGATGAAGATCTCCAATACTGCCCTCCCAATCTGTGTTAATAGGTATTAAGTAATCTGCGTGACCTTTATTTTATTGGCAGCCAATTAGAGCTGCAACCACAATGAGATAAATTACTGCCTCCTGTACAAATCTTTGGGATTGCAGACTGCAACTTCTGCAGCTTGACCTACAAAATGTACCAAATATAAACCAATAAATCACATGTACGCTTAGTTAATGACTCTTTGCCCCGCCAATAGGACAATATCGTCTTGACTTGACTGGGGTCACAGTTCTTTGGTGAAAATTGTGATTTTTGTCCATGAGTCAGATACAGTTAGCAGTTCAACATGTATCTTTATGCTTAATAAAAAAAGTTGAAGATTTGCTTGTATAGATCAAAACTGATCAAGAATATTTCGTAGATATGCAGGTCTCATATAACCACTGCAACAGCATTACAAAATACTATATTTCTATAAGTAGCAAACCTTAACTATATGTTTAAATTAAAAATGCTACTGAAATGGTTAAATGTAACATTAACCTCTTGATTTACTAAGCCACATGTAGCCTGGCTGTTTTCTCACAGTTGTCTTTGCATGTTAGTTGTTGTACTGAGCTCCACTGACCTTCCATCTCACAATCCGGGCCAGGTCCAGTTTGGGCAGGCAGAAAAGCAGCTTGTGGTAGGCTCCCAGTCTCAACTCATCCTCTGAACTGGTCTCCAGTGGAGACAGGAGATAGATGCTGAAGAAGAGGAAGGCCAGCGAGGTCACAACATAGGGCACCAGCAGACCGTCCTTCAGAAACAGAGGCAGCATGCTGCACAGAGGGACAAGGACGAGAACGATAGCGATTTATTTTAATGTTTAGAAATTAGGCATTTTTGCAGATGTCAATTGCTGGTGTTATGTACAATAACCAGAACAATGTGTAATGTCTCTAAACTGAGTAAGCAGGGAATGTGTAGCTGGAGCTGTGATACACACTTCTACAACAGATTATTTAAATATACATAGCATGATGTGTTTTTATATAATGTATACATGTCCAGCAGTACAGTAGGTTCTTATGTTTAGTATAACGTTTGCTGAGAAAAGGGCAACAGTAAGCCACAGAGCTTCTAACCAGCAGGCCTGCACAAGCAGTCAGTCCCCTGGGGAGAGATGGCTCTGACATTCATGCCAAGCTTATCTTAGTTTAGCAGAGGGGCACGGACAAGAACAACAGTTGACTCACAGTAAATCGCACATCACCCAAGCTTGTTAAAACCCATCCACTCACAAAGCAACCACTCATTCCAGTTTTACTCCAACCAAAAAAAAAAAGAAACTCCATTCAGCAGATAAATGTTTAACAATTTGGAAATACATACTTTGTCAATTTAAAACAGACTGGCAGCATTATGTCCTCTTAAAATTGCTATGGTTGAGCATCCATTCAGTCAATTGTGCGAACACGAGATGTATTTCTTTAAGTGGAGTCTGTAGAGGATGCGGATAATGTGAAAGTCCACGTCAGACTGTACTGAAAAGCAGCTACAGAATGACCTCCTGTCCCGACACAACACACACTTAGACAGCAGGCATGCAGACTATGCCGCGTAATCCCCAGATATCCTTATACTAAACCACACGCACAACAATTAGTGCTGCCGGAAAAATTTAACAACAGCTGGTGAAAGTTAGACCGAGCATTTGCAGCACTACTCGTCTTTTCCATTCATGGTCCTCAGCTCAACCCACATCGAAGACCCTTTTATCTTTTGAGTGTCTCGATTGATAGTTAACTGTGGGGAGAAATAAAGAAAGGTGTCGCATTCAAACTCAGACTTTTTTCCCCAACATCTGACATTAAAAGCATCTGTCATAGCAGACCAAGTGAGGCTTAACCTCTAATAACTTTAACTTTTGGGTTGTAAATCAATAATAGTGTAATTTCTTCTTTCCAGTTACATAATTGTGTGCTTTAACGACAAAATGTAAGGTCTACCTTCCACAGTACTTTTGATTTGCTTTAATGTTTCTGCATTTATTTTATGTTCACAAAAGATAACTGAAATGTTGAATGATTAAACAATAGGATACAATTTATTAATAACTGACCATGAAAGGCAGATTGTGGTTTCCCAATTATTCCAGTCTTAATGCTAAGCTAACTAGCCGCTAGCTATGACTTCTTGATTGAAGATTAAATCATAAAAAAACATAAATTAAATAAAATGTCACCAGTAATTACTAACTCAAGGTAAAGACTAAATGTGCTCCCTACATGACAACAGCACCAAAATGTTTTCATGACCATGAATCCCAAACCTCAAAACTATTTAGCTTATGCACTGAAAAGCTACAGTAAATTACCTCCGATTTACAGAATAAGACCCAGCTGGTATCCATCTTCTACCTGTGTTTATAGTTACAGCGGGCTTTCTTCCCCACAGTCTCACCTGAATGTCGAGGCCTGCAGGAACCAAATAGCCATCAGGGGGAGGTCATTCAGCAGGAGGCAGGCAGGCCTTGAAAACATCAACGTTGGACATACCCACTGTTAAACTCTGCAGTAAGCGCCATTGAATAATTAAGACAGGGAGTGAGGCCATGTTAGGTCACAGCTGGATGTGAACTGATATCATGCGTGTATAATATTACAGCAACTGATTCAATAGGACACCCACATCAATCAATTATTGACAGTCTCTCACAAGGCAGTCAAGGGTTTTCTAACAATATTATCTGACATCCTGATGTGCTTCTTACTGTAACTGCCCTGACACGAATACATGCAAACACCACTTGTATTTGAACCGCATTCAAATTCATCATTGAAGACGTGAAAATGATTTGCCAAGAAGCTAAAATGGCACGTGTATGTTTTTGTTTATTGCAGGCCTGTTGTTAGTAGAACCTGGTTGCCTGCATCATTGGTAGCCACCGCTAGCTGTACAAGGCTCCGAGGGGGGCACTTTCCACTGGTCCCTGAGCCCATAATTACAGCCGGTGCTCTTTGGCGATCCTGTTACAGCCCAATAATTGATCCTGCGCAAACAATGCCCAGAGCTGCCGCCTGCCATTTTTTCCTAATCCCTGGACATGCATTACTGATTGATTCAGGTGGACAGGTGGGAGATATAAGTCAATAGTTAATAAAGCAACAATCTACCCTAATCTAGATTAATAGATGAGCTCAGGACTAGGAACCATTCCCCCGCTGTCAGATCTTTGCCAGGCTTCACTTTGTACCTACACAGCTTTATATATATATGGAGGTGAATGAATTACATTTTAGGCTTTATTTTATGCTGACATTTGCAAGTCCTGCATTTAGTCATATCATGACAATGGGAGCTGGCAGGGCTGCTTTTGTGTCTGTGTGGCACGAAGTATGATGACAGAGGTGAATAAGCCCTCAGTTAGCAAGTCTGTACCTAAATAGATTGTTCATCTGCAGAGAGAGGAGCACACCAGGAGGATGATGTCACTTTTACAGAGTGCACACATATTCAACTCATTAACAATCTGCAGGACATAAACTGTGATCTGAAGCGGGGAACGGGCAAATGGCTCCTTTGTGAGCAGAAATCAAATCTGTACTCATGAATATTTGAGGTATCGCTACAAGATATAAAAAGTAACAGTGTTTGTTACCGTCACTGTCGTCGCATGTGGAGAACTCGCCCAGTGAGACAAAACCTCAAGAAGTATTACCTCTGTACTTACAAGGCAGCCAAGAGGATGGACTTCTCGTGAACTTGATAGGAGAAGAGGAAAAATGCCAGAGATGAATTTGCCTAAAAGGGAGAACAACTACTGTTGAACAATAATACTGGACAACATACGATTTATTAAAAAGGCAGTGAAGGAACAATTATAATGTATGAATGGATGCATCAATAATGCTCACATTGTACTTATCTTATATTATTTTAGACAATGGTGAAATGCAGAATGTTTTCAGATTAAAGTAATTAAATTACAGAGTGATTGGTGAAAAGAACAGGCCTTCCCTCTCTGTAAAGGGAGGGTCCGGGCGTTCAGCTTGTTTTTGCTCTGACGTCAGTGCGATGCTACTAACCAAGGCCAGTTTGAACTGCCAGAAGGTGGGCTTTGTCAAAAGTCCGATGCAGGATGGGAGGACTGCCAGGAGAGTGCAGGCCAAACTGAAAAACAATACAAACAGGAATTAAGTTGATCTCCCATGAGCACACTTAAATGCATACAAATTGGAGTAAATATTAAAATGTGCATTTGCACGTAAATCCAGGTTTAAACATATTGAACACCTTCCTGTTGAGGTGACGTCATGTGAAAACTGATTATGATGAACTGAGTAGTTCTCTCTCTACTTTGAAAGGGAATGTTACGTTGTGTCAATCTGGCAGTCAGTGGCACTATATCATCTGACTGATGTAAAAGGCAAAAGAAAAACTGTGGATCCATCTTGTCCATCTTTTTATTAGTCATCGCCTTCTCCGCAAACTAAGACCTATGCTATGTGGGAACCAAATGACCAAATACTGGCCCCTTCTTAGGGTTACAGGCATTAGTTTAACCCTTCAATTGTCACCTGCTGGGGGTGGAGGCACCGGAAGAGAGTGACTATGTGTCAGTGTGAATGTGAATGTGCTGAGAGGTGGAGCAGCGGGTTAGTTCAAGGCGTGAGGGCAACAATGTGTTTGTACTACGACACAGAGACAATAAAACGCTGTGGATAGACAGAGATAGTGATGGTGGCAGCTAGATAGCAGTAAAGGACCAGTAAGTGGGTATTTAGTGGGTATGACAGCGAGTGTGTTATATATATATATATATCTGTGTGTGTGCGATGTTTAGGGCATGGCCGGAAGGACATGGATCACTTTTCACAGCTGATTCATTCTATGTACACAGTATGCCCACACCAGAGCATTTAGCCAATCCGCTCCCCGTGCCAAACAGACCAGAGTGTTTTTCATTTGTTTGAAATGCGCTACAGTCAAAGAACTCCAACTTGATCCCCAGACTTAGCAGTCTGGCAGAAACGTGTCCATACTGCAAACATAGGACTCCTAAATTTAGCGTGCTGGGTTATTTAAGCAGGCTCCACCATGACACAACTGTTTTCTCATCATTAACGGACAGGCTCTCAGCTTTTAGTCAAAATAACTTATCCAAACCCTTCATGGGATGCTCTGAGAGTAGTGGGCAGAGAAAATCTAGTTGAATGTCATGAGTGTCTTCCCTGATAGCATGATGAATTTGTCTTTCACCCACTTTATCATTTAATAAAGCACATAATCCATAACATTCTTTAAAAGGAAATCAGATTGATTTACTCTGCTCCTATCTCCATTTATAAAAGATGTTTCCATCTCCTCTTGTCACCACATTTACAAAGACAGCTGTGACTTCATGTTCAGAAGTTCCTTTCAAGCTGTTTTGTTAAGGGATGATTTAATTTCCACCCAACTGGATCACAGTTTTCATTCCCTTGGGCGAGTACTTTCCCAGAAAAAAAAAGGAGCAAAAACAAGAGCCGGAGGAAGAATAGATACAAACCGCTAAAGCAAAAGAGAGAAGGAAAAGATGGACCTTGTTAAATCGATTGAGGGAGTACCTGAGGTAGAGCTGGGAGTCACTGGACAGCATGGATCTGATCTTTATCAGGATGTTCAAGCTGCACCATGTGTTGGCCACCTTATCCTACACACACACACACACACACACACACACACACACACACACACACACACACACACACACACACACACACACACACACACACACACACACACACACACACACACACACACACACACACACACACACACACACACACACACACACACACACACACACACACACAATAAATACTCAGAGTTCCACGTAAAGAGAAAGCACATAAGTGGCATTGCTGAGAATCATTATTTCCCCATTGAAAGTGCAATAAAAGAAAACATTCCCGGAGCATTCCAGAGGGACATTTGTACGTAACCCTCCGTCATAAATTCACTCCCGTCAGACAAAGCATGGGAAGTATTTGCAAATTTGGTGACCCAAGGTCAAATGTCAAACCAGAGTAGTTTCTGCATAACCTGCAGATAGAAACCAACCACTGAGTTAGACAATTCTTTATGTCATTTAATTTTTTTAACCATTTGACTACAGTAATTTCCTGAAAACAAGGGCTGCGACTAACAATTGTTAATCCTTAAATAACCCGAAATATTTCCACAGTGATGTCTTTAAATTAATTGTTTTGTCTGACCAAAAGTCCAAAAATACAGATTGAATTTACAAAGATATACAACAATGAAAAGCAGAAAATCATCACATTTGGGAAGCTGAATACAAGGATTATTTGGCTTTTTCTGGTCGACTATATTGTTTTTATGTGAATAATGTGGAAGACATGTTACAGCCTTAATACCAGGCTTAAACATACTTGTGATTTATAAGAGATGAGGAGGGCGTTGCTGTGAGATTCAGTTGATTTAAGTGCTTAAGCAGTTGTGCAGGGATCAGATGATATTGAGGCCACTGTGCACCATGATATCACACGTCATAGCGACAGCGTGCGTAGATTAGCTTTATGATTCCACTGTGAATGGTTTGAGTGTGTGGCCCTGTCTACAAAAACTATTCCTGGCCTCCTCCCTCTCCTCTGTGCTACAGCTGCTCACAGCACAGCTGTGTGGACCTTAAGGCAGCCTGGTCCAGAGTTGTGTTGTCTCGGCCCCATCCCGGTCCCCTGCCTCTTTGCCTCCCTGCTCCAAATAACCGCCGCGGGAATGTTCCTGAGCGCCGCCTGAGGGCAACACATGAACGGTGGGGGGGCGAGAGCAGTGCGGCTCCTTCACCTATAAGCTAGCCAGGAATTTCACAGGGAGAAGCATTTGGTGCCATTTTTGTGAGCAGGCAGCAACGTGAGACGCCAGAATGCAACGCAGTGGGTAAACTTACAACTGCTCCTGCCCTGAAGCTACCGCGACCGCTAGTCAGCGGCCCACTTCTTCCCCACCACCCCACCTCACCCCTTGTCCAAAGCTTCTGCTTACGTGCACAATATTACAATTAGTCCAGGACGACTCGACCCGGCAGCCTCTCATGCCGTCTTCACAGGGGAGTATAGTGTCTCTCACACCATGTGGATTATGTTTGTGTCATATCATTGAACAAATAATGCCACAGCGCATGCTGCCATCTGCTCCCCTGGTAGAATTTTCAATTACTTCTCACATCCGTGACACCTTGTGGTGGGTGCCACCTCGGGGACCAGGACAAGAGGAGGGATACGGGGTTTCAGAAATGAGAGCTGCACACTTTGGCCCCTGAGCTGTCAGTCACACATGCAAGCACAGAAATACACACCGTTACTTGACCACCGCTCCTGCCATGACGGCTCTTCACGCGCCCAGTTGAATCTGTTCACTGTTCAGTAAATCTTTTTTAATTAACATCATATTTCTTTTCTCTAAGAGGCAACGACTGACCGACCACAGCATACTCATGTATGTGTGCGTGCTATGAAACCGTATATCATACTTGCATGCTTTCCAAAGATATTTGGCTTTAGGCAACAGTTGTCGGATGTGCTCTGATACGCCTTTAAATGTAGCGTTTGCCGCACTCTTCAGTCCATAAGGCTAGAACATGGCTCTGCTATGAAGTGCTGAAAACACCCAGGCCATAAATTATTTAGATTTATCTATATTCTACTGCTGTACGTCCTGAACCCCAACACCTCCCGGAGATAGAGTGAACCTGATCTCCTGACCTTTCGCCATTTTATTCCACTGTTTTCTTTGATCCTGCAGGGTATCCATTTCCCACCAGCTAAGCAGTGCAGGGTGGAGGGAGTTCACCACGCTGAGAGTATTATGGAGCAGCGAGTACGGCCACATTGGTTGTGTTTGACTTTCATTCACTGGTCAAAGCCTTGTGCTGTAAATTGTTCAAATTGAACTTCTTGGAGAAATGTCACTTCATAGAAAACTTCCAAGCCATCAAGACATCCCATAATATCAAACAGCCTTTCTCTCTTCAACAGAATTACAATATAAAATGATCCCTCACTGTGTTACGTCTTGAAACATCACCTTTCAACAGAAATTATATTGACTTGAAGCCCGTAGATGCCACCTCCCAGGTGTCTAATTCACATTGTTACATACTTATACAATATACTGATATCAAAATGGGCTAATTAATCAAAAACTGATTGATTGAAGGATCCAAAATTGTGAGCTACGGTCACAGGATACAGGAAACTTGACCCGTATGAATCATCTAATTGTCAGGTCAAGTTAGTGTTACATCACGTTGCTATTGAGCTATAGTGATCTATCAGGAGGTACACCCTTATTCCTCTTGTTTCTTTAAATTACACTTGGGATTGTGAGTAGCTAATCTTGGATGCCTGCATGACAAGAGTACAAATGCTTCTTTTGATAAGACTAAGAGTCTAAAAAGCAAGATTAAGCTCGTCAGATGGGGTTCTCTCGCTGACTTTTCATTCAAGAAACTCTACTGTACCTCAAACAGGCCGCGAGCCACGGGAAAGATCCTCCTGACCACCTGCATGGCGGGACCGGGGCCAGACAGGAAGGGCAGCCAGCAGAGGGCAAAAGTCCCCAACACGGTTGAAGCAATTCTCACCAACAGGAAAAGCCTACATGAAGAGGGTCACAAAGTGCAGTAGGTACAGATATATCATCAATGACAAAATAGGTCAATGTGATTTCTAAAAAATACAAACACTGACATTAGCCAGAAGCTTAAGTTTATCTTGGTATACTCAAAAAATGTGTACATTCTGTCAGCAAGTCCTAAATTTGGGGTTTGACCCTTGTGTCGAGGAATGCAGTGAAAGCCACGCATCAGCTGGAAGTCTTCAGTGTGGGTCAGGCTATCTTGTCAGCTGTAACTGTGAAGCTGCTGGTTAAGTTGCACACGCAGCATAGCTGAGGAGTTTGGGCATGGCGAGAGTGTCATCTGGACATATCTCCCCAGCCCTTCTAATCCAGCTCTCCATTTGCTACTAAATGCCCTTGGTACATTGTTACTAGATAAACAGACACTGGACACACTAGTAACAGCCTCCAATCTGATTACCTCAGTCATTCTGCGGCTCTCCTGAGGACACGGCTCGCTTATAGACTGACATTACGTATCTGCTTTGAGCGCTCACCTGACACTTGCAGAGTGACAAAACAATATAACCAAACAATGACATGGTTGAATAATTATGCCTTCTCAGACACAAAATAATCCTGAGGATATTCATCTATCCCAGTGGCTGCTTTATTGAGACATAAGTTATGATCTTAACTAATAGAGTATATTATACGTTGACGTTTGACTGTATCCTAATTTCTTTTCTTTCAAGAAGGCAGTAGATGAAAATAACAAATCCATTTTGCGGTTTTGCAGTTCTCACATGATTCATTCTTTGGTCACACTTTATTGTCTGTAAACTGTGGCTTAAACTTTGACTTCTGCAGTTACGAGGGTTTGTGGAAAGACTGAGGAGCACACATCAAACATAATAAAAAAAATGGACATGCTGATTTCATGATCATTATCAAGAGAGGAGAGACAACAAGTTGAAACATGCAGTTTCGGCCACTTCAAAGTGATAGCAGTGAATGATAAAACACAAGACCAACAAAAGGACTCACCCTCGCCCCATCAGGCCCAGTTTGACACTCTTCCCCAGCAGGTAGCAGAAGAAGGGCAGAGCATGGTACAGCTCCATCTGTTTGTAGTTGAGAGCCAGACAAAAGGCCACAGAGCCCAAAGCATCCCAGCCCAGACCCAGAGCCAGAACCCCCCACAGGGTAAGGCCCAGACTCACTCCATTGTACCTGATTCGGTTAAGATCAATGTTGTGGTAAACAAGTGGAGGAACAGTAAACAGCTCAGTGTGCTGGTATGGGACAAGCACCTTAGAAAAACAGCAGCTAATCCAGGGTCAATTCAGATGCTCAGTTTGCTCATCAACTCTTATATTGTTGTGTTCAATTGTGTCCTTTTCTAATTGTTTTATAACTTTATCATGACCTGACACTGCATACACTGCATCTCTAATAAAGGAGTGATTCTATGAAGAAAATCTGCTCATATAATATAAGATATCAAATGGCTATTTTATAATATAAATTGCAAGCAATCTTATCTAATGTAGTTGTGGGACAAAATGTCCAAACATTAGTTTTAAATTGGCAATTCAAAAGACCCTTCTTTGGTGGTAGACATCTAAAATAATAAAATATCAGTTTTCAAGTTGCCTAAAATATTTTAAGTCAGGAAGTCATCAAATTAAATAAGAATAATAATATCCCATAATACAGTGGATACATATTATAAATGCACCTGTACATAAAGGATACTGGAAATGTCCGTAGTCAATGAGAATTAGGCCAGGGTAAAGCAGGAAGCAGAGCACCGTGGACACCTGGAGAAAAGCAGCAGGTATTAGGTGTTAGACTTTAGTTATGTTAACCTTCTAACTACAGTCCTGTTGATACTATACAATGATGCATTACATGTTATGTTTCACAAATGTGAATTATCTGATAACATATGCAGACTTAATTACATGATAAATCTCAAAATAAAGTAAGCTGTTACACTGTGCCTCTCACACTGTACACTGAGCAACAGGCAATGCATGCTGGGATAGCCTTTTTACAGTGCTGCCTGTTTACATACAAAGCTTTTTTGAGAACACGATCAAAATATGACAAAGATCCCTCTTATTTGATTGTACAGTAAATGTATTATAACTTCCTAGAAAATGTAATGGCATCATATTTTATTGCATTAATGTCTCAATTTGGATGACCAGCACTGTAATCAGTTTTAACAGGGGTGGGTGGGTTCTCCACACTATGAGGAAAATGTGGCTCATTGGGTCTTTAGCTGAAATAACAATTAGATGTCATGTTAGGCAAGTGTGTTACCTTCTTTTTAGAGGAGCCGTCAGTCAGATAAAAACAGTATAAAACCACAGCAGGGATGAATATCATCAAATCTGCCACCAGGACTGAAAAAGAACAAAGAACCATATTATAGTATATCTAATTTGTAGGTAACAGGGTACCAACACATTTTCCATTTCAAAATTCCAAAACATTTTGTAGATTTTTCAAACTAATTTGACATCAGTACATTTGCCGCCTCCCTCATGTTGAAGATGTTGGACAATTTTACATTAAGTTTGTATCTATCTTCCTTTTTCCATTTAGAATCCTTCACCAACCAGTCTTTATATTTGGGATTGTCCAAAAGCTTGCATTTGCTTGCACAGAGGCAGCTCTGCTGAGGAGTGTGCGTTCAGTTGCAAGCCATACTTCTGGTCTTGCTTTTCTAAGTCATTAAGCACACTCTGGCCCGTGCTTTCTCTGCCTGCTCCATACTTCATGAAAAGCACTCATCTCATGTGATCAATATATTTTTGGTAATTTGGATTTCTATCTTTCAGAAAACAGAATATGGGGCTGTAATCTGAACACAAATATTTTTCCATACTCTAATTTTTTTGCTAAACTCATCCATACCTGGAAATTACTAAAAATCCAATTCCATACCCTTCCAATCTGCATAGTAGCCCTGAAGTAAGTAAATTAGTCTTGAGGTGGAGGTTGATCATGAAAACTTTTCAGTGCATTTTCTCATGGTTACTGTACCTGTAGCTCTCATGAATAACTTGTGCATTGGACTTTCATAACCTCTGGATTTGTGAAGCTCCACCCATTCAGGGTTTATCAACTTGGCTCTGCAGGAATATATAGATATAGACATTTTAGCATCTTAAAAAATAGAGAGATACATACAAATATGTCCTATATTATATAATCTCTAAAGAACAAAATGACTTACACGTAGGCACAGATCAGGCTATGGTAGGCAGTCAGAGGTGGGTAGTCAAGACCCCAATAGTTCAAGTCATTCTCAGTAGTGTTGACGTACCTGGATGAGTATTAAACATTTTGTTTTGAAGAGTCAGACAAATAGGAGGGAGAACAAATGGAGGGTGCAGCCGTTGATGTAAGGTTGACTTGCTGGATTTTAATGATGCACACACTTATACATTACTGTTATATACAGTAAAAGCAGTTTCAGCTTAAATGTTGTTACTTTTTGGGTGATTTTCTGGATCTTTTTGAGTCCCATCATTACAACTATTTCCAGTCCCTGTCAACGTCCAAAAAGGGCTCTATACTCTTTCCAGGTGCCCGAAAGAGATTGGCTTTCTCAAACTTGCTCCACTGAGTAAACAAACGTCAGACTGACCATTCCTGGAGAGGAAGGTTGTACGTCACTTCTTGCCAGTGCCTTTGAGCTTCATAGTCGCCAAACATGGGAGGTTTCCCCGCCCCTGGAGAAAAATAATTCCGCTGTTAGTCTGATGAATGGGAAACTACACCCATGATTGACGGCACTTAACCACACGCGCGCGTACACGCACAAACACACACACACGACAGACTGGCCAGCCATGTAGATGCTAACCGCTAACAGCAACACTATGATATGTGAAAAACAACTTTCTGTCAATATTCTATAAACACATTAAATGAACAACACTGAAATAAACAGTGGTGTGACGAAGAAGACTGTGACTCTGAATGGTGCAGTGTGTTAACGTGAAGCTGCACACTCTTCCTACCTGAATATGAATTTAGGGAAACGCCCCATCTCACAACAAGGCCGAGCAACACACACATTGATACGAGACTCCACGTTTGCATTACTTCAACCCGTAAAATGATCTTAAAGAGGAGAAATAAAAGCTCAAATCTGTCTGCTTTAGGAATTTATATACATTTCCTGGTACGTCACCAACAAGACTTCGTTGCGCGTTTTCATTGGACACTGCACGATGACGTGACCGGCTCGAGCTATGAGGCATTCAAGAACACCAAGAGAAGACGAGAGTTATCTTTCCTCAAGCCATCGCAGCGTGTTGGCTGGAATAGTTTTGTCACATGAGTTGTAACTGCAGCTATAGCGGATAGTTAAGTATTGTCTTAATGTTAAAAGTAAGGTTGTATCACCCGTGACTTTCATCGTTTATTGTTAATAGTTGCTCCTTTGATTTGAAAGATTCAACATTTCCAGCTACTATGAATGCAACATTGGTTGAAACGAGATTAATGACAAATTGATGAATATTGTGCATTATTAAAGCAAGTAAATTCCTCAATTATTATTCCACGGTCATAAAGCTGGCCCATTTCTGTATGTCAATTTAATACAGGCCCAACAATAACCAATCCATACCTTTTGGCAAAAGTTGTATCATGTTTTTAGACATCTCTAAAATAAGAATATACGTTATAATAATTGTAAATATATATGTGAGAAATCTTTGAATTTCGAAATATTTTATCTAAATTAGGAATATTGAATGATGAAGATTGAATATCAGCTTAACAGAAGATTTGGTGAAATCCGAAAGTTTTATTTTTCTGTGAATTAAAAAACAACTTATTAAAGTTATGTACATATACTGTCTGGCAAGTATTTAGTGAAATTAATGAATGAAAAATATAGTTGAATCTTATGGAAAAGATAACTCAAAAGTAGCTTAATCAAAGAAAAGGCTTTAATTTCACTAATGCTTAATGAACGTTGAATCAGAAGAATTCCAGCTGTCTCATATGTTATAGTAACCTTCTGTTTACAGATGTGTGTATGTGGTTGTACAATGCACGCCTCCCTCTGCCCTCCCTTCACAATGTAAATCTCAGCCCAGGGGCATATTCTCCTCTGTGACCTTTACTTCTGTTGACTCCACCGTCTTTGCTCGCAAGGTGTTGGGATTTGTTGGGTGAGACATGTTCCTTGTGGTTCCGGCATCAATTATGCATAAATAATAATAACCTGGGACAACTGCTGATTTGCAACGACACTTTCATTACAACTGCAGCAGCCTATAACTCACATTAGTTATTAATGCCTGGCCATGCCAGCTTTACTTGGTCATTTATTGCTTCATCTCTATGCCTTTTTAAATATTCAGTAACTGCTGTACCTACATTTACTGTCTGTGATCTCCTCCCAGAAGAAGGCTATAGCTTGTGGTGGAAGATGACCTAGTTATGATGGAGGCCTGGGCCGTGCTTGCCAATGTCATTGTAGTCTATCATTTAACAGTCAAGTTCTCTATAGCAAGACAGAGTTGATTTTTTTGAGAACAAACATAGACCCATAATTCAAAACTTAATCCTCATTTCATCATTGATTTGTTTGGGAAATCCTATAATACAATGCATTAATGGGTATTTCAGATCTGTCTGATAGTTTGTGTCAATGCAACATGATTGTGATCCAGTGTTAACTTGTTACTTCAAATAAAAATGTTGTCACCTGGATGTTTACAATCCAGCATGGGGTGAATGAATTGGGACCCCTTCGTTGTGAAAGCTGGTGCATACATGATCACATGTAGAGTTTGGACATGCTGCAACATCAAGCAATTTATTGTCAAGAAACAAAACACTGGTGCGGGTCAACTTGGACATGTGAGTGGAACTACTCAGACAAATATGCAAATGAGTGAAAGTTCATTCTTGACTGAAGTGAAGAAAATAAAAATAAAAAAATCCTTTTAATATTGGAATTGATGTTACAACATATGTATTTCCATATTGACTGTGCAAACTCTGTTGATAACACATTGTATATGATCAGGACAACTAACTTGTGGTGAAGTTGATTTTCGTCAACTAGATTAACACTGGAGTCACTCTGACATGCCACACTTCCGGATGCACAAGCATTACATACAGAAACCATTAATTTGGTGTTTGAGCAATAAAGAGATTTTTAAAATTGTTAGTATTGCTGGTCAAGTCATTCACCAACCAGCCCTGTGCTCACGGTGACTATTTGATACCTCTTAGTTTGTGCATGTGTTTGACTCTAAATTGGGTCACGTGTTCTGAAACACTGTCCAAGTATCAATTTCATCACAATGAAGGAATGCTTTTGGGTATAATCTTGAGAGAAAAGTTGATATTTGCGGCAGTATGAACTTATTTTTCTTGAGATATGTGGGCCACAGAATGGTAACCTTTGGGGTGGTCACATTCTGGATCACCAAATGAGTTTTCTGAAAACATGTGTACTCATTTCTGTAGCTCTTTTTATTCTTGATATTCAAAACTCACCCAAATGCTCTTAATTTGAAGACAGGTATAGGACCTCTCATTAAAACATAAATGCATATTATTTTGATTAATAGGATGAGCATTAAGAATCATAACATGTAGTAGGTGTTTCAAGGATGAGTGAGCTTCTCAGAATGTATCTAACAAAGTCAATGTTAACATTCTCCTGCACAAAGGTGTATTTACAGGTGCAAAACAAATACCGCCCACATTATCAAGAAAAATCTTACTTTTATGTTTTCTTTTATCAAAAATAATAATTATTTTATGATTCAAAGTCTAAATTAATCACGTTTGTTTAATGTTTGCTAATTTATTAAAGCTCTGTTCATTGTTGGTCAACAGTCAGAAATCAAATACACAATGTGTACTTTATTTATAAAAGGCTGCGGCTTGAGACTAATATAGACTGGCTAGTAGAGCTGGGGAACCAACAGTGCAGGCTTTTCTCCACCTGTGCACAAGCGCGTGGAACTGCATCATTATCGATGTGCGCGCGCGAGTTCGACTGTTTTCTCTTCAAACGAGCGCCCTCCTCCAATCAGCAAATTGAATGGTTGTTGACATAATGATGTGAAACATCAAGAACTGCATTATTTTCGATACAACAATTGTTAACGGGTTAACGGCATTAACGAGCATGTTGCTTTAATGGATTTAAACAAACTGCAGCGAGGTAAACTGGTACATTCATATTTTGATACCTGTATTGTGTATTATTTTCAACACTGTTTCAGTTCAAGATTTTATTTGTATTTTTGTCCAATTGAGGTCACGTGGCGTCTGTTACATTTCAACGTTGTCTTTTCCCGACGTATACTACTGAAACCCTGAAATAATTAACGTCAACAACGTCAGTGTCTTTCTTTACTCAAAAATGAATACTAACCTAAATCGGAATAAAGCATTGGTATTTTGATTACTGGGGCATAAGGATACAAATGTTTACTATGTTGTATATCAACTATTGCCTATGAAAATGAATGATTGGACCAGATTTTAATTTATTTGTCCTCCTTTATATTCTAGAAGATTAATTAATTTATGATTGTACACAATCCTAAATAAATCCAAAATATTGATTGATTGTGTGGGAGAGTTTATCCTCCATGTTTTCAGGTGGTTGTGTCTTCCTAAATAGTTCTTTGATTCTTGATCTTCACAATGTGGAGTCAGGTGCCTCTTAACGCCCCCTAGCGGCTGGAATGTCCTCCGAGGTGATGTCAGCCTGCATGCTGCATCACCGATGCAGCATCACACACACACAGAGACATCACACTGCAGTTTTACTTCTTGTGAGCAAAAGAGTTTTGCAAAAGGACCCTGCTTTATGAAGACTGGACCTGTTTCATTACACACTGTATGACTGAAATAAATTCAATAATATATACCACATTTATAAACGTGTTAACCTCGCGCAGGTTGGCTGTTTGAATGCTTAAATGCTTTCTTTCGGAAATTATTTTTCTAATACCTCTCTAAAAAGACACACATAGAGCTGCATTTGACAAACTCCCATTTTACTTTTCTGCATATACTCGCTAAATATAAATTATATTTTCTGACTGCACCCTGAAAGTGACCTCTGGTGGTGCCTGCACGTCTCTTTCACAAACTCTTTGAACTGTCTCTTGGAGTGATGTGAAAATGTAAGACCTTAGTTCCTATGAGAAAAACATAACGAGAGAAATCAAGAACCCATTACATAGTCTATTCCTTTTTTTCTACGATATTACGTGTTATCATGTAAGGAAAACTCAACGAGGGAAACCGGGTTTGTTTGGCCATACAACGAATTCTAAAACGCTGTAATAATACACTGAACAAATATGCTACAATGCATAATAATGATATGATGCGAATAATAATAGCCCAATAAAAATGAATGAAATGTCACAGTGACATTGGAGAAGCCTTTTGCATCATCAGCACCTTCTTCGGTGTCTGAAAGTGAATTGAAGCAGAGAGGCTCCTTTCTCTTTCTCATGGGGATCAGATAAATATAGCGCCTGTAATCCCCTCACACACACACACACACACACACACACACACACACACACACACACACACACACACACACACACACACACACACACACACACACACACACACACACACACACCATTTGCTGTTTGCGTAGAAGTGATTAGCCAGACACAACTGCGAAGCTGTTACCTTTGTAGTAGCCAAGCCGCAGAATATCCTGTAAAATGACACGAGCAGTGACGTAATGGTGAATTAAAAGGTGTCTCAGCTGTGACCTCCAGTCAGAGATCATTATCAGGAAACACCCACAAATATAGTTTAAAAAACAATTAAACTGTTTTATTATCTACCGCTAAATGTTACACCGGTTTGTCTTCACGGCTAAAATATGATGTGAGATTTATGTCAGCCTAAAAAGCAACATTTCACAAATAACAAGTTTTGGCAGCCTTAGGGTTTTACTGTCAGGACTCACTTTTACATCATGATCACCCCTTCTGCATTTTCTTTACAATTAAAATCCATATAAATATATGTGATAATTTCTTACTTTTTAGAAAGAAACTTCGGCAACAATTATTGTTAAATTACGAGAATAAAAAGCTTGCAATGCAAACTAAACATATATCTAATTCCGAAAATGGTTAATATGGTTCCGGATTAGTTGCAAAAACGCGATACAACATGGATTAAAAATTACACGTAATATGACCAAATTAAAATAATAGACTTTAAACTTCGTGAAATGAAATGATAATAATAATTATTAAGCCTGAAAAGTTAATTTAAGCACATACCATTCAGACAGTTTTATGATATCTAGGCCGACATCTTAAATTTTAAATGTCCTTGTCTTTGACTTTCTTATGCCATTATAGCGTGAGATGTTATTAATACAAAATATTATTTGCAAGACTGTGTTTCTCAATAACCTGTTCTCAACCCATTTAGCAATGTTAATGACGCAAATTGATTTAATGCTTTCTTAGATTTATTTACAAATAAATTCAGTTTACAACACAATATAGCTACATAGAATTACATATATTTGATATTTTTTATTATTATAAACACTACTTTTCAGAGCTTTTCGAGTCTTATATGAAAAGGAAGAAAAAAACGTGTCCAGTTGAGGCTCCGATACAAAAAAGAAAATGTAAAATAATTATTACAGATCCCAAACAGGAACAAAGGAGAAGAAAAGACAGGCAAATCGTTTCTTTTTTGTCGTTGTTGTTTTGTTTTTTTACAAATATTTACAAATATTACCTGTACAGAAAAATCTCCTTTTTCTTGTTTTCCCTCTGTGTCTTTACACGGCCACAGAGTCCAGTGTTGCCTATTGATTTGTGCTGCCCCCCCTCCCTCCCCCCATAATAATAACGTCTCTATATAAAAATAAGAGTTTATTTTCTCATGGTATAAAGTCAATGTGACGGCCATTTGGCCGCCGCCGCTGACGGTAAAACATGTCCAGAAATCATATTTGACGGCACGCTGAGGAGCGGAGCGATAGCGGCGGAGGTCCGGCTCAGAGAGAGGGACTGCGCGCTCAGCAGGGCCGACTGGACGGTCACCGGAGGCCGCAGGAAAGCAGCGCCCGGTGACACCGAGGAGGCGCTGGACACCCCGATGATGTTCTCTATGCTGAAAGAGGGTCTGTTTGAAGGCTCCGACTTGATCATGGACGCTGTGCTCAGGCTGTTGAGCTGCATCTGGAGACTCGGGCTGAGCTGGGAGTTGAACGCTTTTCGGTTCAGCTCCGCCGAGGACAGGAGAGGGACTCCCGGGGGCAGCATGTGTCCTACAGGGGGCATGTACGGGTACTGCAGAGCCGCCGGATGGGTATACGCGGGGTGGATCCCGTAGTGCCTCCCGTAGGGGCCCCCGAGAGTGTACGCACCGAAACTTTGCATCATGAGAGCAGTCTGGTCCCTGAGCATGTCCGGCTGGACTCTCTTGAACCTCTTCCTCCTCCTGAGGAAGCTGCCGTTGTCGAACATGTCCTCCGAGGCGGGGTCCAGGGTCCAGTAGTTGCCCTTGCCGGGGTTGCCGGGTTCCCGGGGGATTTTCACAAAGCAGTCGTTGAGGGACAAGTTGTGGCGAATGGAGTTTTGCCACGCCGGGAACTTCTCCCGGTAGTACGGGAAGCGGCTGCTGATGAACTCACAGATCCCGCTGAGGGTGAGCTTCTTCTGCGGGCTCTGGAGGATGGACATGGTGATGAGCGCGATGTAGGAGTACGGCGGCTTTACCAGGCTGTTTTTGGGCTTCTGGATCCCGCCTCCCGTTGCGCTCTGGTCTTGACCCTCTCCCTTCCCGGTGCCCGTCTCTCCCTCCCCGGAGCTCTCGCAGCACGGACTCCCTCCACCGGACCCCGTCTCCTCCTTCTCCACCTCGATGTCATCCTCCACCTCCTCGTCGCCTGCTTCTCCCCGGAGGTCGTGCAGGATGCCTCCCACCGGGCTGTCGCAGTCGCTGTCCACCCTCTCCATGCCTTCCTCGTCTCCCTCGCCCACCACGTCGATGTCCACGTCCTCCGCCGTGAGCACTGTTTGGCCGGACATGTCGCTGGCTCGTTCGCTGCCTCCAGACAGGGTCATCTCACGGCTTCCTTCTCTACTTTTCTTTTAAATTCTGGAGCCGAAACAGCCGAGCCTCCGGGTGTGTGATGGTCAGTGCGCACACACTGCTGGACTTCTTCTTGCTCGCCCCCGTCAAGGGATCGGATGTCTCCAGCAATCTGAATGCGATTGGACCGGCAGCCAGCCGGTCAAGTCGAAGAAACTTCAACTTCTGCAAATAATTCTCCACTCGGTAAGTGAGCAGGCCTGGTGTGACGCGGGTTGAAGTTGGTTGGAGATGTTCTGCGCTCCGACGTCCCTTCTCTGTGCGTATAGTTCCTACAAGCGCGATATTTGGAGAACCAAGTCGAGGTGACACATGCTGCTTTTAAAAGGCCGGAGCTTTTAACAGGACTGTCTGATAGATTACTTTTCCCAGTATAAGATATACTATCAGCGCAGGACACGTGGTTTGGTGACGACACACGCCCCCATCTCCTCTCCTCCCTCCCTCCTTCCTCTCCTCTCTGTTAAACCATGCAAACTGGAGTTGTTTCATGGATTTGTCAACAATGGGACATCAGCAATGCTGCTTTCCGCTGCTTTCTGTGTTCGTCCGTCATAGACCATTTAACGGTGGCAGAGGAAGGAGGAGGAGGGGCAGAGAAAATTGGCCTGCATGATTGAAATATCTGATGCGCATTAACGTGGCGGCGTAATAACAACACTAACCTATAACTTTGCTCAGGCAAAGTGCTGAAAGCTGCAGAACGGAAACGACGACAGCTAAGTTCACGTACTCCTTTAACTTATCTAAGGCCCTATGTTGTTGTTGTTTTTTATTGTGCATGCATGCTTTTTTTTGTTTTCCCTCACTTTATTTGAAACTATCGTTCCCGTGCATGATGCTCTTCGTGTTGGACACGTTGTCAGTGCGTAAGGATTCCACATTGGTGCTTTTGTTTATTTGGTGCATGCCTTGACATTTCCATCTTTACAGTCCGCCGTGTCAATTCAAACTGCGAATGCAAAGAATTGAAATCTATTTATTCCCGCAGGATTAGCCGAAGGTGGGAAGCATATTGAGCAGCAGCGGCGGCCAAGCAGCAGCGGCGACTATGAATGGAGAGAATAAAGAATTCCCTTAAGAGTTTGGAAGAGGTGCTAACGACCCCAATCAGCGCGAGGTTTTACATTTGAAACAAGTAGGAAATGCGGGCAGCGGGTGAATGCAAAGAGAGCATTTATTCACGAGTAAGGAGGTGAGCGGTGGAGGCTGGGCTCCGGGAGGGGATGTCGGATCCAGTGAGGGCTTTCCTCCGCGGCGTGGGAACATTTGGGAGGAACAGGGAAAGATGTCGAACAACGACTGAAGAACATTTGATGTAATTTGACAACATAGGAATTCAAACTCGGATATTTTCCGAGGTGCCACGAGCAATTTTATCTGAAGTCTTTTAGCACGTTAATGACATTATTTATAATAAACACTATTCAGTTATTTGATACAGCGCTTTAATTTAAACATGTCAAAATAAAGATGTTATTGATTATTTCTCAGCCACAAGCTAATTTAAAACACAATAGGGCAGAATGCATTTTAATTTAGGGAACATTATTATTATTATCGATATTATCATTATTATCACCATTGTTACATTTCAATAAATTATACATGTCACCTATTAAAGCCATACTTATGAATTGCTTAACTCCCATGAAGCAAACTCAATGTATCCGAACCAAAATCGCATATTCATGAATTTATTTCGCATTTTACTTCGCTTTAAAATCCCATCAGTGTTATTTTGTTGTATATCTTATGCAGTACATGTGATCCTTTAATTACCTTTAGCGGCGCACTGAGGGGCTGCTTCACGCGCCACCTCCGACACCTCTGCTCTCGGGATGAAAGTCGGATTAATCAAACGCTATCATTAATAATGCGCGTATGGGTCAGAGGAGGGAAACATGTCTTCCGATTAGACTCGCCTCGTGTTAATCTCCGTGACCTGTGTGATCTGGAGGTCCGTCAATACGGACTACTTAGCAGATGAAACCAGAGTCTACATCAACTGTAATCCTGCTCTTCTGCGGGGCGCGTGTGTATTTAGGGAGGTTATGTGTTTCTTTTTAGTTTCTATAAAGGCCCATAAATCAGGTTGTTTTTTAGGGAAGTTTTTGCTCAAATTGAAACTTCTTTGTTTTTTCTTCTCTTGTGCACCGATGATTTGACACAGTTCTTGCATTTCTCCATAGACCTATTTCTAATATTAGACAAAACCCAATTGTTGGTGTCTTTAAAAAAATGAAGAGCTTTATGGGCCACATTTGGTTGCTATTTTCATTTTTTGAACGTTTTTTGTTTGTTGAAGGAATCAAGTCATTGAGCCAAAAGATTTGACCCACTGATCTCTCTCTCTCTCTCGCTCTGTGTGTGTGTGTGTGTGTGTGTGTGTGTGTGTGTGGGGAGAGAGACAGGTGCAGCCTGCCTCCTTTAAAAAAAAAAAAAACATGGTCGCAGTGTTGTGTGAAAGGCGGCGTAACTGCTGATATAACCTGACTGCAACAGCACCGAGAGGGGGTTTCAAACCCGTCCTTCCTGTGATCTTTTGAAGCCTCATAAATCCGCTTTTATACCTCCGCAGTTTGTTAATGAAATGTACGTTTTAAGCACACATGCACGGCTTAGCGCGACAAAACCTTTTAGTATAATAAGCCAACTCGCTCCGGCATGAAACCATTAGGGGGGACAGACAGAAGAGGCAGCAGCAGCAGCACAGGTGATGGAGAGGAAACAGCCCCCACATGTGATCCCTGCAAACTACCAGCAAGGTCACCGAACAAATAATTGTGATCATAATAAAGTAATGCTCCGGTGATTCCTGAGATGGAGACTTTGTTTGTCTCTCTTGTCTCCCTGTAGGCTTCTGCTGCTGCCTCACATGGGGTCAGAGGTCAGGGTCACCTGCAGAGGAGGACACCTCAGCGGCGCCTCAGACCACTGTCAAGTGAACAGGGAGAGACAGATTTGAGATGCTAAATATTGTTAATTCGTTTAATTTCCTCGGACACAGTGATGAGATTATTTCACGGGTTTTGATTTTAAATCAATTTGTTTCGATATTTTCCCCTTAATGTGACATTATTTATTGCCTCTGATTTCTGCTTTACGATTTTCATTTAATAATGTTTCAAAGAAAACCGAATCGAAACTTGGGTAGTGGCTTTATTTTTAGACCGCGTAAAACCAATTATGAACATTTGAAGACATGTATAGTTTTTATGTGTGAGCTATATCTGGAAAAGGTAAATCATATTTTTTGGGATTGGATGGATTTGGACCACCTAATCAATAGTGACTGTCGCTCCTCATCCCCTTTAATCTGCTGATTTCTTAAAAATACGCCGTGCACTAAATACGCTTCACAGTTGTCTCGTGGACCCTCAATATGATTTTTAGTGTCATTTCAGGGGAAAAGTTTTCGAACTATCTAATTAATATATAATGTTGTGAGAATGTTGTGAAATCGTCGTTAACATTGAGGATAGCCAACAAATATGGCATTGTACATCATATATCTGCACATATTATACGTGTTCAAAATCCCAAAACTCCAGCAGGCTAATTAAAATCCCAAACTGTCATTCTTGCATCAAAATCAGCTGTTTGTAAAAGCATATTTTTGAAAGGCAACTAATTTCATTAATTAGGTGAGAGAGCAGTTGGGTGCAACAGCTAAAACGATGTGATAAATTAATGGTATAGCGCGCATGTAATTACAACCATTATGTTAATTATTTTTACATAGTAGCCAAAATCTTCAGCTTGTCAGATTATATAAAAACAAGTTGCGCTAATAAAAATTGAAAAAAACCTCACCATGTCTGCAAATGTATGCCACATGACGGTTATGTTGCACAAAAACCACAAATGATTGAAATATTTTTCATAGTCATATGAAATAATTGTACATGGTCGACAATGTGAGTTCTGCAGAAACCTCGTTACTCTTCTTGTTGGACATCACCATTTTCAGCTCTTCTCAAAGAATCCACTCTATCAACCTGCGAGTTTCTGTCAAACAAAATGATGGAGCCCATTTTTAACCTGCAGGATCAGCCGGAGCCAGATCTCATAGACACAAAGGGCCCCAAATAGACGACACTGATCCACTGGCGTGTGTTGTGCAAGTGTGTGTTTGTGTGTGTGTCGGACGTCCCATCTATTTGAGCGTCTATAAAGACACCTTGCAGCAGATTGCAGCAGGTGATGTAGAAGGATAATGTCTTAACTGACCTAAGATTCTAGTTTCGTTTATATTGGACCGAGACAGAATACATTATGATGAGGTCTGGATTCATGGATCACCTTATGGATTATGATAATTGCATGTTTCAAAGAAAGCAACGCAATTTTTCGCCACTTGATTTGACCAGGTGACCCATTTCTTATTTTTTGTCAGTGAAAAAAAAAATCTAAATCATTGGACAACTGCATACTTGGGTGAGCAAGGGATGCTTATATAAAATATATATTTTACTGACGTGTAATACATGTATTTCACGGTGTCTGAGGTCTGATGTGCGGCCTTATGGCGTCACCATCTGCAAGTTGTATTTTTGCCATTAAGTTTGCTTCGTCGTTTGAGAAATGATTGAGAGGGGCCTTCTGTGAAGAGCATCTCGTCAGGTGATTTTTGTGGTGTGAAAAATCAAACACAAGCAACGAAATGAAGCATCTCATCCATCCTTGTTACAATAAATGTATTTGTAAAATATTGTCAAAATGTTTTTATCGTGTTGTGAAAAACCTCAACGAATATGTGGTCCCCCTGCTTCATCAGCAAATGGTCTCAAACCCATTATCTTTGATTATAATGATATTATTTTCCAGTTAAAACCAGAGCAATTTGCAGGACAATAGAAAATACATTAATATACTTAAAGTTACACTTGTATGTGTCCGATTGTGCAAACCTCTGCGCCGTCCCCACGCAGCCCCTCTGCCCGCCCATCGCTCCTCTCCTCCGGCCGTCCATCGGTGGGAAGCCCCGGGGGATGCCGCATGTCACATGTCCTTCGCGGGTGCTGGTGGGAAAGTGACACCTCCCGCTAAATGCAGCCGGATTACCATGCCAATGTGTATCTGTTAAATACGTGCAATGTCACCCAGTTTGTAGGCGTTTTGTCATTCAGATTGAGGAGTACTTGCACATCAGTTTATCACCATGTTGTGAGCGCAGCAATTCAGGCTGTAAACAGTGCAAATTGGTTCAATAGCGTACATCCAACGCGTGTCAAAACAGAGGGAGCCTGGCTTTGCACCAAATCATTGTCTGCATAAAACGATTGTAAACGACGTGCTAAGTGGGTGTCAAATGTGTTTTCCCATTTATAAAAATCATATTTGGGAGCTAAATGTTGTTTCTTCAAATCAGCAAATTAATAGCAAATTTTCAGTTGTGTCATTTGTCATCAAAAATAAGGAACCCTTGACATTTATTTTATGGTGCACTGATGCTCGATCCAAAAGAAAAAAACGATAATTTGTGTAAAAAATAACAACAAATCCATTCAAAAATCCTACATGGTTCCAGAAAAAGGTGTCCAATGTTATGATTCCTCATGCACTAATCTTAACGTTTGCATGTGAGGCAGCGTTTCAAATAATTTACATCAAAAAGAAACTCACTCAGTGTGACCCCTGACTCAATATCCTCTTGCCTATTGATGCATATATGTAACATCACACTAAATTACATCCCCGCCTGCCCATAATAATATTCCTTCTGTCAAATTCTTCACAAAGACACTTTACCTCTTCTCGAACCCAATTATAGGAATTGTAGAAGATGATGGTGAGGAGGAAATAAATAAAGCTTTAGACTTGAAGTTGAATGATGTTTTGATTTTGATTGACTGAAATGTGTGTTTATGTTAAAAAAAAGTGCCTATTTTACAATATATCCTCTTCATAATATCACTAGTAATCTGTAAAATGCTTTATTCTCATGAAGGCCTAATGATATCACCTTAAGGCAAATTATCTAATATTTCTCCTCTACATAGATTGTCCATCCCCTTTATTTGCTTTATAAAAAGGTGTCCTTGTCCGTTAATCCTGTGGAGAAGTGAATATCCCACATCCTAATCAAAGTCATTGTGCTGTCTCTTGAAATTAAGGACTGCACCTTTAAATTGTCAATTACTCTGAGGTTAAGTGGACTGAATAGACCCAATGATTCAAATCAGGTGTTACAATTTACTGCACATAGCTCTCTGACTTCATTTCATTTGGGTCTGAATCTCTCCTGTGATTTATTACACAAAGGGACATAGGTAGACTCCTAATCCATGCTTGTTTACTAAATAACACATTTTAATATAATTTTAAACTACACATCAATAGATCTTTATTCTCCATGATTAGATTCAAAACAGTGTGGATAACTGCAAAAAGACTCCATTACAAGTAAAAGTCCTACATTGAAAAGGTTCTTGGGAAAGTATAATCAAGAAAATGTAATTAAAGTATGTCAACACGGAAAAATTATCCCTGTGACTGTTTTGTCAGGGTGTTATTACTATTTTAATATGCTGATTATTTTCTCTATATTATTGGGTCTGTGAATCTCCAGGAAACAGTGAGAAATGCTCATCACATTTATTATAGAGGCAAAGGGACATTTTCAAATTGTGTCTGACCATTAGTCAAACCTCAAAATTATTCTTGTTTAGTGCAATTTAAGATCAAGAAAAAGCAGCAAATCCATTTCGGAGGCAGCAAACATGACATGTTTAGCATTTCTGCATTAAAATTATTAAAGTTATGAATCTGTTATTAGAATAGTTTTTATTTCATGTTGATCGACTAGTAATTTACTCAACTAATCATTTCAGCTCTAACTTGATTTATTGCTGGATAGCAATCTATGACAATATGTCATATTTTATGAGCTCTCATAAGTTTTATATATACAATCTTAACCCGTAAAGTAATTACAGCAGTCAGATAAATGTAGTAAAAGAAAGAATATTTCTCTCTGAATTGTAATGGCGTTGAGGTACAAAGTAACATTAAAGTATTATAATAATACTTATAATACAAGTACCTCAAATTAAGCACACTAAATAACCCAAAAGTATAGTAATAAAAAACACTAACATCAAAGCAACCCACTGGTACTGGGTAAAGTAACTCAGTATATTATGTTGGTGCTATATTTATCCTAACTGGGCATATAATATAATTTAGGAAATTCTGCTGATATAAAAGTGTTTGTTAATACTTTAAACTACACTGTTAAACATGTCCGAATAATAAAGTTATCAGCCAAACAGTGTTAACACCCAAACAAAGTTACCACCCTGAAACCAATGCCGGGAGTCCAAAGACAGCCACACAAGCATCAATATTTTACATTCCCTCAAGAATCCTCTTTAAAGATGCAATCATGTCCTCCTATTCATTATCCATGTGTATGTCTTCTAGGTATGGCCTTTGTCATTAAGCAATAATTCTCCCCTCCACAGTCCCACATTACTCCACTGCTCCATACTTTTACAAATGCCTCGGGGCTATAAATACTAATGAAATCTCTTTGCTTAATTTGATTTTGCTGGTACACTTGCAGTTATGGCTGAACTTTCCCACGAGAGAGGCTGATTGAACACTTTCAAGTCCTTATGGAAGCAGGAAAACATTCCAGAGAGCTGGGGAGATCATTTCCATAATTACCCCGATTGGCAGCCTAATGACCTTCTGTGACAATAAAAAGATCTCTTGTTAATTCCATTTCTGTCGCTGACATTCAAGAGATTCCTATCTTACATGTTTGAGGGTTCACAAGATAACAAGTGTACTTTTTTTCCCTCCCGTTTTCCGCCAGCAAAAAGAGCAGCCCCATTCAGTTTTGCTCCCCCAGCACACTGCAGCGATGTGGCTCGCTCGGCTCTGAAAGGGATCTACTTGTGCCTGCACAGCTCGTCCACCCTGCCCCAAAAGTTGGATAATTTATGGGCCTTGGGGAGATTATAAAGATGGATCTTTGAGGCAATCAATTCTCATGTTGCGTTTTGAATGGTGGGATAGAAATGAAGTGCAGAATAATTAAAAAGATCACAAGTCCCCCCTCGCATGTAATAATGAGTGGCTCCAGAGGCAGTGGGCTCTGCCACATTGCCGGAGGAAGTGCTTTTGATTTGACTAAGAGGACACCCGGCCCGGTCCAACACAGTACTACACAATGGGGGTGGGGGGATTCACCACAGCATTGGAAATCACAGTCTGTGATGTCTGAGTCAGGATGACTCACAGCTGGCATGAGAAGTGATGGAGGCGGTTGTTTGGAATATGTTTCACAGTGACCACAATGCTCAGAGTGTTGTGGGATGTTAAAATAAAATCCATCCGTTCTTTGCATATGAATCAGTGTCAAAATGTACCCTCAGCCCTGCGCAACTGTGACCTGTTGTGCCATGTCAGATTCAAATGGTAATCTAAGGCCTTTTTATACCTCTGAATGCATTAGAGTAAATGTGAAATGTGCATCTGTTATTAGCCGTTTGCATGCTTCTGAGGACACAGACAAGCTTTTTTGGAATAAACGTCTGATATCTTGGCCCACTCACGCTGTATTGCACTTGTTCTTTGCTTAGTACACAGGGTATTATTCAAAAACATCTGACACACACAACACAGTCCCTCAATTATGAAACAAAGTAAAGGACATTACAGTGAGCTGGCGAGGGCGTCCCGGTAACAGATGGTGTGACTGCTTTCCTCTACTGATTGGGGAACTGTAATGACACCTGGCAGCGTGCTCACATTGAATATCATTCTGCTGGTCACTTGGTCAACTCAACATTGGCACACTGCACACACTTCCAGAGACGTGCAGCGCTGCAGGCGGTAGTTAATTCAGTGAGGATTTCCATTTAAAAGGTGCAAACATCTCATAACTAATCAAACCACAGACTCATTTCCCCTTAGAGTGCAAATTTTTTTTTTTTTACGTTTATAAAAAAGAGAGCAAGAATTTGTTTCATCTTCACATTTCAAAGAAAGATTGCCTGCACATCGACAAAATAGTAGAAGAGGATCTGCAGATGCAAAAATAAGTACTTCCTTATGCATTTGAAAAAGGTATAAATAGGACTTTAATAGGCTTTCAGACTAACAAACAGTCCTTTAGCCAAACTTTTTCAACCCTTTCTCAACTTAGTGTTTTATGTATTCAGTGTCAAAGAATCAGCCTATTGCATACAACTGAATCATGTGTACTTAAAATGCAATTGGCACTTTCTAATCACATGGGATTTTTTATAAATTTTTAGATGGTATATGTATTTCACCTGTATAATAAAATAAACAACACATTTTAGAAGCTTGTTGAGTTTGATGCAGTATATTATAGGACTCAACTTTATAGGTGAATATTGCTATCAAATATACCACTTTGAATTATTTTCGTCCAATCTAAACCCATATGTACTGGCAGCCAATGTAAAACATGCACAGCAACACAGAATGTAAAAGTAATTTTAACTGTTTTTTTTCCATTAACACACCTTATGTGATTACTGCTGTGATTAGTGGTGAAATAACCTTTTTCTTTAATACTATTTTTTAAATCATTTAAATATTTTTCAAAATCATCAAAGTGCTGTGGTTAATAGTTACTTGCTGGCTTCTTCTCGGACTGTAATGTCACAACTCAAGAGCCAAAGCGGGGCTAAAAGGCTAATGGAGCCATGTGATTGGACCTGAGAAAGCAACCGAGAACAGCAAATTCAATTATCATGTTAGAATTCTCCATCAAAACAATCTACACTTGAAATTAGGGGTATTCCTGTCAGATGACTGGCGTTAGCGGAGCTAATGTGGCTAATGTTATTTGGAGCAGCCTTACACCTTCTTTGGATGTTATCAAATGTTTACGAAAGAGCTTAATGTGCTAAAATGCAATCAGAGAATCTACTGGTTACTCTGTGGCAGCAGTGTATCCTGGCTTGGTGATGCATTGTGGGTAACACACATTGAAACAAAAGTTGCCTGAATGTTTATCTTATATTCTTAATTTTCACGGGGCTGTGCAAACTCACAATAGGAGATTATTTCTATTAATTGCTTGTTCATGATAATATCATTTTACTAGACCGCAGACAGCAGAAATGTAACAATGAGGGGAGAGAGGGACGTCCGGGATGCTGGGATTGAATAGGAACGTTGTCACTGCATGGTCAACATCATAAACCTGTACGCCACCAAGACGCCCTGATGACAGGTGATTCTGCAATGACCACTCCATCACCATAACAGCATTTTGTGATCGTGTCACCATGTTTTTGTGTTGCAAACTGTTATTGCTGCATAGTTTTCAACACAGTTTTATACTGAAACTGAAATTATTTGTTTTTCTCTTACACAGATGCTTGAGTGGAATCATTGTGTAATATCATTGAATCAAACGTACTCTCCAATGAGCATTTCTTCTGTTATTGGGTATTTGTTGCACTTGTGCTATGGTTACCCATATTTTCCCTTAAAGGGACTCGTCCTCCTTGGTCAGGTTTGCTGCATGCTGCAAAGAGGCCTTCAAACTTTCGGAGGCTCACAAAGGCCCCATTCTCTTCTGTGTTGCTCTTCTTCATCACCCAGCTCCAGGGCATAGCAGATCTGCTCAAACCCTGGTATTGTCCAGACAAAACCACATATTAAATTTGCCCAGCATAAGCCATTTCATTGAGCAGTAGAAGGAATTCCTTTGCTGGGTCATTCATCTGTGTACATGGTTTGGACACACATTTGAAACAAAGCAAGCCAGTCAAGGATAATATTGAGGAAGTTACATACATTTCAAGCTTTGCAGCATATGTCATTTCTGTGTCTTGCTCTTTTTGCACTGGAGCTGGTGCAGATTCATGCAGCGGGAACACTGCCAGACTGTAGCTGCGAGCGATCCAAAAATGTCTCCCTACATATGTAATGTTTTGCACTTCATTAGGAATTCTGGATTTTCCCCATCAGGAATGTCTACTGAATATAAAGAGAGGGGAACTAAGAGAGCTCTCTATCCACTGCAAACAATTAACAATGCATAATAAAAAAAAATCAGATTCTAGCCAACCGGTTGTCCTGTGGATAAGTCATCAGTTCTGTATTGGAATAGTACACAAACGTGACTCTTGTGTGTTCATTTTAGTTATGAACACATTTCATATTTCATATCTGTAACTTAATCTCTGAACAAGCACAGCATGTTTACAAAGATAATCACTTTATGACCATGCTAATGACTTATGCTGTGCTACTTGTCATTATTGTGATTACAAGAGTATAGTTTTTGTGGTCGTGCAAATAGGGTCTATATGAAACTATGCAAATAAACGTTGTATATTGTGTTAAAAAAAATGAATGCGTGGAAAGTCTTGTCTTTCTCAAAGAGAGATTTTTTTCACATGCAAAAAACAGTTTGATAGATTATTGATTATGCATCACTTTTTAAACATACTCAACCATCCACCAGACCATTTTGCTCTTTGACAAACTTTTAAGTGAAGAAAAAAATCCCCTGGGACCCAAAAAGCATTATCTTCATAGACCACCATCAAAAATGATGGCAGGACACCTCAAACTTCAAACATGGCTAATCATTACTTCTTGTATTACACGTTTCTTATTTAAAACTTTCCAAAAGCCCAGAAAAACTTCAACTCCCGACATTCCACAACACCACCTAAAAGATAGAAAACCTTTTTGGCCTTTGCACTCAGCTAACTTTAATCCCAAGTGAATGAAATCTGGTATCACGTACTTTTTCTCTTTACTTTTAGCACATAGTGCAGCTGTCCTTTCAAAGTTTGCACTGTTGCATGCAGTGTCCATTCAATTGGGACATACTACTTCGTTGACCTTCTTTATAATGTATTTTCTGCGCAAAAGATTATGGGTCAGCATAGCCAGTATGCGACCGGCTCCAGCAGGACATTCTGGTATTTTGGCATATTATGTATTGGGACGTACAGAATCTTTCCTGGCATGCTAAATAGTTTGGTAGTTTGGTAGAAACTTGTATTTTTAACTTTGTTCTGTTTTGTTCTGCACAACATGCAGCGCTGTTTGTATTTTCTTGAGTTTCCTCTTTTTGATTCTGTTTATATCTGCAGTGCATTATTTCATGATGTGTATGTGTTGTCAAATTTATTTAATTGTGTTTTGTCTATTTGCAGTTGTGTGTGTTTTTAAATGTTTTACTTGCAGTGCACTGAGCTCTCAGGGCCACTGTATCCCAAACTTTCTTAAAAATGTGTGAAATTGGTGTCCAGATAACCCATTACATAAAGTCCCACAGTGTGCAGACCCTCAAGATAGATTCTACATGCAGGACACAGGTTACTTTACAACATGTCAGTCCTGCAAGTTGAAAAAGGTCAAAGTGAGAGTTGAATGCTATTCATTTATCTAGCTCATTGAAAATGGTCACACTTTAGTGTTGGCCTACATGCTGGGTAGCTTTACAAACCCTCACAGCATACAGTACTTTACTGTGGACCCAGTGTGCCTGAACTTCCACGACCCTTGGTTATTGTCTCGAAATTCCTCTCAATTTAGCCCATGAATCACTCTGTAAACATTCGATTTATTTCAAAGACGTTTCCACTTATCTTAAATTGTATTTGTCCAAAACCAAAGTCATCTGACAGGAATTCCTTTATGGCTGCTGCTGCAGACCAAACACAACTCTAATACAATATAAAACATCTGAGAGGAGAGCGGCTGAGGCTGACCATCATCATCTCACATGATGTTGTGTTTGCAGAGCAGTGGCCTTTTATAATAATGCATTGAATTTAAGACCCAACTTATTTATCACTGGCCAAAATGTAATTATTCTGTCTGAGGCTAAACTTCAAATAACAGCTGTTAAAGGCTGCGAAAAAAAAGTTTTCAGAGGTTTTCTGTTAACAGCCTGTCTTTGACCCAAACAGACCGTAGCTAAACTTCAGTTGAAGTTGAAATTCACTTGAAAGGGACGAGATCTGTGGAGTGAAAGGAGCTTTATGTGTCTACAGCCATACTACTCTGTTAGGCTGTATGTATTGGAGGCATAGGTGCTTTGAGCTAAATGCTTACGTTGGCATGTTTTGGTTCAGTAGCTGTAATCGTTGACATCTTAACTATCTTAGTTTAGCAGGTTAGCATGCTAATTTTGCTAATTAGCACAAACACAAAAGTGGGCTGTTTGAAGCTAATGAAAATGTAATTGGTTTTCTTTGTTCATTGGACAAATACAAATTCTGTCTTGATAATGGCTCCTAAAAAAGAAACATACACATTTCATTGACTTTTATTCAAGAGTTGCAGAGACATTTCACCTCAAATCACAACCTCAATCTGTCTCTTGAGGAAAAGTCAGAGGGTCACCACCATTTGTCTGATTCTTCCTCTGAGCACCATGCATATCTGTGCAGAATTGAGCTGTACAGAGCTGTTGACGAATATTAGTCTAGACCAAAGTGGTTGACAACCAAGATTACCATTCCTAATAGAAAAGAGTGTGAAAAGAACAAACTTCAGAGATCAACTTTAATGTCCTACATTTTTCAATCGGTTTGAGCAGACTACCAAATAGATCGACACTAATGTCCTGTTCGCTTGAAGAAGAAGTCCACTGGGGACTCGTATGTCTCACACTGGTCGCGCTGACATGGTCCATTCAGTTGGCATCTGTCCCATGATCCCTCCGAGTCACAAAGTTCCCCCTGTGCGTGTGTCCGTCTGGTGTATGTCATGATCTATGCCACTGTAATCCCAGGAGAAATATCGGTCACCATGTGTGTGTTTGTACACACCGTGTAGTTACTATTCTTCTGCACCTTGTGTAAAACGGCCTTTTCTCTTTACACCATGCAAGCATCTGTGTTTTGATTTTCCTTTTCTCAGCGAGTGTGTGTGTGGTATCATCTCCCCAGTGTATTCTAGGCCTCTTACTCAACTCTCACATGAGGGTGACACGAGGCTTCTGGTTTCACTGTAAAATTAGGTTGACATCAATAGAGTCACAAGTGTCACCATGTGGCCACCCTGCACTTCACTACAATACACAGAACGTACTGTAAATGAACAGAGACTGGACTGAGGTCTTTCTCTTCTCTTCTTTGAGTGTGTTTGTCAGTCAGCATGTGTCATCAGGCAAGACTTTCATTCATCATTTGTTTTGTTATTCATCATAAACTTGAATGATTTATGTGAAGCTGGACTGACGGTTCTGGGTGTCGGTCAAAGATTTCTAATGCTGTTTCCTCCTGTATTTGGTAGCAGAGGGACAAAATAATCAGGCCCACTGGAATGCCGGCATCCAGCCACTGTTTAAATTAGAAAAATTGCACATGAACAAATTGGACTATCTTGTTGTCAATCATCTTATTGATAACCCTGATCCTTATGAAGACAATATTCAGGCTTTGTTGTAACCATTCTTTGCGTGTTGTTACAGCAATTCAGACAACATTTGAGAATCACTTTTGGTGTTCCATCCTAACTAATGGGAAACTAGGCTGTGCAACGTTCACTTAACAGTTGCCTGTGTAATTAATTGATAATTATGTTTTAGTGAACTATTCACATTTAGAAAGAATTATGGGCAACTGTGGCTCAGTGGGTAGCAAGTCCGACTTTCAATCGGACCTGCTACTTTCAGGTCCTACTTTCAATCAGAGGATCGGTGGTTGAATTTTGAATGCAACGTCTTCATTTGCATTTAGTCCTGATTATTCTGAAAAAGAAAATGTGGAATACACCTGAATTTGAAGATAAACTTAAAATACTTTGCTAAACCCCTCCCCTTAACAGTTATGGGCCAATCATAGTTTAGTAAACGTAACTCAGTGTGGCCAGCCTGTAAGCTTTGGAGTCTGTGATTCTAATATTAGCCGCAAACGTTAGCATGTTCGGCTAGTCCAGGATGATACTACTTATCAAAGCGTGGAGTGCCGTAAACATTATTGGATTTGGGGAAGTTAACACTCCAGCCAAACTCGTTACCTGTTATAACTTTATGTTCGGCAAACACATGAATGATAATATATGAAAACATGATTGTAAAGGTATCTGTTTTGCTTGTGGGCTAAGCAGCTAAACAGCTAGACTATAGTTGGAGTAAGTAGCTGTAATAAAACTGGTGAGGATGCAGACTTTTTGCCGGATACATGCTGCTTTAGCCTCAGTGATTCAGCACAATATCATGTAGATAGAACTTGTAAATTGAGTTAACGATTGCCTAATTAGCTGGCTAGCTATAGTTATATGCCAGTGACGACTCGTGTCAGACTGCAAACTCGACAGTCGACAGATATAAATGATAAGCCTGCCAAGATGTTTGACTGCTAAATCTGTAATTATTGATGATTGTAAACTACACATGTGTTGCGCTATAATAAAAAGCTTGACAGACATAGCAACAGAAGCTAAGGCGGGCATGGCTTAACGAACTGTCAGTTCCTTCTGAGGTTCATAATGCTGTTCTAGAATTCACAATTACCCAGAAAACCTTGGATAAATTCTCTTGAACGCAAAATTACCCAATTGTTTTCAAACCTCTCCTGTAACACAAAGTAAATCCCAGCAGCTGAGTAGTGTTGAACCGCCGGCCATGAGTTGTTGCCCCTCCCTGGCCAGATCATTTGTTTCCAATGGCTGAAGGTCTCTGTTGCCCAGTCTGTGGCAGGACCAAATTAAGAGGTGCACGCACGCAGGATGGATGAGCGCAGATCGAATGAAAGATTGGCGGGCAGGCCAAGATTTATCCTGTTTTCTCTCCCCTTTCTCCTTTCCTTTTGCTGCCTTCTGTCAGATAGATGATGTGCGAGGGAAATATTATTTGTTCTGTTTTCACTGTTGATTCGGTCTTGTCCTCCTCTGAGTTGCTGTCTCAATTTTGATGACAGAAACGAGAGATGAAGCTGAAGTAAAATACCCGCTTAAGTGTTTTTGCTGTACTGCTGCATCTCCGGGATGACTATTTAACAGTTACAAATCAGGATGAGAGGGGTCACTGATTACATCATCACAATTTGAGTTTTGAACAGCCAGCTGAACAACTTGTCATGATGCTAAACATATTAGATTAGCTTAAGTTTTGGCAACTAAAACATTCAAATAGCTCATAGACTCTAGACTAAAAAACTGATTGCATCCAAACTGTGTATAACTCCAAACATAGCATGTTTTTTTTATTATGATGGTAAAATGCTTCTGCAGTGAAACATCCTTGTAATCTGTGCTTAAATCTGCTAAATACTAACAAAATGTTTGCAAGTTTGCACCTGAATCAGTTTTAAGGCAGTAAGTGATGTGCAATGTGTCTCTGACATTACAAATGGCAAAGACCAAGAGAGAAAGAGAGGTAGGCGCCAATTGCCACCAACATTGTGACAAGTGTGCAACAACTTCCACTGTGCCTGGTGAGGAGAAGAGGCCTTAGCTGCACTCGGGGTCATAGGTTACGACTCAGTCCAAATGAAATACTTCATAGCTGTTAGATTTCCTGCTTGGACAGACAGAGGGGGTAGGTCACCAAATATATATTGATCCAACTGTCACACACATTGTCCCGTTGAGTTTTGTGTTGTCAAGAAATACAACAAAAGATGAGAGGCAGAACGTGTGTTTTTTAAATGATGATGGTAGTCATTCTGGTTTACTGCCAACAGCCACTATGGTGCTTTCAGCCATCGGGCGGTTGCCGCTGCTGCCTCACTGTTTTCAACGCAAACAACATCAGCAGCAAGGAGAGGGAGGGTGGCGACACTCTCGTAAACATGCAACCTCTTTGACAGTTGTTTCCTTGTGAAGTAGTGCAGTAACTAATTATGATCACGTGTAAAATATACTATTAGGGCATGTATAATATAACCCTTGTATCATGTATTTATTTATTTCTATGATAACAACACTGATGGATTTACAATAATACAAATTTAATTTGGACAATTGCTTTTTAATTAATGTTATGTTATTTGTGTCTGACATGAATGTTTCTTTTAGCATAATCATGTATTTAGTCCATTCTATTTTAACATAGCTGTCCCTCATTTTATATGCTTTGTGTCTGTTGAAATTGTGAGCCTCTGTGTTGCATGTCTTGTTAGTACTTGCCAATGTCTTAGAGTCTCTTATACTACGTATATTAATATTATCACTCTAGGCATTGTTTGTGCACACATTGTAAAGCGTCAATACTGTATAATGTTATTTCTGTTTTTAGGTTTATTTTGTAACATCTGCCTCTCGGGACTACAGATGAAAAATAGCCTCTTGGCTAACTTTGGCACATTTACAGAAATGTTTTTATTGATGTGCACCGTCCCCTTATCAAATAAACTATTAGTACGTTTAAAATTCTCAGTTTCACATTAAGGAAATTATTTATATTTTTCAATTGTATTTATTTCCAAATTTGAAATAAAGGGAACATCTTAAGAACTTTATAAATAAATGAAATCATCTCATAGTTCCTGGAAGTAAACTACGCTGTCATGTATGTGTATGTTTTCTTCCCAGAAACGCTGACAGAACAGTCATGTGACTGTGTTGTTGATGGTGGACTGCGTCAGTCAGCGGCCATGAGATCATCCTATGGAGACAGATCATCACCCCGATTACAAAGGAGTGGGCTATGTGTCGTATTTACCACCGCAGCGAGGCAATATGTGTGTCCCCTCTCAGTCTACACAGTCATTTTACACCCCTCAAACACTACTATCATCATCCCCACTACCACTAACCTTAACTGTCGAAGGCCTATCTTATAACGGCCAATTAAATGCCTTGATTTTAGCCAAAATGGCGTGGCAAGGAATTACTTACCAGAGCTAGCTGGGTTACTTATCTGTAAATGGTGGTTCTTTAGCATTTGGTGGCATTTGAGGGCCCCGATCACAGGATAACTGCAGGTCATTTGTATGTTAATGACTCAATGACATGTAGTTAAGTTAGGTGTGTAGCTGAACGCCTCGCTGGAGCGAAGACTGGGGCAGTGCAGTCAGATGTATAGAATAGAACAAAGGGGAATAAAAGGCAAAGGGAAGACCATATATTAAACCAAAGACACAACATATAAATTGGTTGACAAAACAATCTTACCTCAAGGTCCATTTGGTCGCTGTTCTGAAGTTTCTGATCACATGACATGATTATCGGCAACAGATGTGGATACACAACGGATTTTGTATTTTATTTAGATTTTTAAAGTGAACATCTGTATTTCCACGATGAGGGAAGACTCCATCTGCTAATGCATATTATCAAAAGCTCCTGAGCGGCTGCTAAATGGACCTTGAGGTGAGACAGTTTTGTCAACTGCTGTTTCCAAGGTCAGGAGGGAAATTTGAGACTTGATAAAATCTTAAGTTACAGAATGAAGGGGAAGCCAATGTGAGATTTTAAAAAGACACGCAATGTTTTGGGATCGATTGTTAATTGGTGGGTTGAGATGATGTTCACAACAACTTCCTTATTATTAAGGATGTCATCCTTCTGCCGTCAAGTTCATTTGAGGAAACATCACCACTTCTCTTTGTTAAGAGCACATACAATCCATTTCATTATTGTATGAATGCAACAAAGTGTTTTGCAGTTAAGAAATGAATTGCCACCTAATTCTATGATCACTCAGGCTTTGTTTGCTGTTACCTAACAATATAAAATAAACAGAAAGCACTGTGGCATTGTTTTTAATTCTAAACAATTCCCATATGTAATTTAACACAGTGCAGGCCTCTTTCAATAAGCACCGGAGCTATTGATCTCCCCTCCTTCTGCAGCACTCCTAAAGAGAAATCAGAAAGTTGTGCGAATGTTCTATGCAAATGTTTAGTGTATTAGCATACACAAATGTAATTAAAGCATAATTAGAGAGACAAATGGTGCTGTGAAGCTCTGCGCCTTGGCTCCGGAGTCTGTTTATCAGCAGCCCCTTGTTTAGTCGGCTAAAACAGGTTTATATGGAACAAGCGCCGCTGACTGCTGCATTAATTGTTATCATTGCCTTGGAAAGCAAATAGGTGCCATAGTGCTGCGGACTGTGAGAGGAGAGAGCCGGAGAGGGACCGGGACAAATTAGTGTGGAAAATGAGAGTGTCGAAATTGGAGAGGGATTAGCACAGACGATAATGAAGCAATTAAAGAGTAAGCGCTCAGCACTCAGGTGCCTTTACTGAGCTGGTTCACTCCAGCTGCTTTCAGACGCTCCAATGCAAATATATCCCCAACGGTGAGGGGAGGTAACACTCTGTCCTAATACATCACTGATATAAACTGAGAGGAGAGAGCACAACACGACATGCTGCAGCATAATGCAACGTGACAACGTACAACACAATCTGACACAACATTTACACGACAAGGTGGCACAACACACAACATGGCACGAGATAATACTGGATAGCACGAGAAGGCATAACAAATACGACACAACACACGATTGTGTGGCACAAAGTCATGCAACTCAAACATAATACACAACAACTGGACCCAACAAGTATGAAAGGCATGAAGACATTTTTCACCGTAGTACTGCAACACATTACAACTATAGCTGGGTATTGACTCTCCGTACTGTTTGACTGAAATGTATCCATAGCAGTATTGGATAAAAATGCTGTCACCTATAGATCATTTATAGTTCTTGTTGGCCAGCTCATATTTAGCCTAGACCTTGTGTAGCACTTGAGAACTTTTGTCAAAAGATGTTATACTATATTTTTCTTATTGTTAACAAATGCCATGAAGAGACTAGTACAAACAACGTGTCAAGGGGCCACTAGACTCTATCACCACTGCTTGGATGGTGGAATAGCTTTTTCTAAGAAGAATGGCTCGCAGCTCTAGAAAGGCTAAATGATTTCCTGAAACAGCTGGTCACGGTGCATTTCTTTGTTTTTCAGTGGCAGATTTGGTTTGCTTTGGAGTATTTGCTGTGCCTGGATAGCAAATGTGGGATTGACTCAAAAATGAACTACAATTTTTGCTTTTTAATGAAGGAGCATGTAGTGTAACCCATTGATGACATTTTAATTGTTTTGGATGACGATGGAAGTCCATGGCAGAGAAAACTAAGCAATATCAATCATTAGTTACGTAGACAAACAGGATCAATTAATTGTTTGTGTTGGTCTTTTCATGGGTGAGTATAAGAAACACATAGAATATCCCCAGACTTATCCTTTGAATCAAATAGTAGGCACATGTGTTTTTATCTCTTTGTATTTAACCCATTTTAAGCATTTAGGGGCAGTGGGCTGCTGCAAAGCGCCCGGGGAGCAAGGTGAGGTTCAGTGTCCCGCTCAAGGACACTTTGGCATGGGGACAGGAGGAGCCGGAGATTGAACCTTCTCATTGTAATGAAAGGACAACCCGCTCTCCCCCCTGAGCACAGTTACTCCACTGTCACAACAGAAAACAACAACACTAAGATGGACATGACAGAGTATATTGATGCAAAGTGCAGTGCAGAACAAAATCCATGTTTAATATTTGAAACTAAACTAAAACAATTCAGGCATATTTATACATAATGAGAGTTGTAGTTCCTTATCAAATTAGAAAGATTACAATAAGGGTGATTTCACAAAGTTTTTCATGCCATTTCCGATTTTTATTAAAGTATACACCGCAATAGAAAATATGTCCCAAAAGTGAAACAAAACACTGAAACATGGAGAAGAAAAATGACGTACCCCTGTGCAGTGGCCTGATTAAAGCCACAATCTCCCATTATGAACAGCCAAGAGTTACAGCGAGGAGTCAGTGCAAAGTCGGTATTTTACTGTAGCAGATAACATTTTAATATTCTGTCTATTACTCAGACAGTCGGTCTAATGCTGCAGAATGATGGGAGTCGAGTCGGTGGGGGCCAGAGGTAAGAGGAAGAGAAAAAAACGAGGGGAGAGAGGAAGGGACGGGGGCTGTCTACAGCGATGCCAGACATCCATGGTTGGGGGTAATAAAGCCCCTCTCAAAGTCAACAGTTCAGAAACTCCTTTGTCCTCCTAAAAGAGCTTTTAATTTTTAACACAAACTTGCACTTAGGTATGCATGAACTTTGGTAAAATCCTGAGACATGTGTATAAAAGGGTTTAATAGATGACGGTCATGTGCTCTGCTGCCGGGTAATGATGTCAGCCCCTCGATCTCATTCCCTCTCTGCCTCTCTTTTGGCTTCCTTGATAGAGGAGGGCCTAATGTAAATTTAATTTGGAGTGATGTATGGCAGGGATGGGTGAGTGAATGAGAGTGCGGTTCTGGGTTTTGGGCGGTGTGTGGTGGGAAAGTGATGGGAAATTTGGGCTAAGGTGGAGAGGACTGAGTTGATGAGGATGGAGGGGTGAGGAGGTGGGGTGAGGGAGTAGGAAGACAGAAGGGTGTGTGCTGTGTGTGTGTCGGTGTAGGGGGGGGGGGGGGGGTCAGAGAGGGTGTCTGAAGTGTCTCTGTGGGGGGAGCAGCTGGATTGGGGTGCTGCCACTTTGCCAACACTGTCTTCTTTAAGTAGGATTAATGACGATTTACGCCCCATACCGCTCCATGAGCGTGCAGGCCTCCCTCACACACAAGCATGTCCGCTCACACATGCACACACTCCCATCGCCTCACACACTCTCTCCGTGTCTGATTTACACAGACATGATCAACCCCCGCCATGCCACATTTACCCTCAACAATGTGGAGGGGAGGGACGGTTGCTTTTGGTTCTCAACAAGAGGGTGACATCTGAATAGGAGGCTAAACACTCCCCGGTTTTGCCTCTTCAAAGACCCCAACCCTCCCTTCCCTGTCGCCTCCTTGTCTCACTACAAATTAAGTGGACAAATGCTAAATCAATGTTTTTAGTGTTGCTCCTCGCCATCTTTATCCCCCACTCTCTCATTGTTTCCTGGCAGATTGAGAGGGTATTGATGGCCATGACTGTCACGACTGCAGCTATCAAGGTTTTTCCCGTCGTCTCTTAATGTCCTTTGGGAGTTTGTCCACACTCACGTTGACCAGGAGACACATTTAAATGGGAACAATCTGTGATGGCGGAGCAATTGTAGAAATCTCTGCATCCTCCATCTATTCTGCCTTAATGCTGCAGGATTTTTCCAAACATTTTTTCATGCATGTGTAGTCATCAAAGAAAAGGAGATGAAATCCGGATCCTATCTGTGGACTTAATGAGTTTCCGCAAACAATCGCACTGTAAATTGCCATGGGGTTATTAAACCAAACATGGAAACTGCAATGATTGCATGTAGGATGCAGGTATTGTTTCGGCGATAAAATCCTCATTCATTAAGTTAAAATTAGTTTTGTGATGCTCAGAGGGCAAAGAAGCCTGAATCCAGTCTCGGTCTCATTTGTATTGATTCATCTATAATGTACTTTTAGCATCTTTCTGGCTCTTTCAAATTTAAAACTGACAGTACAACTCCCAAGTTTTATTTCTGATATACTTTTAGTTTAACTAAATGTTTTCAAATTCCCTTTAGTGACAGCCTCATCATCATCATCACCATCATCATCTCCAGCTCCACAGCCTGCTGTAATGGATGCCGGGTAAAGGAGGATGAGCAGAGGCCGAATGAATAGTGAGTGGTATTCATCAGACCAGGGGGAAGCGGCAGCCAAGATCCAATTATATATATTCATTAAGTGATAATGATATCATGGTCTTTTAACTGAGAAGAAAAGGGAGCGTAATTGAATAATAACAGTTGTACAATCCCAGAGGATTGGACCCCCCCCTCCCCACATTCCCACCACCACCACCACACAGACACACACCCCGACATGGTGACCCCCCGAGGGGTGGGGAGCAGGAGGGAGGGCAGGGAGGCTGAGGAGCGAGGATTGATGGAATTCTATTACTCCCTGATAGATTTATTATGAAGGCCTGAGTGGACTCTCTGCTCCACTTTGTCACTCACACTAATCAGCGACGGGGAGGTAGGGGGGGCAACTTATGACCCCCTTTTGTGTGTCCCCACCCTAAACCCCCCCTCTTTCCCCTCTCCTGCCCTCCTGCCCATCACCAAAGACAAGGTTAGCAGCCGTCTGACAGGCAGACGTGGCTGGTGGCCATTTTGGATCCCCATGAGCCGAGAGATCGCTGTGGCAAATGGGCCAGCTGAGCACCCTGACCTCCAGGGTGAGCCCTTCATTTGTTTATTAATGGAGGGCCATGTGCAACACCATAAGGGCGGCGTGTCATGCAGAGATCAACAGCCTTCGCAGGGCAGCCCATCCTGACTCCCAACAACCCCCACAACACGAGGACCAAAACAATTTGTAAACACTTAGCATGGTGATGAGGCGCTGGCCGACGCCCCTCTTCAGTTTGGACTGGCGTGCAAGATGACAGGAGGCAGGTGAAGGGATGTTGGTTCATGGTCATTGATGTTCAGCGTGTTTACGTGCTTTAAGGTGACCGAGTTAGTGTACGCGTTTATTTGTGACCTGAATTCTTAAAGGAAAAAGGTAATATATTTCAGCCTGGGTCTTATTCTTATACAAAAAAAACAGCTTGAAAGCTTATTTCCTGTATTTAATTTGGGTTAGACTCAGAGGCAAGCAAATTGTTTAGGTCATTGTCTGATTTGTCTGATTTCCTAAGTAACCTGTTTTCTTTTCTGACTGACCCACACAAAATGTCCTACACCTACATATCTTCTTAAATCAAATAGATTTCATGGCTTTTACCTTTATATCTATTGATTTAATGTCAATTGTGCAGCCACTCTCCTGCGGTAAATACATTTATCAACTTAAATAATTGAATTCCACTAACAAATTATTTTAGGTGGAACCAGTAGCTCAAGACATGTTTTAAGTATAATTTACAGGAAATATATCAGTTTCCTGGATTATCTATGCATGTGTATGTGCATAGGTGCATGCTTCTATTGACATGAGTGTGTGCACATGTGTGCTATCAGTGCTTTGTAGAGAGATAATCAAGAGAAACCATTATGCTGTGTGGGTTTGATCCCTGGATTAGTGGATACAGACTGAGAGCAAATCATCATTACACTCCTTCTGTTTACTCTCCACTTGTCTTACACCGCTCACTTCAACACCGAATTATAAACCAGTCCAGCAGCATGTTTGTATTCCCAGGAGCACCATGTCTGAAATACTAAGAAGTCCTTCAGACCTAAGAGAGCATCTGTGTGTGTGTGTGTGTGTGTGTGTGTGTGCGTGTGTGTGTGTGTGTGTGTGTCTGTCTGTCAACAAGGTGGAAGTGAAGCTGAGGTTCAAGGCTCAATTGCTCTTTCATATGTGGGTTTCAATTGACAAACAGTGTGCATGTCTCATGTATATGAAAGTGTACTAGACGTGCGTCTGTACCGTTACATCATGTCTCCTGTCATGACATAGTTCACATGCTATTTTAGGTAATTCCATACCCTGCATCTCTAAAACACACAAACAAATTATGTTTAACTTTTCTGCACCAATGCTCTAGTGCAGGTCATCTGTTATGTGTGAATGTGGTTGAAGTGTTTGAGTTTAAAATGTAATAGTATGTGATTTCTGCCCTCCGAGGAGTCCCAACACTGCTGAATACTCCCTTAAATCATTTTATTTGATAACATTAGAAAAAGCTCATCATGTCAACCCCATATTAGCTTCTTATTTTGTACATATGACACCTATACATGTAATAATGTTACAATGGGAGCGTTCTACAGCAGTGGGTCCTTGGGAAGCAGAAAACACAGTTACAGTTTTGGACACCTGCTCAAAAAAAGTGCATTTTGCATACTTACTTTTACGGCATTGGTTGTAGCCTTGAAATGTACCTGAATTATGTCGAGACATGGACAAGCGTCTAATTTATTAATACATGTATTATATTGCCTTATTTCCTAATAAAATATCCATACATAGTCTGTGAAAGTTCTGCTTAGTGCTAGCTTCCAGAGGGAGCAGAGGGGGGTAAGGGGTTAACTGATCTGAATGTTTCTGTTCATTTGAAACAACTTAGTTTCAAGGTTCTTTATAGGATATTCAGAGCATTGATTTAGCTGCAAACAACTATTTGCAATGAAAAATATAGTGGAGTAATGTCTACCGGAGCAGAGAATGAACTCACTCTAACCGTGTATGTTTTAAACTGTGCTTCTCTGTGCTTTATTTACTTATTTAGCACAGAGATGCATGCCTTTTACTGCATGTTAGTGCATGTGAACGTGCACAACTGGCTTGCTCTCCTGTCACACGACGTTGCAGCGAATAATGCTGTCCCAGACGATGGCGTTGCCCCACAGTGTCGTGCCCACATCCGGCTCCCCTTCAGGTTAACACTGTTCACACTGTTGTCGTTGTTTGCATTGTTAGCGCTGTTGGTACCATCGCTGAAACAATCAATAGAAAAACTCTGTAATTCAAAGATCAAAACCTTTGTTTCCCAAAAAATTATTTTGATTCCATTTTGACCTGAAAGTTTCTGTGCAAACACTTCAACGTTGATTCATAGGGCATCCCATCTATCTTTTTTCTGTTGATGGAGCCACATGTGTCTTGGACCTCCCCTGGTCATGTTTTGGGCGCCCGTATCTTGTTCACGCTTTTAATGTATGTTCTTGTGTTGTCTAATTATAAATCCATCACGTTAAAACGGTTTTCAGATACAAAATGATCATTAGACAATCTCTATCTTTCTCTGCCTCCGTGTGATGTCACTGCCAGAAATGTGTTCTCTGTTTGATATGCATTTTGTAATAAACTTGGTCTTTTCCCAAACTTCTCTCTCCAAACTTCGCCACCTTCCTCTTGTGGTCGTACATTGTCTTTCTATCTTTCCCTGCTGTTTACACCCGTGGGCCTTTGATACAAACGTCTATTTGTTTTCCGAGGCCTCAGCGTTGTATACCACGAGGCAAGATAAATATTTTGGAGCTTCATAAGCATAAATAATTGATTTATGTCACACAGCAAAGCACGACATCCCCACTTCACACAGCCTCAGCAGAGCTTTGTTTTGGGCCGGAGTATGACTGAGAGGACAATAATGTTTACCCCGGTGGTATTGCAATTAACAGAAGAAAACAGCTGCATGCATGCATTCAAGGCTGTGTTGAATTAAAGAGCGATTGCGAACAAGTACAACTCTGGCTTTTGTTTACACGTGGCTAGGGAGAGCAGTAAACAGAGCTGGGTGATACGGCCCCACTGATGGGAGGGCTGCAAATTGATTCACACACATGCCAAGATGGTTCAGATAGGTCTGCTGCTCCGTCTGCCTTGTCTGTCTCTTTTTCAGTCATTTTAAATTTGCTCTATCCTTTCAGCTTCTCTTTGTCCGCCCTGTCTTTCCCTCTCTGCCACTGTCTCTCTCCCTCGCTCACACACACATACTCACACACACTAGCACAGAAATTCTCATTACCTCATTAGCAGAGGCAGCTCTCATTTAGCTCTTTAATGACGGTTCTAGATGAATGGGCCTGGTGTTGATCCCAGTGCTGTGACTGGATTAGTGATAATGACTGATCTATGGGAAGTGTGACAGCCTCATCTCAACTCTCCCCAGGTCTCATCCTCTAGCCCAGGGCCAACCAAAGTGATGTCCACAGGCCAAGTCTGGCCCTTCACACAGTGTAGGACTTGATGGGATGACCCCTGTTGGTTCTGTTTCAGAGTATGAAGAGATTAGTCTGTCAGGCTTTTTCAATCTGCTTTTGTGCAGCAACGATGTGGTTTTTGATAGTAGAAGTTAGTCTTCTCCAGCCATATTTCTTATTATTAGTTTTACATTGTAAATATGCCTATTTTACACTGTAAAGATGCCTATATGCATATCTATTAAGTTTAGTATTCAAGATTGTATACTGTATCTAATAATGCATTTATTTTATTTATATTGTATCATTGTTCATGTTTTGTTTTTTTTGTTTACTGTATTATCTTGTTGAGTATTTTCAAAGGACTATATTTGCTATATACTTGTCCCTATGAAAATAAACATTACATACATGAACCTAGTACTATATTCCAGATTAAATTCCATTTGAGGACATTTGTTGCATTGCTATCTAACAACACAAAAATCTAAGGTTCGGTATTTTAACATTAATTAAACTTTTTTTGCCATGCAATTTGAACTGACACTGCTGATATGATAACTGTAACGTTCTTTCCATAACACTTTCCATGAAAGTGTCCACATAAGCTAAACGTTTAAAATTGGGCTGCAAACTATACAGTATTTAGGTAAAACAATTGGCTGACCTCAGAAATGTGCAAACTTTTGTTTTGCAGGCAAGTTGGTTAGAAACCATAAACATGTGGCTTATTTTGTGAGAATGTAAAGAATAAATAATGTCTGCAACAGGGAGGAACTCCAAATGAAAAAAAAAACTGCACATCTGTGCTGTTCAATGGTCATAATGTGCTTTCGGCAAAAGCTATTACGTTTTTTTTTGTTGTTGTTGTAAATATTAACCCTGTTCATGTGCACATCCTCCCATTTTTTTCTTTAAATATTTTGTTTCTGCGGCCGTAGAATCTTTTTAAATTAAGAGAGAGATATTTTTGCTAATATAAAAGACATAAACAAGTATGGGAAAGTTTCAGTGTATACAAGCTTTGGACATTGGGGGAGGTGAAAGAGGTTAACCAGGAAGCTAAAATGTCTGAAAGATATTTACCTGTCTTTTCTGTATGGCTTACTGTCAATCCTACCATCATGTCACATATTCACATATTGAACCCCGAGGCCCGGCTTGATCCCCTACAGTCAAACCTCAGCAGATCCATCAGAGCTGCCGGTCGGCCCCCAGCATCTACAGACCCAGGGTCTCCAGTCTAAGACCACAGGGGACTGGGATCTCTGTCTGGAACACCCAGCAAGACCACTGAGACCCGCTGAGGGCCAGGCATGCTGCATTAGTTCGGGCTATTGTGGTTCTTGAGGTGTGCACTAAGACCTTATTGAGTCTGAGTGGTTAGGCAGCACTTTGTAGCTTCGGCACTGAGATGGTTAGACTGCTGATAAAGCCCTTACTGTTTGGGTTGTGAATAATGTGAAATAGCAAATACATCAAAGACATGTGAAAATCATGAATAACTATGTTGAGTTATTATAACATAAAGTAGAACATAAAAACATAGTAATACAAGTGGATACACAATCGCACAAAAAAGTCTTACACAAACCTTTATATGATGGCTATTTTAATTGATAGTTTACATTATAAGAGCTGCCATAAGCATCTTGACTTTATTGCTGTTTTCCAACATGGAAGCACAGCACAGTGTGACAGTTTGGGGGCTTATATAATACAAACTGTCTTCTGATTGAATACAAAGACAATAAACTGAAGAAAGCTAAAATGTACAGTATTGACATGACAACTCACAGCAACACAAAACACATTGTACATACAGTCAATTGCATTTAAAAAGTAACATATCATTTGCATTACAACATTATACAATTCTACCTGTACAAACTATTTTCAAAAGCATAGAATGTAGACTAGTAAGTAAATGGACACCATCATTAGCATCATTTCTTTCACAAGAATCCTTGAAAGCAACACATTGTTGTTTATATTCACTTAAGTCTCTCTAAAGCCTCAACATCCATGTTGAATGTTTGTGTGGGTGGATGGGTCTCCTACCAACACTCAATGTTGGTTTAATTTTAGTATTCAACCCAAACCACACTCTTTCCCTGACCTGAACCAAATCTTAACCATAATGATGAGAAAATTGTCAAATTAATAATTTTTGTCTTTTGCAACAGTTTTGCAAGAAAATGCTTATACGGTAAACAAAATGTCATGAAATCTCACTGTAAAAAAAAAAAAAAAAACTCTATTAGTATTTAAAACTTTTCAAGTCAAATCACATTCATAAATGTTTTTTGTTTCTCTGCATAATTAAAGTATGGTCAAACTGTCTCAGAGTGCCTGTGTGTGTGGGGTGAAGTCCAGGAGGACTAGATAATGTAAGACTCTCCCCCTCTTCCTCCCCCGCACCTTACCCCACGGTGTGTGTGCCCAAGGCAGTGGGCGCCCTGGCTCCTGTGACTAGTGGGTTTGCTCCCTTCAGCAGCACCACTCATCTCCCTCTTTAATGTCATTTAGCTGCGGGGTGGCCAGCGCCTCACTTGCCCATTAATCCCATTCCAAATGCCATAACATTTCCAAAAAAGCCCCTGCTTCTTAAAGCCGATAATTAGAATGTCTATTTAAAGTTCACCGCTCTCCCTTGCCGTTATCAATTAAAAGACGTTTAAAGGAGATCGGTGGCAATCGTCAACAAATTAAATCTCTTCCTCGCTCTTTGACGTTAAGTCTAGAATGCATAATAGGGGTCAGAAAAGGCCCCCGCAAAAAGAGATCAAAATTTTGAATTTCCAAACAGTTCTGGTAAATGTGGAAGAGCTGCCATATTTCACTGTTGCTGACAGTAGGTGAAGGTGCAGTGCGTCTTGAGATTTTTGGAGCGGCTGTGTGTGATATAATTTGACAAAAGTACAGATTGGATGCAGAAAAGAGGCCAAGTGAGGTTTCGATTAACATTATCCAAGCTTGGCCGAAAAGGAGAGGAAGGTCAACTTACCAATAACGCAGCAAACAGACCGAACAATGCAGTTTTTGATGACGTAAAATCTGATACAAATCATAATCAGAAGCCTCACATTCTTCTCCATGCTCAGCATGTTTGTACAGTCTTGCTAAATGTCACATGGTAAACCAACATGTTGTATACTGAGAACAGAACAAATCCCTGAAAACAAATACATAAGTTTGATATATATATATTCTTCAACACATTTCCAGTCATGTAAAAAAAATATATGTTCATGCAGTTTGCCTCATGAACACATTTCCCTTTAATTTGAACCCCCCAAAAAAAGAAATAGCGGCAGCAGAAAGAACGTGTATTTCTGAGATTTTCATTCGAGAGCGTCATCTCATTACTGGCTGACGATGGCACATTAGTGTCGCTCACAGGAAAAGGATCATTTTCCAATGGAAGCCCAAACCTTATTGTTGGGAATGTACCATCTGGATCTCAAAGGGCTTTGCTCCCACATCTATCTTCTCTGGGATAACACAGGAGTCGGCACAGGGAGGCAAGACTGATTGGTGATGAATTATGTATACTTTTAGCAAATTGTGATATTTGTCTGGCAACGTGATGCTACATATGACAAACCCAAACCATCAGCGTGAGCATGTGGCAAATGAGCATTTTTTTGGGGTCGAATTTTCTCATTAGACGAAAAAGTGTTTCATTTTAACCAAATCCTTTTTTATATATTTTCTATCTTGCTCACATTCATTCTGCAAGATATTCTTAGAAAGTTCCTCTGTGTAGGGCAGAATGAAAGCTCACGAGCAAAGCTGTAAAAAATAAAAGTCAACATATAATACAATTTGATGAATAACTTTTTGTTGGCTGTGGGCATGCATGCAAAGCCCATTATGTTTGATGTCGCTCTCAGGGGCACACACTGTCCCCTTGTTCCTCCTACCTCTGACAGTGACAGGGTGAGCCCGAGGAGGTGTGCCCTCTAATAAAACATTTATATCCGGAGAAACAGCGTGTCCAGCTCCAGCCACAACACAGGCTTTGACACCAGGGGCCCTTTTGAAGTTAGCCGCCAAGATTTAGAGGCTTGTCTAAGGGGTGCCCATTGTTCACGACTCTCATCCCCTCACATTCCCTCCCCCTGCATCAAGACGCGCGGTGCTAAAGTCTCACAGTAGTCTGTAGTCACTTCAAAAGGCGCCCCGCATGAAAGGGCTCGGTTTGACCCCTGTGAAATAAGCAGCCGCTAAATTGGTAGATTGAAAAGTGGGGTAATTTGTATCAACTCAGTAAGTTATTATGCAGCTAAACAGGAAGGTCATGTCTTTGTGACTTGGCCTTAGCCCCAGCCCCATAGCAACGAGACATCAATGTAACATCAGTTCCCCCAAAACACCGGCTTGTACTCTCTCAAAATGATGCGTGTAAACAAGGCCCGATTGTGGCGAGACAATCAGCCTCCAATTGTGGCGCACAGCCGTGCAAAAGGAAGCAAAGTGAGGACAGGAAGTGTGTGTGTGTTGCAATTTTTTTCTCCAAAGCAGGCACGGCATAACTGTCCTGCTTGGCCTGGGAGATAATGTCTGATAATGGTGGGCTAATGATGCTTGGACTGATTGAATTAAGCCAGGGGTCCAACGGGTCATAGCCCTGCAGCCGAAGACTGACTCACCTTCCCCCCGCAGCTCCACACACCCTCCTGGGAAAGGCAAAGATCGGTGTTTCCCCCCCCCCGGTTCCAGTTTTTACAGCTCAACCAAAATTCTCATGGCACTAAAATCAATGTTGCCATTGTTGGGGCCAAACGGCACATCCTGACCATGGCCAATGCAAAGAATTCCAAGTGGCAGGGCCTGCTGGCCTGTTGGGAGCCACAGATTTGATTATGAGGAGGGCCAACGTTGTTTTTCAAGCCTGTCACATAAAGGGGGTCTTGTTCAACATCAGGACAATGGGACCTCTAAGTGGCATGTGAAACTGACCCGACTATGTGCAATAATTCAAGCCTTTGATTTGACAAATGTTTTTGTGCCTTCCTCCACATCTGCAAATACCTCCACTTCTCTGCGTCCACTCTTCTTCTGTCTTTCCTTCTTCCTGTGCCAGATACTGTTCGGGCAAGAACTGAAGGCTTACACAAGATGCACCTCAAACGGGAGGCGAGAAAATGAAGGAAGAAATGGAGGAAAAAAGAGGAAAAGAACTGTTGGAGGGAAAATGTTGGGCACGCAGATAAGTTTGGCTGTTTGGCTTTTGTTGTTTGAATTAAAACAAAGGTTTCCTTCTCTGCTGTCACATTGCATTAGCGGCAGCTGCGATGGCTGCTATCAGCCCTGCTCCTGGCCGCGGCTCTGTGTGGAGCGAAGCTGACGGTGTGTGGAAACTAACACAGGCACTGTGCTGTGACCGCGTCACCTGCAATCAGGCCCAGCAGCCAGCCAGATTAATCATGACAGTAGGCAATATTTCCAACATTATTAGAAGAGAAACCTAATATTTTGGGACATCAGGGATCCCGGAGCCGGTGTCCATCAAAGTGAGAGCCTTCATTTAATGCTCCTTGGATGGGTAACCCTGGCACTTAACCCCTTTTAGATATTCCATCTCTCTCCTCTCCTCTCCTCCTCTACACACACACACACACACATTACATTACACACACACACACACACACACACACACACACTCACAAACACGTACACAGGCTGATGGCTTATGATGAGGCATCCCTCCCAAACAGAGGTGATGCATTTATTCCCAACACAATTTCTCACTGCCATTACGCCATGTTTTCACAAAGCCAAACAAGAAATTGTACACCTATATCTGCCCTGTAACATCAGTCCTATTTGCTGGGGATTGTGCAAAGGGCTGTGGGGGTTAGTGAAAACAAAATGAACCTGCCACACCTGTGTACATGCGTGATTGTGTGTGAAAGCCAGGATTTTCTTGGATTGTGTGTGCATGTGTTTCATTTTGTATTTGTCTTTTTTTACAGGAGTGTGTTAAAAATGTGTGTTATATCTGTTTGTGGTGTGTCAGGAGGGTCCTATTGTACTCTGTACACCCTTAACACCCCTTACACTTTCTATTTTGTTTATCTGTGTGTGTGCGTGCCTTGAGTTTGATTTGATGTGATTGTGTCTGGCATGTAGTGTGTGCAGGTGCTGTGAATCGTGGAGATCCTAATCGTGACTCATTCCCGCTCCTCTCCTCTGTTCCCAGGACGTTTCACCCCTCAGAAGGTCTGTCGATAGGACAATGTGTTTGCATATGGATTAACAAATGTTCAGACACACACACACACACGTACACACACACACACACACACACACTCGTGCACCTATAGTGTGGACACACTCACCATCATGTGAGCAACAATAAAATGCTTTATTTATATATGTGTAAATGTACATTTGAATGTTTGTCAATAGAGACTCACACATAGATATTCAACATTTGGGGAATAAAGAAATGAAAACCTCACAATTAAAATTCATAAAAAATGTTATTCATCTGTTGATAAAATTATATCACCACAAGGTCCAATGGTGAGATTTTGATCATATTACATGATCTTTCTCATCAGATGGATTTTGTTATGTTGTAGATGTTGAAATTTCTTCTTTTTTTATTAAATGTGTTTATTAATATAATATTATTTTAAAAATAAATAGAATATCTTAGTTTTGTATTTAATGAAAATCTTAATTTTAGAGAATTTGACTTATGAATCCTGTTTAATAATTTAGATCTATTTAGAAATCATGCAACTAAATGTCCTAAAAGGTAAAGATACAAACACAAAGTGAGTTTCACAGGAGCATTACAGTAAGATGCCAATAAAACACACAGCTGAACACTAGTGAGCGCCTCACCTGCCAGCAATACTCACTCATTGACATCCATCCTTTGACCTCCGGTGCTCTGCATGCATACACTACAACGGGACGCTGCGTCAAAGACCAGATGACATATCAATCATATTGATCCTCAGAATCGGTGCTGTTTATTTGCTTGTCAGAGGACTCAATTGGCAATCAATGCACGGTTAGTTTAATTTTGCCCGTTGACTGACTGTGTGTGTGTGTGCGTGTGTCAGTGTCCCCCTCATTCTCAGAGCCTTGTTTAGGGGAGGAGAGGAGAGAGCGACAATGTTGTCCTGCTGGCGGGTGCCTCGGCTGTGTTCATCAGGGGGTTTGGGGTGCCTAATACACCATGGCGGTCCCCCATTTGTTTAATTTGTAAGGCTCTGACATCAATTGTTGAGCTTCATTTGCCCCATCGAAACGTCACATGTCAACACTAATGGGCCAAGCTGTGAAGTGTGTGTCTGCCTGTGTGTATAGGGACTGTATGTGTGTGTGTGATATGTGTGTGTGCATATGAGCTGGGGAGGGGGGGTTGGAAATGTATTCAGTTTCCATCAAGGGCTGCTGGTTATCCAATGAATTTAATTCAATTATACGTTAAGAGAGAAGAGCAAGTACATAGTCGTGAATATGGCTCTTTTGTGTGTCTAAACTAAACATTTTGAAGTGTGTGGGCCTGTGTGTGGGCCTGAAGACTAAATAAATCATATTATACTGAACTGAACAAAAAGATTCAAATTAATAATCTTTTTTTTGTTATTTCCCACTTTCAAATTGGTGAAATGTCAATCCAAAAAAATGTGGATTCAATTTCACAAATATAAATTTCAATGTTTCTTTAAACATGTATTCGTATAATACACACAATCAATGTAAGGCCGCCTGTATATGGTTTAGGAAAGATCATGGTTCTAGTTAGAAAGAAGAAAACAGTAACTGTTGGTCTGAGGCGGGACCCATCACCACACCCTTAGTCTAAGAGCTATCCACAGGTTTTGCTCCATTTTGACCATCAGTCATGATAAGATTTTCATCATTGATAGAGATTTTGGAAACTAAGAATGTATTGAGAATGCCGTTTTCTCTTGGTATAGTTTGCTATAGGCTGCAGCTGCATGGACTTCAAGGGGACTGCATTCTGTATTTACTTACTGTTACTCAGAGAAAAGGGTTTGAGATTATTTCTGTTGCAGTTTTACTCTGTTTACCCAAATAAACAAATGAATCTTTGCATCTTTGATAATAATGCTCAGGTTGGCAAATACCATAATTTACTTTTAAACTGTGTTAATCGATATAAAAAATAGTGTGCTGCAGATTAAGTTAACACGACTGTAATTCCAAGGCATTCTGGACTGTGTTGGACAACAGAACAGATCATTTGGTCCTGCTGGTGGTTCTGAACGAATTAATTGTGTTTAGGACTCAATGGACCTTCATGAGAACTCACATTTGCACAGATGCTGCATGTGCGTGATAATGACCAGTGGTCTGCTTGCTGTTGGAAACGATGACTTCAGAGAGGCCTGCCACTGTGTGAGTCTTCGTCTGCTGCTGTGGTCCATTCCTCTCCCCGGGCTGCAGTGACACACACACACACACACACAGAGATGCATACTCTATACTGCCACAGATGAGCATATGCATGTCATTATTAACTCCCACACATACATACACACGCTCACGCACAGGCACACACACATATATATCCATTAGTAAGACAGAGAAAAGCAAAGTGCAGCGCCGGACAAACAGAGCGACTGAAGGCCCCCGCACCACAGCAATAACCCTTCCGCATGACTCAATTCAGGGAATATGCCCAGTCACATCAAAACACGCTCTTTGTCACCAGGCCCCCGAAAAACATGTTTGTCATGTTGCCCTCTGAGGGTTATGTGTTCCCCAACTCGCAGGTCCAAGTATAATTATGCAGCATCTCAATGGGCCCCATTCATCTTCTCCTATGGCGAATCATCGCCCGGAAGTGATCTAAACATGACCGCGGGAACCTATCACAGAATATTTGAAAGCAAAGCGGGGGAGTCTAGGGGCATAATTCTGTTGTGAAGGGCTAATGCATTCACACCCACACAGATTGACTCACCCTGACAAAAGAGGCTGTGTTGTCTATTCTAGGCAGCTGGGCAGGATGGCGAAACTTGGAATCCTTTGTAGGCCGGAAGAGAAGTCGGTCTTTGTCAGATTTTTACAGAGTATATTTTACCATACGCCTTTGCACGGCCGGTCAGACATTCAGAGTTGCAACAAGGCTCGAGAAAGTTTGCATAGATTAGCAGTGTTATTACAAATGTTGAGCCCACTTATGTGTTAATCAAGCCTTTTTGAAATGCAGGCCTTGTCTGTTTGGGAATCATTGTTTTTATTCACCGAGGCTGTTTATCTTTGTAAACTGCACACAGGCAAACTGTGAATGAATAAGGCCTGTTTGCAATAGTGATGATAAATCAAAGAATTGCCAGTTTGCCTCAAGGTAGTTAAAAGAACATTGCAGTTTTGTGTCCTTTAGTCATGTGTTTAAAGAGCCAAATGTGTATATATAGTGTTTAAAGTCAGTAGAAATTAACAAACCACTGAAAGTAAAAGATACAAATTATACTGTTTCCCCGAAGAATGTATTATTTCTCCTCGATAAGATACAATACTGTACTGTTAGTGAAGACAGACAGGGGAAGTGTTACTGCTGCCATAAACTGAATTCAAGTCATCAGCATTGCCAGTTTTATCTACACTATTTGTGGTTGTTTGTCTCATCGTCTTCCAGCTTTCCACCAGATTTTGGAGCTTGGCTGCAGGGATTTACTCCCATTCAGCCAAAAGAACCAAAGTAAGGTCCAGCACTGAAGCCGGGAGATAAGTTCTGGCTCACCGTTGGCGTTCCAGCTCATCCCAAAGGTGTTGGATGGGATTGGGGTCAGGCCTCTGTGCAGGCCTGACATGGCCTTGTGCACTGTCATGTTGAAACAGAAGGATCTCCTCGAAGTGTTGCCACAAAGTTTGAAGCAACATGTTGTCTATAGTATTGTTGTACGCTGTAGCATTACGATTCCGCTTAATTTAAACAAATGGGTCTTTAGCCCAAATCATGAAAAACAGCCCCAGACCACAAAAACAACATTTGATGGGGCTTCCACATACGTGGAGCAACATCTGTAACACAGGCAGCAGATGTGATCATAGATACGTATGCCCTCATCCATTCATTGCAGCTGTGACGTGAGAAGTTTCGGACCTGAGAAGGGGGAAGGTCGTGGGAGCCAGTGCACATTTTCAGCTTCCTGTACTGCTACTCTTTACAACACTGTTCCCTGTGTGTTGATACTTTGCTTGTAGGTTAGAAACTTCCCATTTCCTGGTTGTCTTGAACTAATAGATAGGGAGTACCCTGGCTGCCAATCAAAATGAGCCTCTTGCCCTCGGCTGGGTGGAGATTGTTGCAGTAGCACTGAAGCATCCTGTTTAGTTATTCAATTACCATAAAGGGCCGTTACCTCAAAGTTTATTGAGTTATAAAAAAAAATATATTTTGCACAAAGAATGCAAAGATATGTAACATTTGGAATCCTTCCAAGTCTGTGACCTTTGGAACATTTTGACTGTCAGGTTTTGGATATTACAGGTGAAGTGAGTCTCTGGGTATTTTCTCTGGGACACAGGAAAGCAGGTAAATATATTTTTTTGAGCATACAGGCAAGAGAAGAAAGATAGAAGGACAAGAGAACAATCTCAGACAAAGGGAACTGGTTCTATGTCTCCATAATAGATATGTTTTCCCATGATGTTCTGCAAAAAATGTTCCTCAAATTCGATTAGCTTAATCTAATATTACTCTGAACACCTACCGTTTTTCATTGTCCCCACTGTAATTTCTGTGCATGTGTAGGTGTATGTGTGTGTGTGTGTGTGTGTGTGTGTGTGTGTGTGTGTATCCCCGTTTGCAGTGGTGGAATGCTACTAAGTACTTACTCAAGTACTATACTTAAATATAAATCCAAGGTATTATATTACATGATATATTTCCATTTTATACAACTTTCCACTTCTACTCGTATTTTTACAACAGCTTGCTACTTTTGAGATTGAGTACAGTAAAAACCATGTCCTGATTTTTCATTTGTTTTAGTTTTTTTTCCTGGTAAAGTGAAGTGTAATGATCCTTCTTCTTAAATTATGTTAAATATTTAAAAAGCCTCTTGGATCAGCAGGAAAATGCATTGTTCCAACGCTGAAAACATGGCTGTTTTTCTGCATAAAGCGGGCTTCAGGTGAATTTAGCAGATACTACTTACATACATTTTACTTGGAGTGGAGTATTTTCATATGGTAATGTAAGTCTACTTTTAAGTAAAGGATCTGAGTACTTCTTCCACCACTGTATGTCTATGTCCAACTACACACAGTATGTGTGTGTGTGTGAGTGTGTGGCTCTGTTTTCCTCCACTGTGTTTTGTAAGAAACAAAACCCACTACTTGCTGTCACAATGCATTTTGCGCTCCCTTCCACTGTGAAATGTTTAGTTACTCTGTCAAACCTCTCTGGCAGGTGGCCCAAATTGCAAATTAATGTATAGCTTGTATGCACCTTGGTGATTTGTTATCCAAAAGACTGTTTAAATAAGGCATTTAGGCAGCGGTGTTAATCTACCAACAAAGGCTCAGCTGTTTTTAGCAGATACAACGACCGTCAGGAGTCTCGGCTGGATGTGCATATTCATGCACAGCTGAGTCGCATCAGTGTCACACACACACACACACACACACACACACACACACACACACACACACACACACACACACACACACACACACACACACACAGACACGCACACACACACGTGGCAAAAAAGCACACAGTTAGCGGTCAGTACTTTGGCTCTGGAAACGTAATAATTCTGGAAACATAAGACTTAATGTGAGTTTGGATTTGAACGAAAACACTGACGTGTGACCGAAGGTCGTGTGTGGTCTGGTGCATAACCATTGGGACATGTGCCTCCAGAGGAGGAAGAGTTTAGACCAGCTATTTCTCAGCTCAGCAGTGTGTGTATCTGAATAACCCACAACATATATACACTGACTTCATTTGATATTTCTTTCACTGCTGTCAGAATGCTCACAGATTAGAAGCACGTGGCTTTTCATCGGATGTCCTCAGATACTTCTTCCTCCATTTCAGCTGCCTTATTATTAGGTTAGACTACTGTATATAATTGTATTTTTCTTTTCCACAATGTGTTGGATGAAGTGCAAAGCATTATAACTCAATTCAATTCAGTTTATTTTGTATAGCCCAGAATCACAAATTACAAATTGGCCTCGGAGGGCTTTACAGTCTGTACACATACGACATCCCTGTCCCGGGACTTCACATCGGATCAGGAAAAAAAAACAGAAAAAAAACTTTCATAGGGAAGAAACCTTCAGGAGAGCAACAGAGGAGGATCCTTCTCCCCAGATTGACAGGAGCAATATATGTCATGTGTACAGAATGAACAACGTAACAGAGTTACAGCACATTCAATGTAGTAGTAGTAGGCATGGACCACAATCCAGATAACCACGATCCATGTAAACAGAAGAAGATAGAGAGGAGGAGCATCAGCAGGGCCGCCACAAAGCAGGGCCCAGGGCAGAAGGCAGGAGGAGACAGCGCCAAGGAGGCAGGGCCCTGGAAGCAGGTCATGTGGTGTATATTTTGACAGCGCTGACAATACTTTTTATTTTTGTGCTGAATTTTCAGTGTTGTTTACTTGAGCTCAAACAGTGCAGCCACAAATTATTGTGCTAGCGCTGGCTGCTAGCGTTGGCTGCTAGCGTTGGCTGCTAGCGCCTGCTGCTAGGGCCTGCTGCTAGCGCTAGCTGCTAGCATTGTGGCGGTGGTGGGAGAGGCAGGGGTTCCCTCGCCCTCAGGCCTGTTTTCCATCGCGCCTCCTCGGGTGAGCGTGGTGGCATCGTCGGTGGGTGCCGGTGGAGAGCCAAGCGGGTGGCGGGGTGAGAGGCGCAGTGGGGCGGAGAGGACAAACAGGGAGTTTGGCTGCTGCTGCTGAGAGGACCCTGTTTTACAGTGAGATCACTCGTGAAGGGGATTTGGGAATATTTTACATGAATTTTCTACCGTATGTCTACTAACTGCTGCTAAATTTATAATTGGAAATATCCACAAATTAGCGCACCAATATTTAAGCCGCATGGGTCAAAGTTGAGGAAAAAAGTAGCCGCTTGTAACCCGAATTTTACGGTGAATCTTTCCCAAGTACCTCCAAGTAATTGTGGACTTCATGTAAAACACTGATTAAATCTAATATAATGAATTAATACAAAGGCTACAGTTGGGTGTGCACTTTCTGCATTTATTTTAGTTTGGTGGATGATTCGATTACATTCACTTATCAAGGTCAATCTGTCATCTGAGTATTTGTTTAATGTTGGGCATATTAAGGTCAATGAAACAAATTCAACCTGGCCCTTCTGGTCGACCCTTCAGAATACATCTCTTGTTTTATCCTGTTGGTTGTGCTATAATGAGCACAAGCATCCCAAAAGCAATATTGCTTCACCCCTCAGGTCCTTCCGTCATTTCAAATTTCTCACTGATGTTTTGTATCTAGAGAAGAATTGTGCATTCAAAGTATAACTGAGTAGATGTTACAGATTGTGTTATAACAACAGTTGCATTTGATGATAATTATCAATGCAACCTTTTTACATTATAAAGTGCTTCTAGCAAATAAGCTTATCTTTAAATCACCATGTTTCATATTATACCTCACATTGCAGGAATTCTGGCAGCCTGTCGCACAATGGCTCCTCTTTGGCTGAGGTTGGCCCATGTAAGGCTTCAAGCTTGTTGAAGAGGTGGCACTTAAATATTTGATTTCACTTTGAAAAGACTTATTTCTTGAGAAAATACCACGTATATTGAATTTGAACTTGTGTTAAATTCAACCACATGTACTGTTTCATAATGATAATGATAATCAATTGGGTTAGTGGCTGGCTTGTCTGTGGTGCTGACAGAAACATGGGCTCGATTAAGGGCGAGGCTGGTATCCCTGTGGGCTTGTCACATGTTCCCCAAAGTGTATAAATCAACTTAAATAATTTAATAAGTTTAAGATTAAATTAGTCCGTAAAAATCAGAGAGAGAAAAGCCTCAATTGTGGCACTAAATTTCAGAGCTGATATGCTTAGAGTGGTGATAGAGCCAAAGACAAATTTAAATTCCCGGAGCCTTTCATGTTTGTTTATTTTTAAGTGCTTAAAGCTGCAATATGCAGCTTTCTGACCGAGTGTGTGTCACATGTTCTTCTTGGAATTCAGCAAAATGCCATTGATCCCTTGATCACCATTATACTATTTACTGAGAGTGTTGCCACTGACAATTGCCCCATTTGTACACACATTTTATCTAAATATAGTGTTTTATCTGGAAAATGGCACCTGATCTGACCCCGATGTGGTCTGGCTTATCTGATCCATTCAGATCAATGGCCTCTTGTATTAACATGCATTTTCTTTTACCCAGATCACATGTTAGTGCCAGGTGTTAAAGAGGTCAAAATGTTCCATCAGTAGAGCAAACAAATCCAGAGATAGCTTATTTTTAGAGTTGCATTACACTTTACAGATAAATACAGTACCAAGGACCATGCAAACTGACTTTGTTGCCCTGGGTGTGGCAGATGATGTATCTGATACTGTGACAGAAGCATATTTTTATCAACTGAAATGATGAACAAATAGAAATCAATTATTAAAAAAATATATAAAAAATCTTCACATATTCAAACTAAAAATAAACACTGGATATTTATTCAAATCACAAAGAGAAAACACAAAGGTTGAGGGGCCGTGGTTTCAGCATGCTGGATTTTCCTTAGGTCAGATGGCCACATTTCACCGGAGTTTCTTTTAGTTCTTAAACAGTGTAATTTAATCTTGTTGTGTTATAATACAGAAAATACATGCCAGTTAGGCACACCAGCCATTCCATAACTAAACAGTGTCATTAGTATGTGAGAGAAAAAATAGAGAAGAGAAAGAGAAAGGTTTACAGAAAGAGAGAGAGAGAGAGAGAGAGAGAGAGAGAGAGAGAGAGTTTGATCAAAAAGTGGCCCATCTATCCTCTTGACAGTTCTGTCTCTTCATCCTCTGTGTCAGATCCTACCCATCCAGCTGTGTGGCCAAAGTTCAGATACGGGCCCTAAGGTGTTTTCTGATTGATCCAGCCAACAAACAATGAAGGCTGTGTGTCTTGTGCACCATTGCCGTCTTGGTGTGGGTCAAAGAGCTAGCCATCTTTGCTACCTCTCCTGCAAACAGTTGACACATCATGATGAGTGAAAGGTGTGCGGAGAGCGAGGGAGCAGGAGCGGCATGGTGGGAGTAATGATACGTGACAGAGAGGTGGAGAGAGAGCTTTGTTTGGGTCTGAGTATGTTGCAGCGCTGCTGCCTAATTGAAGGATGTTTTAATGCTGTCGGAGGATGGCAGGTTGGAATAATCATAGCTATTTGTTTACACAGCAGACACCCCGATTGACTTTTAATGGCTGCCGCCTGCGTAGTGCTTCCAAGCACCCGGGTGAATTCGACTTTCATTACCGCGTGGAAAACATTCGCTCATCTCTTCTGCTTTCCTCTCTTGGTTTACATGAAGACGCTGGATTCTGCATAATTGATGAGGCAGCTTGTTGGTTGGTGAGTTTCTCTTGACTGCGGAGTTGCAGTGTTGATCCCCGGGTCTGACTTTGTCTCCTTTGCAAGACCCTTCCTCATCCTGTCGGACCCTTCGGAGGAGAAGTGTATGTGTCTTGTCAGTAACTTTAATTTGCTGTACTTTACTTAAAGGTCTATTTAATATGCCAATATTCTCAATTTAAAGGTCTACTTATTACCTTTTTCCTCTGCTTCCAAGTGGAGCACCAATCACATGATAACAAGTGGTTGCATGTTCATAGTTTAAAAGAATTCTGGACATGAGCGAAGCTGTCTTTTGTGTTGTACCAGAGTTGGCCTTCACTATAATATAGTTTTACACATTTAAAATATCCCCTATTATATTGCCTTTAGCTACTTTTATCCTTCATGTTTATCTGTAATAGGGTTGATAACTGTGTGCTCTCTTTTGGTTTAACCTTCAAATTAAGCAATTTATATAATATGGTAAAACTCTCAGCTTGTCTCAACGGGTCTAAAGATCTGGACGCTTGTTTATTTCCTTAATGGACTTTTTTGTAAGAATATCCCCATGCTCCCATATCTCAATCACTTTAAGGCACAGTCTTAAAACAAATAAAGTCCAAACCTACAGAAAGAAGACCCACGTTGTATTAATGTTAACTGATCCTTTAAAATGAAGTCCTAAAGTGACTAAGAGCTGCCTACAAACGGCCAATACTGCTTCCTGTTAATTAAGAATCCACACATGCACCACTTTGTTAGACAATGCCAAAGCATCGGACTGCAGACAATCATTATGTTGCTGACTTTAAAAGGGACAGCAGCTTATTCATTGAGAGATAAGTTTTCTCTGACCTTCTCTGAGGCTGGGTCAGGGGTCACATCACCAAAGGGGATTTAAAGATGGCTGCTGCTGCTGATGATGATTTTTGTCTTCACGGTAGTTTCCAGGACATAAACTTCCTGTTCACCATATCAACAACAAAGGCCGCCTTGTTACCGTGCATTATTACTACCTAGCACATCTTATTGAGTCAAGAAGTCGCGGTGACAAGGGGGCCGCTCCTGTAATCCACATCTGCAGTGGGGGGTTAATGTATCTTTTTTTTTACTTAGCATTCCCCCATGAGTTCCTAATGGGGCATTGATCAGCCTGTGGTGGATGGAGGGGATGGGGGGTGGGAGGTGGAGAATAATGCTGTTATCTTCTAAAGATGTAATATAAGGGTTACATTATGAGGCTTTGAATGTCCGCATTATTGTCCAGAGTGTGAATAGAAACTGGGAATGTATACAACACTGCAGTTTTACCAGGAGCCTATCAAAAAATACTTGAAAAGGTTGAAAAATGTATGTTGGAAACAAAAAACATAATATCTATTGTTCAAATTAATTACCACCATCACCACATCACCACTGCGCTAGAACCCTCTGACACACGCACACTGTATTGATGTTTAATTACATTAATATGCAATATCAGTCTCTGGTAGCTCTTTAATTATGAATGAAGATGTAATGACACTACCATTAATATTTAATTAAAGGGCAATAAAGTGTTATTTGGCAGCATTACAAAACTAGACACTAATAAAGGAATGTCTTTAGCCAGTAACCATTATAGACAGAAGAGCTCTGTCCCTCTTAAAATGTGACTGTCTGAAAAAGTAAATACAGAGGACACACAGCGGTCAAAAGTGTGTATACACGTGTGTGTACTTCACTGTTGTGACAATCTCTGTGATCAAAACCCAAAGAATAGCTAACGGCACTAAAGTAGAATGACCTTATCAAGCTGCAGCGAATGCGTTATCCATGCTGCTCAATAGAAAACACAAGGTGACATCAACCTAACGGATACAAATTAGAGGGAAGAAAAGAAGCAAATGGGGCACTATAGAGATGGTAAAATCACCCTGGAACACCGGGAATATCCTGCCATAGTCTCCAGCCAGGTAAACAACTCACAGGGTCCCCTGCTCTGGGTGCCTAAAGTTCAATACACTTTGCTGTGGTTCATTTCTGCTCCGTTTCCTTCGAGAACACTTGAGAAAGTTTTACAGGAAATCATTTGTCGTCTAACATTTGGTTTCTACCTCTTTCGGTATCAACTGTTACGATTTGTTTATGAATCTTCAGAAGAAGTCGAGAGGCCAAAGTTGTGTCCAAAGTTTGCCCAGGCAGGAATGCATGATGCCAACAGGCACAAAGCATTGCTTAGCACCAGACACCCATGCAGTGACATTGAGATGCTAAAGCTGCAGCTTGTTTACACAAGTTTCCCCCTTTTCTCTTCTCTGAAGCCACCATTTAGTCAGACAATGGGCACAATGTGGCCCTCATCGGTGAGTGGGCCGGGCTGACAGGGCGAGCAGTCAGCTGGGGCCCTCTGGTTTGCTCTGGAGTGGATGTTTACATCAGTGGGAGAGCACATTGTTTTAACTAAGACGTCTATGACACACACAACCTTCTGATGGGATGAAAATGATAAAACACAGTATATTATTGTGGTGAAAATATTTTTCTATCCATGGTTTTAATCTTCAACCATGTTATCTTACTTGAAGCAATTCTGCCAAACATGGATGCCCTACAGCTCTCTAAGACAGCAGTTTCACTTTCTTCATTTTTTTTTTGCTTTTTGCTGTACAAGAACGGTGAAATTCTATTATATTCTGTTATTAATATTTTAGGAATTCTTGTTTTCAGCAATACCTGTGTATGACTACATATTAGTTATATATTGATAATGAGTATGGTTACTAATCTATGGGTAAGGTATGTTCAATGTTAGGTAACTATAACACTAGTTGGTTAGGAAAATATGGATGTTCCTGCAAATACAAATGCAGAAACAATCATCTTGTGCGTCAGTTTACGCTATTAACAATTGCATTGACAATGGGAATATTGAATATAATATGTGGTTTAACAGTTAAACTTTTTTTTACAGGTCACTCATAGAATAATTATTTTAGGAATCATGCATGATTGATCCTTTTTTAATTAACATTTTCAAAAACTCTCATGTACTGCCTGCAGTACTCAAAATCCCCTTAACCCTCATTTGAGAAACACTGATCTGCCACACATTACCTCACGTTCTGCCTTGCGACAACACTGTTATTATTAGATGTAAATCAAGAGCTGCTGAATGTACAATATCAAAGTCATTTCTGACAATACTGGGCTGGCCAGCATGACAGCATGTAACATGGTTTTACCAGCATTTTAAACAGGATATACCTCTCTTCAGATTAATTAGAGAATTAAACGTAGAGAAACAGTTAACAATCTCCAATAGATTTCCTGAATTTTATCTTTCTCTGCCTCGTCATTGCACCAGAAAGGGTTGTATCTTAAATGTGCACATCGCCAAGAAAACTTCCTGCAGAGTGCAAGACTGACACGCAGGCCTCAGAGCTCCCTCGGCGTATATTAAGTCCAGCTAATGAGCTGGTCAATGTGACGAGAGGCGGCGGTGATCGATGTCCCCTCTGAATTGATGTGCTCTGCAACGAAGGACACTGACCCACCGAGAAATGTTGATGAAGTAGCTGCCTGGAAGCTCGCACTTCCCCACAGTCTGCAAGGAGTCTGTGAACAACACCACGAGGATGGGGTCATATGTATGGTTTTATATCAAAGATAAATACTTTGCTTTACAAATATATATACTTTGTTAATGAACCGGGAGTTCCAGTGGTCGCATTCATAGAATATCAGAGATGACGGTTTGCTATAAAGCTTTAAATAGATTTAAAGATTGCATATTTGTATTGTTTACATTGATCCGGAAGTTTCAGATTTATATGTATTACAGTTTGCACATATATGCATATATTCACACACATACACCAACCCACCACTGAGCAGATGTATAGTTAGTCTTTGAAAGAAATTATGGCCAGTAGTATAACTGAAACTATGTTTTCTTAATGACGTAAGCAGTTCAGCTTCCTCCATCTTTGTCTAATCATGAACAATGTATGGATATCTCTGTTTTTGCTCATTTTAGGCGCAGTGGAAGAGACTGGGCTGAATCTGCATATAGTAATCATCAGAAAATTCCCCAGTAGAATATATTTGCATAAGATTATTACTCATTGGCAGTGACCCCGAATAAGGATGAGCCACATTACTAATAGGCTTCTCTTAATGCTAAAATATAAATCCTGGAATATATATCGGCTTTGACATTAATGACTAAATGTTACCTCTCAGCCTTCTCGCAACGATGATCAAAAGTACTTCACTTCTCTTTTTTCCCCTTTCTCTTTAAAAATTTCAATTCTGTCTTTCTTTTCCGACTAATATTGTGGATAAAAGATTTCTGTGTGTCAGGCTTAAAGAGGCGAAATCATTCAGTGACTCCGGCAGAGAAAGTTTCAGAGGCAGTGCAAGAAGGACGGCTCTGAAGTTGTCGGGGGACTTTTGAACTTTGTGTAGTTGTAATGTATCAAATATGTCTCCGCCTTAGATTGAACATATTCAAGAGAAAAATAACACTGATGTTGAAGCTATTTCATCAAAAAACTTTGTGATTGATATGCTGCACAGAAAAATAAGCTGTAAAGTCTGTCTCTGCCTTTCCCTCCGTCTCTTTCCCTTCCCTCTTCCATCTGGCCTTTTTCTGTCTCAACTGCACATTAAAGCCAATAAAGATGAAATGTCTTCAAAGAAAAAAAAGAGCCGGTGTGCCACTCGACTTGTCTGCCATCCCCGGGTACTGTTTAGTATGCAGTGCGGGCAACAACTCAATTAACCAGAAGCCCCTAGCATCACACCAGCAGGCTGCCTCATAATATTTCCCATAATGTTTCATCCAATTTGGAGAGTTTGACGTTTACCCCCTGCAGGACTGCAGCGATAGACAATGACTGAAGGCAAGGGGGCACTGAGGTGGTGGTCTGTGTGATTGTGTGTGCGTGTGAGATTGTGTCTGTGTGTGATTGTGATTGTGTGTGTGTGTGGTGATGGAAATAATCGCGCAGGCCTGCAGGTGGGCATCAATACCCTTTTTTTTTACCAACTCTTCCAAAACTTTGCAAGCACAGGAATCTATTTTTCAAATTCTGGTGCATAAACTTAACAGTCCACACTAAAGTAGAAATGTTATGTATATGTGCGTGAGAGAGAGTGAGTAAAAATGATTTTGTAAAACATTGCACACACTACAGAGGTAATAGACTGCTGTGATAGAGGGTAGCACAGTAAGATTGGATACAGATAATGTTGTAGGAGAGTTTCACAGGGCTACCAGCCAATACTCCAATACTCCTCCAATACTCAAGACTTTTGGGAAGCCATTTTAACTCCCCTTGTCATTGGCATGACCCTTTTTTTACCCCAACAACCCTTCCTCCCATCTCCGCCATTCTCTTGGACAGAAGTGATGGCGAAGGAGTCACCCCGGTGGAACTGATGCCCCCGATCAGCGATGGGCTGGAAAAGCATAAAGACAGAACAGGAAGGGGTGGGGAGAAAGAGTATGGAATGCTGAGACAGCACTTTCTCCAACCCACAGAGGGAGAATGGGAGGGCAGAGTGAAGAGTGAAGAAGGTAGATAGAGAGAGGTAAAGAGGGGGAGGAAGAAGAGGGCGGGGTCTCATTTATGATTAAAAGATAGGCCAGATAACCCTGTGAGCCTGGCACATCACTCTCCTCTAAAATGAGGTTCTAATGGCATCTGGGGAGTAAGGGGAGGCTTGGGCGTCATTAACCGGAATCTCTGAATCCTTAACCTGAGGTAGGGTACCTCTCGCCTGGGGAGAGAGACCACCTGAGGTGCCTTGGAGCTGTGGATAATGTGTGCACAGAGTGAGAAATCTACATGCATATTGTAAGTTTTCTAACTGTGTGTCTGCTCAGGAACAGGAAATCAGCTAAATGCCTTGGAGCTAGAGATTAGTGGATGTTATGTGTGTGTATGTCACTGTTGTGTATGTGTGTGTGTGTGTCAGTGTGTGTGTGTGTGTGTGTGCCACTGCATGTCCGCCATCACTGAGTCTCTCTTCAACATGTCGCTCCTAATGAGTAGGTGATTAACGATAATGTATCTCATTAGTTAAAACAGGTTTCATAATGACACAGAGTGCTACTAGAACCACTACTCCACAGCCCTCTTCAAATATGGCTTCTCACAGCTGGTCCCACTCTAGCCGGAGCTGGGGATGCAATTTTCAACCGATTTACAGGGAAACGCGTTAGAGTTAGATTTGATGCTATGCTCTGCCTGTTGACTAACTTGATATTTTTCTTTTTTCTTTCTTCATTTTTTTTTCTCCAAATAAAATATTGTAAATTAATAGTTCCAAAATGAGATGTCTTAATGTCTTTTTTTTATTTTTACAAATATCACTGAAATATCTTTAAAGAATTGTCACTTCCATTCTACCTCCCCACACCCACAAGTGAGGTTTCCTGCTGCAGGAACAATGCTGATCACTTTAGTTTACAGTAAACAGTCTTGTGTTGTTGACAGCTCTGAAAATGCTTCTAGTCATAGAAAGTGACAAACGCTAAAGGCCTGCTGATTATGCCCTGGGGTAAGATGAGGCAAGTACCCACTAGGCAAGTAAAACAACAATAAACACAAAAAACTGTGACAATGCAAGTGCTTATACTGCAATGATTTTATTTTTAAATCAGATTTTCACTTGAAACATTTTGTGAAAATTTCCAAAAAATCAGCATCCCCTTTAAGTTTATTTTTTTAAATAATTGGCTCAATTTGAATAAAGTTGAACCAACATCTGACGTCACACCTTTATGGTTCACACATGGCACAAGCCTCCTTCACATTGGTCCATCTCCTGCTTGTGCAAAGGGCAAAGCACTGCAGCCATTTCCCGGCCGGCCTTACAGCCTCGATCCAGAGGAATGCTAATAGTTTGCAACCCGACCCAGTGTCTCTCCAGTGCTACCCAAACGGGGACGTCCAACCGTCCTGAAACCAACACCATGAATGTTTCCAGCCCTCATATTGAGATATCAGTATCTTTATAGTTAGAAATCATCCATATTTTACCAGCTCTTCTCCAGCTGCCCCCATATATCTTGCTTTGCTGTGTCTCAAGCAACATATCTGTCTTATGGGGCCCACGTCTACACAGTGTTTCAGTCTAAAAGAAGATACACAGAGACGGCTGACAAGATGCCACTGGAGGAGGCACACTGGATAGAGCATCAATCATAATGTACGACACTTTCCATTTTTGACAACATTTCAACAGCTTGAGGTGCAAATCATTATAAAATCTATTTTAGCTCAGAAATAGAAAATATGAACTTATCATTAAGCAATAAGAATCAGAATCAGCTTTATTGGCCACGTGTGTGAACACATACATGGAATTTGACTCCGGTTACACCTTGCTCTCGTTGTACATATGATGTACATATTATATACAGATAAATAAATAAAAATACATTAAAGACAACAGAGTAGAACACAGAAACTAAGCATTAACATTAACATTTGTGTAACAATTATTACATATACTTGGCAATGTTTCATAAAAAAAGAAACACAGCAACCCAAAAAAAAATCATTCTTCCTCCAAGAAATGTAGTTCAGCGATATTTAGGAGAATGGTTGCCGAGCAACACACAGACGCGGTGGAAAGCATGCTTATAGATTGGTTATATTATTGACATTTCTCTGGATATCGGCATTAGTTATGCAATTGTTGACGTAGTGTTCTGCCATGTTGTCTTCTTCGCTTATACAGGTTGTTGGACTACAGATGTGTTTCCTTTGCATATCGCCAGAAGCAGGGATGTTGCTCCAGCATCTTCTCCTGCTGGTTCAGATCCACACATGGGCATTACTGCTTCCCCTCTCTCGTTCCTCACAGTGGCATAAAACTGACGAAGAGCCTGGTTCAGCGCCGTTTTGGTGATTGCTTTAAAATCTATAGGAAGATCTTTCTCGGTAGGTTTGAAAACAGCATTTTTTTTAAATATGGGAACTCAATATCCAAACAATTACACCTTCCAGATGTACTGTCTCATTCTGTCCCACTGCCTTTCTCTTTGTACATCCATGTCCTTCTCACTTGTTTACAGACCAGGCTGTGTATAAGCACCAGATATTTATCACACAGAAAGGTCAGCTGACCTTGAGGAGATAACTGTTAAATTTCACAAAACGTGTATTGGACCTCTGATGCTGGCGTTCTTATTGTATTCTGTGCTGTATAGTTGAATATTGCATTCTTTCTCAGGAAAGCACTCTGTGTTGAAATGGGCTAAATAAATTAAATTGTAATCCCATTATTCTTTGTCATACTTACAAATAGTGTAGGCTATCTGTTCTGGTTTGCAAATCAACATTCTTGCTTCGCACTTTGCGATTTAACAAGTACCAATGTCTTGAAACAGATGCAGGCAGCCACCTTGAATTTCCCTTAGGGGATCAATAAAGTACTTATCTATCTATCTATCTATCTATCTACCAGTAACCAGTGAGCGGAGGAGCGGAGTAGTGTGGATGAATTTAGGTTAAAGACCTGTCGAGCTGCTGCATTCTGGAGGAGCTGCAGAGGTTGAATGGCACCAGCAGGTAGACCTATCAAGAGGGAGTTACAGTGAAGGCATGAGATGACCAGAGCCTGGACCAGAGCCTGGACCAGAGCCTGGACCAGAACCTGGACCAGAGCCTGGACCAGAACCTGTGCCGTTTTCTGAGTGAGAAGGGGACGTATTCTCCTCATGTTGTGCAGCATGTACCTACAGGAACGTGTTGTTGCGGTAATGTTGAGTTGACAAGAACAATGGCCACTAACTTTTCCTTTCATCCGTTTATAGTCAATATTACTGAATTTTCTTACACTCGATATAGAAGGCCCATTATCCTACCATTTCTTTTCTTTTTCATATAGGATATGCTACAGTATTTACATTTATTCAATGTTGATGATGGGCTTGTTCTTGATTGCTTAATCCACCAAAGGCTGGGTGAGATTAGTAATGCAAAGTGTAGCCTAGTTGTTCCATAAGAGTAGGGGTTGATTATGAATTTGAGTCCCCCTTGGCACCAACACCTTTGTGGCCCTTCCATCTACAAAACTATTTGGCACAAACTGTAGATCTTCAGGATATGGTGCAAGGCCAAAAGGAGTAAAAGAGCTCGGATTACTGACTCTGCCCCAGCCATCAAGCAGGCTGGGGGGCCGTGGAGCCCATGGGTGCTTTTACTCATCAAAAAAACTATTTCAGTCAACCAGCAGCCGTGGAGCAGTGTGTGCTTGCTTGTTGGCTCAGTCTGATTTTGTTGGCCCCAGTGTTTGATAGGCCTGTATGGCCTTAAACAACAGTATTCCTGGAACATGTATATCTGGATCCCATCGTTAGTTTCTTCTCTCTTCTATGTATTTCATCACAAGGTGAAACATAGACAAACCTGACATCCAGAAGTAACATCGTCCAAAATGTATTTAACTTTAAAAAACCAGCAGGGAGGCCAGAGACTGAGTTTGTATACCAACATCCTTGTCTGTGAATCAGCTCGTCATTGGCTTTTGGGTTAGTCTCATTATGTGTTTTCCAATATGCCAACTGTAGACATTTTTCAAATATAGCCAAGCTCTGATTTAAGTTCTATATTCTGTAGAAGTGATTCAGGAAAAATGAGCCTCTCAGGCTAAAATTACAGGATCCTCAGAGCAGGGAAAATGATAGGCACCGAAGGGCCGGATCTGCTCCAGAACATTTAAAAGGAAAGCATAGAAATAGGTAATTTAGTTTTGGTTAAGGCCATGCAGTGTACAGAGGAAAGAACAATACATGTACTTCACACGGTCTGAATGTCTCCTGAATATCTTTTTTATCGTGGACACATGAGGATTGTATCATGGCCCACCAATATCCAAATGGTTATCTAGTCATTCGGCCCAAGCCTAACGTCAACACTGTTATGTCTTCTCATGCAGTTGTTAATGTTATTTTAAATTTTTGAAAATTTGAATCTGAAATTCTGGCGAGGTCATGCTGGCACCATTGACTTTCTCTATGATCCGGATGTCCGTTTTTGTCTGTACTGTCTGGTGGCTGATCAAAACAACCTCCATCTCTACGCAGACTCGTCATTTGGCTGATGAGCGTTGAGTCGTGAGCAAATTTCAGTTACCTTACTCTGTAACATATGCCTCAAACTGCCTCAACAACATACACATATAGGATTTAAACACCATCTTTGAACCACTTCTACAGGAAAATATAACTTAATACAGAAAGAAACAGTGGCACCACATATTACAATATTTTAGCGCACCTCTACATTCCTTGAATGAGCTCATCTGTATTTTTAACCCTGTTTACCAGCCACTGGCAGATCATTTTTGACTCTGGAGTGTATTGTGTCCAGGAGGCCACACTGGACAGGCAGTTTGTGTTTGTGTGTGTTGGGTGGTGCGGGTGTTGACAGTGGACAAAACCCTTTTAGCACTATCATAAAAGCGCCATTTAGCATTGTCACAACAACTGCTTAGGAAAAGCCAAGCCTCCATTAAACAAGGGCAATGATGCACTACAAAGTCACAACCCCTCAGCACAGCGGCCTACCAGCCAGCCAGCATCCCTCTGCATAACTTACTGCCTGTGTTGTATACAGTTCCTGGTACACAGCGGCATGAGAGTTTTTCTGAGTGATTTCCAGTGTGAAGTTATGGTGTTGATTAGCACAGTGACAGGTGCCATGATTAAAATGGCCGATAGTAATAGTGCAGCATTCATGCATTGACAACTTTGCTCTGCATGGCTTTGTGAGTGGTGATGTATGACACCATTAGGGTAACCTCAGGGCCCTGGAGGACACTTATCTCCCTCGTCACGTCCTTCACACTTCCCATTCTCCCTCCAACAAAAGGACGCCTGCTCCCCAGTCTGCATGCTTATGAATTGTGTGTGTGTGTGTGTGTCTGAGGTGGGGGGGGGGAGGGTGATGTCTGTGTATGTGTTCATTGTCTATCTCTGGTAGGGAACATAAATACTGGCTTATGTGTATCATGTTTCATTTTCTTGGTATGTTTCGGCTCCTACATTTGCGTCAGATTTATGCTTTGGGTTTCTGTGACCTTATACAAAATACTTACAGTATATAGTTTGCCAACATTAAGCACACATAAATTGCACATTTGTAGGTACTTGTACTTTACTGGAGTATTCAATGTTCTGTAAATGTATTCTTCTACTTTGCTACATCTCACAGGGAAACATTGTACTTTTAACATCACTACACGTATTTGACAAAATTATTATGAGCTAGTTTGCATATTAAGATTCTTAATACAAAATACAAATCAACTGATGAAATATGAGGTATTACTCATTAATACATAGCCTAATTATTAAGTATATAAATAATAATAATCCAATGAGGCCTGCCGTAAATATATCATTTGAAATGGGCGATTCTGCTTAATAAGTATATTTTTGGTACTTTTAGTATATGTTGTTGCTAATGCTTTTGTACTTTAGCTTAAGTAACATTTGTAATGACTTTTACTTGTATTTTTACTTTCTGCTTTAATATATAATTTAATTAATAACAGATTGGTTGTGTGAATATATATTGGGATTGGGTCCCACTCACAATGCAGGGTAAGCGAGACAGGGTCTGTATTAAGACGGGTCGGGTGGTTGCAAACACTGACCGGTTAGCAGTCGCACTGGGAACAGGGGGCTCCATCTCTTCCCGCAGACCAAGAGGGCGCAGCACGCCTAGAGTTCACGGCCCAGAGGAGCGGCGGAGTCCAAGAGAGGGGTGCTGTAAAGCTGACTCGGCCGTAGCTGCCAACCACTTTCACTTCCTGAGCCATACTAGCCATTCCTGAGCGCACTGCTGTGGAGGAGATGCTCCTTGAGAGTGCCAGCCCACCTGTTGAGAAGTGTACAAATATTTATCTTCACTAAGAGACAATTTGGGTTGTCCGACAAAAAGTTGAAGCAGTCTCAACTTTTGCCATAGTGCCACGCTTGTTGTTGGGTTGGCCAATCATATGAGCCCAAGAACACATTCCTGGTTTATTCATTCCTACCGTAATACCATATTTCTCGGTTTACCTTGAGATCATTGTGACAGGAGATAAAATGACTGTCTCTGTGTAACTTCGAAAACTTCTTGAGTTGCAAAATCATTTCTGATAGTTTTTCAAAGAACTGCAGTTGTTACTGGGATTGCGTTTCATCGTCTTACCAGTACCTGAAACAACATGTATGTCTGTATTTTTGGTTTAAAGCTGGTTAAGGCACCACAAACATATTACTCTTTTAAACAGCCCAGGTTGAGCCCTTTCAAAACTAAACACTGAATTAGTTGGAATCATTGACATAATTAATATACGGCCTAAAGATGCATCATGTGTATTTGAGCGCGTGGTGATGTACAAAGCGTACAAAGATAGCTGTGAACACATCTTCTTCAAACCCATGGGGCCTGTCGGTCGTGCTGCGCTGGGCAAATATTTGTGAGAACACCTTTGTAAACATGCACTTCCTTGGGGGGGTCAGCCAAGCTGTGGCTGACACCTACTGCAACCACCCCACCACCAATGATACTGCAGTCATGTCAACGGAAGTGTAAGGCAATACCCAGTTTTCCTAACAAGTTGAACCCAGCCGGAGGCATCCTGGCATCCCGAGACTCCAAACACATGTCCCCTCCCTACTTCAAAAATACACACACCCTTATTTTTGGCGGCATGCAACCCCTTAATTATTTCAGTGGGCTGAATTTGAGACGATTGGGTTCTTAAGGTTTTGCGGAGGGCATGGAGTCAAGATACTGAGGAACAGCAAGAAAGAAACACCGAAGGCAACATGATAGTTCAGGGAGGGTGTGGGGTTGACTTTTAGAAGATAGACACGTACACTCACACAAGAACACATATGCACAGACTGCTATCCTTGTCTCTTTGGAGCCCTTCACTCCTGTCCTCGAGCCGCTACCCCACCGCTGCTGATGAGAAAAACAGACACAAGTGCTAAGCTCTCTCTTTCCCTGGGATTAATAACATTTGTAATTGGGGTGCTTACTATGGAGTGCCAGCTTCCTTAGTCGTGGACGGCGGTTTCCAGGTTGTCTCAGCGCAGAGACCAGAGGCGAGGGGGAGATGGGGGGAATTTGAATGTGTTAAGAGTGTGCGGTGTCCACACGGCCATTAGTAAACAAACTCGGGTGGGGAAAGCTAATATCAAATTCAGTCTAAAGATAGTAGAGAGAGAAGAAAAAAACACATTTAAGGCAGATTAGAGCAATGACTCAAATAATGTCACCTGTATGTCCATTTTAATAAATCATTAGGTTTATCAACACATGAACAGGGCTATAAAATAATGTTAAATATATAGCTTGTAAAATATAGCAAACATTTGTAATGTATCAAAACAAGTATAATTTAATATATTTAATTTGGTGTTGATACCACACTTATAATTGAATTACTAACACCTGTTGTATGTTTAGGATGACGGTTGTGTGGTGAGTGATGTAATGGAACAGCATGATTATAATTAGAGTAATGATGCTTTGACAGTTGGGTGCCAAAATGTGGGCAATGAATGTGAACCTTGTTCAGGGTATCAGGCATCAGCTATTTCTTTTACAAACATTTGTCAAAATGTAGCCACAGTTAGGTTGTCACATGGTCAGAAGTTTTTTTTTCAATTTCTTATGTAATTAAATCTCCATATGACATCAGTATATGTAATAGCACACCGAACCATCAAGACCTGTGATAGAGCGGCCTTTTATGAAATGATCATGTTTATCAAAGTTACGTTTCAACAAGTCTCAGTCTAATAAATATTGTGCAGATCTATCAGTGCTAGAGGGGAGATCAATATAGACTGAATGAGAGTAATAGCTTTCACCTTAAAACACACATATTCCAATTAGGCGCAGTTTTCAAACCGACACATGGCATTTTGAGAGCGACCGTCGGGTGCATCAGTGGTTAAATATAAACATCCAAACTAAATCACTGATTATTTGAGACAATTTTAAGAGTGGAGAAAGAAATAGGACTTCCAGATAGAAAAAAAGAGGAAAGAACATAATGATATCCACCTGGTTTCATCTCTCTGAAAGGCCAGGTTTCCTTCTCTCTACATTTGTGCTTTGCAAAGTGTTAAAGTTTAAAAGTTAGTTGTACAAATGACCTACAGAGATCTTGGCTCCCAAATGGCAAGTCTAAAAGGAACAACTCCGATAAATCATGGAGCGAAACTTGAGTCCGGGGCTGTTGTAGGAGATTTATCGGCAGCTGTATTTTTCTAGTGTCAACTGATGTTCCATAAGACTTAGCCAGCGTCTAACATTGCTTCTGCCCATGCTCCCTCCCCACCAACACATACCCAAACACACACACACTGCTCGACTCCCATCACACACACAGACAGACACACACACTAACACCTCTCCACTCCATCAACAGCGGCGCAGCATTTAAATTTGAGAGCTATTCCTGTGAGACTGTTAAACACGACAGATTGAGATGAGTGGCAACCGTCTAGTGCTAGCATTAGCCCACTTATCTTATTAGTGGGGCAGCTCTAACACATTTGATACCCCCTCGGCTACTGCTGCTGCTGGCCTCAGGGAACCAGCAGTGGCTTCAAAGACCAGATCTGGATTCCTAGTGGCTCCGCTTGCTGAGACGCATACCACAATGATGTTGGTTTCAATCCAGTACACAGCAGTTGCTCCACATATTACTGCCACTGGCATCTTTCAAATTACTAGCCAATATAAAGTATTTTATGGACACATGGAGGATTAAAAATATAAGTATTTAAATACTAATATAATTCCCATCATCAAAATGATTTCAAATAACATTTGACTTGATGTTAAACTCTATTTGGATGGCAGCTAGTGCTTATTCTTTATGTAACGTCGAAATTAAACAGTAACTAGGATGCTGTTTTTATTTTTTATATAACCAAAACAAAAAGACAAAAAGTCAAGCTGTCATTCCTCAGCCTGGAAAATTATAATTACCACTTGAAACCGTCCTGAACTCTTTACAATTACTTTATTTCAGTGCACTAGTCTAGAGTGTGCAATTAGAATTGTAATAGTCAATATAGAGCTTACACAATATGCTACACAAAACAAAGTGTCTATGGAATAGCACCACAATGAAGGACTTCACGTTACCAATATTCAGTATTCACGTTACCAATATGCTGAAGTGATGTCATGTCATTAGGAACACACACAGTGCTGCAGAGGCAGCTTCAACCTTTCACTTACATCGTTTCCCAGTGAAGGCTCCTGATACATGAATGAGAGCTACAAAGGTCTTGAACTTACTGACAGTCAGCGTTTCTCAAACTATGGCTGGTGACTCCAGGAGGGGTCACAGGCCTATTTCTGGTCTGAACTCACATAATGAGACTACAAGTTGTGTTTCACCAGTGTGGGTTTCAGGGTTAGAGTTCATTTCTTTCAGTTGGTTGGTAAAATATTTACAACTTTAAAATGATTTGCTATTTAAACCTACAGTGGATTAATGTCTACCTGAGCACAGCATTAATTCACTCTCCCTCTGTGCGTGCTGTTATCCGAGCTTCTTCTTCCTGGTTAGCTCATTAAAACATTTTCCACGGGACAGTGTTTGGAAGTTGTCGTCATGTTAAGAAGCCAGTGTCTTATTGCTTCAGACTGTGTCCACAGTAGGCCTTGGCTCTGTCGGGCTATGCCCTCTCTCACAATGCAATGTGTATTATATATGTGAGAAAGCCTGATTACGCATGCTCAGAGTGTGTCTGTATTTAATGTAGATCACACAAATTTGATGACTTGTGGGGCTGACCGCCCATAGCCTTACTACAGCGTCATTTAATATTTCTGATTTGATTGGCTGCATATACAAGCTTGGAACTGACTGCTCTGAAATTTGAGGGGAGACTTTCTTAGCGACCGACAGCGAACTTGAGAAAATGAATGAAGTGGATTATGTACTTGAGCACAGGTTTAAAACCCTTAATTTGGAGGAGAATTTGGAATTAAAGTGCCTCGGTGGTCAACGGCCACTGAATAGTATCATCACTCAAACTGCTGGTAAAATGAACCGTGGATTTAACATTTCAATTTTTGTTTTCCATGTCTGCTGTTTTGAGGACGAGTTATAAAAATTTGGAAACATTTTCTGAAAGGATCGCGAAACATGAGAGCAGCAGGAGTCATCTGGATAATGCTGTGGTTTGTGTGGACGGGTAAATGCCGATGCCCAAATTGATGCAGAGCATGCAAGCGCTCTATTGAGCAGCATAACAGGCATGTGGGAGAAAATAGGTACTTGCTTAGTTCGATCATAATATGTATGTCTCTCTTTCTCTCTCTGTTCATTTACTCTATAAAATGTAAAGAATGTTAGCATAATGATGCATATGCTTAAATCAAGGTGGGAATGTAGAAAATACATATTTATGCTTGAAATACTTTCCACTGCACTTCAGTAACACTGTTAGGAAAGATCTTTTCATATATGTGTCTCTAATTGAAATGACCCACTTCCCTGAATCGGTGTGATTGACAAGTGAGTTCTGTATTGGTAATGATACGGCGTAAATGAGTCTCAGTGTGTTACTGTAAGTAGCAACACATAAATCTAACCTTTAGCTGCCTCCTGAAAACTGAGCTGAGGAGAGCTGCTTTGATGATTTGAACCCCCGTGCTTATGCATCAAGAATACACACAAACACACACAGCTGCACAAAGCCAGGCAAATACGTATTTTGCAACCGGGTGTAAAGTATACCGCACCTTGACTGCTGTCACCCCCTTGCTAAGCCTCATGGGTAACAGGAAACAGCCTGGGATCTCTCTCAGATCCCTTCCTGTTTGGTGACAGGTGAAGGATAGTCAACAGTCTTCTTTTGCCTTTCTTCTACTCAGATTCTCCAACTGACACACACACACACACACACACACACACGGGCATAGTTACACAATCCTCCCCATCAGCACCCGTAGAAATCGCTCACCAAAACTCTTCTTAAAGGAGGCGTGTGAACATGTTGGGTGGGCAGGGCAGACAGACACTACACCGCTCACCTGCCTTTTTATTTAGCACTCTCTTCACTCTCCCCCCCCCCCCCCACAGACTTGCACAGACACTTGTCACCATTAAACAGGTTGTGTTGTCAACTTGCCTGTCACCATGCATGTTCCTCTGTGCCATATATGAGATCTCTCAGCTGTTCCTCACAGTTGAACTGCAATTAACCCCCCCCCCCCCCCTCCTGCCACACACACACACACACACACACACACACACACACACACACACACACACACACACACACACACACACACACACACACACACAAGCACCGACGACTCTGCATAGTTTGCACTTTCTGTCTTGCTCTTTTTCACTGCTGCCCTTTCACTATCGGCTCAGACTGCAACTCAATCCGAGCAGCAGGAGAGTCATTCACTCTGTCTGCCAGTGTGTAAGTGTCACTAAGTGAGTTTATAGCATTTCTTCTCTGTGTGTGTTGCAATGCATGCATATAACTGCATACTCTCAGTCCTTATCTTGTAATATTTCAACTCTTTACTTTAGTAGTGACAGTGACAGACAAAATGAATATGTTTTTATTAGTTTCTATATCAGATCTCCAGTTCAAATGCCAAAGTCATAAACCAAGAATAAACTAAAGGAGACGTTTGTCAACGTAAATCAAAAGATGGGGTATGAGACCGAAGCTGTTGGTATGTAAGTTATTTCACATCTAAACGAAAAAAACAGTACACAGCTAATAGGGAAACAAAACACTAACATATTTATAGTCTTATAAATCTACCATCATTCCCCATTGAAGTCAAAGTCAATGTAATTTTTTTTTTTTTAATTGTTAAGTAATATTTGTTATGTTAGAAATGTAATATCTGAATGGGTCTCTGTCATGACCTATGGATATCATACTGTTTTTAAATAAAAAGCACCCTTCACCTATATTACTCCCCTGACATCTAATCCTGAAATGTTCCGGTAACGGACATTTAACAGACAGACAAAACAATTAAAAATAAAATAAACATGAAAAAGTCAGGCTCCAGTTCCAGCTTGGCAAAAATTAATTTGCTGTAAAACCTCAAATAAATGCAGCATTAAATCAGACACCTGGGCACCTTAGTGTGTCAGGAATCTAACATCATAGCGTTCGGATACATACTTTTGTAACTTTGACTCCTCTCAGACAGATAACAGATAACTTAATAAAACATTTTAGTCTGCTGGGGTTTTGAAATGAGGAGTTTGTGATGAATCAATAATGTAAAATGCAAATAATAGCCTCAAATTATCATTTCAGGTCAAATCATCTCCTCAGAAGTCTTTACAATGTGGTTGTGTCACTGTATATATGTTTTTGCTATTAAAAAAAGGCTCATCCACGTACAATTTAACAATTCACTCAGTATATTATATCTGACCAAACATTTTTCTGTGGGCTTCACAGTCTAAATGGTCCATTTAGGTAACTTGCATAACATGCATGTGTTTCAGCTCAACATTTCACCGGGTGTGAACGTTATTGCCAGTGCATGCCTTTGTGAGTTGAGAATATTGACATGTTGTGTATTCACTTGAAGTAAATGAGGTCGGTGCAGAAATGGCTGCTGCCAGAGAAAGCTTTATGCAGTTAAATGGGCAGTGATGAGCGTATTTGTCAACACATGCAGTCTCCTACCGCTGCGAACAGCAACACTTCATGGCACAGCCAGAGTTCCGTCTAACTAAGCACAATACAGTCGCGGAAAGCATTAAAATCCCCCCAACTCACTCCATCACCATTTCCAAAGTGATCTGATGGAGATATTACCTAAATGGCTTGCAAGCTGTGGGCTGCTAACTAAATGCTAATATGTGTCAGAGCCTGGCTGAGGATTTATGGCTCACCATCTGCTCACCAGCATACAGTACAATGTTAGCTTACAATGTTAGCTTTGATCAAGACCTCCCTGTTCATTCCTCCCAATCACTCATCTGAGTAGGAATTAGCACCAAGTTCTTTCTCCTTTAACCTAATCATGTTCTCCGCTGCACGGTGCTCATTTGAATAGCAATTATTTTGCATTCTGGGGCCTGAATATTTGTTTTTTAAAGCATACGTGACAACGCAATTAAAAACAATGTTGTTTTCAGATTCGTAACATGATTAGGGGGCTTGCAAATGAATAGTCATTACAGCATTGAGGCTATACTGTCGTTAAGTGAATGAAAACAGCTTCTGTGTTGCTTCTTTCTTTCCTCCATGAATTCAAATGCTTTTCAGCAAATACAGAGATAAACTTAATCAAAACATATCTGACGGCACACTTTGTCTTTTAAACATTGTGGAAAGTGTCATTTAGGGTGAGCTTCTCAGTTTATTGCTCAAACACTGAGTGACATTTAATAGAAGACACATAATGAACTAACCATTTGCTAGAGATCTATATGGATCTGTAAGGGAAAATAGTGAACTTTGTGAAGAATTCCATCCAATCCATCTGTCCAAACAAGTTTATTCTAGCATTTGTCTTCCTGGAGAAACCTCCAGGCCTGGAGCGTGCCTAATGCCATTTGATGAAACAGTAAAGATTCTCCATATCTTTTCCACAGTAAAAGGCTAATTGCTGTGCTGTAGTCAGATTTACGTCCTCCCCATTCTCCTTTATGTGCAAGGCATCTGTAAGCCCTCACGTTGCCAGTCTCCGAAGGGTGTATGTTATGATCCCATGTCAGCCAAATCAATCCTTATCAATTTTAAAGTTCAGATTTTTATTTCATGGCTTTCAAGGGAGCGCCTCTCAAGCGAAAATTACTATTTCAACTCTTTTTTTCTCTTCTTCCCCCACCTCCCTTCCCATCTGCGTCCATATTGATTGTCTGTGACTCCCCTGTGATTTTTGCCCCGTGGCGGCCCCTAGACTGTTGTAAGCAAGTGCCTGAAGACATAGCTGAGTTAAATAATGCTAACTAGAGCCCGTGATCCGTCTCAATGCAGCTTCCCGGTATTAACAAGCTCTGGAAATGGACATCATGTCTCCACAGAGACCATCAAAGATCAGATGAGATGCTATAGACGGCCACCTCTTTGCTTTATAAAGGAGGAATTTTTAACGTAATTTCTGTCGAGAATTACCTTCTTTTCTTAAGCGGGCAAGAATATGCGTCACACATTTAAGAATGGTTCTAAGAGTGCATGGTTAGATATTACCTGTAAATATATGTGCACTGTTGTATATGAGTGTGTGTGAGCAAAATTGTGATTGTGTAAATGAGGAAAAAAATGGTGTGGTGGTTGATTTCAATCCAACAATAAAAAGGTTGGAAAAGCCCATTACACAGAGCTCCATCATTGTTAAATCACTCTGTTAGGCAACCAAAATGCAATGTAGCATCGGCTCAACTTTGTATCGCAACCTTGAATCCCAGCGTTAATCTCAGCTCAGCAGCAGCTTGTGTCTCATTTTCACTTTGATTGAATACAAAATGCTTGAGAGAAAATGTAAACTAGAGCTACTTTGCCCATATTGTCTTGACCTGCTTTCAGTACAACAACAGAGAAATAGTTTCTGATAGTGCCAAGTCGAAGCATTTACTGGCAGCCAACAAAGTTTACCCCCTCGGTTTCTTTGACTCTTTTCCTTTTACAACTTGTGTCAGGTAAACATTGAAGTGCAGAGGATTAGGCGGAGAGGCTGTTGTCCACATTGTGTGTGATTGTGTGTGTGTGTACTGTGCAAGGGATAGCTGTGAGGCCTCCAAACAGTAAACTAATGGTTCAGCGCTAAATGCCCACTAAGTGGGTGGGACAAGGATGGCCTGACCCTGCTGGCCTTCCCACCAGTCCCCTCTAACAGCTTGGCCTCGGGGTCAGCTCAATTTCCCCACTGCTGAGTGGTCATTACGGAGCACGGCTTTGATAAATGCTCACGGCTGCTGCTGCTCTGGCTGGCTCCAAGCACTGCACATCTCCCAGGCGCAGAAACCTTTACTGTGCACTCTTACAGACAGAAAGGAGGGAGAAGAAATGGGGCAAACGCAAGATTAAAGGAAGCGAAAAGAAAAGGCAAAGGATCAGGAAGATGAGAGGAAGGAAGAGGACAAACAGGAAGGAAATAGGAAGAAGCCCAACTAAAACAGGACCCAAATCCCAACGTTACGTGCCTGCACACGACCAATCTCATGATCTGAGTCTGCTCACATTTTCACTCAGACAGAAAAGATACAGAGAAGGATAGAAGAAGCAGTGAGGGTAGAAGAGGAAAAACAAATCAGATGAAGATTGTTACAGACCCCAGCGACCGCCCCAATCTCTCTTTCTCGGGCTCTCTCTGTCTTACTTCCACTGAGACAATGTTGATGAAAACCTCTGAATGCAATCATCTCATATTCTCGAAATGCACCGAATGCTCCAAGGTGCTAGTTTGACAGTGCAGGGCGCTCAGGCAGATTTGCTCTGCTGAACTTCATGGCCTTTGTGCCACATGCTCTGTATGGCTTCATCTCCAAACTTGTGCTGCCAAGTTGACAACAGCAGTTAATTCAACACAACATTCAAGATACTGTCAAGTGTTGTAAATTGTCCCAGAAAGAGTAAAGCCTTGGTGAGACTATTTGTACAGAACTGTGTGAAAAGGAGTCGGCAAAATCTGAAGGATGTTTCCTTAGCAAGATATGAACACTAACCAAAATGCTTATGAGAACACAGCAGTTGCATAGGAACCTTATAATACCAGTGGTTGCCTCTAAATTGTAAGCAAAAAGGTAAATGACTATGTTTTAATGGGAAAGTTGAGAGGCAGAGAAACCATTGTGGCCACTGTTTTAAGCAGAGAGGCTTAGCTCACTCCCCCAACCTTAACTTTCTCTACAGGCCCTAAAAGTCCAATTAAACATCAGGACAAGCCAAAAAGCAGCACATTGACAGCATCGACTCTCTGTGCACATAGAAAATAACTCCCTTGAAGTCATATCATTCATACTAAAGCCAGATGAACCATGGCGATCAAATGGAGGGTGAGTGTTTGGTATTATGTATATTAATATGATATTATTTCTGTTTGGATCAGCTCATCACATAATATGTTAGAGTTGATTACAAGCTCACACAGAAACATGCACGCCATCACACACCAACACAAACAATAGTCCCTTGAAGGCACCATGCTGTACCATGATACAAGTGAAGCAATCTAAAAAGACAAATTAAAGATTGAATGTATGATGGAAGGTAGAAAAAAAGGGAGAAAAAGATGGTCCAAGCCATATTTCTCCAACAAGCACCTTCCTCATCTGTCTTTTCGTCTTTTGTGGTCTCAATTTCCATCCCTCTTGATTTCATTGACTTTTTTGTCTAGCCACTAATGATTGAGATATGCTGATTGGATGGTTCTTTTCAAAATGCTTGTAGACTTGTAGTATTATGCTCTATGATATTGTGTGTCTGTATCTTTACAGGACATCCTTAAACGTTTTTGTTTAATATGTGCTAATAGGGATTAGTATTTTCAGAAATGAGGCATTTTCGGTCCCGGAGAAGAAGCACATTTCTCAGGTGGGAAATGTACTTATTTTTATGTTGTAACTGCAGCAACAGTCAAAGTGCATTGGGTATATTTAAAACAATACATGCAACAAGGAGAAATATGCATAAACCTATGGGTTCCCAACCTTACCGCTTTAGTGCATTATTTTGTGGTATTAATAATGATTTATACAAAAGGACGCCATTAATGTAAGTCAACAGTTGAATGAGCTGTGCTCTTTCAGGGAAGGAGGCGGCGCATGTTTGTGATGAATAATGCATTTACTTGACAAAGGAACCACAACTAAACATTTTAGCTTGTGAAATAATCAATAAAGTTTTGCTGCTGTTCCTCGAGACTAAATGTGTACAGCACCTCAGACAGCAGCTCTGCAGTCTGCTTGGCTGTTTGCTATGCTCACATTTTAGAGAATGTAAAGTAAGTGATATTTTACTCATTAATAATGTATTATTTCATCCACCAGCAACACGTCCGCAATTAATCAGAATGTTAATTTTTATGACCCGACCCACCCAATTCCTGCTGATATAACTGCATTCTGCTGCGCATCTTTAATGCATGCTAGTTGAAGGAGCTGATGAGACTTAATTTCAGTAAAGTGGACAACCTTGTCAAATTCCAAGTGACAAATAAACTGACTGATTGATAAAATAAAGTTTGCATGCAGCTTGAACTTCACTATAGCTTGCGAGGTATTTTAAACTGCCTCTGGTCTGAGTGCTGAGAACAGCCTTGTGGAAGTGATATTTGACTATTTTGGTTGTATAAGGAAACGGAATACGTTATAGAAAGTAAATTGGCATTTCCAAAGTCATTCTATTAATCTGAGACATATTCTACATTCCGCTCAGAGGACTCGTTCCAGCTGTGACCCGGGCTGTCGTGATAGCTATATTTGGAATGTATCAGCCTTTTTGATTTATGTCGAGAACGTAGCTTTTTTTCCTTGTTTTCCTGTTATTTTTCTCAGGGTTTGGATGTGTATTCTCAGGAACCCTGTTTCCCGTAATGAAACCCTACTGCTTCTCAAAATCAGTGCTGCGGGGGTCTTGAAAAGAATTGTTGCATATTTCCCCTCTGAACACTTGTTACTATACTGCACTTCTATAAGTAGGTGTGTGATAATACGGATGAGTAAGCATAGCTACACAGTTGGGATTTGGTTTATGGTTTATTCTTTCATTCTAAACATTATCAATCAATGTGTGTATTTATACATTTTTATTGCATGCATACGTGAAGAACCACTGTGTAATATTTACACAATGGCTAAAACATAGCTCCACATACATGGCAACTATTTCATATGGTGCCATGGTGTGGCACAATGGTCTATGGGTTTTCATTATCATTACCATGGGGCAGTGTGTACCACTGTACTATTTGTATTGTGACCATTGTAGTGGTAAAACTTAAACCAGTATCCATTACATTATAATAACATAGTACCATTTATAGAACATGGCAGGTGTTCATGTGAGTGCAAGTATGATACATGCATGTGTGGGTGTATGAATGTGTGAATGTCTTCGAGACTCTAAGAGATTGATGTTGTGCAGCGAGCTAAAGTAGTCTCACACCTCCCCAGCTGCTCTGTCTGAGACAGAGGCCTGCTGGTTCACTTACTGTAGGAAACTGAGCAGAGATGAGGTTCGGCTATTACAAAATATTAAAGCTATAAGCCTTCCTCATGGCTGTTGGTATATGAAACTATTAGTTCCATAATAGATGTTTCTATCAATTGTTCAACATAATATGGTGCCATTCTTCAACATGCTGGACATAATAAAACTATCAGGTTGATGACTCTGGAAGCATGCCACTGCTGCACTGCAGCCTCCTCGGGCATTTACGCATCTTATTTAGCAGCAGATTTACAAGGGATGAAAAGGATTGCAGATTTGTTTCATTCCCATTGTCGTATTTCAAGATTACTGTCGTATTACAAGTTGTCAAGAATGTTTTTGCTAAATAGTATAGGCACTTTTAAAACGAAATTGCGGCAAATTAGTTTTTTCTTCAATATTAGCATTGAGAAAACATAAACTGAGTCCCCTTTTACACAGGGATAATGACTAGACACAAAACTAATACTGTAAAAAATAAATTATTTAAGAACTCAGACAGCATCTTGTATTTAAACAATTTCTACATCCCTAGCCTGTTTACAACATCCAAGACATGTCTAAACACAACTCATATGATGGAAGTTGTTAACACCATTTTTTGTACAGCACTTTGTACACAATTGTGTGTGAATTTGCAGACTCACTCATGCACAAATTAACAACTGCACAGACTCTGAAAACAAACAATCTCAGACATGAAAACTAAACCAAAAGTTCCTAAGCACTTGATCATCATCTTTGAACTCGGAGAGTTAAAAGACTCGGTGGATGAAGAGGGGTATGTTAAGTACACATGTGACATCTGTTTGTTTTGTCAGAAATGACTTGGACCAAGCAGACGTTATTTTTACACCTTTTCTGAGTTCATCAGACAAATGTGGGCTTTCTGCTGTTTTTCCTTCAGCATCTCACTCTCAGTATACTGTCCATGACCACTACAGTCTGGGACACAGCTAACATGGTTAACTAGCTACAGAGCTGCTATCCTAACTAGCTGGTTAGTGTCTCAAACTGCAGTGTTGCAGGATGCTGGACTGTGTCTTTGAATTTGATCAAGAGCATAGAATATTGAATAGTTAGGGGGTATGTATTGCATTGCCTCCATTGAGACACCCCATGTGGAGTCATGTCGTGTGTTAAAATCATACTCACTGAGGTCTAAATCTGAACTTTTTTGTTAAATGTGATTGCTGAACATTTTCTTCGAAAAACGTGAGCATTAATAACACCAGACTCCACTTCAAAATATGACTGCCGATATTTGCTCACATTCAGCCTCACATTATGTTACATTAGGTACATTCCAACACTTGTCACCTCTTGCAAGATATTTAAAAAAAGCTATTGTATTAACAAAAGGCTTTTATAGTGTAGGATTAGGCTGTATTGCCAGCACATTGTCTGATAAGTCTGGTAATTAAACTGAACAAGCACACAATACATGTTTCTGTCACCATACAGCGTGTCTACAATAGACTGTCAGAGAATGTCAGCATATTTGTCAGCAGGGAGTTGTTTGCATGTGTAGGCCTTGTTACTGTGTCTGAAATGAGAGAAATGGAGAGCTGGAGGGAGGGGGACGGAGGCGGTGCTGCAAAGGTAACAGATTGGCTGTGAAATATTGTGGAGTCTGCCAGTTGCACCATGATGTATTGGGAATCACTCGCTCGCTAATTACCTTAAATTAACAGTAGAGTTGGGTGTGACAGTTCACGTAACTGTTTTTTCTGCTGCTACAGATGAATGGGCTGGGGGGAGTTGATGCCAGGATGCTGTTGACAATCGAATTCTCCTTCAAACTGCTTCCAATCAATTTCTCTCTCTCTCTCTGTCTACATATGAGCAGCTAAGAGACGGGCCAGTGAACATGTGACGAGGTTCAGAGATTTCTGTGTCACTGATTCAGCTTTGAAATAAGTAGTTTGATGATATCTTTGTTTATGAATTACCATGGTCGTTGCTTTCATAAAGTGTGAATAGAAAATGATTTTTTTTATCATGTGAGATCCACCATCCAATAACATTTTGGTAACACAAATTGTCTGGACGAGCCCCCGATTCCTTTTGTCGCTGTGGACGCCATGGCTTCAGCATGTGAGATAACTCCTACGTATTCATTCATGGTGGAACATGTATGTTGCTGTGTATGGGAGTGAGCCAGAAGTCAGCATATATGTTCGCAAACAGATAACACATTCTCACACAGCACATTGTTTCCAGCCCTCGCCTAAAGAGAGCTCAGGGAGGATTTGTGGGTCTGTGGAAAGGACCAAGAAAAATGTTTTCTGATAAATTATTCACAATCCCACAATCCCTTTTGGGCAGAGTGTTGCATCGCACTGCGTGACGCATTACACCTTCACCGTCTCTGTCTCGCCCTCCTCTTGCCTTTCCTCCATCACTCACTCACTCTCTCAATGTGCCCTTTTCCTCTATGTGTCTCTGTTCTTTTCCTCTCTCTCTCTCTCTCTCTTTCTCCCTATCTCCCCCTCTCTCTCTCTGTCTCTCTCTCTCTCTCTCACTTTTTTGTATTCTGCGACGTCGGGCCTCACGCCCCCAGAGAAGAGCCCAGTTCTCGGGCAAGCTGTCGCTGATAATGGTGGCAATTAATAACATGTCATAATCCTGCAGAGAGAGAAAATGTGTGTGTGTGGTTGTGTGTGTGTGTGTGCGTGTGTGTGTGTGAGTCGCCAACACTATGGACTGTGAGTGTGTGTTTTAGAGTGAACATACACTTACGTTTTGTGATTGGATGTGTAAGAGGTAGGAAGATGTATGTCTTTGTGTATGCGTATGTATTATGTAGTGAGATGTTATATGTGTATATGCGTGTTCATATTTATGGTATGATGGTACATAAACGTGTGTGCATGTTGTGCGTGTGTGTGTGTGTGTGTGTGTGTGTGTGTGTGTGTGTGTGTGTGTGTGTGAATCCATGTTGCATGACACATTAAGAGAGGAAAAGAGTGAGAGAGAGCGAGAGAGAGAGAGAGAGAGAGTTGGGTGAGCTAGCAGCTGCAGGTCTTTAGTACATCTTATGCTTAGTGGACACAGGTGTTGTCCACATCTGAGGTCACAGCTTCAGACACTCGCATATACACACATATGAACGCAGGGCTTCAGAGTGTCGGTCCACTGCCAAGCCACAGGCCAAGTCACACTATACTGGTACATAGCTAAACGTAGAGTTAGACCGAACAGAAGTAGCACTTCTTTCTTTAACCTGACAGTCTGCTCTCAGCCCACAGCGGCTTCAGCATTTATTGATCATGCATCACATAAAACCAGCGTTGTGAACATCATAGGAGGAGTTATTTAATGTGCTCTAATGCTAGAACCTAAAAACACAAGAATATCAAACCGGAGGCTCTATACCATACCTAGCCATATAGCAAAGGCTCTACAGTTATTGAATCACTCAACTATATCGATTTATCTAAATTATTATGTATGTATATGACATTCAAAGATGATTTTTTGTCTCAGTTTTAAAAACCACGATCAATCGTTCAAATGTGAGCAGCACCAGCGGTGAAAATACCACAAATAAGTTAAGAGAGTTAAGAGTTAATTAAAGAGCGTTTACTTCTTAAACCCACAAAATGTGCAGAAATAGCAGCAGTACAAGACTGAGAGTTCCTTCTCTATGCGTTGTTGCTCTGTGTATGTGCAGCCATCAATTCCCTCCTTCCAGGTGCACAGTTGTGTATACACTGCATGCCTGTTGTGCCTCCCTTCGCCTCAGTGCAAACTGCAGCAGACAGGTGTGACTGTGAATACCTTTCTTTAGGCAAAACACACTGAATTATACAGGCACTTCTGTATCCCTATCTATCTAAAATATAAAACATATACACCTATAAATAAGTATTTTTGCATCACTCATCCATTAAATATTCAAACACTTAAATCAGCTTTGTGACCTTGATGACCGTTGGTTAATGACGTGCTGCTTGTAATTCGGGCATGTCTGTGTTCTCTTGTGTTGTAGTGTGATAACACAGCGGGTCTGAGGGAGAACAAACAGTGGTGGGGCGGGATCAGAGAGCTGCTTCCACTTGTCTGTCTTACATCAGCTCACCCTTCGAGATACGTACATTCATTTCCCAATATTCAGGATTGTTCAGACATTTTTTGATAACTGCCACAAAGTCATTATTATGTCCTGAGACGAACTGTTTTACAAAGTTGTTGCTGAGATTAAATTGAATACTGGCTCAGCAGTTAATTGGAAGACATTAGCTTCAGCTATACTGCTCATTATTTAGTCCAACATTTGAATAACTTAGCAAAAGGTGCCACTTCAATTTCCTACAGTCTCATGAGAAGACACACAAGTAAATGTGTATTGATTTCATTATTGACAGTACTTGGGATTCCATTTGTTTATCATGACAGAAATGACTTCATTACCTAACTACCTAATGGCCTGACAATATATATACATTTATTTTACAAAAGCAATGGAAGAATCTATTTACGGCAAAAGTTTGTAATGGCAATGTTAAACTCTAAGCACTTTCTCAAGGTTAAAGAAAGCTCAAGGTCATGCAACTAAAGTATATTTAATCTTGGGGGAAAGTTTAATGGCATTGTACATGTATACGTGTTACAATTCTGGCTCCTCTTGATGAAGTAGATGTTTTTGGTCTTCACTCACACCTTCCATCTTCTTTACTCTGTCTCATCCCCGCTCACCTGTCTTGTGGGTGAGGCCGATACTTATAGAAGGAACTCCCCCTCCTCTTTCTTCAAATGAAGTCCAGCCCCTTCATCCTGGTGCAGTGTTGAAGTGTTGATTTAGTTACCATACCAGTACTGCGAAGCTTCCTGTAAGTCCTGGCTACCCGGCCCTAAACAGGCAAAGTTTACAAACCTCTGGCAATTTGTACACTCCTGTTAGTGGCCATGGGAGGTGCATTAGTAACTGTCAATGCGCCCTGCCCGATGCACGGCTCTCATTTGACCCAATTCATTCCAGTGGGTGTGTCCCAGTGGCAGTGATATATACCCCCTGTGATTTTACTGATGTATAATCACTCAGCGCTCTCACAACCCACAGTTATCTTTACCTCAATAGGCTGAGGAAACAATGAGAGCGGCATACATAAGCTTTCCAAGAGGTTGGGGCACGAGGGGGGTTGTTGGGGTGTGTGGGCGTATACGGTCGGGGATACTGTACTGTGGCTAGGAACAACTTGGGCGCCTATTCTTAAAGCACTGTAGTTGGTTGAGATCAAACATGATGGAGCTTCCTTTGACTGGTGGGAAATCAACTGTCCAGCGGCTATTCTTACTGGCGATGAGCCCACTGTTGATGCCTATGAAGTCTGATTCTCATATCTTGCTGGATTTGAGGTGTGACAGCTGGATCTCAACAGGCTTAAATGATATTGGTACCACAGGGCCATCATCACTGTGCCCCACTGAGGAGAAGAAGAGACGTGCCTTTCAGTCAGACATGAGGGAGTCGTTTCTCACAATGGCTGTGGTCAAAGTCCTCTTCTTGGATTCCTGTCATTCACAAGAGATGCACTGAAAGACTCCACACAATCATCTGCACTTGTTGCAGCATCATTGTTTTCAAAAACGTAGAAGTCCTCAGCACATTAGCAAACACAAGAAAAAAAACTATTTCATGGGTTTGTTGAACTCCAAGAACACATTAAAGCACGTTTGTTGAAATCCTATCAAGGCAGAACTTTTGTTGTTCGCCTCCTTACTCAACTTTGAAAGACATAAAGGAAACGTGAGCCAGTAGGACACTAGAGATCAAAAGGGCTATAGTGCGACCTTGCTTCTCCTAGAATAAGACAAAGTGTTCTAAGTGTACAGTAACTTCTGTTATGTATTTTGAATCATTACAGCTTATTTTATTTTGCCATATTTTGGAGATGAATATGTCAGTGGTGTTTTCATTATTGCTGCTTGGTTTTAAGACTCAGACAGACAAAGCAAAGCAGACAAAAACACTGATATCTCCAACACGACCCCTTTGAACTAATTCTTATCATGGCTGGTGCTAACCCAAGGAAGGTGCTCTCTGCATGGCTGTGGAGCAGAGCTGGTTTAGGTTGGTTGGATAGGAATGAGATGGAAGAGGTTGTCTGATCCAGAGCCATCCCAGTGATTGTCCCTGGATGGAATTACTCTTCACCATAGATGTGGAGGCACTGGGATAAATGTTCACCACCGTGCATCTCCGATTGGCTCCACATTGTTGTCGCAAAAGTACATTCTGTTTTCCCCTGTGTGCCTGAAACGCTCCCCTCATTCCTATTGCTGCGTGTTTGTTATTCTTATGGCATGGTGGACAGCACCCAGTGTGAGAAATGCATGAGATTCATCCTAGCGCCCTTCTGACCCCAATGCAAAACCACAACCTTCCCCCCAGCGAGCTGTTTCATCCCAGACCTTTCATCTGCACTGTCTCTCTATTGCTCTGCATAGCATAGCATAAATCAAACCATGCAGGCCTCGCTCCCTCTCTCACTCAGCACCCCGAGTCGTACCCCTTCTGCCCGTGTTACATTGTATTCACAGATTTAGTGGCATTGTAAATAGATAAACACAAGCAACATCTATCAATGCAACTCGAGGAGAGGGTCTGTAATCAGAGTGCCGGGCCCGCGGCCGGTGAGGGCTATCTCCATTTACCTTGGGATAAATCCATCGGTGTGACCACCATAGACGCGCTGGAGGGGCCTGACAAATCACCCCAGTCAGGCCACGGGGCTGCTGGGCCTTATTGGCCTGGCCTCTAAGTGGTCTTCCACTTCAGCGGAAAGGATGGGCCCTGTCAAGCATGGCCAGATTAAAAAGCATACTTTGAGAGAAATGATTTGTTATTAAAGAATGCTCCATTGTGAATCTTTAGGAGTGGAAACAAGTATGACCGCGGCGGAGGGTGGGCTGTGGGTGTGCTTGAGGTGCTTGCATCCACCTGCTTGCCTTTTGTCTGTCCCTCTTACTTTCTTCCTTCCTCTTCTCTGTTACTGTTTAGCTCTCTTTTTCTGTGTGCAAAGTGTTTGTGTGAATGCATTTATGATATAGGGATTTTGAGTGAAATGGTGCAGGCTATTGGGTTATGGGGGTGGGTAGCGAGGGCGTCGGATTGGGTTGAGAAATTCTATTAAAGTGGTGAATAGGGTTGAGGGGGTTAAGCACAAGCAGACATAATCATTTAGAGAGCGGGAGAATAGTTTGGTGTGTCCTCAGGTGCTGTCATCAATGTGCCTCAAACACACGGATACACACAAATGTAAACCATAACTCTTGTGCATGCATGCTCGCACAGTCTTCAAACACAAAGACATGGACCGTGAGCAGCATTTAGAAAGCAATGTAGTAAAATGCAATTTGCAGTTTATTTGACGCCTTTTGGAACTTATAATTTATTGTTGAAGACGATGTTGATGAAAATATCAATAGACATGTGTTCCTCATTTGAAAAAATAGCCGATGGATATATTATCAGTTTGGGTGCTAACAGATGTTGCCCTCTTTGGTGTTTCTATGTCCTTTGGTGAGTGCTGAACGTCAGCCATGCTGAGGCAGTCAAGATGAGGCCGGCAGTGACAAAAGGGAAGTTATAATACAGCTGTTATAAATAAACAATACACATTAATTTCCCAAGCTGCTACCAACTGATGGAGATGAAATTACCTGGAGGGACTTGGATGTTTAGTACACATCTACACTGTATGCACTGTGTTGCACTAAGGCCCTATTCAGACCGGCATTGTGTTGGGTTTTGGGGGATCTGATTACAAGTGGACAGCTCTAGGTACGTCAGTTCACATCTGCCATTAGAAGTACACATGTCATCCTCCAATGTGACCAAGGACACATTTGCGTACAGACTGTAAAAATAATCTGGCCAAATGCAGCTTCGAATGTGGTCTGAGCGATCGGATCTCAATGTGTGTCGGAGACATTCACATCTGCACTGAGAGCTGTCCCCTTGTGATCGGATCAACCCAAGACGCATGTCAATGCTGTGAACAGGGCCTCATTACTTTAGCTTATTCAGATAGTCAGGACTTGTAATACTTCTCTGGAATAAGGTAAGACTTGTGTGTCATTGTCTAAAGACTTATACGCAATAAAGAATCGCTGTAGTTTGTTCTCAGTCACTTTTCAAAGGCTACTTGTACAGATCATGGGGGAATTTGTGAGATATATGAGCTCTTGGTGTTCTGACAGCATGGTTAAGAACAGGGCCAGGGCTAAGAGAAAATAAACATTATTTCTCTGTGGTTTACTTGACGTTTGACTTTGAGGGCTGAGATTTAGTGACACTTTTGCACCAAACACTCTGTAGACACACGGCAGTAAATTATTTGAAGGTTGGGGGTATGCACAATCTTGCTGACAGAAAATATTAGGTGCTTTTTTCCTTGTGTAAGTGTGTGTATGAGAGCGTGTGAGCGAGAGACAAAAAACAGAGTGAGAGAGAGAGACCATGTGAGTGTTATATTGCCTGTTGTAGCCATTTCACACCTCAACGGTGCCCTATTGAAACTCCTCCAATGGACAGGATGCCCATTAAATACATTTCATTTGTGTTTGCATCGTTTCATTGAGTTAATCCTAAATATTTATTAGATGTGAGCAGTAAAAAATCTGTTCATTGGAAATCCAGCCAGCAAGTTTGACACCGGGGACAGAGGAGGAGCAAGCCTGTTTTTCCACCGAGAGTTGCACCATCTGTGCTCTTTACTTGCATGAGAATCAACACAGATAAGATACTAACTCCCCCTGCAAAGACAAAACTCCTAAAACAAATGGAACAGCCCTCGTTTTATTATGATAAAAAAAAAAAACACTGAGAGGAAATAGATTTCAATGAGAACCTTTCAATGAGAAAATGAGATGTTCAAAAAGTGGGGAGATTGTCACAGAGAGAAATAAAACAGAAAATAGAAACATCTGCGCAAACATTTTATATTCAGCCTGAACACCCTTTTGAAACTGTGCAAACGTTTGCCCATCACATCGAGCTGTTTGCAGATTAAATTCTCAGTTAGGGTCCAGGGCTGTGATGAGAGGAAAAGAGAGGGAAACTATTTGTCATCGCTAGGTTACTCCGAGGTCTATAGGTCAAGGCCTTTTATCACAGTTTGAGAGACACTGACACACTCATACCTGTTCCGACGCTCATTCCTGACACTCACACCCTGACACATACCTACACACTCTGAGACAACACAGCTGGAGGAAAGACTAAAGGTTACAGAATTCTACAGAAATACAAGTAAACTAAAAGTGTCTAACGCAGGAGCTACACATTCTGATAACTATGATTAGATTTAAAACAGAAATATAGATATATTCTTTATTAAAGTTGATTAGGTACATTTCGCCCCATGTTGTTTGGCTGGGTCTCAGGACTAAGTTATACACACACACACACACACACATATATATATATATATACACACACACATATATATATATTAAATAGTCTTTTAGAGTTAAATATATATATATATACATATACACACATTTTATTTGGGGACCCGCTCAAATGACTACCTATGTGACTCACTACATTAAAAAACTATCAACATCCCTGCATGCATTAGAGTTTGTGTCTATTACATTTGTAAATGTTTATAGCTATAGGTAAAACTGAAGAAAAAAACCTGCTCCCCAGTAGCCTTTGTAAAATCAGACAATCCATAATTGTTTAATCACAGATTTAAGAAAAAGTTAAGTAAAATGCAGTTCACCCCAAACTGTCTTCAACTTTGAGTAAATCACTTTCTGTCTGAGCCCTACTCGCTCACTATTTCAACAATCTCAAGATAGACAGGTGTACCTACCCTCCATAACAATGTAAAAAGGCCTTTGGAGCATGATTGAAATGTGCTTTATAGCCTTTTATGCAATTCCCATTTTGCAGCCAATCCAGTGTATTTATTGTTTGGCTGAGCTGAGGTACGCCTACGTCAAGCGGTGGGGGAGATTACCTCTGCAAAAGTAGAAGAAAGAAAGTGAATTGGTAGAGAGGAGAGATGACAGTGGCACACAATCTTCAGGCGCTATTACCCTAATACTCTCCCTCTACCACTCTCTTTTACTCTGTTTTTGTTCTCTCACTTGCTCTGTCCTTCTTGCCTTAACATTCATGCTTTAGTCCAGCTCCATTCAACCCCTAACAGGATACGCAGCCCAGAGTTTGTCTGCTTTACCAGTATTAATGTTCTCCTTTTATCTCACTGATTTAAGTATTTTTATGTGGTATTCTTAATTATTTAACATCTGTCAGTGAAACATTATGGGACATTATTACATTCAATCCAACCTAGAATATCTCAGCTCCATAAAAACCTACTTGGCAATTTCACTTTAATTGTATGATCTATTTTGTGGTCTGCTTTGTCTGTTTCACCATGGTTATTTGTTCTTTAACCAGTAGATACATCTAGATGAACATCAGAAGTAAAAATAAATGTTTTCATCCGATTTTGGCAACAATGGGTGGACTGGTAGAGTAGATTCATGCATGATTCCCACAATCATCTTCCATCCACAACTGCTTGTTGGCTTAATGATGGCCTTCACACCCATCTGAATGCAGAAGATCAGCTGTATATCTGTTGCCTCTTGACCTTTGGACAAAGAGGGGCAAAACAACTCCACATATGCTCGATGCAATTAAAAGCAGAAGTGTGTGCATCAAGCAAAAGTAGCACCTAATGCATCCTTTTATTAACTGGATTTGGTTGTGGTGAACAATATACAATTTTGGTTTTGATCATCGCACAAGACAAAAAGGTTGAGTTATTAAAAAAAAAGAGCCACAATTGCTGAGAAATATCATATAAACAGGATTATTATGACACCAAACTGACACCATTCATTGTTGGCAGCTTGTTAATTGAATGCAACTTTGTATAACTATGTGTTCAAAACCAAACCAAGAGCATGCAGGTTCTGATTCATCTTTGGAGATATCAACTGACATATTACAGAAACTTGTTTATTGTGATCGCCATGATCTAATAGAAAAAGTTTGAAAAGATGATGTATATTCTAGTGGAAAGTCCAGAATACAAACTAGTTGACAAGAACAAACAGACGCATTGAAGCCTTCAGCACATTACCAAACACCTTAGGAAGAGTGTGACTTTCCCACTCCTCCTGCCACAGTTACCTTGAGCTTATTAGCCTATAAAATCATCATATTTGGTCCCTCTGTATTTGTTTGATTACATTTTCCTCCATGCCACTGAGAATATGTGAGATGTTATGTTACACCCTATTGATTACCTGTGTTAATTAAAATTTTAATTAAAGTTTTTTATGGTCTGCGTTTCACTTGTGATAATAGAACAGCGAGTGGAGACCCACACCTTCATAAATCGTATCTTTATTTGCGGCGGCCGGCCATCAACAAATACAACTGTGTACATAAAATTTTACTAACATTGATTTTGAAAATATTAATATTACTTTAAACAGTGGAGATGCATTATTCAATTTGGAACCGCAAAGCATAAAATCCTGGTGCTATAACTCAGTTAATGAACAGGAAAAGTCCATTACAAACCTATCAGTATACGCATCATCTGATCCACATAAGCGCCTGTGATAGAAGCAGAATCATTTACTTTAAGCTGCACAGAAGACTCCTTTAATAACAGCAGGCGATGTATTGTGAAACAAATATGAGCTTACATGAATGGCAGATTTTTCCTGTGTCTTACGAATGCCGAGGACATTATAAAAACAATCCAGATTTCATTTCTGCCTTGTGTATCTATCATGTAGTCCACCCTGTATCATTTCATGGCCATCATTTAACATGAAAAACACCCACAGGCGGTTGATTTAAGCTTATGTGAAGGTTTGAAAGCAGCAACAAAAAGAAGATGTGCATTTCTTTCTTTAAATACTCGCCTTGTGTAGTCTAATGGAGTTAATTCTGCCACGGTGTAATTGGTTGGTATAATAAATGAATACGCATTTACCACATACAATTTGTTGGACAAACTGTTTCTTTAGATTCAGATGCAGCCGTCTTTCCTTCTACTATTTAATCACTATCACAAGTCTAATTGTGTTTACAAAATGTACATGGAAAAATAGCACAGACTTATGTTTAGTTTATCTTGTTAGTCACACGGTTTCTTTCATTCCAAGAAGCAGTTGAGAAGGAAATTGCCACAGGGCAGGAAATTAAATGACAAGTAAGATGAAAAGAATGAAGCGCAAAAGAAATGTGATGACAGAGACACAGAATTGAGTGAGTACTCGAAGCGAGGGGCAGACAGACAAGGCTCTGTACTGGCTCATCTGTACCCAGCAGTGTGTGTTAATTAAAGGAATGTGAGTTTTAAATGAAGTGCTGAGTAGCGTGGAGCGGTAATGAACAGAGATTGGCCTGGCACTGGGTAATATGCTGGAGGCTTTATGGTATTTATGACCCAGGGGGGCTCTGCTTTATCCTGGCCTCCTGGATTTCACCCAACCCCAAAACATTACTCTCTTTCTTAATATCGTTCTCTCGATCAGTCTCTCAAGATAACTCTTTATTTATCCTCCTAAAAAAACATTTAATACAAACAGGATTATTTAAATTGACCAAGATGCCCAGACATGATCTGTCATGCATGTCCAACCGGTAACCCAGTACACTTTCAGAAATTCAACTTGAAAATATCAGCAGAAATATATATCATGTAAATATTATCCTCGACTCATCTTTTCTTCTGCCGTTGCAGCATTACCAAATAAATACCTCCAACCACAGATGATGACGCCTCATAACAGTTTACTACACAAGGTCTATGGGCAAATTTTTGATCAAATTCAGTTGCTCAAACAATCAGTTGACTTGTTGAGTTGAAGCTGTGCTGCATGCTAGCTTTCTGAGTTGTTTAATATAGAAAAAAGAAGCATAAGGACATTTAAATGGGAAACTTTCCTCGCAAATCCACTAGTTTACAGAAAAGTTCCACAATACCTTTTGCTTGGTCTGTAACAAGCGATATATTCATTTGTATTTAGAAGATTCTGCACCCATTGCAGGTTTAAAGAAGTTATTGAGACAGATGATTTGAGCAATCCAGCCCCCTCACTTTTGCCCCCCACCATCCTCACCATGCTGTTCGCTTCCAGGTCAGACTGTGAAAAGAGCCGTCCCGTTGGGAACGTCTTCCCAATGGGCCGGCATCACGGGGGCATCAGCGTCCCCCTGCCACCCTCCATCCCACACAGGCCTGCCCGATGTGTCCCGGCATTGTTTTCTCGGAGGATCATTGGGATCATTGAGTGGCGTGTTGTTTTAAGGGCTAAGCTCTAACCGAATGGCTCCATTGTGTGAGCCTTTGTGCCCGGGGCGGCTAACAGCCATGGGGCAGTGCTAAACGAGATGGACTCATTTACAGGCTCTATGGCGAGCTCCGTGGTGTTGGGCTAAAACAAGTCTTTGAAAGGTTTGTTAATCAATTACAGGACATCTTCAGGTTAAAATTCCCCTTTTAAAATTCCCCTCTTAAGTCACATGTTAGAGCCCAAGGCTCATTTTCAAAGGGATGTAGCTTTTCTTCCATTCAAGTGATACTATTCTTAAATTAATTTATTGTTTGTTTATTTTAGTGAAAGCTAATGTTAATTAATGCACTTTCCACTAATCACGCCACACAATGTTACCTGTAATAATTGAGGTCCCTAGACTGACACACCGTAAAGAAATTACATAAGTAATGTTTCATAATTTAAGTTAAAATACTGACCACAGAGCCCAAGCAATGGACTAAATAGATCTAAACACTTGCCACTCAGTTGAGGTTCTGACCCTAGATAAAATACAATATTATATTATATTATAGTCGTAGACTGCCCTCTTATCGGTCAGAAGTTATTATTTTATTTCTGCGTAAAATGTTGGCCACAAATAGTAGGACTTGTGTTGATGCAGGTTAAAATTCTGACTAAGGTGATCAGTGTAGAAGTTTCAATCTTTTTTATATATACTTTCACTGACTTAGGTGACCAAATTATATTTTAGGAAATGAAATAACCTTGAATTAGGTCACCGTGTTTAGTATCCCATAGACATCAGCCATCTTCCCCTGTGACATTCTGCCAGTGGTGTACTGCACCCATCTTCATCTCGGCCGGGCTGCATTGCCCTATTGGGGTGCCATTTATAGAATGGGACAGACTGTTCACCCAATCATCCTCAAAAACACTTAAAGCTGAAACTCAACAGTTATCCATGGCTATATATTTAGACCGACATCTTTTTCATGACTGAATTAGAAAACACAACTGTGTAATATCACAGAAGTTGGAATTCCAGTAGATGGGAATCCAAATGGCCACTTTGTCCATCCAGTATAAGGCACAGTTCCAACAGAAACACACACACACACACACACACACACACACACACACACACACACACAAGCACACTGCGACTCATCACTTTTTTTCCACACACACAAAAGTGCACACAGTCTCTTATATAGGGACACATATCATAAATTTCCACTCACACACACACGAACACTTTACATGAACTGTGTCTGATCAGCAATTCTTCTAGAGGTGAGTATTGACAGGTTTTGTTATTCATAGCATATTCAAGCTATTATATTTTCTCCTCTGCTGCCATAATGTTGCCAGTGTTGCGGAACACATTGGTAGCTATCATTCGCCGGCTCTTTTTAAAAAACGTCTTGAGGCGTGACATTATTACCCATGAGCCATAAGGAGCCTATTCAATGACCAAACAGGGCTGGTTGTTCCTTTTATGGCTGCCACGCTCTCGGTGAGCGCCAGGGTTCAAAAGGGCATGGCCTCCTTGCCCTCAAACACACAGACACCATCTTTTTATACCTCCTTTAATCGAAACACCGTGTACTACATCATAGTTATGCTTTGGGCAAATTAAGGTCAGTATATTGATTTCATATTTGTCATTATAGGCCAGCACTCGTATGCTCACAAATCGTCCTGTTTGCATCGTCCCTGTAGACATGTCTCCCCCCTCCTGTAGTATATCATCCTTCATGAAGCCATATTTGAGCATTATCTGCTTTTGTTTAGTTGTAGCAGAGCTTTTTTGGCTTGGGTGGGAGTCACTTTTGAAGGATTCGTCCTTCCCAGGAGTCACTTAGTGCTATAAAAGAATCCAGTTGGGCGAGTGCTTTAAACATAGATTTGTTGTCTAGCATTTGTCAAAGGTCAACAGCAAACAAGCCCTTCGGTGGACATTTAACTCTGCCACTGAACTTGTTGTTTTTCTTGCAGCGATTTGTGATTAGGAATTTTCTACAACCGCTCTTGGCCACTCAGCTCAGCTCAAAAACAGGTGATTCATAACGGGTCTAAAAGGTCACGTCAAGTGGCATGTTAGTATTTCACTTAAACTTTGATTAAAGATTTTTGGAAAAGATGGGAAAACGACTTAATATCAGTGTGGTCCTCCCTCCTCTACCCCTGCGCCCCGGGTTCTATTTTTCCTGCAGAAATCAATAAGGTGGGAACTGAAGAAACTATTGCTGCACTTTCTCCAGTCGCAGCGCTCGTTCATTCATCCTCAGCCTCTAATGGATCATGGGAGCTTGCAGGAGCATACGAAAACAGACAGAGCTCTCTTTACTCTCCTACTTCTCCTTTACAGGCTCTCCATTACAACACTTACACAGACAGATAAACATCTTAAAGTTTTGATTAAAAGTGCAAAACATTTTAAACCAATTTAACATCAGATGGCATAGTTCTAATTTCCCTGGCTATAACCAGTTGTTTTATTATAGATCAAAACCCTGGTACAGTTGACACAGTGTAGTCAATTAAATTAGGAAGAGAAACAAGTTTATTTCAAGTTTGTTAAATCTCCTTTTGCACCTTGTGGTTAAAGACTGTGGGAAACCCCTGGCAGATGATCTAGTACAGAGATAGTAGCAACAGTATATTGTGGATATAATCAGTTAATTGAATCTATGCAGAACTGAATAGACTTGTTGTTTGAGCAGTGACAAAAACCCCTTTTCCAAATTTCTTCATTAAACTGTGTTAAAATATTTTAGGCTTTTATTTATTTCATGGTATGTGTTTGTCAAAAGATAAAATATCCAATGTGCAATCCTGCAGACAACTGTTTTGAAGCTTCACCTTCAGACCACCGTATCCCACAGTGGGGCCTGCCGTGTTTAACAGTGTGATACATTTCTCAGGACTCATGTAAAAGCACGCTGTCACGTTTACACTTCCGCTCATTTGGTAGCATGCCGCACATTGTCTCACACACTCAGTAGTGTTAGATCAACACACACACACAAACACTTGAATATATTCATCAAAAAAGATTGCAGTACGATATGCCTCTATGAAATTCTGAATTATTCTGCATGCGTATAGTGCACATTGAACACATGCAAATTCTCACATGTATCATGTCGCATTCAACATAAAGGTCTAACCCCTGAGGCCTGGGTAGATTAAGTAGACCCTGTGGCCCTCTCAGGAGTAATAGAGCGATAGAAAAGAAGGGGTATTAGCCAGATAGTCTCGCTTTCTTTCACCTTCGCTTTCCCTCTCGCTGCTACTGTAGCTGACCGCCGAGAACAAATGCCCACCCCTAGGTGGGGGGTGTTACAGGACAATTTGTTAGCCCCCTGTTTATTAACTGTAATATGAATGTAACTGTATGCACACTCAGGGGAGTTGGGCGCTAGCCACAATTACCACTGACCCCAGTGTAATGGGAAACAAATTTGTAGGAATATCGCTGGCCATCCGTCTTTATTTACGCGTGGTAATGAGGTAGTGTGTTAAAGTACTGCAAGCCTATTCTGGAGGGAGGCTGGGCAGGGCCTTCAGGCAGGCAGATATGGACAGAGGAGAGAGAATAGGAAGACAGGGAGTCGGACAGACCGACAGCCCATAAGGACATTTAGCTAAGCAGACGGACAAGAAAAAAGAGAGGAAACTTAAGACAAGCTAATGGCAAATATATGAAGATAGACAAATCACACAGATGATCTGGTGAAGACGAGGACAAACAGGCAGGCAGAGAGGTGAGAAAGCAGGAATAGAAACAAATATATAACCGGAGCTATTGGTACAAAGGTGACAAAAAAGTAAATCTCACACATTTCTAAACAGTAGAAATCTGCAATATTGTGAAATTGTAAACACAGTGAATTATATTGAATTGTACATTGAGCTGATAGCATAGTCTGAAATGGATCAATCGTTCAGCAGCCCCCCTGCCTCCTATTGATCCCACACCAGGAGATGAATGTGTTCTCCGCCCGCTTCCTCGTGGGGTAGTAGAGCACTCTATTCTCAACATGCATTGCTCCCTATTATATTGCAATTTTGTTGTTACAGTGATTGCCCAAAAAACTTTGAATTACTCACATTGAATCATTACCTTAATTCCAATGCCATGAAATGTGGCATATATATATATATATATATATATATATATATATATATATATATATACACATCATTTTTCATAATGGCCTGACTAACACAAATCTCTTTCACAATTTCCATCAACCTGATTGGATTTAGGATGACCTGGATGTAAATATTTTAAAACAGCATACTAAAACCTATTAGATTATTCATAATTCATCAATACATTTATTTGAATTGTATGTACTGAGCTCAAACAAAGTTCCACACCTGAACAAATAAGAAAAGCCATGTGTAAAAAATACACATTTCAGATATTATTCCCATTTTGAGAATTTACTTCCTTTAAATCAGTTTCAGCACCAAGTTGTTATAAGGAAAAACCTGCAAACCACCAAGGAATAAAACCTTCCTCATAAACATGAGGCCCTTTGTGAGTATGTCCCTGTAAATATATATCCTCCTCTCTCTGCACGCCCCACTGCTTTCTGAATAAGCGTCACTAAAGCAGCTTTCAGGAGGACATGTTCCTGTCAAAGATGCTAAACCATGCAAGTCGGAGCCCGGGTTCCCTGCATGAGTCCCTCTAAATGAGATGTCCATGGGGATAATAGGACGGCCTGCTTGCAAGCTAGCGCTCTGTGTGGCTCTTTTCATGCCAATTAGGCTCTGTGATATAGTCACAGCAGATGCACCGCCAGCTCCAGGATACCATCTGATCGTCGGCCCAGTCGCACAACATGGGGGGGGGGGGGGGGGGACAGAGACGAAAAAGAAGGAAGCATTCTTTGCACAATACACAAATATTTTGGTTGTGAGAACTTGTAAACAGGCTTAAGAGTTGTTGAATAAGAGTGTGAAACTTGTTATAACATGCAATGATCACATATTCAGACATATTAACTCAGAAATAAACAATGTAACCTGAATAACACTTTACATTTTAATATTTTTAAATGAAAGCTGATCACTTAAACGTTTGGAACTCTAGCTGGCTAATGTGTAAGCCAGTAAGCACAATTCATACGCTGTCTAAAAATAGGTTCATGGGTTGACTCTAAGGTTGAAGTTTTTTGGAGATCCCTGCTTTAATCCCTGCCCCTTACATCTCTCTAGCTCCCTCTACTGTCTTCCCCACCTGCCCTCCAGGTGTTCAATGTGTCACTGAGAACATTAACCCACAGACAAAACAGAAAATGGCTTGTAATGGCCCTAATGAAGTGTGACAAGAGCACAGAGCCTACCCTGCCGACACACAGGGCCCCCAACATTGGATTAGTGATTAACCATGTTGTCCCGCATTGAGTCAAATGGCTGTGGCGAAACAAAAGCGCTCGGTGCCTAGTCTTCTGGCCCGCCCTGCTGGGAAGGGATGCCCCAGGAAGAGCAGAGAGGTGTGAGAGAAAGAGAGTGAGATGGAGACTGAGAGACGCTGAGAGAAACAGGGGAAAGAAGGGACAGCAGTATAGAGGGGTCTCCCCGGGGCTCATAGCAGTGCCATGTCTGGAGGCCCCACTGTGCAGTGAAATGAGAAAGGCTCTGTGCACCTGAGCAAGCCGAGCAGAGGCCTGGGGCGATGGGAGAGCCTGAGCAGGATCCTCCCCTCCTCCATCCTCCTCCAAGCTGCTCCTGACATATATCTTGCCGTGAGACAAGAGCGCCAGTGCAAATCAAACCCACCACCTATAAATTACCTCTTTCATTCTCCCTTTAGCTCTCTCTCTCTCCATCTCTCCACCTTTTTCCGCCTGCCCCCCAGTCCCTCTTTTTGCCTATTACCCCTGCATCTCCCTCCTTCCTTTCCTCCCTGCCCGGCTCCCCTCAACGTGCGGCTTCCCATTGCAATATAAACGTGGCTGTCAGAGGGGCAGTTGCAATGTGGCAAACTTGCCATTGTAACGGACAGCTTGACAAATGCAGAGGGGTGGCAGAGCGTTGTGGTCCACACACTAGACCTCCTCCCTGCTACCTCTCAGTACATCGAGGAGAGAAGAGCAGGTGATGCAACGAGAGGAAAAGGAAAGAAGGAATGAGGAGAGGACAGGAGAGGAGGAAAGGGGTGGTGGGGGCAGAGATAGAGAGAGTGACTTTCAGAGGGATAATGAGCCTTTGAACGATGGCTGAAATGTTGCCGTCAACCTGCCCTTCTGCTGCTGGGTAATTAGGTAATCAGTAAAGGCCTAATTATGGGATCAGGGTGCAGGGAAACAATTAGCAGAAAGTATTGCCACATAAAACGGAAATTTACGTTCTGCCAAAGCATGTTTAATTCCTAGATGTGGGTGTGCCGTCCTTCCTAAATAACCACATAAAAAGGACATTTCCCTTGCCTCCTACCTGCCAAGTGAAAAGGTTAATTTTGATGACCTAGTCGACATTTGTGAATAAATATGGGAATTTTGTGGGTATAATATTAAATCGAGTTTTGAAATTAATTGTGGAATTTTTTATTTAAATGCTGATAATTATTGTGTTAAATATCTTTAAAAGCCTGTCTTTGTGTGTATGTGTATGTGTATGTTTGTGTGTGTGTGTGTGTGTGTGTGTGGGGGGGGGTGTGTGTTTGCGTGTGTGCAGGACAATCGTGGGTTTGTACTGTGCAAATAGATGTATTGTTAAGTAGCCTCATTGGTTTGGTAAGTGATTGCAATTAAATTGTGTTGCAGGGCCCCCCTCTGACACAGCAGCCCTGTGTGTGCTAGAATTTGGTTAAAGGATGGAGGCTTTGCAAAGACAGAAGGCAGGGAGAGGAAATGTGGGGGAAAAGGATCACTCAATGCACTCAACAATGCACTGGCAGCCCATACAAACATAAAAAGGAGAGGAAGAAAGAGAGAGCGCGAGAGAGAAAATTGAGCTTAACAGCCTGATTCTTAACTATTATTTATCCATTATGGGGGGAATGGAGCTGGGGCGCTGTGCGGGAGAGGATTAGAGAAGATTTGTGGGCTTTACAAGGCCCTGTCCTCCCATCCGCATCGCTCCAGCTCCCAGGGGCTCCGCAGCCAGCGCCAGCTCAGCTTGTCTGATCATTTATCCATAATTAGAAAATTAATATTTTAGATGGCGCTATGATGAACCCATTATGGTGATGGGCCCCGATATCAATTATAACTTCAATTTCAATTTCACTTACAGCCACGGCAGCAAAATGGCTCCGGGTGGCGGAGTCGAGTGATGGGCTCGGTGCCACGGAGCATGACGAATACAGATCACTGCACATTAGGATGAGCAATTATTTGAACATGTATAAAAACTATTTACAAGCAATGTAATTGACCAGGGTCAGGGGGAGATGCAGCAAAAATGGACAGGTTGACAAATTTTTGTTCCTACCAAAAGAAAAAAGGGATTTATTAATTTCTTTGAGGCTATAATTGAATTTTTGAGCGGGGTTTCTTGTTAAGTCCCTCTTGTGGTCCAGAGCTCATCTCCTACTGTGACCTTACATACATCTAACACCAATGACTGTCTACCACCCCAACCCCCACCACACACACAGCTAGCCTTCACATGGAGACGGGGGGGTCAGGAAAAACAAAAAAATGGGAATTGAGGATGGAGAAAAATTATATAAGAGAAAGATGTGTAGTCTGTCTTAAATAAAATGTGAATACACAGTCCTGTTAAAGTGGATGTGCTGCAGCTGACACGTCTACATCAAAATGGAAAATGAACATAAACAAAATTTTAATTTCACAAATTAATAAATAATAAGAAAAGACAAAAACACCTTTTATCTGTTTAATTTTCTTATGTCATGTCTTTTTGCTTGCAAAACACAAAAAGCAGACATAAAATATTTGTGTTGTGTTACCAACCTTTAGCCTATCAGTAAACATAGTATTGATTATTTCTGATATGCTATTCATTTGAAATACATAATTCATTTTCTTATGAATCATTGATTATCTTGTCAACAATTTTACTTTTTCGTCTCGTATTTATCCATCACCTCACAATAGTTATTCTATATAATCACGGTCCAAATTAAGATATTATACTTATTATTCATTTTATGTATTTTATGTATACAAATATGTGTGTGTTTTTGCCAGCCAGCACTCCTTCTAATGTTGCAGCATAAAGCGAAATTATAATCCATCATTCAGCCGCATTCGACCATAGCGGAGAGGGGATATTACTACCTCACCGCTGCTCCAACAAGGTTAGATGAATCCCCGTAACAGCCCTAATCATACACACACTTTATCACTGAGGCTAAACCACTGCACGTTAATTATGTAGACATCACTCAACATACACTGCTACACCGGCTCTGCGACTCGGAGAGCTCATTTGTCAGCTCTGCGTGTCTCTGGCACAGCAAACAAAAGGTCAACCGAGTGGACATGATTTCAGATAGCCTGCTTGTTCCTTTTGGCAATTTGTTTTGTCTCCGGCCTCTGAACACAACAGTGTTTTACATAGATACCAAACCCAGGGGCATTTTGGCATCACATATTTACTCCTATTTTATTTAAAGAAATGTTATTTTCCCAATCTTGCTATCTATATAAAAATCCCTGTTTACTTCTGTCATTTAAATTCCATCAAATTGTCACCTGCTACTCTATTTAATAATAATAATAATAAAAAAATTGGGATATAGTAGGGGTTATTTCATGGGGAGCTGTATTTTCTTCATAAAAGAATGACGCTTTCACTTTTGATTTAAATAAAATAATGTATTTCACACAAGGTCACTGGAGAAGCACAGGCCAAACAATTGTTGGCGTTAACTACTAAGGCAGCCAGCATACATTATTTCCTCGTCCTGCTTTTAGGTCCCGACCCAGACCTTGAAACCCCGCCCCCCCCCCCCCCAACCCCCCCCTCCTCTCTCCTGCCCTTTAGGCTTGGCCCATGTATGCTTGCTCGACACCTTGTTTTCCTCATGTCAGTTTAATTGTTCACTGTCAGGGGCAGAGCAGCGGATAACAAGCTTAGCAAATGATGTCTGCTGTTGCTACACATTGATTAATATTTTACATGTTATTATCCTCTGTCCATTACCACAGCAAATTAAACTATAAATCACCCCCTCTGCTGGTGTCACCAGATCATAAATTGTCTCTCCCCTAGCCGCACGCTGCGCCGTGCCATGCCGTGCAAGGTCTTCTCTTTGGTGAGACAACAAAGTGGGGAAAGTGCCTGTGTTCTTTAGCCTGAGTTATGGACTAGTCACGGTCACCATATACATCAGAGCCATGAAAAATGAGGAGTTTGTTCTGCTATAAAACAAAAAGAAAAGCAAGCACCCTAGTGTTAAAAGTTTGTACCTGCGAGAGTCATAAGTAGTTCTATTAAAGTAGAAACCGGGCAGTGTTTTAAACTCAAAATAGCATTTTTGCTTGTTCTATATTCAATTTTAAATAGATATTAAATGCCAATTCTTATTATAAAAAGTGCGGTGAAATTTTAGCTTTATTTGCATTTGTTTGTATTACCAGTCTGCTAAAGCCGTTGCAGATAAACACCATGTTGCTTCCGACAGAGGTGCTGCTGCTGGTGTTAAATGGAAATTCAGATGGAGCTGTAGATAAATATTTTTTCCCTGACCGTTTAGACCCATTTTTCTCTGGATATCATCTAAGATATCAGATGACCTTTCCTGCCGTGTCATTTTTTTTCTCATTTTCCCCACGCCAGTGGGAGAGATGGAAAGGTGCTTTACCAGCAGCTGGAAATCAATTTATACAGTCCCGCGTTGCATGTAGGGAGAGATGGGACAGAGCGGGCCTGATATAATGACACGGCCAATTGCATTGTGTTGGGTTGCGGGGGTCAAGTGGGGTCTTAGTGTGCCACGGATGCAGGCTTTGTTCGTACGAGGGGCATTAGGCAGGAATTACACAGTGGGGTCAAATGACCCACACCCGAGGAGGGAGCCAGCACCTTGCCACCCCCCCTCCTAGCCCCCTCATCAGGCTGGGGAGATGAGAGTGACATGGGATGACACTCCAGGAGGAGGGGGGTGGAGACACACTCCCACTAAACACTTCACCTACTGATAGGTGCCGCTGACCCTTCCTAAATCTCATCATCGCCGTCCCAACGTAGGGGGAGATGGCGTGGGATTTTCTCTGACATCCCTTTCTATACCTCTTTCCCCCTTCCCATCAGGACTCCCAGCCGCGCTCTCTGTCTCTCCTTTACAGGCTCACTCATTTGTATACAGAAGCATACGCCTGGATTTATTTATCTATCTGTCTGGCGGATGTAGCGGATGTACCCTGCTGAAGATGGCAATACTCACAGACTGATCCCCTCTAAGCCTGCTTAGCATCTCCCAACAGATACAGTCCCTCTGCGTCTTTCAATGATTTATCAATTTACAATGTTTGTTAAGGTAGCTTTGCTGCGGCGTCCCAGTGGCTCAACAGCTGAAAGTGCATCACATGTTGCTGAGGCGTTTTGGATTCAAATACTGCTAATAACCTCTGTGTCTCATCTGTCCGGTCATTCTCTCAAACACAGGTAATGTCATAATGTATTATTGATATAACAAGATGGTTCACGCACAAATAGGCCGTGTGCTGTTGCCTGGCTCTGATGTCCGTGCAGGCCCAGGATGTGAGAGTTGCCAGAGGGCCCTGACCCTCCCACAGTCCAATGGAGTGCATAGATCTGAGGTTAAGTCATCTGACCTGGCTGGCTGGTCAGTCGCCTGCTTTTCCCCATAATTACTGCTCCGACAACCCAACTTTTTCCCTTTCCTGCTCTTGAATCAACACAAATCCATCCCTCAGGCCGGAAATAACCTCTCTCTCACAGGGCACTGACATCACCTGTACATATTGATCTTCCAGAATCCATCTGTCCGATTCAGTTTGATTTATCAAATATATGTAAACACGTTTGTCAGGGGTTTTGGCAGCAACTTTTCCAAACACAATTAACACTAGAACACACCCAAATCTTCATGTGAGAGTCTGGATGTACAAAAGACATTTCATGTTTAAAACATCAACTACTTAATACTGAGGCATTAAATATATGTATTAAGCATACAGAAAACATCCAAGTGTAGCTGTCTATTCTGTCACAGTGGTATCCAAAATGGATGCTTTATGCATTTTGTTTTGTTTTTGTCATCTTGAAAGAAATAGGAAAAGGGAGGGACAGGATTGCTGGTAAAAACATGACAAATGCAAAGTCAACGCAAGTCAAATTTGAACTCATGATTTAATACTTTATGTGTGTTCAAGCAGGACAACACCGTCAACTGTCAATGCACCAAATTATGCATTCAAGGAAGGGCAATACAAATCCAAACAGCTTGCTTCCCTCACTTGTTTATTCCAACATCAGACATGCATATGTAACTACTGCTGCCTGCCTGATGTTAAGCGGATGCAAAGCAACCTGGGGAGCGAGGAACAACTGAGGACTGAAGGAGCAAGAGAGAGAGAAAGAAACAAAAGATGAAACGAGAGCACACATCAGAAGAGGAAGAGATGATGGTGAATAAATTGAAAGCAAGCAAAGGAGAAATAAATGAAGTGAAAGAGAGAGAGAGAGAGAGCAGAATGGCTGCTGTCAGCAGAGGCCCACCACAGTGAAACACTAACTGTAGCGACAGGCTGATGAGTCAGTGTCTGTTTAAATGGCAGCTTGTCAGGCCTCCAGCTCTGAGGTGGGCTGCCGACCTGTCAGGGCCCTCGCCACATTAACCAGCTGACCCTATCATCCTTAACATTGCTCCGCCACCGAACCGCCTGTCACTAACTCTGCCATTTGGCTTTCCAGAGATCTGCCAGAGAGGGCAGGCACAGCCACCTCTTAGTGTTGTTTATTGATTTCTGACCCGCCGCTTAATAGTTTTCCCAGTCCCCCTGAATGGCTTTTGTAAGCAATAGGGTTTGTACATCTCGCCGATCAATACCTTTTATATTTACAATAAAATTGAAACGGCTTCTTGGTGGGTCTCGCAGCACCTCGGCATTTGTCATCCTTCTGCAAGGGAAAACTATGTCATTATCTGAATTAAAACATTTATTTCTGATTAAGAGAGTGTCCTATCTCATTAATTCCCCCCTTTCCAATACAAGGGGAATGGAATCCTATTGATTTTTGTACTTTTTACACGTCTCCACTACTGGGAAGATAATTGAGAAGTTAGCCAGAATAAATGAAGTTTCTAGGCTTGCAGGGCAGCCAATACCTTGGAAATGTGAGGTGTTTTTGTGGGAGCAGGCCTTTAATTTTGTGCCAGCAGAAGACAGGGGGACTGAACAAATTGGATTAAGGTTGGGGACGAGGGGCCCGGGAGTCTGGGGAGGGCGGGGTGTGTGGGGGGGGTGGGGGGGGGGGTCGCAACAGTCTTTGTGTGTGTGTGTGTGTGTGTGTGTGTGTGTGTGTGTGTGTGTGTGTGTGCGTGCGTGCGTGTGTGCGTGCGTGTGTGTGTGTGTGCGTGCGTGCGTGCGTGCGTGCGTGCGTGCGTGCGTGCGTGCGTGCGTGCGTGCGTGCGTGCGTGCGTGCGTGCATTTCAGCAACAATAAGACTGAACACCCCCTTTCAATCTTAACACCACAAAGACGCCGCAGGAAGCGCAGATTAAAGCATCTTAAATCCAATAATGATAAGTTGCCTCCCACAGCTTATTGTTGAGGAAGAATTGAAAGATAGTAATCAATGCTTGAACTAGACCTTTTAACATAGAAGGTCTCATTGATTAAGCATTATCAAATTTAATGAGATTGAATTAAGCTTGGCTGTTTTTGTGTCATGCTGCAGGTCGCCTTGTAGTCCGAAAATATTTTTATTTTACAAACTGAAAGTTGTTGTTATCTGATTTTACAGTCACCATATTGATTATATATTATTGAATAATTAAATTAATAAACCAATTAAATTGGTGGAATTGATGGTGATCTAATAATGTATTATTTTCTTAGAGAAAAAATACAAGCATCCATGTTAATAAAACATTAATTGTGAATGTATTTCCATACTGAGGGAGGTAATCTTATTTTGAGACAGGTCAGGATATCCTTGTACGTACGTTTTACTTATGTTTATGGTATCATATTTCTATTTTGCTGCGAGTGACAAAGAGAAAGAGAGAAAAGTCACAGAGTTGAAATGTGGTTAAATGTTGTGGCATGGCCAGTGTGCAGATTTTGAGAAGGCAGGGCCGTGTGGTCAGCTCCAGTTTGCACAAGCCCAGCGCAGTTGATATGGGGGTCGTGAGAGGGGTGACTGAACACAGCAATTGGACCTCACAAACACTGAAAGAGGCCAGCACCAGCCTACCTCTGATGCTGCCCGATCTTGCTTCGGGGACTGAGAGAAAATGTTGTCGGACTCAGAGAGGGCATCGTCCATCATGGCCCCAGTCCGCCTGTCAGCTGGCAGATTGTGGGAGAAAAGAGAGAGTGAAATGAGAGAGAGAAAGAAGCCCAGGAGTCCACCAGGAAGCCAATTGTAAGAGAAACAGGAGGAGAGGAAGAAACAAGAAGAGAAAAGAAGAGAAGAAGACAAGGAGAGTTTAGTCTCTCCAGCCATCTCATCGACTCACTTCCTGGCTTTCGGCCACGGAGCCCCTGAGCGGACACACTCCTCTACTTCATCCCTCCATTCTTCAACCAAATCTCTCCACTCCCTCTTCCCATCAAGAACCCATCCCTCTTTACTCTCTATCACTACATCCCTTCGTTCTTTGGCCCTCTGAAGCCTGATCTCTCTCACTCACACTTCGCCCAATGATCCCTCTGTCCTTCCATCCCTCCTTCATGGACAGCTGGATGTGAGGCTGATAGGCCGTGGAGTGAGTGGGGCAGCTGCCAGCGCCCTACAGCAGAACCATCTTTGACAGGCCACTAATTCAACTGAAGAGAAGAGAGAAGAGAAACCTCCACCAAACACCAAGATTTTAGGTTCTAAGAGAGGGGATGAAAAGTTTAGAAAACAGGAAAATTAACTGAGAGAGACCGAGGTGGTGGGTTAAGGTCTGGGGAACAACATCCTCTTGCTTTGAAGAGACAACAAGAAAGACGTGAAGAACCAAGATGGGAGTTTTAATGAGAGACTGAAAGAGAACGGAAGGGAAGATGGAGAGTGAAATTGTGTTTTGGAAATCTGCCTACCCCACAAAGGCATGGAGCACTAACTACAGAATCAGTGAAGTTGAGAAAAAAGGGTTTAAAGTTTTCAGGCTGGCCAGCAAACTGTAAAAGTTTCTGTAAGTTTCCATCCGGGTACAATTCATATCTATATTGCAATCAATAATACATTGATTTACAATGTAATACATTTAAGCATGTGATTTAAAGGGAGCTTAACCACACCAAATCACATGCAATTCACTAGTCAAAGATGAACTGCTACTGAGATCTGCCAGCTACCTGTAGCAGGAGTTTAGCTGATGCTTTGCATGTGAAGTAACAAACTGAATAACCAACGTGTCAACAAGCTAACGTTAGCTGTTCCGTTAGCTGCCTACCTCTTACGGAGAACGCATTGCATGTGGTGACGAGCACACAGATCACCGAGCCAGCAACAAAGCCAGAATGCAGAAACTACACAGCCAAAGTAGTGATAGTTTAGGCTTGAATTTTTCATTTCATAGTATTACTATATGGTAAAAGAGATGCCAGAAAGTCAGATACAGGATGAGACTCAATATTGACCAAGTGTTTTGCCTTTGCAGGTCAGTGCTGTTATTTGCAACAGCCTCAAATATTACAGCAGATTTTACAGGGACTTGAGAGATAATATAGGGGAAAAAAAGGAAAGAAATATATATTATAAATGGTCTAGTCATTGCTTATTTGATTAATCATTCTCGGGCAGGATAAATATCATAAAATAGCTTTCACAAACAATCCTGTCAACACATCTCAGTCAAAGATATAATAAATCTATGATACATTTTAAAGTTGTATTCTACATTGTATCTGAATGTATGCAACATGTAAAACTCTGTTCATAAGCAGCTAAAAGAAGAAGAAAAAAGGAAAAAACACGTTATTCCTCCTCTGCAGTAGGCCAGGCATTAAAAACCACCACACCACCTCTTTCAATTTGTTTATCTGTACAAACGTACTCATGGCCGGCCAGGAGCAGTGTTCAATGAACAGCTTAATTTGTGGATGCATTTCTATGCCTAGAGTAATCTAAGGAGGGATCCAGAAAGGTTGGATACATTCATCACAAACACAAGCTTAACATAAGTGAAAAATTACAGGATTCCCAATGACCTTCCAACCAATCAGGCCTGGTAATTACACTCATTCATTACGAAGGAAGGGAGAGATGGAAGAATACAGAGATGACCCTTCAGGACAACAAAAATGTTTATAGATGGGAACAAAGAGGAACATGCTAATGGCTTAGCTATCTGGCTGGATGGCCCTGAGACAATACAGAATAATAATTTTTCCATCAAGTGCAAACTATAACCGCCGCAGAATTTTACATGATAATATCTATTTCTATTTCAGCCGTGCATGGCAGCCATTTTTACTGGTGGATAGGGAGAGTGTTGGTAAACATCAGAAATGCCACAATGCTAGTATATTTCCAAAATAATGTATTCTATGCAAAATATAGTCATAATATTATTATAAGTAAATCTGTGTAACAGCCTTATCTAATTATATAATTATAAGTCACACCATGCAGATATTGTTTAAAAGTTTGTACATAAATTACTATTTTGGATTCTTTCAATACATGTAATTTTCTACTTAGATATTTGTATTTTGTGTTTAATCATGGCATTTTATTACACTTATGTTTTTGTAAACCTCAGTTATGTGCTGTAACTTTGCAACTTTGTGTATTTTGCAAGCTCTGGTATTGCAGTGTTACTACAGTTTACTGTCAACATTTCATTGAATTCATTTTTTTAAGTTATACCAAATAACTGTTCTTAATCCTTATTTACAGTACTCAGTGTTTAAGTTATCCAGGTTTAGGACAATTTACCCATCCACATGCATAGGATACAATGTTCTTGTATACTTATTTTAAAATGTATTCTTCAATATTAGTTTATGTTGTCCAAAACCCAGAAATCATCAAATGATTCTAAGGTTTTGCTTGAAAATTGATTGCAAAATGTAACCAATCAAAATAGAAATTAACTTACTGTTTGTCTAATCTATGAGTAATATTTCTAATAGCCATGCAGTATCTGGGGATATGATATTGTTATTAGCGTTAGGGGTGTTTGGACTGGAAATAAAAGTCCTCTTTTAGGATAACAGTCGACGGGGATGCAGAAGAAGTGACACTTTATTTAGCATCTAGATGTCGTTACCTGATAAATAGCTGCGTGTCATCGGTGGACAGTCTCAATAGAGTATGGTATATTAGTTTGATTATTGCATTGGATGTGTTGTATACTTCATATGTTGTGATCATGTTCCAGCTCCAGTGCCTCTTCTCGTACATGATTTCACGTGAACTCAATTGTTTTTTTCCTTGTATTTTGCTTGGCTAATAGCTAAAGCACCCATGGCACGCTTATTTCCCATGCACTAACAACATGGAGATTCCTCACTGACTTTAAATCGAATCACTATCACGCACAAATAGCAAAATGCTCTGGCACTGAACTTTTCGATTCATTCCATTTCACAGACGATGGTATCTGACTGCTTTTCTCTGATTATGCAGATGATATTACTTTTTTTTTTTCTTTGTCGATATGTGTTTAGGTGCCATTTGCAGTGGATGATGTTCTCATTGCTCAGTTTACCGCGGCCATAATAAGATCACCTGTGGTATGAATACATTTTCTCACTCTGCTCGTGTATTTGGATTTGCAGGGTGAATGAGTTTCTCTCAGCCTCGGAGAGAGCAAGAGAGACAGAAAGAGAGAGAGAGAACACATCAAGCACGTTCTTAGATTCACTTTGGAGCTTGACACCTCGGTGCTCGGTCAGTAAATGGCTTTTCTACAGGAGCAGGTGGGGAAGGGGTTTTTTATGTGTGTGCGCTTGCATCAACATCTATGGATATCTCTGTGTGAGTGTCTATGCAGCTACAAGACTACGTGTGTTTTCTCACGTTTGTGTGTGTCTTTTGTTAGTGTGTCTGCGTCAATGTGTGTGTGTGTGTGTGTGTTTGTGTGTGTGTGTGTGTGTGTGTGTGTGTGTGTGTGTGTGTGTGTGTGGTGGAGAAGCCACATTTTACAGCCACATCAACATCCATATGCCCTCTTTGTATTCCACCCTGCTACCTAAGAACATGCCTCAGCTGTCATTATTCCCTGTCCATCCACAGAGAAGTTATAGTTGGCAAAAAACCCATCAGGTGGGCAGGACAACGGATAATTGAGGTGATGATCGGAGCTGTTCAAAGACAATTGATAGTGATGGAGACAGGGGGAGTGGGGAGCTCAGCCGGCTGACCGAGCTCTCTCGGGGCTCGGGGAGCGCCAGACCAGAATGTGGAATAACACATTGCAAAGCTACTGCTCCTCTTCTATATTTTCTTTTTTAAGTCAAACTTTACTATTCTGCTTTCAACCAAATAAAAGGCATTTTTTTCTGTTTTATTTTTTCTTTGACAACAGCAGTACAATATGTGCTGTCCCCGAGACCACCCTGGGCTTTATTAATAGCCCAAATCCCCTTCGCCGAGCCTGCCTCAATCACACAGCAACATATTGAACTAGCAGAGAAAGCCATGACCTGAACATCATATTTCCACCAGCTCCAATCCAAGTGACAAGTTGCCAAACTTCAAAATCTTCCAGAAAACCCAGTTAAGGCAAAGCAAGTTGTAAAGGCGTTTTTCATAAGCCGAGGGACAAGGGAGAACAAATGGAGGTTATTACTTTTCTCTATTCCAAATAGCCCCATGCTGTCTGGCTGAAATAGGCCTGGCAAAAAAATGTCTGTATATCTCACATCCATACCTGACATCATACCTCTGGATTTTTCTATTACCCAGTGGCACCTTTTTCTCCTTCTTTTTCTCCATTTCTCTTTGCCCACACGCAAATGTTATCACCTAAATGTCATCAATTGTGTACATATAAAATCAGCCCATAATATTAACGCGTCAACTGATTGAGTGCTTTCAGGCACATGTATCTCCAAAGTCCTTGGATGTCTTTGCTGAAAACTTTGGGTTCTGCCAGCAAACGTATCCGTGGAGTTTCTGAAGCGTGCCGATTTTACCTGACTTGCATGCAGGTGTTGTATTTCTTTGAATCGATGGGTGGTTTGAGTCCAAGTGCACAATATCAATAACTCCATCACACATATGGTGACACTTCACACACAAAATAAGTCATAGACACACACACACACGGTACAGATGCAGCGTATCAATAACTCTCTCATTCGTGCGATGACGCACACACGCTGTCACATAAGAGACACTGTATCGATAACTCAATATTTCAGGTGTCAGTCTTGTGTGGTGTGCCATGCCCTCTGTGTGGCGGAGGGGGGAGCAGGTTGGCAGCAGAGGACAGGGAGGGACACTTCCTGACACGGCCGTCACACCTTTCAATACCTCCACGCAGCCTGTCATTAGCTTGAGTGTGTGTGTGTGTGAACTCCTGGCTCGAGCTGGCACAGTCAGCAAGTATCACTCCCATTCATTTCCACCACAGTCGCAGACCTCGTCGTCTTCCCATTCTGCAGACTTAAACTTAAAGCTGGCTGATCCTGAGGGGCGACCCACTCTAAGTCCCCCTTGTGACTCCCCCTACCTCCCTCCCCACTGCATGATCCTCCACCAGCTCCTGAGTATTGACCCAAGCTGTCACCCTGGCCGGCACCCCTGACCCCCCTCGGCGGCAGGGGATCCATGGCGGGGCCGAAGGTTCAAATGATTTTCCTCCACCTCCCGCCATCCTGTTTTCCCAGTGAGCTGATTGCTAATGGCAACATTAGAAAAGGGCATAATGGAGATTCCACAAACAATTTGCCCCTTGGATTTGCAAACCTAAATATCTGCGAATGACTGCATTGTTCACAACAACAACAAAAAGTGCTGATGGGGCATCCTGGTGGTTTCAGGAGATGTAATCGCATCATCCGGACGGAGGCTTTTGTTGCACTTCATCCTGCATCTCTCTTCCTTAATTTAGTTATTTCGCTATCCACTTTGAAAATGTTAGAAAATGCCCAAAAAGGCGTAACATCATGTCAAACTGCTATACAGAGAAAGGGTCAATAAAATACACTCAGAGAATAAAAATTTGGTTTGAAACTTCAATTTTACAAAAGGAAAATGCAGAGGTGGAGACAAGAGCCTGTCTGAGGATAATAAAATAGTCCCCACAGTCTTTTATCTTGCACATCGCGGATTAATGTTAATGTAAGTTTCACTCTCAGCGCAACCAATAACATCCTGCCAAATATCCTAAAAGGATCCCCAGAGCAGCGCTGATGCTCCTCCATTACAGGCCTTATAATAGCTGCCTGAGATATATTTATTTATGTGGCAGGAAATAACATCAGAGTGAATTGCCATAACAACTTTATAAATCAGGCAGGCACAGGGATGGCAGGTACGGGAGAGAGAGAGAGAGAGAGAGAGAGAGAGAGAGAGGCAGTGCCAAGGTGGCGGTAACGCTCATGAAAGGTATCTGAGATTGCATCCATCACCACTGTGCAGTCATACAAGAAAATGGCTTAAACCTTGGTTCGCCACACCGGGAGCAACCCCTCTCCCTAAAAACACTGGCCTCTCTGCATCTAAACTGAAGTTTCAAAGCAGTCACATCATCTACGTTGATACTGGTCCTGCAGGTCGTCCCGTCCCCCATCCATCCAGAAAAACCGGGGAGATCTCCCCATAAATCAAAAGTTACAAACAGACTTTGCCGTGTCATAACTCTTGCGATGGGCTTTTCCGTTGATTGATTCCTATACACACATACTGTCTGATTACCATAATGTGTTCTTGTGGTGAAAATTCTGGCGGCAGGGGTGAGTGGGGGTTGCAGGGAGGGTGTTGGTAAGGGGTTTGGGGAGGGGGCGGGGGCTGTTGTGAAGCGAGCAGGAAGTAAATAACAAATGGCCCAGACCCCACCTCATCCGGAGTGATTTCAATCCAATGTTCCATCATAGCTAGTGGAGAGAGGCGAGTGTTTGGGGTTTGGGCAATCAATTACAGATATGTGTAGGCAGACAGACACTATCATTTCGCTGATTGTCACCAGTCCACCGCAGTGACATCAGGAAGTGATTCATCAGTCTATTTCCTGTGACACCCAGAGAAAGATGACATGCTAGGGCTTGTGGAATTATGGGGGATCCTGAAGAAGGGCTCTTTAACATGCTCGGGGGGCAAACACATACTAATGCAGACATTTAACCTCTCTCCGCCAGCGATTGCTCCTGACTGGCTCGGTCCATTCATTCATTTCAGCCACAGTCTGGCTGTTGATGAAACTAGCCGTTCTATTTGTTCACCAACGTGTCAAAACTTGTATCTGTGGGACTGGAAAAAACCCTGAAAAGTACCTCCCAAAGAGCTTTAAAAGAAAATTACGTTGTAACATACAGATGAAGGAAAATAAATACATTATTATTGTAAATCTGGTTATTATAATAATTGCAAAAAATATTGTGCAAGATAAAGACTAAATCTGTTACAGTTGACATAATCAAATAATTATTTCAGAGTATTTATTCTTCATTAAGTCAATGTAATTCCACTGTGAATAAAAAAAAAGGAAATATGTATTTTCTTTTCATCATTTGAGTGCCTAGAATTATATGCTTTTCTATCAGAATCAATGAAATGAATTGCATCTGATCATTTGCTCTTATTTTAGTACAATCTAGTTTACACACTTGTAGGTACATTATGTCTCTTTCATTTTACTGTCAGTAATTACATTAAATAGCTTAAAAAAGTAATTGATTTCCATAAACTCCACCAACTAATAACAAAACCCGACTGAAAAAAGAATAGGGCTGCAACTCAGTTTCTTTATATTCATCTGCAAATTATTTTCTCATTTATGGTTCATAAAATGTCATAAAATTGTGAAAATGTGCATCACAATTTTCTCTCCACATGTCTCCTACTCGTTTTGATAGTTAAGTCAAAATACCCACATATGTTTAGTTTACTTTCACATATGACAAAGAAAAGCTAATTATAATAATAGAGAATCGTCAAAAGAATATTGGTGTGTTTTTATAGACACTCTTGTGCCTTGTGGTACATCCTTCCTCAGAGATTCATACCAAGCTGGCAGTAAGCACAGATGATACCAACAGGCCAAACTTTATTCCTCCCCATTGCAATTGCATCTGTGGGCAGTGACTCTATCAATCTGCTGGCGGTTGGGAAGATTGCCTAATCCGGTAGCCAAGGGACTCTTATCATCAGTCTGCCTCTGTGTGTGTGTGTGTGTGTGTGTGTGTGTGTGTGTGTGTGTGTGTGTGTGTGTGTGTGTGTGTGTGTGACCAGCCACCTTATTGGTGGGAAATGTATGTACTGCTCCTCTGCTTAACATTGTCACCCTCATTTGTAAACACAGTCATCCATCAGGCGCCGGCCCCCCACTTATCCAAACAGATGAAGAAGGTGTATGTTCTTATAATTTGCTCTCATTTCAGCAAGAGAGGGAATAATAATAATCTCTCCCTGATGTACAGTTGCCCCCTCCTCCTTCTACTCCTTTTTTTCCTCCACTTTCATTCTCTCCTCTTTCCCTCTTTATCGCTTGTGGATAGTGTATTAATGAAGCGGCCTAATTTGACACCCCGCCGCAGCGTAATGGATTAAAATGCAACACTGCCATCCGTCTGCCAGCCACAAATAAAACATGCAGCATAAATATTGTAATTCATACCTGTAATAGGAATCATGGTGCCTCCTCTTGCCTGTAGGATAATAATCTTAACCGGCTGATGTCTTGCAGATTGGAAAAATCTGACTGTGTACCTGTGTTTATGAGTGTTTTTGAATTCATGCTTGTGATACAAATAATGAGAAGATGGACTTCCACCATTGATGTAAATCTATGCAAATGTTCTTGTTTTCTACTCTTTGAGCCCACATCATTTTTTTGTGAGGCTTATAACTAACACATACATTGTGCTCGCCATGTTTTGGATACATTGACCTACATATTAAATATTGTTACACATATTGACTTATCTAATAATGTTATAATGGCACTATAATATATTATATAAGTATTTTTCTCATTCTGTATTCCATTTACATTTTTTCTTTAAATCCTCAAATTTGAAATTTTTTCGTCTGGGATTTTGAGCAAAGTACGGCGACATAGTTGTCGGCTCAGAATTGACAGAGAATACTAAAGTGGATGTATTGGAGCTGCAGATTGTGTATGTAATATAATGTTAAGCCTGGTGATTAGATGTTTATTTTACTGAAATACACTCTGTGAGTCATTGTTTACGTCTCACCCAAAATGTGTATGTACATAGTTGCACCCTGTGTCAAAGAACTAGATATGTTCAAACACAGTTGATGATCTTTCTGATGATTATTCAACCAGATGAGTTTTATATCTATCAGCCATACAAATGTTCCCACTGTACCAAATGTATGGAACTTTTTATTTTGGGAACCAAGTTCACAGCAGATACCTCGGCAACTCTCTAACAATGACCGTAACCTCCTCCATTTCTACTTCTATTTCAATCCCACCTAATCATACTTTTCTTTTTGCTCTTTAAAAAGAATCTCCATCATGTTTATCATCATGTTCATCATCATCATCATCATATAGCCATTCTCTTTAACAGCAGGTGTCTTGACTTTAACAACTCTTCTCAGTAAGCCGCTCAGACCGCCAGCGCTTTAGTCACGCTCCCGCAAGGCGCTTTAGTCCTCACCCTGATAAGAGCTGTTGTGTTCCCAGCTCTGTCTGTTGCCAAATGTGGTTGACACACTGAGATAGTCATCTTTAACAACTTTATGATTAGACCTATGACGTGTGGCGAGCTGCGTGGGATAAGATGCCAGGCAAAGCAGTTATGAGGGGAGATGTCGTTGCCATCTGTTCAGGCTTCTAGGGAGCCTCCGAAAATTACACTCTTATAAGCAAGTATTTCTGAATTTGAAGTACACTTGCTGTTGCTGCTCAAAAATAATTAATCTGAAGAAGAAGTGCCATAACAATAACATATTTAATTGTGGATCTGTACATTTACTGCAAATGTGTTAAATTCCATGCATTTAAGATGAGGGGATGAGGTGATGCTGGGTTGTGATCAATTACTGCTGCGCAATGTGTTTTTTATTTTTATTATATATCTCATAATGCAGCTTTTCTCACCAGCAAATTAAATACAGTTTATAGAAGCTGTAGAATTGAGCTATGCATACAATCTATTGAATTTAAATTACTTCTTGTGTTTGGCACTATCAAAATCAGCCTATCCCCTCAACAGCATTATGGTTGACTATTGTATTCAGAAGTGGACCTCTAAGCACTCGTACAAAGAGGGCCTATCCCAACCGATGCTTTCTGAATAGCAAACATCCCAGTGCCTCCATTTGCAATGTAGATGTGCGTGTGTGTTCTCGCTCTCTATTGAATTGTTTTCTTAATCGTTTCCTTTGTGCCAAGAAGTAAAGAAAACAGATTGTGTCTGAAGAGCATTGGAAGTGCCAATGACCCCTGGTCACGACGGCAACATTAGGACTGCCAGAACAGCAGATAAAGAGCCAGACGGGTCAACTACTCTGTCCTGCCATGATTGCTAGCACCAACATTTTCTTAAAGGGAGACCATTTGAAAATTCTATGTAGTCTCTTGCATTATAAAGAATTTTAACTTTTATTTTTATTTCATTTACTTTGCAGTAAACCCACCTTTTGCTAGGTCCGAATTAGTTTTAACCCCTTTGCTCACACATTTTTCCTCTGTCACTTTCCCTGAATGCCCTCTACCAAAGGGCACGTCTTCTCTAACGTCATATCTCGTTCTCTAATACTGTTATTCAGCATCCCATCCTGTAAACAAGAGATATTATTAAAATAGGAGCCAATATTTCCCTCAGTGCTTCCATTATCTCAGAAAAAAGGCACATTCTTTACTTATCAATGTACCAAGCACTGTAGCAATGTTCAAAAGGCCAAAACGTACTATGATTGGAAAGGAACCTAATTGCCTTTCAAACCCCTGTACCACGTCCTATTTATTAATCTGAAAGTGGTTCCACATCCTGGGGATAATGAAAATCTCTTTTATAAATATGTATGCAGTGAAGTCACAACATAATAGGGGTCTGGTGAAAAACAGGAGGCAGAAAGGCGGCTGAAGGATGAGGCGCAGGCCCCACAGAAAAGAATCTTCCCCCAGCAGAAATTGGTTTAATTAATAGGACATTTTACATAATGATTACAGTGTAATTGCACCGACTAGCAGAGTGTCATTAAATATATCCTTGCTCCTTTACAACACCCTCCAGCTAAAAATAATGAGTTACATTGGAAATCACTATGCAACAGGTTCATAAATAACATTTAAGCCCATACAAGGCAAGTACTTATAAATAATAAATATTTGCCTTTTGTAATTGAAGAAAAAATTACTGCCTCTTTTATTTCCACCACTGCATACTGCTTTGTCCTGTTGTGGCTGTTGAAAGGATATTTCCCAATTTTTTCCTTCTTGTATGTGCTGAATAATTTATGTGCTGGCTAATAGTCAACACTGTCAACACCCGGTGGTTAAAATATACCTGTGTCCAGAACAATGCAGCAGCAGGCTACAAAGCGATTATTCCCTGCTTCCAGATATTTTGTTGGATGCAATCCCTGTATACACTGCAGTAAATCACCAACTTCCAATTACCTTCCTCCATAAAACAAGGGTCGTATTCAAATCAGGCCCCAAAAGAGAGAGAGACAGGGACAACTGAACCCATGCCTGCGGGTGCTGACTGAATGTGTGCATGCACGAGTGTGTGTCTGTGTCTTTGTGGAGGGGGGTCGTGGTGGGATTTGTTTCTTCATTTAATACTTATTCCATTTTACTGCAAAGTGGCACTGCTCCACTATGCCTGAAATAGCGCTATCATGCTGGCTGGGTTTTCATTGGCTTCAAAAGTTGGCTACTGAAATATTTTCATTAGTCTTCCTTCAACTGCAGAGCCAAAAGTTGCTCTTGAATAATGTCCAAAGCAGGATGAGAGAGTTAGATATGCCATGATCAAGTGCCATGTTTGCAGAATTACCAAAGCGGTGGTAATTGTTCTCAGGGGATTGTTGTGCTGTAAGTGGATCCATCAATCATTTTTATGTATTGGAGCCTGGTGGCGGATATTGGAGGCCCCGCTTAAGTCCTTGCTACTGTTGGATGATTGTCTTTCTTCCTGAAAGGAATTATGAAATATCAATATTTTGGAATTGCACTTATGGTTGTACATATGATGAACATACTCAGTACAAACATATTAAACTTCCATTTGATGAAAGAAACAGCTTCATTTTTTTATTTTGTTTCATTAAGTGCATTGTTTATTGCATTATTATTGCTATTATATTTGAGCTGACTGTCGTCCAAAAGATTTCTGATCATATCTCTGCATCAGCTTATCAATGCAGCAACATAATTAATTGCTTGATTACAGTTTGTTGTCTCTGTGTCCTCTTCAAACTCTCTGAGCACAGCTTAGTGTGTGTATATTTGTGAGATATATGAATGCATATATGCAAGGACAAAAATATGTTCACATTGTATAGTCACTCTGCATTTTCAATCAGGTTAGCCATTTATTTTTGTATTAAGTTGAAGGATTTGTTTTGGGGTTAAGGTTATAATTATTGGATGAACTATTTAGATAATTTACACAAGATGTAAAGAGTCTAAATAGATTGTGTTATTTTTAACTAACAATAAAAATAAGACAAAGTTGAGTAAAGAGTTTAATATTTATAACACAAACACTGGACTATCACCCAGGAGGCTGCTGTTAGTGTCCTGTGTGAAACCAAAAGTCTACATTGACTTAATTTAAGTTATATAAAGTACTTAACTGAAACAAAAATATTTGACTAAACCTAATCAATAGTTTTGTTGCCTAATCCTAAATGATGTCGAGGCATTAAAGAGTGGCACGAAGTATCCTGACCAAGTGAAGAGTTGAGAATGAGAATGTGTTGTTAAAATCCACGTTGCTCCCTTTCATATGCCTCCCACCTTCAACGACCTCCTCCGTGTCCTCGCATCACCAATCTCTCTTGTCGTCTTGGCTCCTCTCCTCCACATCCTGCTATCCTTCTTGTCCCCATTAAACTAGCACAGAGGGTCTGATGAATGTCTACCCAGGTATCATCATCACACATGCAGATTTCCCCTTGAACACGATTCCCTTTTGATCAGCGCCGCTGTACAGCGGTGGATAAAAAACATTCAGGATGCTCGCCATGCCGCTCGCCTCCCTGCCTCTGAGTGTATTAAATAATACCCTGTTTCCACACACACACACACACACAACCAGCCGCCTTCCCTCCATACCTATATCCCGGCAGCAGACACCATCAATGGATTGCATTTATGCAGAATGCATCAATAACCGGAAAAACTAAGAGGCCTTGTCAGGGACGGGGAGTTGTCACAGGCACGGGCAAACGATTCTACGCGGTGCTCATCTGAGCTGCAATCAGCCCATAATCTGAGTATACATCAGGCCTCTGTGACATGGAAATTTCCTGCTCCTCCGCTCTCATTTTCAGAGGCAGTAATCACAGGGAGAGGCGCTCAACCTCACAGAAATGTATAAATAATTTTCATTCAAACATATTAACAGTCAAAATACCAGAATCCATCATGGCGGTGCGGGGAGCTTCTTAAGAAGCAATCAGGGCCTCCGCATGTGTTCTTTGTCTTTGGCAGCTGAGAGACAGGGCGCAGATTACTTGTGCGAGTCCTGTTTTGCATAATGGCCTACCCCCTTGGTGCTTTTAAACTTTCCTGCCGATCCATTACGTTTACCAAGCCCAGTTCCCTGCCTGTCTTTAATATCATGCTTCCTTGGGAAGAAGATCTGGACGAGGGTTTAAAGACCTTTTTATTAAGGCAGGCATGTGGGCCTCCATCCATCTTCCCATACCGGCAGACACGTTTATGTTCCGTGGACGGGTTATGTACCGCCATCTTAAAAAGCGAAAACTTGCCCTTTTTACCTCATTGGGATGAAGGGAATTTTGGAGACGAGTTGGTAGTTTTCAAGGTTACCAGGCCAGAAATACCCTGAACAGCAGTGGACTGGAATGTCTCTTATGTGTATGTTGTGTTTTTATTTATTTATTTATAACACATTTAGATGAATGAAAACATTGGACCTGTATAGAGACCCCTTGTGCCGCCATGGATAGTGGCATAAAAATGGCATAATCCAGGCATAACACCATCTCACTAAAGTAGAGCAAAATATCCCTTTTTTTCATGCCAGAGGAGAAAGAGGATGTTAGCGCAATTCACAAGAGGTGAAAATTAAGGCAGTTTGAGCTTGGAAGCCACCCGAGCTTGACAGGACATGGGCTGCAGTTTTATGTCACGTCGTTTATCTGCAGTTTATATTTTCTATGACCGCATTGTCTTTTTCAAGAACCTTTGGAAAATACACAGGCTGTAAAAACAGCCACCTTTTGTCTGCGGTGTACCTCACAAATGCTAATGTTTTTGTAACAGTTGCAGCCTCTTAATGATCCACAAACACTTTTTGCAAGATATTTCTTTTTAATATCGGTTTAAATGTCTTTCCTAAGCAGCAGATACGGGGTCAGCGGAGGTGGAAACCTTAGGAAAAATAGAAGAGTAATGAAACATTCTGAAAATGGTGTAAAGCTAGTGAGGGATGCCCTCATCGTCGACGATAAAGCACACTGAGGCAAAGCAAACACCCATGGATCACAACCTTTTTCATTACAACAGTAAGAGGATCCATACTTTCCATTTCTCACTATCAGCTTTAAAGGGTAAAACCAAAACTTTGATGTAAAGTTCCATAATAAAAAGAATAATAATGGCTCTCTGTGTGCTTACCGATTAATGGATTGTATCCTAGCTGTGTGTAGTCAGAAAACTGAATATACTCTTTTGGAGCTAGAATTAAACTGAAAAATAGACATGTGTTATCTTTAAATTAAAAGATATGGTACGTGCACCCTGAATTTGAAAGTGCCGTCAGAGCTAACAGTGTTTACCTGAGGGGGAACAGGAGGGTGGGTGCAGCGTGGCGTTATCAGCTGTAACCGTCATATGAGCCCAACGCAAAGCGATGAGCGTGACTAGCCAGTAGGCCACGCTGACATTAACATGCACTAAAAGCATGTGCGGCTGGCCCGGCTGTGTCAACAAAGAAAGGAAAAGCTCGTAGAACAACACACACAGAGGGAGAGCGACTTCATTCTCTGCTCAGGTAGACATTACTTAGACAATTTAGCAAATAGTTGTCTGCTACTATATTAATGCTCTGAATGTTAATACAGCTCCTTTAAATTGCAAATCAGGACGGCGTAGTGAAAAATGTTCGCTCTTGTTACATCCGTTATTTGCTCCTCCCTCCCCCTTTTCTCTTTGTCCTCCCTTCTCTCTGGCCCTCTAGACTATAAGGGCAAGAAGGAATTATAGCTCAGTGAAGTGCAGTGGCAAAGCCCCAGAGATTCATAGACAGTCTCAATGATAAAGTCCAATCCGGGAGAATTGCTACTAGTGCAATAACAGCGAGAGAGGGTCACAATAAAGTTTAGTTTAATGACAAGAACAAATAACTTTAACATTTGGCTGGGGCACTGAACCCCTTCCCCGGGATCGCATCTGATATATCAGCGGGCAACTGCCCGTGACTGCCGGGCGATTGTGCTCGCCTCTCTAGCACTAGTGATGCATGCTGGGTCCCGTGGCAGGTGTCCATTTTATAGACTTATTCAGTTCGAAATGTTGGACTCTGGCTGCGGCTCGAGCCAGGGCGGAGAGGCCTGGCTAGATTATTGTTACTGCACAGTTGAGATGTTCCCGGCATCTTTCTATAGTGCTATCTGGCCCTGGGATCTACCGAACTGTTAGCCACCGAATAGCTAACAGCCAGCGTCTGAGGTGATATCAAGGCTACCGCTGCAGAGCTTGGACAGAGTCCGGAGGACAGGGCCACTTAGCCTCTAATCACCACACAAGCGACACAGAGCAGAAGAGAAATTATCGGGGACCAGCTGTTGGTCAGTTTACTCTTTTGCTACCAACAGCCGTGGCATTAGAATGATGTGATTCTTAATTTATCTACCCATTATGTTCTCGGTGATTCATTGTTTGGTATAAAATTGTCATAAAATAGTGAAGAATGACCATTATAATTTCCAAAAATCTAAGGTGACGTCTTCAAATGTCCGACCTTGCCTCAACTAGTCCAGTGTCCGGTTACATAACTAACAAACATAATTAACTATTTATCAAAATAGTTGCTGATTAATTTCTTGCCGATTTGACAAAACAGTTAATCAACGTATACCTTTAACCAAAAAACACTCCACTGGTAAGGGCTTAAAAAAGTTTCATTCTCTCAAGCTGTACTGTCTTGCAACAACATGTGAACAACATGAGCAGGCGCAGTGCATTGATGAGAAAAATCTATGGATCATAACAATATTCAATTTGCAGCCACGGCACCCTCTGACAGGCTACTTGGCTCGAGTGAGTGATGAGAGATGATGGCCCTGAGGTGTCACTGATGGCTGCACGGGGCTCCTGGGCAGCTGCTGGTCTGTGGCTGTATCAGGGGGTTCAGGCCAGCAGCCATATTGTGAAAACTAGCAGGAGAGGAGCCCATGTGGAGAAGGATGGTGGAAGAGAGACACAGTGCACGGGATCACTTTCCCACACCTGAAATGATGGGCTTGGATGTGTGTTTATTTATTTTATTTGAAAGAAATATGATACATTATTGGGATGGAAATATTTGAAGAGAAAGAAAGCAATGGTCTTTCAGGAGACCATTGCTTGAACTCATTTTAATGCTCTCTGTCTGAACTCACTCATCCCAGAAAGCCTGTTGGTTATTTGTTGCCACATTTCTAGTTTACACGGCCTGAAAAGACCCATTCAGGGCAGCTATTGTTGAATGCAGGCCTCATATGCAGATCCATTTGAAGGGCCATTATCCAAAAAGAATGTGGGAGACAAAGTGAAGACAGGCTAGTGACAAATGATCAACCTGATAATAGGCTGTAAGACACACTTACCATGCTAACAACACGCCGCACAGAACGTACTCGCCCCCCGTTGAAGACAAACAATGTGCTTCCAATCTATCATCGTTGATCCGTGTCATCATTACCCCTCGATGGCCATGCGGACATCAACATGACAATGCAACGTGCAGGATCCGCATTTAGTACGATAGATTATTATCGCAGAGAATGTGGCACAAATCTCTTATTGAGCATTATAGCCGGTGTGGATGATACCAAACAAACTGATTTCTGTCGTGCCCTCTCCGAGGAGGCAACCTGGCTGAGCTGAGTAGGTGTGTGTCTGTGTGTGTGTGCCTATGTGTGTGTATTTGTATAAGTGCATGTTGGAAAGCTTTGCAGGTGAAATGTTGTGCTAATTCTGCACAGGTTGGGCTAATGTCGAGCCCCCGGGTCCTGTTCTGTTGGCAAGCTGATTGGTGATTAGAGATATAATTAAGAGCAGCTTTGACACAGGCGCTGTCCTCCACCTCCTCAAGCTCCTTTGTCAACCCCCCCCCCCCCCCTTCTACACACACACAGACACACACTCCAACTGCCCCAGCCACCCAACCCTCAAAGCCCCCCAGGCCACTTCCCATCGCTTTTTATGGCGCTTCCTCCATTATCCGACAACAAAAGGAGTCCTCTACACACAAAACCCCAGCCAGCTGTGTGCCTGACATGATGGGGAATACACAGCCTCTCTCCAGCGACAATAAAAAGAAACTTGAGTTTAAACAAAAAAAGTTATACCATATTTGCTCAGACTAACTATGATGAAAGGCAATGAAGACAAGGGCTCCTCATGTAGGTATCAATATAAATATTACTGGAAGGTCAATTAATATGTAAATTAACTCCTCCATTTAATTAGCTATTTAACTATTTTCCAAGGCATGGACATATTAAATCATGCTTAAAGACCCCTCTAACTAGCCTCCTGACAATAGTGCCAGGGAGTCGTGGGCTCATAAACTACCGGCTTGACCTATAAAGAGCCCCGAGTCTGCTAATTCCATCTCAGCCTAATTTTATGACTTGCATAAAATAACCATAGTGCAGCTTTGTAGCTGTAAAGAGGATATGGGTAATAAAACGAAGCCGGGGAAAGCATCAGAAATCTCCTCTTCACTAGTGTCCTCATTTATTATTCTATTATTCTTTGCAGGGTACCGGGCTCATGTGAAAGACAAATGACCTTATTATATTAAATAATTTGTGAGGATATTAACCGTTAATCACACATAAACAGCATTTAAAAGGTATTGATTTTCCAGTGCTCTCAACAGCTTGTTAAATTTACGTCCAATAACATGATAATAGATAATCAGGTGAATGATACTCATCTGTAGGGGACAAAGGAAAGGTAATGTGCATCACTGACCCTGATTTCACCATATCTCCTTATCCCACTCTTTCATGACCTTCTAACAGGTATTTGACCTTGAGCACATCTCAGTTCTCAAGGTCAACGTCTCTCCGCTGATTGTCAGTGACATGGCAGACATTGTGTCCAGCCAGGGTATCTGGTTTCGGGTCTCAACTTGTGCTTTTTATCCAGGGTTTGTAATAAATATTTTACCTTTGTGCAGAAATCTAAAAAACAGGCTTTTCCAAAGCAAGTATTTCACTGCTGACACGATTAGCCAACAAATGGATTAGTCAATCAACAGAAAATTAATGAGCAACATTTTTTAGAATTGTTTAAGCAATTTCTTCAAGCAAGGATGCCAAACATTCTCAAGTTGCATCTTTTTCATTGTGATTACTTTCTGCTGTGCTCTGCTTGTATAACCCGAATATGTTGGTGTTTGTCAATGAAACTAGTTTGGAAATGTGACCTTTAACTTCTGTTAAAATCTGCAAATAATTCACACATCAATCCCCTGAAAATCAGCAGATTAATCAGGGATGGAATTAACTATTGCAGCCCTGACTTGATTCTAATAGTTCAAATTGTGTGTTGCAATACTGAAGTAATATGCACCTCACTTTGGTAGAATTTCAAAAAAACTCTGGCGAACAATATAAAGGGACGGGAAAGGCCAGCAGATAGAAGAGCATACGCTATGACACAGGTTGAGTTGAGACATAATCGTACATCCTGTATATAACATGTCTTAGCCTGCTGAGTCACAATGATGACCCCGCTGTGTAGCTTTGTAAGAGCCAACAAACTTTGGCTGAAAAAGTTGATAACCGCTTCTTTGTTTCTGAAACAGTCGAACACTTCATCAGAGGCATCACCTTTTTGTTTGGCACTGTTGACAGCTGTATTCTGATCTCCATGATTACTTTTTGATGCAGCTTCCCCCCTCCTCCGTGTGTGTGTGTGTGTGTGTGTGTGTGTGTGTGTGTGTCTGAGAGAGCAAGAGAGAAGCCGCGACCGCGTGTGTGTGATTTCTATGGGTGTCCTGACCGCCCGCAGATACCATTTAGGTTTGAAAAGTCCTCCGAGTTGCTGTTGGGGAAGCTGACTTGCCACAATAATAAATTTGCGGCAGGTAGCAGAGAATAGCGAGTGGCATGCAAATCCGTCTTGGTGTCCCTCTGAGGCCCCGGCGCTCACTGCGGGAGAAAATGAAGCCATGCCGCTCCAAACACTGTCTCTCTTTCTCTCCTGGGCCTAAAGTTAATTTCAGCGGAGAGAGCCAAATAGGGTGTCGACTGGTCTCTTTGCTCCAGCCATGTAGACACACCGGGGCTTGTTCCAGAGATGGATATGTGAGAGGATAGACTCACACTACCTACCTGCCACTGGCCCTCTTGATTCATTATGACAGGCCAATCTTTTATTAGCCTGGGCTTCGTATTCAAATCCTATCAAAAAAAGTGGAGAAGCGGAATTCTCTCTAGATGAATACAGCAGATTTATTATGCAGCACCTCCTCCCCGACCCCCCATATAGAGGCATGTAATTATTAGCCTCATGTTTTTGACAGGTCTGGTTAGCAATCTATTATTTGATATCCATGTTAACTGACACTCCTAGATTGACAGATATAACCACATCCATCCATCCATCCATTTTCCACCGCTTATCCGGGGTCGGGTCGCGGAGGCAGCAGGTCAAGCAGGCTGACCCAGACTTCTCTCTCACCCGCAACATCTACCAGCTCATTCTGGGGGATCCCGAGGCGTTCCCAGGCCAGCTGGGAGATATAATCCCTCCAGCGTGTCCTGGGTCTTCCCCGGGGCCTCCTACCAGTTGGACGTGCCTGGAAAACCTCTAAAGGGAGGCGTCCTGGAGGCATCCTAATTAGATGCCCGAACCACCTCAGCTGACTCCTTTCGACACGAAGGAGTAGCGGCTCGACTTCAAGCTCCCTCCTGATGTCCGAGCTCCTTACCCTATCTCTAAGGCTGAGCCCGGCCACTCTACGGAGGAAACTCATTTCTGCCGCTTGTATCCGCGACCTCGTTCTTTCGGACACGATCCAAAGCTCGTGACCATAGGTGAGGGTTGGGACGTAGACCGACCAGTAAATTGAGAGCTTTGCCTTTCGGCTCAGCTCCTTCTTCACCAAGACGGCCCGGTGCAACGCCTGTTTTACTGCTGCAGCCGCACCGATACGCCTGTCAATCTCCCGCTCCATTTTACCCTCACTCGTGAACAAGACCCCGAGATACTTGAACTCCTTCGCTTGTGGTAGGCACTCTGTCCCCACCTGGAGGGAGCAATCCACCGGTTTCCGGCAGAGCACCATGGCCTCAGATTTTGTGGTGCTGACTCTCATCCCCGCCGCTTCACACTCGGCTGCAAAACGCCCCAGTGAATGCTGGAGGTCATGGTCCGAGGAGGCAAACAGGACCACATCATCTGCAAACAGCAGAGAGGCTATCCTGAGATCCCCGAACCTGACATTCTCCGCCCCACGGCTGCGCCTAGATATCCTGTCCGTGAAAGTCACGAACAGGACCGGTGATAAAGGGCAGCCCTGGCGGAGGCCAACACCCACCGGGAACGTATCTGACTTACTGCCGAGGATACGAACACAGCTCCTACTGCAGGCGTACAGAGACCGGATGGCCCGTTGCAACGGGTCCGGCACACCATACTCCCGCAGCACCCCCCACAAAAAGCCCCGAGGGACCCGGTCGAAAGCCTTCTCCAAGTCCACAAAGCACATGTAGACTGGTTGGGCAAACTCCCAGGACCCCTCCAGTATCCTTGCAAGGGTAAAGAGCTGGTCCACTGTTCCACGACCAGGACGAAACCCGCACTGTTCTTCTTGAATCCGAGGTTCGACAAACGGTCGGAGCCTCCGTTCCAGCACCCTGGCATAAGCTTTTCCCGGGAGGCTGAGTAGTGTGATACCCCGATAATTCGAGCACACTCTCCGGTCCCCCTTCTTGAAGATGGGAACCACCACCCCGGTCTGCCAGTCCATGGGCACTGTGCCCGACCCCCATGCGACATTGAAGAGGCGTGTCAGCCAAGACAGCCCAACAAAGTCCAGCGCCTTCAGCATCTCAGGGCGGATTTCATCCACCCCCGGCGCCTTGCCACCAAGGAGCTTTTTGACTACCTTAGTGGCCTCTGCCAGGGATATGGGTTCATCCAACCCCAAGTCTTCAGGCGCTGCCCCCTGTTCAGGGGACATGTTGACCGGGTTTAGGAGTTCCTCAAAGTGCTCCTTCCACCGCCCGACGATATCCTCTGTCTGGGTCAGCAGCAACCCTCCCCCGCTGATAACAGCCTGGGGAAGGCCCTGCTTTCCCTTCCTGAGTCGTCGGATGGTTTGCCAGAACCTCCTTGAGGCCAACCGAAAGTCCTTCTCCATGGCCTCCCCGAACTCCTCCCATGCCCGAGTTTTAGCATCCGTGACCACCGCAGCTGCAGTCCTTCTGGCCTGCCTGTACCTGTCAGCTGCTTCAGGAGACCCCTGGGCCAACCAAGCCCGAAAGGCCTCCTTCTTCAGCTTGACGGCTTCCCTCACCCCCGGTGTCCACCACCGGGTTCTCGGGTTGCCGCCACGACAGGCACCGATGACCTTCCGACCACAGCTCCTAGCGGCCGCGTCCACAATAGAGGCTTTGAACATGATCCACTCGGATTCCATGTCCCCAACCTCCCTCGGGATGTGTGAGAAGTCCTTCCGGAGGTGGGAGTTGAAGACCTCCCGGACAGGATCCTCCGCCAGACGTTCCCAGTTCACCCTCACTACACGTTTGGGCTTGCCAGGTCTTTCTGGCCGACTCCACCGCCATCTGATCCAACTCACCACCAGGTGGTGATCAGTTGACAGCTCTGCTCCTCTCTTCACCCGAGTGTCCAAAACATACGGCCGCAGATCAGATGATACAATTACGAAGTCGATCATTGATCTCCGGCCTAAGGTGTTCTGGTACCAGATATAACCACACTAATTATAATTTCAAAAGAGATATACTCTGTCGGACATTTTTTTTGCGAACTGACCGAAAGGACGGGATGAAAAACATCCCAGTTTTTACTATTGCGCACACATTTCAGAACTATAAATGAATACAAGGCTGGACAGTACAGTGATTCAATTACTGCGTGGCAGTGCAGGCCCAGTTTTATAGTCAGCCTTCAGCTCTGTGAGCACATGCACAGTTAAATGAACATGATAGGCAATGGCCGTCTCCTCCTGTTGTTACAAGGTAGCTGTTAGGCTGCCTCAGCAATGATGTGAACCAGGGCCCGAGTTCTCAGTATTTATGAAGCATAAAATAATATTTTAATTTGCTCAGAGGATTTCATTTTTTTAATGATGTATGAGCACACATCAGCTCATTAAAGCTTCTCACTACACCTGTCATTATACTTCCTCTTAAAATGTGCAACTGTCCCAGATTGTATTTACATGAGCCGGTCAGGAATTCAATAAATTGAGAAACTCAAATGTCCAAGTCCACTCCATCCACACATACAATTTGGCATAATTCAGAGCTGCGACATTTTCTTGATAAATTGATTAGTCAATTGAAAGAAATGTAATCAGCAACTATTTAAAAAAATGTATTTTAATAATAACTCCAAACTCCAAAGATTCCAAAGATTCTCTAATTTCATTACTTCTTAGTTTTGAGGAACTACTGTTTAAAATAGGCATGGTAAATACATCACATTTGGCTTTATGAAAATGGGTTGGACATTTTTCACTATTCAGTTTTTTTTACTTTTAATACAATAATTAATTATGAATCGAGAAAATAACCAAAAGAATAATTGATGACGAAAACAATCTTTAGTTGCAGCCCTAGTAACAATAGATACATACAATATATGTGATTGTATTATAACTGTTTATGTGGTGGTAGTATATATCACATTTTGTCTATGATTGTCCTTTATTTATTAATATTATTGAATAGTAATTGTTTTGCAAAACACTATACAATATAATATACTCTGGATTGTTTTCTAAAATTAAACCAGTCACTACTACAATACCAAAATGCATAATTATGACTGCACCTATGAAGAGCAGTGTCCGAAGTGATTGGGCCTTTCTGGTCACTTCAAACAAAATAATAATTTTCCCAGGCAAATATATCCATCAACAAATAAATCTGCGAATCAGCTCTGTGTCCCATCCGAGTCTTTCAAAAGTTATGCTTTTGTAAAATAGGTTCAGCCTCTGCATGACAGGGAGCTGGCTACAGCCAGAGAGTCAGACTTGCATGCGGCTGATTGTGAGGCTTGTCTGTGATGGTGTTGGTGGATAGATGTGCCGTGGTGTTGGGCAAGAGGGGTAAACTGTATTGATCCTGATCTAGTCTCATTTTTGTAAGCAGACGGCATTTCACGCTGTGTTTGGGTACCTTTTTGATGGCCCCTGACAGCCTCTGCTGAACGCTGTCGGAGACTATTTGACAGACTGGACAAGGGTGGGAGGAGGGGGGAGACAGGAAGGAGGAGGAGGAGGAGGAGGAGGAGGAGGAGGAGGAGGAGGAGGAGGAGGAGGAGGAGGAGGAGGAGGAGGAGGAATGAAGGGAGGGAGGGAAAAGGAGGAGGAGGAAAGTAGCTGTTCAGCTCAGCGGCGGCTGGTTACAATCGCTTCAGCCTTGGAATCAATTCCCTCTGTTTACAGACCATTTCACAGCCCTTTACCTGTAACATCACTTGTGTCAGTCCCATTAATACCCCCGGATATATAATGGTTGAATTAGCATAATGGCGAAAGCAAGGCCCTGGACTGTGAACACATAGCAAATGTCAACATGTTCTCTTCACTAAGCCAATTAGAGACCATTAACAGGCCTGCTTGGCTGCAAACATCATCAAAGTTAAAGACAATTCCAGACAGCAGCTCTCCGACCCGCTTTCTCTCTGATGCAATAGATGGGCCATAGAAACTGAAATGTTAGTAAACAGTTGGCCAGCTTAGACCTCTGCTGGTTCATCCTCAGTCCGCCAGTGTATTCAGGTAAATTGCTGCAGATATATTAACTCCATCCACATGTCTACCTGGTAGTATCGTCATGGTGGTTCTCAACGTCTGGCTTACAGTTGCTTGTGATGGGTAAATTGCTTTTGATTTACATGTTTTTTAAGGAAGCAAAATTATTATATTTACTTGCATGACATGAAAAACATTACTTCAAGGATTATAAATAAGATCCTATTTTTCATAATAAAATCATAACATACAGTGCGGTAAAGACAAAAAGGAAGGCAGGCATTTACAGATCGTTGATTCCAGCATCGCCTCGCATGCTTGGCAACATTTTTATGAATTAAAATGCATATTTAGATTTGGCCAATTAACCTTTTTTTCAATTAACTGCTTCAAACGATTAACTCGATTGTCTTTAGACAGCTGGTAGTCTTGCATATGCTAGCAAATTAGTGAGATAATGAACACAGTTTTCAGATTAACACCAGATAATAACCACATTACGTAACAAAAATGTATCCGATTGGAGTTACCTGACAATTACCACTAAAGATTTTGAGTGATGCATGAACCAACACAACAGATTTACCATTTACACATGTGAGCAGTGTGCTTATATTTTTCATACATCATTATGTATCTTCAACATATATCCCTTGACCATCATATAAAAACTGAAAGACAATAGTGCTACAGTGTTAAGTAAAGGCCTTGAAAGTTTTGTCACAAAACTGCAGAGGTAAGCAAGGCCAAGAGTCGAGTGTTCATGACCACACATCATCCTTTACGACCTTCGGGAACAGTTAGCTGTGTACTGGCATGATTAAAGCTCTCATGAAAAACTCTCAAGATGTCAACAGAACGTGTGGGTTTATCAACATTACATAAAGGGTTGGTCATGCACTTAAACTGTGATATGATATGATAAAGCCCCTAGAATTATCACATAATTTCACCGTTATTTGTAATGCCAAAACATCACCATATTTTAGTCTTCTTTGAAATAATGTCAAAAGTCCTATTAAACCTTACATTGTATTTGTATGTGAAACAGTTCTTTGCTTTACACTCTTTGTATGAACAGTCTCAAAATGTCTTGGCACACAGAAAAATCCCTTTCACTCATAAATGCCATTGTTTTAACTGTGTTTACACATTCGCTTTAATTCCGAGCTGAAATGGTATAATACCCAGTTTGCGTCCCCACTCCAGGAGCTTGCTCTCCCCATCGTTCCACGTTGACTCATAACAAATTGGTCACTGCCTGGTGGGCAGGTCACCAGCAGCCCTCACCTCACGTCTGCATCAGGATGCAGCCCACTGTCTGCTGCCCCGCTCGGCTTAGCTCAGTTGAGCTCTGCGGCCAGCCCGCGATGATAAGTCACCCAGCCAGCCAATATTGATTGGGGGTCCTCGAGGCTTATACAAAGGCAAGGAGGAAGGTGACTGATTGTGTTTTACAGAGAACATTATCACTCCACTCAACGCAGGAGGGCCGACAGAATTTCCGCGCCCAAGAAATGGAGACGACCACCCGGGCTGGGAGTATATGACTTGACTCACTGAAGCGCTAAGTCCAATTTGAAAGCCAAATTGTGAGGCTTGGAACAAAGGGGGAAGAAGAGAAATGGTTACAGTTTGTCTGGTGATTTTTCTCCCTTTAGCACTGACCAGTCCGTACAATACTACCCTTTCTATTTTCTACATTTTCCATAAATTCATAAAAGCACTGAAACAAATTGCCTTCTTTTGTACGTGCTCTGCATGCTCTCCCTTCACAAGCTGCTACAACATCAGGCTTTGTCTCGTTTTTCCGCCACATATTAGGTTCTTTTCCTGCGTCAGGTGGATATTGTAGGTTAGCCCTGGATGACTTTGTAAAAGGTAGGCTACAGAGAACAAAGTTGCATGTATAAATCTATTCCTTATGGGAATTTAAATAACTTTTTATCTTGTGTTTTATAGCCTATTTTTTACAAAGAGGATTTATGCCAGAGCACAAGCTTTTTATCAACTCTGCTTGCAGATTAAATGTGGATCAGGGTGAGAGCTGCTCCCTCTGAATGCCATAATGCACAATAGAAGATGATCACAACTGATAAAAAGACTGCTTCAAGATGATGTGTTGTTGAGTCTCAACCCCTTTCTTCAGCGGTGTCCGTCTCTAACTCTCTGCTTCTCCTCTGCTCTCCCCCTGACTATCTTTCGTGATCATTTTCAGCCTAAATAAAGCTTGCACTCTCCCCGAGTAATCAGGCAAGAGTATCAGGATCTAATAGACTCACACAAGCTCCCTTATCAGCCAGGTGCAATCTGAGGCTGCTGCCGCTTAACAAGGAATTAAACATTTTTCCATGCTGCTGCCAGCACTTTAATTGATTGATGCTAAAAGTTTGGAAAATAAAAGCCTAGTCCGTCTACTGCTTTGCAGCCCCTGCTGGACCCCGCAGAGAGAGGAGCCCTGGATTAGAAGTGGCAGCTCACATTTTCAACATCAGCCGGCCCTGTCATCTCAGTCCAGCCAGGATGAGTGTGTAGGTGTGTGAGTGTGTGTGTGTGTGTGTGTGTGTGTGTGTGTGTGTGCGTGTGCGTGTGTGTGTGTGTGTGTGTGTGTGTGTGTGTGTGTGTGTGTGTGTGGGTGTGTGGGTGTGTGTGTGTGTGGCATGTGTGTCTGCCACTTCACATGGAGAGCAGCGACTGAAAGACACATGTACTCGAAATAAGGGAATCAATAGAACACTTAATGAACAATTAGGAGAACAGCTGTAGGCCTGTCAGACTCCCATCTGTACACAGATCTGCTCTGAGAGAGGGAGAGCGGGATTGAGGCCTCACTACAGCACAGAGGCTATCGCTTCAGGACATGTGCAACCCCCCTTTAGCCCCATCTACATCCATTTACACCCTGCTCCCTCCCTCAGCTCCACGCTGTGAGACCCAGGCCCAATTTAGCCAAACCTCCATCTCCTTCCATCCCTCACCTCACATTAGTAGGACAAGCTGCTAAAGATATGGAAATGGCACAGGACATCCTTCAGACGTGTGTCAGGGGAAGGGGGATCGATAAATTTGACAATCCATGGCATTTAATTAAAATGCCTGCCGGAAGCTAGGCAGTTTGTTTTTCTATGTGGGACCCAGCCCGGCGTTTATTGCTCAAATGAATACATAAGTGTATTCATAAGCACACCGTACATTAAATCCACCTCACTCTTTGAGATGGGGTGGGGGCCCTTTCAACTTTCAACGCTGAGCGAGCACCCGGACAGATGAAATTAATATCTCCAGCTCTCCCCCCAGTGATTTTTAACGTATTCTTGATGCATAAAGAGATATCCTCCTCAACGAGAGCACTGACAAATGAACGTCGACCACAGTCAGCTCTCCTGATTTGCCTGTCTGTGACAGCGGCGACCTTATGTGCCAGTCAGGACGAAAAATAGTCAACAGTAAACGTACACTGACAGAGGTGTTGAATAGATAGGTTCAGCCTTCGTCTGGGCGTCTGACGTTTTTACGTGTAGATCAGCAGGCTATGACTGACGGCTATTATGGTTAACTAAGCACAGGGATCCCAGAACAGTATCAGAGGATGGGCGAAGTCTGATAATTGACCTTGTACAGCCTCTCTGTCGTTCTTTATTAAAACTTCATTTAAAGAAGAACAACCCCGGGTGGCTGCCGCTGGAAACTCTTTATCTCTCGCTCCCCCAGCAGCCGTAATGGATTACATAGGAATCCATTATGCACTCCACACAAGAAAGAAGTCGGGCCCAAGACCTGCTTAAAAATATATTTTTAGTACTGAAAATTAATGTGTTCATGCAAGCCAGTGAATCATTTTAAATGTTCTTTTTTAGTATATTAGGTATATGTGTTGAAAAGACCTATATTTCAATGAGGCCGTGGGCCCGGTGGTGCGAGATTAATGGGCGTGCTAATTTATTCATGATTTTAGCAGTGTCGTTATCTGTGTTTTTTCTTGTGGTTGTTGTATTGTATTGTATTGTTTAATAGCGCATACTGCATGCATTGAAATCTATGCCTGTTGTTGTGGAACACATCTGTCACACACTTCCCGCTCTCACTGAGTTTTCCAAGGAGGGAATAATCTGCATGTGTGCTCCACTAAAACAGTTGTCAGGCGACATGCACACACACTCGATTGCAACTACCGTTCTCTACAGACTATATTTAGGTCTAAGTCCATATAGGTTGTACCACACACTCATTTTAAACCTGGTACCTGCTTATATCTGCACTTCAAAGTGAGAACATTTTTCTAAATTTTGTAAAGTTTTGCTTGTTTTTGATAGTGACTGTAGAAAAAATTGAAAGAAAGAGAGTGTTATGACATGGTCACGTACACACATATGACATATGTGTGTACGTTCTGCACAGCCAACATCTGCCAGTTTGAGAGCAAGAACACCGGCATTAACAGGACTTGGCTACCTCATTGTAAATAATAAGCGATGCCAAGGACCTTTTTTCACAGCAGATATTTTCCATGTCACAACAAGAAAAGCACTGCAGTAATTAAGAGCATTTTTATCTGCGCCAGCAGGAGCGTGCGATCGGCTGCGTGTGTGTATGCATCATCAGGTGATCGGTGAGTGAGTGGGAGTGCACCTCTGTGTCTGTCCACGGCTAATCTTGCATTCTGTAGAAAACTGCATATGATTCTGGGTGGCTGCATGCTCAATGACCTCTCATGGTTGTTGTGATGCACACTTCCTCAAAACACCTGTTATTGCCTGTTTTATACTGCCATTGGCTGGCTGCTGTCTCCTTATTCACTACTCTTACTCCAGAGTGCACCATTCTGGAAACTGTTGTTCCAGGTCCTGGGCCTTGCTATTATGCATGCTAGCTAGTTGTCATGGCGTATTGATACACTTGATACATTATCAATTTTACAGCATCTGTGCTTCTCTTGCTGTTAGAAAAGTCAAAACGTTTGCTGTGAAAAGGTTCTGTTGGGGATGTTTGTTATCTGGTCAATTCAACATCTGGCACAGCGAACAGTGCTAAGGGTTTGATGTTGTGAATACTATGAGGCTCTAATCGGACAAGTTAACACAGTTTTTGTTTTTGCGCCATCCAATCCTGTTTCACAACAGGACAGCAAACCATTCCAGATTGGTTTTGTGGAGCAGTTTACACTCAAACTGAGGTGGATCACATTAAAGTGAGCGCTGTGACAGTTACTATGACTCTCTTTTTTGGGGGACGAAAATAAGGACAACCCAGAGCGGTAAACAGCTTGGTAGCAACCTGTCAATCAAAAGGTAGCCGAGCTCTAAGGAATACTCTGCTTCATTGTATATTTCACTCTAAATGGACCCTCATTTACTAAATGAACATCATGCTGTGTTGAAGAAGACTTTTTAACCATGAACTCATGTTTAAAATGTTGTCTAAGATAATAAATCAAGTGTGAAGTAGGGTCATTGTCTCAAAGACTTCTATACAATCTGACTATTTGGACCCAGAGGAGTTGCTCCTGCTGGCTCGAAGAGAGAATGCAAGTTTAAAGCACGACCACATTGGATTCACTTTTCCAAACCGGAGGTTTCCACCTGGTCCAATGATGATGACCAAGCTTTTAACTCCCAGATCAAATATTCCCAAATCCCACGTACATTTTTTTAAAGTGCCTATTTTGTCAAAAAAAATATATATTCAGTGTACAAACATAGAGACTAGTAGAACCAATAAAAGAAAATTGAAATGGCAAAAAATACTTATCAATATCAAACTGCAAATTAAATTAGTCAATTAGTCGACATAGTATGAGTTAGTTGTGGCATGTCATCATCCTGACATTTATCTCTCTCTATGTCTCTCTGTCTCTCTCTCACACACACTCTGATATGCACACTCAGCAATCTGCAGCTTTAATATTTGCCTTGGACAATGGTCCACTCATTGTCCACTCAAGAGTTTCAAAATACAGAATGATTATCAGGTGTATAATTTTTTACAATTCTAATTTCTGGAGTATTAAAAGGTTAGATTGCACCATTAGGTTGACTGTGAGCACAGGTGCTGTTTAAGTTGATTCACTGAGGCAATTACAGCCAGATCCCCTTTAATTACTGTGGGTTTTATTGCAACCGTGTGGTAATGGTGCACAGGGCCTGCAGGAGTTTTAGATGGAGATGAGATTGCAAAGTATCACACATAGACACAAATCTACAGGACGGAGGATACCTTTCACTCACGCGCGCGTGCGCACAGACGCACACACACAAACACACACACAAAAAGATCTCTCTGTCACACACTCATTCACAATCACGCGTATACACTAATTTTCATTAGGCAGTCATTGGACAAAACTAACAGGCCACAGCATTGCAGAGACTGATGCTAGTTACAATCCAAGAGTTTGGTAGAGAAACGACTTGTGTCTTTTAGTGCGGTTGTGTATGTGTGTGTGTGTGTGTGTGTGTGTGAGAGTGTGAGGGTGTGCGTGAGTGAGTGAGTGTTTTTGTGGTGGATGATACACACTCCTAAATTCATAGCATGTCCTGCCATACACATTTACACACACAGACAGGCTGACACCCTCATAACCTCCACCCTCCCACTCACACATACACACTTGCCACCCTGCTCAACACAGGCACGCAATAAGAAACAAGTCGACAGCTACACAGCAGGCAATATCCCCTGCCTTCAGCCTCCGCGCCTGTTTCGGATGCATCTGGTTAGTAAAAGCTGACAGAGGGCCGGCCATGCCTCAGAGGACAGCAGAATGAGGAATTTCGGCGTTCCTCCACATCACCCCTGAGATGCAGGAAACACAGGAGTGCCCCCGCCCCCCAACACACACACATACACAACCTGTGATATGCTCCTAAGATTCCCTGTCACAGAGGAATGGAAATCGGAAGTGGCACACACATCCGTTATCTAAATGTTAACTCCAGTGCCCTTCTTGTTGTCACAGCCGGGCAAGGTTAGCCAACACAAGAGGAGCTTTGCTTTGGGCCTCTGCCATGGTACACTCCTCTCAGTAGGAAGAGAGGAAGACTGATGCAAAATAATCACAGGGAAAAGAAAATTCAGCCCCCTCTCATGAGGCATTATTTAGGTAAAGTAAAGGAAGTTCCACACTGATCTTTAATACCACATTTATTTGTTTTTTGATTGCATTTTCATATTACATTTAAATGAAAAATAATTACATTACGTTGACATCCTCAATGACCTTGTCTGAGGATTTTTTCAATTTAATTTATTATTATTTACATCAACAACAAGTTCTAAAGTTGCTTTTTCACAGCATCTTGCCGTCTTTTAGTGTAGCCATTGGTTGAGGTACCAGGATCGTGACAAATGTAAATTTCCAAACTATATTAATACAAAACAGATTGTGTCTTTTGTTAGCTTTATTTTGTGTGTACAAAAGTCCATCCATTCTCTTACTACTTGTCCCAATCAGCGACCCTCTGAGCCACAATCTGCAAGACAACACTTCAGCAAATTCATTTTTAATCAAAGTTGCAAGAGTCGAGATATGTCTCTCAACATGTTGACGGTGAGCCAGCGGCTCATTCTAAGGGCTCATAGCTAATGGTGCTAACAGCACTAACAGTGCAAACTATGGTGAAAGTGCTGACAGTGTTTACCTGAGGGGGACAAGAGGATGGTGCTACGCTTCCGTGACGCCGCTGTCCGTCGGGAAGGCGTTATCAGCTGTTATCACCCTATGAGGGCAATGCAGAGCAGCAGCCATGAGCTAAGCAGTAGGGCCGCGTGCACAAACATGCAGTAAAAGCAGGCGCGGCCGGCCCAGCTATGTCTACAAAGCTATGAGAAGCCGGGATTACAGCACACACAGAGGGAGAGTGACTTCATTCTCTGCTCAGGTAAATATTATTCCACTGTATTTGTTCTTAGAAAATAGTTGTTTGCTGCAATACATTCAGAATGGTGTATGCAGCTCCTCTGAACCTGGGTAAATACTCATACTCAATACACAATTAAGAATGCTTCTCCACAAATGATATGCAAAATTACGTATAACAAAGGACCGTGTTGCATACAAACTTTTCACATGCCTTCAAAACTTAAATAATGAATTTTGTTAGCTTTAATTAAAATAATATAAAAATAAATAAAAATAAAGCAACGTAACAAATAATCAACTCACAATATGAATACACTGAAAGTCAATAACTGTTGGTGAGTCTGTGGTTCATCAAAAGGTCTCATATTTCTTGCCGCCATGTTTATTTTGGAAAGTGCACTGGTGATTCCTAAAAGATTATGTTACAAGTGAAGCTTGTTTATGAAATATGTTTCTCCTGTTTGATTCCCGGGTTGGAGAAGGTTGAAGAACCTTTGACCTTATATGTGCTGTGGGTCATGTTCACGTGGTGGTGCACCCTTCAAGCTGCTGTCCTGGGTGGTGCTGATTAATCACAGCATCATGACATCGGCCTGGCTTCATCCCAGAAGAGATGTGTGAGGCATGCAGTGCCTCAGCACTTCTCCAGGAGCTCCTGTGAACACGATAGATAGGGGATGACTTGGTAGAAGGAGACGGGTGGAGACAAGTGGCCAGTTGGGCGGACAGACTTGAGACTCTGAATGCAGTCTGATGCAGCGCAGGCGGTATTTATGCTCCGACGGCTGCAGGATCCGGGAGCCGGATATATTTAGCCGCCTAGAGATATCACGCCGAGATGAGATTTCAAAGTGAAGTACCTGTTTGAAGATGCATGGCATTCCACAAGGGTGGGCAAGGGCTACTGGGTGTAAATCTAGCACCCCTGCACCTGGTGTGAAGACAGGAAGAGAGTGTGACACCTAAGATTTAGAATGACTTACACACAAGACGTACATATGTAAACTACACACTCATCCATATAAATTTACACACCACTCATGAATGGAAAAGGCTGTACACATTACTTTAGAGCTTTTTCACGACCACACAGCTTCACACATTCACACCCTCATACACACACATACACAAACTGTGCATATTACATTTTTCTTAAATCTAATTCTTCTGGATGTTCTCAGTGTCATCCATCATGATCTGATCTTGGCTGGAGGAGATCCTGAGAACCACGGGGTCAGAGGGAATAGAAACAACACGTTCTGGAGTATCACAGTCATCTTCTTCAATACACTTGAATGAGACAATTCAAATTATATTTTTGTCAACCGTTTTATGTGTTGACACTGTTGGCAAAAGACGCAGAAAGCTTGACACACCCGATTCAGTACTGAGAATATGTGTAATTTCCATACACATACATTAAGAAGCACCTTCCTACATTCTATATATTAAAACGTACCATTCATTTCACAGCAAAATGTATGATTAATCTTGTACTACATCCACTGATATTTAGAGATCTGCATCCTTTGTTTTTCAACCTTAATTTAAAAGACATTTGTTCACTGGTTTGTCAAGACTTTTAAGTTGTTGACAGATGCATAACGGTGCTATTGACTAAGATAATGTTCTCTCGTGCTCCGTTTCCCTTCCTTGTTCCTCTCCCATTTTCTGTGTCATTTTGAAGATAACATCTACAAACGCGACCTTTTAACAGCTTATCATGGTATCAAGATTCACCCAGCCGCCTCTCAGATCACATCTTTGGATGTGGCTAAAGTCCCAAAGGTCTCCTTGTCCCAGTGAAGCCTGTAGGACTAAATCTAATCAGGGGTTTATCCCTAATACAGGTATGATCTTAAGATATGATTTCCTGTTGATCCCTCTACGGGCTGCATGCCACAAGCCATTTCCTCTTGCAGATGACACCAAAATAAAATCTTTATTGGCTGTATCTGGGTGTTTACGTGCATCCCCCTGTCACACAACCATCCATCTGTGGAACAGAGGAATGACTCTCATGGACTCCCTCTTTGTGAGGAATTTGCCCCGCTGCAGATTAGATTTTCAGGAATCTGCAATGTCAATGACACTTTCGGCAGCTGTGTTAAACGGGGGGAGCATGGTGTATGTGTCCGTGTGTGTGATCGGCTTGCTTTGTAAAACCACCACTCGCTTATTGCATTTCCCTCGAGCCTGTGACTCATTAATCAAATATTCATACATCCCCTGTAAATACATGGAGAACACAGACAACCCTCAGAACGCTGTGTGCCCCCCAGCACAAACGCTCTTTCATGTTTCAGACAAAAATCCCCAAATGTCTCACCCCCTCCCGACGCCTCCCTCCTGTCCATTCAACCCTTCCATCGTCCAAAAGTTGGAGAATGTCGCTGGTCCTCTGCTTCTGCATACTTGATGTTCCCGCTCTGTCCACACAGCCGTTCGGCCGTCCATAAAAGAAAAAAACGAAATGGACGAGCACACAGATCAGACGGGGATCTAAATGATGCCTTTATGTGGTTTGCCATTGCTTCTCCGTGGTAGAGAAGAGAACAGATGAGGGATTCTTCTTCGTTTCTGTCCATCCTTCCTCACCCTTGCCCCGGCTCTCTCACAGAAGGGACAGTTCCCTCCTTTATTTTTAAGCAAGGCTCATCATAATACAAGAATTTGTATTGTACAGGAAAACAGTCCGGCATAGCTCAAACTAAGGGGGAAACACACAGATTAACCATGGTAACAGAGCTTTGCACACATGGATATTTTCTTTTCCTCTGCAGAGGAACACAATTGCTGCCAGTGTCACTGGGTCACATTTTTTTCCGGTCCCTGGTTAATGGGCTGTAGAGATGGTTAGCACGTACGATTAGTTTTAATCTATTACATTTGACCGGGAGAGAAAGGGATTGAATGCATTTCAACACGCCACTGAGGTTTGCATCTAGCTCTGAAAGTGAAGTAACATTTCTTTTTTTTTTTTTTAACAAGAGTCACTGAAAATCCTTCAAGTGGACTCAAAAGAAGCAAACTGATTAAGAAAGTAATATATTTTAACTTCATTCAACTATTGTGCCTGGTAAGGTAAAAAATAAGCTACATTAAACATATTATACAATGAATTTATTCAAACAGGCATGCATGTCTTGTAATGCAGGAAAACACATGAAAAGAAATACAACAGTTGGAATTATTTTTTAAATGAAAAATCAAAGTGCATGACACGCTTTGCAACCTAACATGTGTTAGTGTACTTTGTCATTTCTAGTTTGTTAAGGTAGATACTGTAAAGGTGTAAGAACAGCAACAGATCATTTAATCACTCAAATCAGAAGACAGAACATTTAATGTTAGAAAATACATTTTTGATTACTTATTGCAATACAATAGGGATGGTTTGAAATGATACATATCCTTTGTAATAATAAACCAACTGTGTTAATTGCATACAATATTGATTTGGAAAGTCTCTCTGATTACATATTTTCTAATTCCCTAAAAAAGAAATTATGCTTTGACTTCAGTGTGTGTTAGAATAATATGTTAAATACTTTTCCATCTTAAGAATTCTATTGTAAAGGGTCATTTGGAAAAGCTAGTTGGCACTATCAAGAGCCCTCGGCCCATATTAATTGAAGCTTTTACAATACTCCTCTTAGCCCAGTGCTAACCACAGATAAGAAACATTTGTCAAAATACTGCAGATGTATCCCTGTGAAAGGGTTTTGAAGTGGACCAACACGATATGACACTGTTTCGATGATGTGGTGTCGTCCTGAACTGAACCTTATGATCATTATAAGCAAATTCCTTTAAAACTTCTTCAACATCATGTACCATGTTAAACATTGCAACACCATATAGCAAGTACATGGTGACAAATGAAGAGTATTCCTCTTCTACAGATGACGATACAAAACATTTGAAGACACTGAATTAAGCAGAGCACCAACAGCTTCCTGACAAAATGTTCAGCACGCTCACATTTCCAGGCAACAAATACTATAATAAGTTTCCAGGTCGTGTTCACCAAGTTGCTGTAGTTTAAAAAAGTTCCATAACCTTCGATGTCACAACAGGCTTGGACATGAGGCTTTGGATATCAGCAGTTCGATTCATTAAAAAGAAGAAGTTCCCTGTCAGTAGTCTTTTAAACAGCGCCGTCAAAGCAGCACAAAGTCCCCGGTAGTGGTGGCCGTCCTCCGCGGGTCACGGATGAAGGGCCATTCTCTCTTCTCCGGGGTCAGGCCTGCAGACAGGTCGTAATCTCTGCCATGACCTTGCATGAAAGTGAACGCGGGGTATTTCTCCCTTGCTGACGGCTGCAGCACCTGGAACAACAACAGCAGACCAGTGTTTCAGAGGAGTGCTAGTGTTGCACCGTCCTGTGCACTTCACAAAAGTTTGCTTTGAATTCCATCACTTAACCTAACGAGTGGGATCTTATTGCACCTTAATTATTCCCTCTTAGAAATTACAGTATATTAATTCTAATGTAATTTCTTTAGAGTCTGGTTTACAACATCGACCCAACATGTTGACTGGTTAGAGAAGCAAAGTAAGAAAAGATTCATGGTTAAATGGTGCCACCTACTGGTCAGCTTTCATCACACTGATCACACACTTGCAGGGCGCAAAACAGAATTAATATAGCACCATGATAATAATAATTATTGCGAAATGTTGGCAGCAGTGAAGGGATTTAAAGGAGTCCCGTGTTAAGGCAGTACTACTCCCTACCTTAGACAGCTCCTGGCTGATTCTCTCATAGTCTTGAGCACTTCGAGAGTAGAAACCTATGGTGCAGCTTGGGTCCATCTTGCTGAAAGGCATCTTCTTTGGTGAGGGGCAATGATATGACTAGACAAAAATAGACAAAATACATCAGAAAATATTCATCAAGCTGAAGGGCCAGATAATGTGTTACAACTGCGGGGCATACATACACTTCATGGCAGCGACAACAGCGAATAAGATGTATTCTGCATCATTTGATGAATGAAATACTATTTATCTGCTGTCACAGCATCCATAAATTTACAACTCTGGTGTGTTGTCACATTGTATGCCACTGCATGCAAAAGCATAAAACAAAGTTACAATACAGCCCTGTGCGCTGATTTTTATGTATGGGTCCTGAAATATTCAGGCTCACAATACCTGATCCGGTATTTGCCGTATTTCTCTTAAGTAGCAGCTTCACACATCTGAGCAGCAAATAAATCAGCATATAGGGACTCTGTAATTGGGCCGTGGGCTGCTTTAAGATTCATACCCTTAAGTACTAACAGAAACTATTAAATTCACATTACTGGGGCCCCAGTCAGCTCGTCTGTGTAATTTCACATTACCTGGAGAGGGAAATCGCTGGTGCTGACATCCACAAAAGACTGACAGTAATGAGGGTCCATGTAAATCAAGCTGTCATCTGCAAGGACAAAACAAAAGACAAGTTATTCAAAAACATCGGATTATTACAAAAACGCGCTTCTCTCCAATTTCTATGCAGAGTAGCTCAAAGTCACCCGCTTGGCCTACTGTTAGGCTTGTGTGCGTCAAATATGCCTCCCAGAAGGTTGTTGCTTTTTAATATCCACCACGGTGGATTAAATTCTGCATAATCAGATGCGTTTGTTCAAGCACATTCTTTACACCCACAAAAAAAAAAAAAAAAAAAAGAGGGTGTCATTTAATTTTGTGTGGGGAAATTACTTTTACAAACACGCAATTATACTCGACCATTTGCATATGATAAACGCTGCGCTGCACCGCGCCTTGGCAGGGAGAATGTATTGCTTGTCATTTAGACATCATCCACCACTGTATTTCAAATTGGTAAAATGTAAATGCATAAATATTGACTGCCAAGATGTACAACTGAAGGTTCCTCCTGGCTCCTGAAGGTGATGAAGAGTGGCTCACTTTGGGGCCCGGATGAAATTTAATGCATGCCTCCTATGGAAATCAATTACAGCTCACAACTTGGGAGGTTTACTTGTGATGAATGGGTGAGGCTTTGATGGGTCAGAGAGAATAAAGTAAGCCCTGCTTCACTTGCTTCCATCTCCACTCCTCTTCGTTTTCCTCACGCAAACAGGAATACATTAACTTACTTAGTCTCTTCACATAGGAAGGGTATATTATGCAAAATAATCTGTTATTCACACCAACCTCTCTCTGTGTGTCTTTCTCCGTTTTGCATGAAGCTAAGACTAACCTTGAAATCCTACAAAGTAGCAGGCCTGTTTGGGCTGCCCTCCGATGATGCCTATGCAGTACTCCAGACTCAGTATGCTCTAAATGCAGAGACAGGGACAGAGAAATACAAAGTACATCTGACTGGGAGCCTAAATACTTTCATCTTGTTTCCCCCACATACTGACAGTAAAACAGACATTTTAAACACATCAACCCACACAGGAACCTATCACAAAATAATGACTTTACCCCTGTGAGTGTACATGTGAACAAACACCAAAAGAGTTCAACAAACTACTCTGACCTACATGTATCCCTCACCTTTGCAAAGTTAAAATAGTCAGGATTTGTCTTCTCCCCTCCCAGCCGCACAGGGATGAGGATGATGACAGCTCGGCTGTCCGACAGGGCGGAGGCTGACTCTGGGTGGTCGCTGTTTGGGGATGCAGGGGCATCGGGTCTCTCAGTGGAGGCCTGCCCAGCTCTCGGTGCCCTGTGGCTATCGATGACATCAGCACTGTACACTATGTAGGATCAATGACACAGAGGTAATTTGTCTGTTTCCATGTCTGCCCATCTCAGTCAATCCATCTGAAATTCTGTCATGTCGTTAGAAAGAATAGTTAATGAACAGATGACTGCGATAGACAGTTCTTATTTCTCACAAGTGTGTTTCTTAAATATCACTTTTTCATCTTGAAATATTTCACAGTATGTCTTTAAATGCCTGAATGAAGAGCAAACACTTTATCTCTCTTGTTACCCGATCACAATGATTTAAAGATCCCTCTAAAAAATGCTTTCAATCTGTTTTGGCTCGGTCCACACCTATGCACGGTAATTATATTCGGGCTGCAACTGGTGATTATTTTTTTTTTATCACAAGTTAATATGTCAGTTACTTTTTCAATTCAATGTGTAATTGCCTAATCTGTAATGCATCAGAAAAGTGTTTAAAATTCTCACAGTTCAAGATAACATCTCCAAAGTCCAAACATCCAAAACCCAAAGAGATTCAATTTATAGTGTTATAACACAGATTAATGCAGCAGATCATTCCACTTTGAGAAGCAGGAAATAGTGCATGTTCAGCATATTTGCTTGATAAATGACTTCAAATATGAACAACTGATTTTCTAAATGGTCAACTTTTAATTTGATTGACATTTGATTAATTCCATTTTGTACAGTCGAAAGCAAAGTTGAACTCACTCCCATTTTCTCTCTAATATCAAACTCGTAACACGGCAAGACACTCGCTCTCACACCAGCTTTCTTCTGCTCTGGCTATTGAGAAGACAAACACGAATCAAAAAACAAGTTATTGGGGTTAAGAAGAGGTTGGAGGGGGACGTTATAGATTTGGAGATGATGTATTTGTTGGGTAATAGACACAGTGAGTCTCCTGTCACCCTTCTAAGCTGCTCCGTGGTCTCCCGGCAGAGAGAGAGAGAGAGAGAGAGAGAGAGAGAGAGAGAGAGAGACAGAGAGAGAGACAGAGAGACAGAGAGACAGAGAGACAGAGAGACAGAGAGACAGAGAGAGAGAGAGAGAGAGAGAGAGAGAGAGAGAGAGAGAGAGAGAGAGAGAGAGAGAGAGAGAGAAAAAAGAAGGGTCAGTTTGGGTGTTTTGCCCAGTATCCTGTTTTTATCAACAGCAGGCTCATCTGTCATACCTGTGCAGTCCTGGGAGACATAAGCCGTTATAGCTGCCAAGCCAGGGTCCATCGCCTCCTCGACAGCCTTCCTAAGAGAGAGACAGAGGAGAGAAGGAGAGAGGAGACAGGAGACCGAGAGAGTGAGGAGCTTGAAACGCCCACATGCAGGGCTTATGCCAAGTTAACATCAGGAGTGTATACTGGATATTACCATCAACTTAATTGTAGTAGTTATACAATAGCCAGTTCCCACATAGCCAGTCCCACGAGGAGTTATGAAAATCCTGATGGCTCTTACTAACATCTCTAACTACGGATTTGTTTTACACCTCAAGTACATCAAAGAATATTTGTATTTTAAAAAGAATCTAATCCAATGTTTTGCTTCTTCTTCTTTACTTAAATACTTCAAATAAATGCCCCAAAATTCTGGCTGAATTAAAAGGACATTAACGTTAATAGTGCTGAAACAGTTCTACTATCAGTTGATTGACATAAAATTATCAATTTCAACAAACTATCAATACTTTTAAAATTAACTAAATTACTAATTTATAGATAATCGCCCCACAAAAGAAATCAATGTATTAACAACAAAAACTATTGTTAATGTTATGCCCTAAACAGCAAATAATCTATACGTGACCCCAAGAAGTTGGGTGCATGTGAAATGTTATGTTTAAAATAGTAGTTACTCTGAAATCCACGTTTCTAGACTTACTTGAGGATGTGTGCCACCACAGCAGGCCCATACCAGTCCCCTGCCTGCTTCCCCATCGTCAGACCCATGCGGACCAGCCTGTGGAGGCCCAACTGAGCCGAGGGGCTGTCCCCGAACCAGGACACCAGAGTGCGGTGGTACATCTCTTTTAAATGTGCATCTGCCTCCTCTGCGGATCCCCGGGCCTGGGCCTGGTGCATGGGCGGTGATCCTTGATCGGAGGGCCTGGCGGAAGCTTGCAGAGAGGCCACCAGACGCTTAGCTGCAGAGGCAGTCCACGTCTCTGTGTCTAAAGGCTGGAGCGCCATCGCCTCCGGCCAGGTCCAGTCTGTGGAGGAATAAATCAGCAGCTACAACATTGGAGGCCAAAAACGTAAAGAAGTAGAGTTAAAAAGATACCTTTGGATACAAATGTTGAGGCTAAATAACTGTATTTCTTAGACCACGGGTGGTACATGGGCAGACCAGTATCCTATACTGCATTTCTGAGGATGAAAATCAGCATATGTTCAAAACAAATGTAACATGACAACATAGAAAAGAGATTAACAATTCATACGTACAATGAAGGTTTTATTCTCAGTGCAGTAAAAGCTTACAGGTTTGTAATGTAATATACTATTTGACCAGGAATCTCTGAGGCTCTCTGAAGCTGATCATTCAAGACATCAAAGTTCAATTTAGAGCAAGCAAAAAGTCTTTCAGAACTTGTGAAATTTAAGGTTTTTGCCTTAAACAGACAGCACCTTGTGCGCTTCAGTAACAGAACAGGTGTCATTCTGTTCAATTATAAGTTTGAGTGTCCCAGTATTTCACTTTAACGGTGCCTTAGCCTTACAAACAGGGTGGGAGCCAAAGGGAGTGGCCTCGGCTATAAAATGGGCCAGAGTGGAGTCTAAGGCATTAACAAAATGACCTTGATCCAAAGTGAATCGAAGTGAAATTGATCAATAAATATCCTAAAGTGGCCATTATTCATTTAATAGAGAAATATTTCATTAGTGACATATTTTAGATTGGACAGAAGAACAAGTTTTAAATATTGTTTTCTAAATGACTGCATTAAACTGGCAGTCATTTCATTATGTGGACTGGTAAAGTCTAGGACACTTAAGAGACAATAGATCTGACACAGATGTGAGGAATTCACTCATCTCAAATGCTTCGCATTAAATTAAACTTTCTCTTTTAGAATGACGATGAGGAAACAATCTAAACTGGCTACAAGTTGGGCTTCCTGCTTAGAAAAAGAGATAATGAACTGAAAATAAAGAAAGAAAATGAACATGGATCCAATTGCAGTGCATTTCAAAAATACCCACAGTGACCTGTAGCCTGATTTACAGTTGCAATTTCTTTATAACTAGGACATACCATATGTTTATGTTGCCCACATCTTCAGCCACTGTAGTTACCATGCCAGTCTTTTTTTGATATATGTATCATTAGAACAATGATTTTGTTAATTAATCATTACATTACATTACATTTCATTTAGCTGACGCTTTTATCTAAAGCAACTTACAATAAGTGCATTCTACGGTTACAAACAAGAATCAGAACAACGGACACTTTCATATAAAGTAGTTGAAAAAGTGAATATGTGGGAGCGTACACACTGTAAGCAATCTGCAAATATATATGTTGGAAGCTTTCTATTTCACAACCACAATTCCCAGCTAGTCTAGAGGATTCAAATCAGCTTCATTCCAGCCACAAGGCCTCTTCTAACCTTTTGAGCAGAGGTTCCCAAACATTTTGGCTTGTGAAACAAAGAAACGTGTGACCCCTCGTGAGGTGTTTAATATGCGTGGTGATGAGCAATTTAACCAATTTACCCTTCTCAAATTGTCAAATAAGTTATTTAATCTTAAATTTGAAATTACTAAAGTAAAGTCAGAAGAAATGTATCTACTTTTATAAAGAATAAATATACTTTGCATTCCCGCCTTTCCCTCTGATCATCTACGTTGTGGCCATAACTCAGGTGTGGCCACCATCATTCTACTCACCTCTGCCCAGGAAGTGCAGAATAAGTGCCTGAGCCAGCATCATCTGCCCGGCTCTCAGCATGCAGCCCCAGCCGCAGTCGGAGGTCAGGGTGGAGCTGGGCAGAGGAGGTAGCTCCTCCCTGTAGGTGAGCCACACTCGGGACGCAAAATCCTTGCGGAAAGCCTTGGCATTCCCCATGACGAAGTCCTCATCGGAGGCTTCGTAGCAAGCTTCTGTAACACTGTCGTCATCTGGGGCAAACAAATGACATGTGACCAACTATTTTCATCTCGTGACCTATGGAGATAATACATTTACTGGCTCAAGTTAATCATGTATTCATTTTAAGAATCCTATCACTGTTTCTGTTTCAGACCTAATGTGAAAGCTTGTGTCTCATGTCAAAACAGATAAGTGCACAGTGGACATTTTTAATTTCTGTGAAAGGGCTGTGAGCCAAAAAAAGTAATATTTTCCCACTCTTATATCTTAGTTAACAGCCGGATTGGTGATAAGTTTATACTGGTTTTACACTGCTTTGTCATTTGTGCTCCCTGCATATGGATATGAAAGTTGTGTCTTTATGTCCACACCAGACCCCACATGGCGGTTACAATAGGAATGGACAATGATGGTATGCATGTCAAGCTTTTGGATATTTATTTATACATTATAGGGAAAGCAGTCCGTGTTTAAGTTGGTATTGTTATTGTCGTCGTATGCATGTGCACAATACCTTCAGCTTTAAAATGGTAACATTTTCCAAGGAGAAGCACCGGGGAATTTCTACTGAAGGAAGTCTTTGATTTCAGAGCCCAACCTAAGATACAAAAATAAAGAAGACAATATGTTAAAAACAAAAAACTAACTCATTCTATTGTGAAGCCCTGCCTCTTTTGGTTGCTGAGCTGGCTGCTTGTCTGTGTGTCTTGTGTTGCAGATGACAGTAAATGCGGTTGGGCCGTTGTTAAGGTGAATTGGGAACACCTGTGCCCAGTGTTCCCAGTCCTATAATAGCGCACCTCACATGATCCATGGTGTCTGTCCTTTTACCACCATATTGGTCTCCTCTTGTTATTTGTGATGGTTTTGAGTCGGCCATGGCACTATGTACTCAGTTGGCTGGTGCACCTTCTCTACAGCACCCATTACTCAGGGATCTGGGTCAGTCCCAAGATTTCTGTCTACTTACTCTTCTAATCCTACTTACTACACATCTTGCTTTTCTTCCTGTTTGACAATGTATAATAACCATGGTGTTTTATACAAACAAACTTCAGTCTTACTGAAAGAATCGCAAACTGGAGTGGACAGAATGACTTTGAGCTATTTTAAGGGCTGACTCAACAGCAGTAGGTTGTTGTCTCATTGAATTATGATGCTTGTTTTTATGTGTGTGTGTGTGTGTGTGTGTGTGCGCGTGTGTGTTTTGACCTGAAGCTAATTACTTACTGTATTTCACATTGTGCCACACAGACAAGAACTTAGTCTTCAATGTTTCCACCTCGTCGCTCCCTTTATTCTCCATTTGGACCAGTAAGGAATGTAACCCATTCCCAAACCGCACACGAGCCGTAGTGCACAACACACATATGAACGCACAGAATAAAGTGGGGATAGTTGGCTGGATCCGTATCACTTCATAAAGGAAAATTACGTAAAATCACAGCTCGCAGTGAGCAAGTCGTTACCTTGGAACTTCTTCTCCGATCCAGGTTTTTCACTTCCAGCCACCTTGTGGCTTTGTACAAACTTTACAACGCTGTATATTTTGTAACGGCAATAGTTTAATGCGGTGTATCGCCCATGACTTGCAGCTTAACTTGAACCTGCCCTGCGGTCTCTAATGTTTACACATTGAGGAAGTAGAAGTGAAAAACTCGGGATCTCGCGGTGTTTCCGCCAGGACCAAGAGGACGCTCGATGTTTAAATCGAGGTGGCCCGAGCGGGCGGAGTTAAAACAGTTTGCCGGAGAACGCTCCGCTCGTTTGAGTTATTCCTTGTGACAAAACATGCTTTATTGTGTAGGCAGGACGACGAATGAAGAGCTGGAGGCGTCTGTCTCATCCAAACACATTCATTACGTCACTTCTAATTAACTCCCTCGTTCTAATCATTAACCCGTGAATGAATAACCCATCATGCATCACAAACACCATAATAAACATATACCAGAGGTATTTTACCCTGTCGATATTTATTTTAACTGATCACTTGCATCATTTTTTAAGTGAAGTGCAATTTTATTAATTATTTTTCTTTCTTACTTTCTTAAAAAAAGAAGCTTCTATTACTTATAGTTGTATTACTGAGCATTATTCCAGTTGCCATTTGTAAAAAAATGTAATCTGTTTGAATTGAATTGTTTTTTATATGTTTGTCTGTGTAATACTGTATATGTATTATGTTGTTTCGTCCACAGGCTTCACTTGAAAACATTTTAATAAAGTTAATAAAGTAAATATAAAAACCCTTCGACAACAAATAAACACATTATTGAAAGTATACATATATTATAATCTGGTGAATGCAAACACATTAGATTAGTAAAATCTAATTTGAGAATGGGGGAAAAAGATTCAGATAAAAAATATTGGTCTGTCTTAAAATTAATGCCCAGATTTCAAGGAGAAATAATAATAAAAAACAATGAAAAAATTAAAAGACATGTGTAAGACCTTTATGTAAAATGGGTGTAAAATATTTAACAGCTGTCCCGCTGTTTATTCCTCACAGTTACGGTGCGCAACGGCTTTTTCTTTTGGGTGTGTTCGGTTGCAAACCGTTACTGCCATTACGGTAACGGTCCTATTCTCCCGTTTTCCAGTTTTCCCTGTGGCCGTGGTGAGTGATTGGAAAGCGGAGTCAGCCTCCTGCAAGCCTGCCTGCCTGGGAATTTTTTTAAAGCACACCAGCGGCCACTGCCATGGCTGAACGCCGCGCCTTCGCCCAAAAAATCAGCAGGTAAAAGACTCGAGACCCCGAGGCGAGCTCGTCAGAGGCCCACCGAGCACTTTGTCGCCTTTCTGTCGGCCGCCCTGAGACCACCGAGCCCCGTGAAGGAGGCCCAGCCATCAGCCTGGCTGCTCCCAGCTAGCGAGCTAAAGATGCTCAGACCCACCCAGACACACGGCGTCGCCGCTAGCCGCTAGTCGCTCTCTCCCTCCCCCTGAATGCTAACACAGAACGGAGGCGTTTCATTGTTGAAATACACATATCGTGGCAAAACGACAGGCAGGTTTTTGGTCATTTCCTGCAACGAGAAGGCATTGGTGTGAATTGAAAACCCGTCATGTGTAGACTGCTAGCCGTCTCGCCCCCAGTAACGTCAGCTAACGATGGGGAGCTAGTGGGCACTAACGGCGGAGATGAGACTGAACTTTAAGTTGTGTTTAAGGCGAGACGATGGTTGTAATACAGTGAGACTGGAAACAAAAGCCTCCATCAACAGCTCACAGATAGAGATGTATTAATCTCCTCCCCGCCCCTCGGACAGATCAAAGTACGTTAATCTCTTTAACAAAGGTCTTTGTGCGAGCTGTCAAACACCAGCTTCCCAGGTGATTGATCGATAGATGTCCCGCTGTCTCCCCATCGACACCTATTTACACTCAAGTCTCAAGTATTTACACTGCTTCTTGATTTTAGGTTTCTCTGAATCAGTGTCAGACATCTTTACTGGCTGGAATACGATTTTACACCCTTCTGGAGAGATTGTCATATGATGCTATGAAGTTTTTGGAGAGGAGGAATATCTCTTGTCCAAAAAAACTAGATTATTTCAGAAGGCATACATACGCATGATCCTATCTGTTTTCCTCTTAGATATTTTAAACTAGTGGAGCATAGGTGACTTTTCTACGAGTCAAAAATTCAACAAATATTATGTATGGGTTGGATTCTGAAGTTGTGTCTGCTGTGATCATGCAGGATGTCCACTTATTTGTTGGTGTTGCATGCCTTTTTAATATAGTGTGAATCCAGTACCCACACAAGTTGTTGACACAAGATGAGGCTGAGGTGCCTGTTAGGATTGTCAGCTGACAACATTACAGATGAACATACACGGTGATACGATGTGCATCTATCAATATGATGCCATCCAGCACCACGATATCACAAACCCTTAATTAAAAGTCACCACAGAGTCTATGGAGACTACTTTCTGAAAATAAGCATTTTAAACTTCTTGGCTGTTGTATCAGAATGATATTGTGCAATTGTGATATTGTGTCTACTGCATGCATTTGTGCAGTTGAAATCTAAACACAAGGTTAAACATTTGTTTGCTGTTTTCCGACTCTTATTCTTGAATCAGTGAAATTTTTATTTAAACCTAGAAAAGTGCCTCAATGCTATACTTTGTAAGTTTGCTGACCTTTAGTAATGGATGTTAGTTAGCTTCTGTGACATGTTAAGTGACTAAAATGTCCAGAAGTTTACATCACACGTCTCAGTTTACTGGTTCTCTTATATTATGATCTTCACATGCCACCATTTAATACTTTTTTCTTATAATTATTGGTGTTATTACCATATTCAAGATATAGAGGGCTGTTTGTTTCATCAAGTTATTCATTGGTGCGATGCCCACTGCTCAGCAAAGGTTTGGTGAGAGTCATTGGGGAGGACTGGAATGTGTTTGTCGGTTCGGTGCTTTTGCCTTTCTCCGTTTGTGACAGTGCTGCACTGCAGAGGCCATGGATCTCTACTACAGTACGTTATCATGTTATTATAAAGTTGGCCATGCAGCTGTCATAAACTTTTATTTTGCAACCTTGTATTTTTGATGATGGAACAGTGATGAACTCAGCACTACCATGGCTTTAGGGAAACCAGACTCTGTTCAGACATTTGTGGTTTTGCAACATTGCTGACTGGATGGCACCTAATCCTTGCTCACCATTACTGCAACTTTCATACTAGTTATTGTGATTCAGAGAGATGACGACTGACAGATTTTTGGTTATGACGCAAATTGTATTGAATAAACAAAGTGAATCCTAATAGTTGGAGCCATGTGTTACCTGTGTCACATCTCCTTGTGTCTTCAGTGTCTAGCCCTTATCCTTGGTTCAAATTTGTTATTTGTTTGTGTCACTTTGGGCTACTTGCTGTGTTGTTGTTTTGTTCAAGGCAAAGGGCTGAGTGGTTTTGGTGGTTGCTGTGATTTAAAGGACCTGTGTATGAGCGTGGCAACAGCAGTTGTTGACCAGCAAGAGCTTTGTGCTGACCACTGGTGTCCAGAGGTTTTTATTTGTTTCTCTCCTCTATGTCTGGCTGTAATATATGATTTTGTCCGAAGCAACACGGGAAGACTATGCGACACAGAGAGGAAATCCTACTTGCCTGTAAAAAAAAATATATATATTATAATCTTGATGTTAGGTAGCCTAATCTTTGAAAGCTTAATGTATTTGAGGTGAAGTCTCACAAGACATTAAGTATCACTTTGGATTGAAACCATAAAATATCTCATAATACAATATTCTTGCATAATATTAACCACTTTGTTTTAACATTGAACGTATTCATGTTCTCCAGGAATAACAGTTTGATACTGAAATTAAGAAATATTACTCTTTTTTTAAAGCCCTTTTCGCAGCTAAAATGCTCAATGTCACTTATTCTTGGGACTAAAAGTATTTGATTGAATTATAAGGTACAATTAGTGGCGAAGCATTTCTGTTAGTTTTAGGTTTTCTGTTTTTTCTCAGCCATAGGGGTGCAACAAATAACACAACTGATAGTGTGGTGTAACTTGTAATACTTTGGATACATTGGCCCCAAAGCTGTGATTGTTTTCTCGTTTGATACGCACACAGGTGTGTTTCTTTTACTGCTCCCATTTGAAATATTCACTTTTTATTTTGTAGTCAGTTTTGCCTTTATTTAAAATTTCACAGTGTAGAAAGAGACAGAAAACAAGGTAAGAGATAGAGGTACGACATGCCCGTCTTGATGTTGCAGAATTTATGTGGTATGACTACAGGAACGCCCCTCTGAACTATAAGCTCATGTTGCTTAATTAAGCTTTTTTAGGGGTGTATTTTTCACTTCAGTTACACAGGTAACTATTCTATTATGGCTGTGTAATAGAAGACTACCTTGCTGTATCGATCATAATGTATCATAGCTGAGTGTCTTTCAGTATTGTGTTTTGCAGAATCATCTGCATTCTCCCATTATTCTTATGGCCAAACGTTACAATATTGTATTGTTGTGATTCTCGGTCCTGATAACGAGCCCTAATTAAGCCAACAATGTCTAGTTTGTGGGTCATTACACAGACTTTTAGATGGACTGTATTCCCCCTCTCTTTTCTTCCCTCCCTAAACCCTCCTACCGCTCCTCTGTTTACAGGACTGTGGCAGCAGAGGTCAGAAAGCAGATAGCTGGCCAATATGGGGGGTCCCCGCAACTATTCAAAAACCTCAACGTTGGGACCGCAACAAGCAACACAGTGAGTAGTCACAAAGTTCATAGCCTAATATTGATATCATGTCTTTGATCATCATACGAGTGTGACAGCTGCTGCTAGTGCTTAGTCTGAAAACACAGCATAAATTACAATGACAGTGTCTCAGCTGTCAACAGTTGAGACACTGTTGATTTTTCACATTTGCCCAAATGCAATTCTGGTGTCTGCTATGTTGGGAAAACAAACACAGACAATGATGCACGGTCTGCCAACATGCCCTTTCTTTGTTTTGGTCTAAAGAAATCACATACTGGAAAAACAATGTGCTGTGCCCAACTCAATAATATATGATTTCGGAGACTTCAGATGTTTTTATTCCCCACTGCTGTTGCTCATTTTATTTAGACAATAACATTTTGCAGATTTACAAGGGTTGAAATGTAGGTTAAATGTTAGACATGCATCATCAAATATTGATCACTCAATTCAGCTCCTTAGTCCTTTTGTCATAACCAGCCTTTACAAATGTTCAAGCAAGTGTAGTATTTTAACAGCAGTGATAACTGCTGACACTAGTCTCACCACAATAGTACAACCTAAGACAAGGATGTCATTTTCTGTTTATTAGAATGGCTGTACAGCTGTTGTTTATGCTACGCCCAATACCATGAGGGTAACAATTGATTGGCCTGCTCCCCACATCCATTTTCTGCTGCAGTGTTTGTAGGGTTACAAATGATTGAGGCCGGACGATATGTTTGTTAAAGGCTAAGTGCAAATTGCCCCTCAGCAGCCCCGAACCACAACACCAGCAAATACTCCCCCTCTCCTCTCTAATTAGGGCTACAGTTGGCTTTTAATTAAACTTTGAAAGGTATTTATGTTCAAATTCCTCAAGAGAGGGAAAGAAAGACGGAGACAAATATACACACACTTTCACACTGAACCTGCTGAACCAGAGATTCCCCTGGGTTCGTCATTTTAAAAGTGGAATAAGACCAGAGAAACCCTTAGTCCAAGCGTGTAGCACACTTCCTAATCTGGTTACTTGTATCACCTTGATGAAATTTTAAAGCATTTGCAAATCACAAATGTTTCATTTTTACAAGTGATTTTCCTAATTGGAGATTTGGAAAGATGACCCATAAGCCAGAACTGTTCTCTCAACAGAAATACATGAAATCCTCTCATATTTTGGACCTGTTAGTGGTGCAGATTCACTTTTCCCATCCCTCTGATGTCCCCTCTCATCGCTCACCAGGTTCCCCTCACAGAGGCGGTGGAGCCAGTGGATTTTGAGGAGTACCTCATTACTCACCCTCCCATCGTTGAGTCGGGTCCCCTGAGAGATCTGATTGAGTTTCCCCCAGATGATATTGAGGTCATCCACACACCCAGGGAATGTCGCACAGTGGCGCAAGCCGTCCCGGAGGAAGGGTAAGGGCGCTGTGCGGTTGAAATACTGAAGGTGGTAGATGCAGTTGTGGAGTTGAAGCAACTACGTGGAACTATCATTTTGTGTTGACTTTGGTGGCCCCTGTGGACAAGGCCGGTAGTGTTTCCCATGATCACCATGACCTCAAATTTGGTCATCATGCTCATAATCACAGAAAGCTCTGCGGTGACAAATGCAACCAACGTTAGCTTCTTTTTAGCCAACATTCTCATGTTGTTGTAAAACCACATCTCACAATCATAAATTTGGTGAATTTTACGTTTATCACACCACAAATGATAATTAACTTGCTAGCAACCTAACAGTCCCTATTCACAAGCAAAAGACTACGCCAAAAGGAGAGCGGATGGCAGCTCCAGAGGCATAGGCTGCGGTCGAGAAGATCTTTTTGGTTAGGAAGGTTCCTAACTGAGTGAAATGATAAGTGCTGGTCGAATAATCTAAATGCAAATGAAAGGAGCTTCAATGCTTATGAGCACTATCTTTAGATGTACAAATTTAGAGGGTGATCGTTGTTATATTTGCGTTTTAATTTTTTTAATTTCCACTTTCCATCTATATTATCATTTCTATGATAAAAACCTTATCATTTGCAGCGTTGCCCTCTTCCAAGTGTATGCCACATGGCCATGAGGCTTTTCTAACTTGCTTTGTGTTAGCTGCACACAGGGAGTTTCATTACTAAAGTAACCTAATCGTACCAATCACCTCCTATCTAAAGAAATGAAAGAATGGTGTTTTTGTGTATGCGATTATCATTTTATTTTTCTTATTTTGCCGTTATTGATTTTGGACTTTTGGAGGTTATAGTGACAAAAACAAAATGCAAAATAGTGTTGTTCAGTCACTTCACTGCTCCACATGTTAAAAGATGAAAGGCTCGTGGGCTTAATGTCATTACTTACTGTAGCTTTGGCTCTTGGTATGACAGAAGAGGCGACACAAACATTGCAAGAAGATTAAATAACATCAGCCTGATAGCCTGTCATCTTTGTTCACTAAGACTAATGCGTTTAAAGTCGGACTCTTGCTGTGAAAATATAACTTGTTTGATTGATTGAGTCTGTCTGGCTTCAGGGACACTGATGCTCATGTCAGAGACTGTGTCAGATCCTACACAGAAGATTGGACCGTCGTCAACAGAAAGTAAGGCTTCACTGTTGGGAATTATTTAGTTGGTTTTGATCCGATTTCACTCGTTAACTCTTTAAAATTTACATCATAGCTTTAAAAGGTTATGACTAAATTGAGCATTAATAGGAGTGCTTTCTCCGTTAGATACCACAAGCTTGGTACAGGCTTTAACCCCAACACTCTGGACAAGCAGAAGGAGCGTCAGAAAGGCCTGCCCAAACAAGTGTTTGAGGCTGATGAGATGCCAGACAGCAGCAGCTACCAGGATGACCAGGTACTTAATCATTCAGTGGTTAAAAAAAAGAAAGAAAGGAAAGACATTTTTTCCCATTTGACTATTCTCTATTTCATATTGTTGATAGAAAGATATTTGGATGACCCCATAAATAATGATGTTTCCTTTGTGTTGTTTGTCCTGTAGGATGACCTGAAGCGGCGGTCGATGTCTATAGACGACACCCCACGTGGCAGCTGGGCCTGTAGCATCTTTGACTTGAAGAACTCCCTTCCCGATGCCCTCCTCCCTCACCTCCTCGACCGTGCCCCCAATGAGGAGATTGACAGGCACAACGAAGAGCATCGCAAGGCCAACCGCCACCGCGAAGTCTTTGCTCTGCACCCGGCCCTAGATGAGGTAGACTTTACCAGTTTCATTTTTCTGGAACGCTTTTCTGCTAGTATGTACGTTTTGTAATTGTATGTAAAAGTTATTTCGGTTACTCAGTCCAGGTGAGGCAATTAATTAAATCGTTGGTAATCCTTTTTTGTCCTATTATACATTTGTGTTTTCATCGCAGCATGGACTTTCACAGTGTTGAATTTTCTTTACTGATTTTTCTTTTTTTAATGTGATCTTCTCTTTGAATGTGTAGGAGGAGCCCATTGAGCGCCACTGTGTGCCTGAAGTACCCAAAGAACACTTTGGCCAGAGGCTACTCGTCAAGTGCTTGTCCTTGAAGTAAGTGTTGGACGGCCTTTTTCAGGTGGAAAAAAGCCTTTAACTCTTGTATTTAACTGCTCCTTTCTGCTGACACACTCTTTTTTCCTCTCCCCTTGAAGGTTTGAGATCGAAATTGAACCGATATTTGCTAGTTTGGCCTTATACAATGTCAAGGAAAAGAAAAAGGTAAGCTGTTATGGTTTCCTCAGTGCCTCCTCAGCCCTGAGTTGTTGTGTCACTTCTGCAAACCATTAAAATTGTAAGCCAAAATTAATTTGATGAGTGGACTATAAAACTTTATGTTGTGGCCCTGTTACGCTTGTAGGAATGCAGTTAAATCATAAACTGTAACCATGTATCTATCTGAAGAAGATCATCCACTGCTGGTTCTCTCCACACAAACACTAGAGGGTAGCAGTTGCCCTGATAAATAAATCTCTCATATATATTGCTCTGCACAGGAGCTCCATTACTTTAACAAGTGGGTAATTTGTTACTGATGTGTTATCATGTTTGTCAGCCACTACAAGGGAGAAATCAGGTTGCTGTAACACAGCCAGTCACTCAAATATTATGGACAATGGATTACATTTAACATGTATGTTATGATTGAGTTATAACCACCTGTGTGTCGTTTGGATTTGTCCCTCAGATATCGGAGAACTTTTTCTTTGACTTAAACTCTGAGCAGACGAAGGGGATGCTTCGTCCACACATTCAGACAGCAGCCATCTCCACACTGGCACGCTCGGCCATATTTTCCATCTCCTACCCTTCCCAAGATGTCTTCCTTGTCATCAAGGTCCGACAGTTATGATTTATCTTCCTTTGTCTTGTCAAGTCTAATTTTGCAAATGTATAAATAATGTCTCAGTGTGTAAGACGTACGAATCTTTGAAGATACAAAACGCTTGCAGGCTAGACTAGTTGGGAAAGTTTTCCCAAAAATCTCGCCTACATTATGCACTGTGGAAAAGAAAATATTGAAAAGGACCTTGTATGAAAAGTGTTGAGTTAACTATATAGTGGAAATTAGGCATACGTTTGATAATTTCTTTGCTGTGTGAGTGAGGTAACTGAATGTATGGGCTTTGTCTGCAGCTTGAAAAGGTACTGCAGCAAGGTGATATTGGAGAGTGTGCCGAGCCTTACATGGTCTTCAAAGAGTCAGATGCTGCCAAGGTATGATCAGTGTGAATGAGACGTTAAATGCCACATAAAACCTTTTGAGGCACGTCTCAGGTGAATTAAAATAATACTTATACAGATAATAAGTATGTTCTTTTTTTATCCATTATGTCAGCCAAATGTTCAGGTTTAATGACATCGCCTGTATTATCACCGAAATGTTTTACAATTAATAATCAAGTTTTAAAGAATGGATACGTAAACTGTAATACAGGCTTTAAACAAAAAACAAACAAATATATATATATATATATATATATATATATATATATTAGGGATGCAACGATACCACTTTTTTACAAACCGATACGAGTACGAGTATTTTTATTTGTGTACTTGCCGATACCGAGTACCGATACCGATACTTCTTAGATTTGGTCTCCATGAAAGTGCAATTAATTTGGAGGCAGATTTTATTTTATCCTCTGCAGATTATGTCAAGCCTATAGTACAAAATTAACAGAAGGCTATCCCAAGCTTTAAACTTCTTGTGGAAGTCCCTCTAATGTCGGACCATAAAACGCCCCGTGTCCGGGTTCATAATGTAAGCGATAATATTAGGGATCGAGCAATTATATAGGAAGCTGTGTTCCAAGTTATGTTTCCGGTGCTTTTATTGTGGAGGGAGAAACGGAAAGGAAAAGAGGAGTGGAATTGTGGGATATACGTGTGTGAAGGAGATCAAAAAAGTGGTTCAAGTTACCCTGCAGCGTGTTTTCATTTTATTATAATTACAAATATAGACACACAACAGACACTCGGCTACAATAATATCATCCGTAGCCGCACAACAGCGTCTGAATGAGGCCGCTGCCAGCGCTACTTCTGGTGGATCAGCAACAGTTTGATTCAAACCGGCAGGACGGCAGTCATTTTTTACTGTGTGAACGCGACGCACATTACTCTACACACCTCGCTGCAAGAGCCGCAAGAGAGCGACGAAAGAGCCGCATGCGGCTCTGGATCACGGGTTGCCGACCCCTGCCCTAGACGTTGAAGTCAGGTAGGACAACAAATCTTTTTCTCCACAAAGCGCGACCAGTTTGTTGTAGCGAAATACTGTTGAGTGGTATCGGTTCTTGGTATCGGCAATTGAAAACGAATACGAGTACGAGTATTTTAACGCAGTATCGGCCCGATGTCGGTATCGGTGCATCCCTAATATATATATATATATATATATATATATATATATATATATATATATATATAATCGCAGATTTAACACACATAAGGAAACATGTTTTTTTCTTGTAGAATAAAGAGAAGTTAGAGAAGCTTCGTGGCCAATCGGAGCAGTTCTGCCAACGTCTTGGCCGCTACCGCATGCCCTTCGCCTGGACCGCCATCCACCTGATGAACATTGTGAACAGTGCTGGCAGTCTTGAGAGAGATACGGAGCTGGAGATGAGCCTCACAGGTCTGACATTCCCTTTTTAAAACCACCCTTTAGATTGTAACTGTAAACGTATGGTATGTCAATTCGGGATTTCTAGTCAAAATACAGTTGCCGATACCTGGGTTGTGGGTGTCGGCTGCTATATGATGCCAGATACATTTCCTGACTGTAAAACAAAATTTAACAAATGCATACACGCATGAGGCTCATTGGCCAACAACAAATAGTACAAGGGAAATTCCAACAGAGAGCAAATCATCATGCCATATTGATCCTCGGTGTGTTATTTTGAGTTTGACCTTTGGTGTTTGTCTAACCGTTAACCTCACAGGGTATCTTTGATGCTGATTGTGGTGGCTGCCGTTTTGTTGCTAGGCAGATCAGAGAAATGTTCGCACAAATTTGGAGAATTTAAGTTTTGAAAATGCTGTTTTTTCCCCTCTGTACAGAGAGAAAAGGCTCATGGTCAGAAAGAAGGAACTCGAGCATCATGGGAAGGCGTTCCCTGGAGAGGACCACCAGTGGAGACGAGTCATGCAGTCTGACAGGATTTAGACCGGCAACACTTACCATCACCAACTTTTTCAAACAGGTCTCCACAACCTCATATATACAAGTCATATATAATATATATATATAATCAGACATATTTATGTTTTTGATGGTTTTGATACACTGATTAGGTTGCACATACACAGATAAAGAGGGATATGTCTTCTTACTTATCATACACGTTCGGCTTTCTTTTTGTTATTTTGAATACAATATTTATACATTGCACGTGTGAGTTTTAGGAGGGGGACAGACTGAGTGATGAGGACTTGTACAAGTTCTTAGCTGACATGAGAAGGCCTTCTTCAGTGCTGAGGAGACTCAGACCCATCACAGGTACAATCATGTTGATTGAGTCAATCCCATTAGAAGTTGTTAATCTGAGGCTTATCTCTATTTGTTCTCGCGATTCCCTTGAATTACTTTGAAATTTGAAGATGTGAACTACTTGAGTTTCAAATAAATATGTCACCGTTTCTCATTCTCTACCTCCCTGTACACTTACTCCCTTTCCATTCTGTCTCCACAGCCCAGTTGAAGTTGGACATTTCTCCAGCTCCAGAGAACCCACACTATTGCTTGACCCCTGACCTTCTGCAGGTCAAACCGTACCCAGACAGCAGGGTACGCCCCACCAGGGAGATCCTGGAGTTCCCTGCCAGGGACGTCTATGTGCCAAACACTAAGTACAGGTACAGAAAAATACATTTTGAGTGCGGAAAACTGAGCTTTTGTTTTCTATCTTTTAATTTTACTCAATTTTGTCTGGAGAGTATATTCATTTTGTCAAGATAAAGCTTTCTTGTCAATAGGTTGCATATGGTCACGAGCTTTGGATCGTGTCCGAAAGAACGAGGTCGCGGATACAAGCGGCCGAAATGAGTTTCCTCCGTAGAGTGGCCGGGCTCAGCCTTAGAGATAGGGTAAGGAGCTCGGACATCAGGAGGGAGCTTGAAGTCGAGCCGCTACTCCTTCGTGTCGAAAGGAGTCAGCTGAGGTGGTTCGGGCATCTAATTAGGATGCCTCCAGGACGCCTCCCTTTAGAGGTTTTCCAGGCACGTCCAACTGGTAGGAGGCCCCGGGGAAGACCCAGGACACGCTGGAGGGATTATATCTCCCAGCTGGCCTGGGAACGCCTCGGGATCCCCCAGAATGAGCTGGTAGATGTTGCGGGTGAGAGAGAAGTCTGGGTCAGCCTGCTTGACCTGCTGCCTCCGCGACCCGACCCCGGATAAGCGGTGGAAAATGGATGGATGGATGGAGGTTGCACAAAATACAAGCTGTTTTAACTGTTTTCATTATAAAGCAACTCTTGAATAAATTGATATGTACTTTTCATAGTTGCTTTTTTGTAAAGTATTAACTTATCCAAGGACTATAGAGGGATATTACCACTAGCAGCTGTTGTTTTTCTTTAAAGAGTTTCATTGATCGGCAAATGGAAAATAGGCAAAATGCCACATGCTCTATGAGCCGGATGCAAACTCACTGTCGTGATCATTTAGTCGGTGAAGGACAACAACTTCAATCAAAGCCTAAACACAACTTAAAACTGAAGAAATCCAATCAAGCTTTGCACAGTGATGCCTGACACTGTCTCGTTAATGTTCACCTCTTGGTAAAGGCCAGTGTACTGCGTACATATTCCAACTGAACAAGTGCTATTTCTGTAAAGGTCACTTTACAGTGATGTTGTTACGGCCAGACGTTGCTGCTGACATGGCCTTGCTTCCACAGGCCTTGTTTGTTTGTAGATAACCAGGTGCCTTCCTATTGTAGATTAACTAAGGCCAGGCATAATTGAGAGCCAGCAGAACTAGGTGAAAGGAAAACCAAATTATTGTTTTTTTTTTAAATAATTGAAATGCCAAGGAATTTGTCTGGGATCACAGTTTTCTTTTTACAACTTTTTAATACTTTCCTTTTGAATTACTGTATTACTGACCGATGGCAGTAATCTCTTACATATAATACCATTATGGCATTTTTGGGGCTTTTTATTTTTTTCTGAAATTTTATTTAGTTCAATATAAAGTTTTAGATCCACACTGTAAAAAAAAAAAGGCCATATGAGACATTTAGACACATTTTTATTTTGACTTCATAAATATGTTTTGTTAGAGCATATAGCTACTTATTAGGGTGACATGTTAGTATGAGCCACATTTACAACACAATGAGTTATATTGTAATAATGGACAAAAGTCAATATGACTCAATACATTTGTAAATACACAGAAATTATGTTTTTTTTTAACAATACCAGCAGAAGTCATATAATAGCATGAAATGGTTTAAATACTTTACAGAGTAAAAAAAAAAATTAACAAACAAAGCAAAATCCTTCATCATTGTGCTGCCCAAGCTTTCTCTCTCCAATGTTGTACAGTATTTGTCTGCTGACATTGTCCCCACTTGTGGATTGTTTTCCATCAAACTAGGGATGAATCAGTGTAAATTATCTGCACAAAAATGACATTCATTGGAAAGAAAATCACCAGTTTGGACACCTTTTGAGATGTTGGAGATGCAGTGTTTCTCTTGAACAATGACTTGTATAATGTGCATGCCGTAGGTAATAAACCTGTTGGTGCATGTGCCCCCAGGAAACAAACAGTTTTACATCACAAAGATAATATTCATTTTAAATAGCTTTGTCAACATAGAAGCTGTCAAATACATTTAGGTTCTCTGTTCTAGCCAAGCAATCTCCGTTTTTATAATTGCTTCAGAATCTCTCTTCATAGTTTTCTTTCCTACTGCAGTACTGTTGCATTTTGCATCCAGCTCTGAATCAGGTTGCTGATGTTGATGTCCATTTTGCAAATGATTGCAGATGTTGCATAGTGCCAATTCTACTGTCCTTGCTTGATTATACCCAATAGGTTAATGACCTGCATGGCATGGTTGCATCATTGTGACAGCTCAGCAATTTCAAAAATGTTTGGTCCGTTATTGGTTGGTCAGCACCCGCCTCCGACAAAACGCTGTTTGCAAGCAATCAACTTAATGATGCAGATAAACTAAGAATTGCTCAGTGTTACTTCACGTTCCACTTTAATATAACTTTTTTGGCTGAGCATTAGATTTTAGCAATGTTTGTGAAATGTCAGTAGTGTTGGAATGACTTGTGGGCTTCAGTCAAAGCTTTCAGCAGTGGGGGCTGGTCGGAGGGTGATTTTGGTCATCTTGAGGGAATAGGAGGGCCCTGTGCCAGGCTTCCAGTAAATGCCCTTCCTTCTCATAGAGCGTCCTTTTGCCCTCAACCACAAATACTGTCCATTAAGGTTGGTCTCTCTGCAGGCATTGAACCACCAACCACCTGCCAAAGTGCCAGGACAAGAGACATAAGTTATATAAACATAACCTGGGCCAAACAAGTTGGTCTTGAAAAAATGACCATCGCTGAATCATCCTGTAAAGCTCTTTACCTGTGTAAGTGCGAGCGCAGTTGGAGTTCCGGTGGTTGTCATTATTTCTGTCTTTAGTGGAGAATCTCATGCCGCTTCGGTTGGCCATGGCATCGGGCAGGTCCCCAGAGAAGTGGCTGACATGAAGGGTATAGCCCTTAGAGCTACCCTCCAATGAGAAGCGGTACTCAGCCCAGTGCTTCCCCTCCTTCCAGTCCTCCAAATCAATACGCAGGATGTAAACTCCCTGCTGAGTAAAGCTGTGGATCTTCTTTAAGCCCAACCAGAAGTCGTCTGCGTAACATATTAAGTCAGTTTTATCTTGTTAGGATGTAGTTGTTGTATGTGAAACAAACATTTTTGTCTTTTAGCATATTTGCAATTCACCTCAAATGGGAAATTCCTGGGAACACATTTTGTTTTTAGTATTGATGTTTTTTCTCACACTGCTGTTTTTATTCAGTAATTTATCAGTTTCTACTTGTCTCCAATAGCGTCATCCGTAATCAGAGCAGACATGCTCGTCTAAACACTTGTTTCATTTGGCTTGCGGTGGTTTGCTGCTCCAAACTGTGAGGTATAATCATTAGGTAGGTAGTGGAACTGAAATTCATAGCTGCAGGAGCCTTTTTCTTTGGAATGTGGCATGACTGCACCTACGATATGTCTGTCTGTCTGAGCCAGTAAGTGTCACAGGGAACACTGCCAAAACGTGTTATCAGGCAATACAGGAAGTCCCTTTTTCAGTTCAGGACGGATATGTAACAATTACTGTTTCCTATGACCAGGCTTACAGGAAGTACTTGCAAATGTCCCCCCCTTGACCATAAAGTCTGTTCTTGTTAAGGTTGTATTCAGTGTAAATACTGAATAACATATATGTATATATATATACTAATATGCATAGTTTTGGCAAATGGCATATGCTGAACTCAATGCAAAGTAAAACAAAAAAAGAGTACTCACTTTCCAGATCTCCAAAGCCTTTCTCATACTTGTTCCATGTCTTGTCAAAATCCACTGAATCATCTGCCCTGCGTTGGATAACAGTTGAACCCCCATCTACAGAATTGATTAGCAATACATTTCAAGTCAAGTTCTTGTTGTACTAGCAACGCAAAAGTTTACACAAGGATCATGAAGCCTTTATCATAAGCCTGTTTCACTCCGCCTCGGCTTTCTGTATAAAAGGTACAAACAGAATGTTGTGACAGAGTTGTTATGCCACGAAGGTGGCAGCACAGAGCCGAATCCACGTCCGTGTATAAGGGACGTTCAGCATGGTGGGACTACATGCACCACACGCATACTAGAAGCTAACAGGGTTGGGTTCCACCCCATTATCTGCTGCCCTTTTGGATAACCTGTTGCTCTGGCTATCTGGCTGGATATGCTTTTGTTTATTGTTCCTCGCTTGTTGATTGGAAACCTGCTTAAATGCCAATACTTCATCTTCTACATATAGGTGCTTGTGAATACAGAAACTGTATTTTGTTGCTCATACTTGGAGCTCAGATGGCTGTAGTCGGACTCACCTGAACCCATTTCGCAGTAAACATTGAAGGGTTCAGATTGGTTTGGCTTGATAACATAGATTCCACTTTTCGTCTCGCCCTTGACAAACAGCTCACTGCAGTCTCTTGGGAGGTCTGAAACACAATTGAGAAAATCAAAATGCATGTATTCAAATTTAGCCAAACCTTTGCATTCTCCTTTTGTTTCGAGGGTTTAAAATGTATGCAAACATTTTGAATAACCGATGATCCATTTGAATAAATGTTACCATTCACGTCCAGGTCAGTTGAGTTTCCTGTCAGATATTCAAACATATCAGGCGCTGCAGGGTCTAAATCCATCGGCTTATCGACTGTATCTTGAAAGCTGTCATAGCTTAGCTGCAAGAGAATGAAAATACATCTGTGATGTTAAATTATCTTGTCAGCTCTATAAAAAGCCGTTTCCCGTTCATTCTCACATGAAGCCCGTTCTCACTGGGAGCAGATGGTTGCCCTGACAAAATGTACTGAACTCCTGTGGAACAGTTGTCTACCTTTTCCTCCAGGTTTATGATCTTGGTTTTCTGGTTGTTAAGCTGATCATGCTGCTCCTTCACTGCTTTCAGCAGATCTGTAATCGTTTTATCTTGAGATTCAATCACTTCCTGAAAATAACACAATAAAAGCATTATCCATCCATACAACATGTGTTGTATTTTACTAAGTTTAAAAGGTGACCTGTTGAGCCACATGAATCAAACAGATTGTTAACTACAGGTTGAATTCCAGTTTGTTCTTCAGCATGTATTTTCTTAAATGAGTAGGATAGTTAATAAAGTCTATTAGACTATTAGCCATGCAAAACCGCAGAACACACAAATGACTGTGCAATAGGTTGCCTTGCTTTTCTTATGCCGGTTATCATTTCCACAATGCTATAGCCCATATTTCTCACATGCCGTATTTTGCTTGATGCCGAATTGGAAGTAATAGTACAAAAGTTGATCAACAACCACTACTGCAATACAGGAATAGCTCATGGTCATATGGCATTAAATGTTATCACATAGAGCACATTTAGGTTGGCGCTATTCAAATTAGTTGGATTTAAGAGAAAGGTTTGGTGCAGTTTTTATTTGCTTACTTTTCTCCCTTTGCTATGTACGGAGCATCCACTGACTGATGCAAACTTGAATAAGCATCTCAGCGCTTTCTGCTTACCTTGAGCGTTGTGATTTCACTCAGCTGATCAACGGGGATAATGCTCTGTGACAGTCCCTTCAGCCGCTCCTCGAGGTTTCCCACCTTGCTCTGCAGCTGTACGCGCTCCTGAAGGATGCCGTTGATCTTAGAGTTGATTTCCAGCGACAAGTTCTTGATCTCCTCATTGTTGGCCTTCAAGTAATTTGTGGTCTTCTTCAGCTCCTCCTCCTCCTCCTTGATCTCAGACGTGACCACCGAGAGCTGGTAGAAGGAGCGGTCAAAAATGTTCAACTTTTGGAAGATTTCGTTGATTTGGCCCTTGGTCTTGTGGACGAACTCTCGTAGACTCTGGCCCAGCTGAAGTAGTCCGTTTGCAAGTAGGCGAACATCATCCAGCATGGCAAAGCGAGACTTTTCCTCGGTTGGGCTTGCTGTTGTGGTAAGGGCCTGGGAGGGCAGGGTGAGGTACTTTTCTCTTCCTAAGGACTCTAGAGGGATGGCAGCAGTCCAACTAGCGAGCAGCAGCAACAGGCAAAACAGCTTCATCGTGACTTTCTTGTCCAATCCTGGATTTTGAAATAATTTCTACCACTGCTCCTGCTTTCCCCTGCTTTGTGCTCTACTCAACGCTCTTTTCTCTCCCTCTGCCTATAACCCCAACTTCTTTGCTGTTAAAATGAAGTGAGAGCAGCAGGCAGCCCTGTGTTATATACTGCCCTCTCAGTAGAGGAGGGGGGATTAGCTGATCATTAAACCCTACTATGTTTTAACTCTGTACCCCACCTCCTCCCAAATCCCCCTCCCTCTCCTGAACAAACAAATCACAGCAGTGAGCAAATGACATATACCCCCCTTCTCTACTACCCATTTAACCCCAATCCCCTCTCCATACCACACCCTACCCTGTTCTCCATCTGTGGTGCTGGGCTTTAGCTGATCAGCAGAAAGCCAACAATGGCCACCACAGGTTTTTGATGGATTGTCAGACCGATCAATCTCAAACCTTATAACCCTGCACACACTTTGCTCTGATTGATAATGCTGTGTGTAATTAATGCTCCTGGGTTTGATTTAGCATCATGCTGAATCAGCCCAGCATCAGTGTGTGTGTGTGTGTGTGTGTGTGTGTGTGTGTGTGTGTGTGTGTGTGTGTGTGTGTGTGTGTGTGTGTGTGTGTGTGTGTGTGTGTGTGTGTGTGTGTGTGTGTGTGTGTGTGTGTGTGTGTGTGTGTGTGTGTGTGTGTGTGTGTGTGTGTGTGTGTCTCATCCCCATATCTCTCTCTCTTTCATCCCCCTTTCTCTCTCTCTTTTTTACCCCTCTCTCTCTCTCTCTCTCTCTCTCTCTCTCTCTCTCTCTCTCTCTCTCTCTCTCTCTCTCTCTGGGGAGGGGAATGAGCCAGTCATCTGCCAGGGTTGAGCTACTGGGCATGAATGATGTTGGAGAGTTTGGACTGTGTGTACTCATCTTGGTTTTATGGCTCAACCCTGTCATATTTTTTAAGTTTACCATGCCTTGCGTGATATTTCTTTTAATGCCACCAGAAATGAGATGTGGAATATATATATATATAGTTTACTGATTACCTTGCAGCTTCGTAAGGATCTTTCCATTCTGTCATTAAAAACAATCTTTATGGGGAATTCTTAATAAGTTGTTTGACGCAGACCTGAAACTTTGGTGAAATATGTCCAGTTTCAGCTAGAGAGGGAGGAGGAAGTAATCAGTGAAATGACTTTAATTGGAATATAAATATGTATACTTTTTGTGGTATGAAAAATGCCTTCTATAACTGCCATGTCATGCAGTCATTGCATTTTGTGTTGTACTCATAAGGGCATGTATAGATTAAAAAAAGGTCTTCTTTGCAGATGATCAGTCACTTTGAATGCAAACAGAAATGATTATTACATTATTATAAAAAAATTACGAAATGTCACAAATAGCACAAAATACAGGGATATTTGGCTTTGGTTTAAAATGCAAACATTTTGGCACTCTGTTGCAGTGCTTGTTAAAATACCACACGGTCATCTTAATGAGCTTTCTCTAGTAGTTTGTGGTTTTAAAAATGGATTAGCTCAGTTCTCTGTAATGAGGGACTGCTACTTGTTTCATATGGACAGAGCATAAAGAACGAGTTCTGTAGAAAAGAAAAAAATTGAATGAGTGAATGTCCCAGGAATTTGATTAATCAGCATAAAGCTGTCACTGATATTCAGTATCCGTCATGCCAGCACAGTGGTTAGCAGCAAGGAGGTTGAGGGTTTGAGCCTGACATGGCCTGCTGGGCCTCTCTCTGGGGAGCTGGCAGGTTCTGTACTACATGTTCTTGCTTTGGAATTTTCAACCTGATAAATCGGCATTAAACCACCTCAGCAGTCTGTTTAAGTGACAGGCTATATGTCCTCTGTTTTGTGCATGTTATTATGTTTTGTGCCTTCTTATTTGATTCAATGGTGTTACTGTCTATACTGATTCTCTGTAGCTTTACTGATTCTTATCATTCTTACGATCAGTTATCTCTGAGATATTCTGTGTACCTTTTCTAGCAATTGTAATTCCATGCATTCATCCCCTCTTATGTTGACCTCTGTGTGAGAGAACTGCTCCGAACATGCTGTGAGTAGGTTCTTTGTTCAGTGTGGATACCTTCCACCACCCCATCCTTTGTTAACCACAAGGTTAAAATGTCACATTCACTCACTATTGTAGCACCTAATTAGCTGAGTCAGTCTGTCATCAACTGTCTGTTGTTTATTACCAGCCGTGATGGTGTGTGGCTCGTACGAGTCTCTGTGTGTCATCATGGCAAAATACCACAGAGACGTTTTTGAGTACTTTGCCAGGTGTTAAAATGTCTGTCTGTGGACAGATTTATTCTCTGTGATGGCGTCAAGACCGCACAAGATGCTGTCACTAAGCTCTACAGATGTGTAGTAGAGATAGAAATGAAGGCTTGGTTTAAGATGGGTGTCATAGATTGTTGTGCTTTTAAGACACTTGGCTCCATATTCATTTAGAAGTGTGTGCAAAATCAGTGTGAAGTGTAGACATGGTTTCCTATAAAATAAATTGGTGGGATAGCTCACTATCAAGTGGTATTTATGACTGGACCACTGAAACCAGCCCCATCATTTATGGATTTGATTTGCACATGCATCCAATTGGTTAGGATGAAACATGCCATACACTTTCTGATGATGTTTACAATATGTGTGAAGTAGGGCTGGGCGGTATGGCCAAAAATCCATATGAGATTTAGCTGACGCTTTTATCCAAAGCGAGTTACATGCTATACAGTAGACCGTATACACAGCAACGGTGAGCAATTAAGGTTAAGTGTCTTGCTCAAGGACACAACGACATGGACTGGCTCAGCTGGGGTTTGACAGACTTGCTAACCACTGAGCCACAGTCGCCCACAGTCATATCACGGTATTTTGTAAGATTATGGCGGTTTCATGGTATATCACGGTAAGACATTTATTTATTGAACACACCATTACTTGCGTGAGTTTACTCGCTACTGGCTTTACTCGCGTCTGAAAGGGGGCGGGGCTTATCTCCATGGCTTATCTCCGTAAAAACAGTACCGTTTCCGCTATCCACCACTGAACTAACCGCTAGATCTGCTTTAAACTTCTTGTGGAAGACCCTATAATGTCTGACCATCAAACGCCCCCGTGTCTGGATTCATAATATCATCCCTAGCCAGCAGAAGTTTGATTCAACACCGGCAGGACGACAGTGATGACGCGCGGAGCTTCTCAACGCTGATTGGCTTTTTTTCTGGCAGAAATGGGCTTCCATAGCTCCGAACGCTTCGCTAGTGACAACAAATGTTACGGCTGGACACCGGTGTGCCGGTATGTGAAAAATTCATACCGTACGTAAATTTGACACCGGTATACCGGTTGAAACGGTATACCGCCCAGCCCTATTGTGAAGGTGGACCATGTTATGTTTTATTGTGAAATACTTTCTATATTTATCTGCTTTACAGTGAATGTTTGTATTCATTTGTTTAGGGTATCTAACAACACCTTGTTGTCCTAATAACAAGGCAGACTTGCTATTTATTTATCCTTTCTTCTCTGCATTCTCTGAATTACTCTAGAGTGCCTTTGTTTCCTGGCCTACTGGTGTGACGTATCCTGATCGTTGTATTGCGCCAGCAAACCGTGACTTTGTCCCTTTGTGTAGCTTCTAAATGGGAAAAGTGGGTAGCTGTCATCGTATAGTTAGGAGTCTATTGAGAGATCTGGGGAGTTTGCTTTCACAGTATTCATGTCTACTGGTTAACCAAAGATGATTTTGACGAGATGAGCTGATTGGGGATTTCAGATTTTCCACAGTGAAGTCATCTTGGAGTCTATTTTAGTTCAAATTCCACCACCCTTTTTAAAGCTGCCAGTGTTATTGTTAGGACATGCAAGATAGAGAGCAACAGAGGAAGCAGATGTAATCAGACCAAAGAGATTCCCACGCTACCTTGTCAGTTGTGGTTCCAGCTGTGGTCTCTGTGGGGCCGCCCCCCACAGACTCGACTACGCCATTGCGGTTTGTCAGCTGATCCCGGGTGACTTTGCACTTCCTATTATGCAGCCTCCTCCCACTTCCCATCAGTGTTTTTGACAGTACAGTTCCATGACTTTTGCTATCAACGATGACAACAATAATGATCAGGATGATAAAATAAAAGTATTGTATTAAAAAATGGTATATTAGACAATTTATTTCAACAAGTTGATATGTTTAGCTGTCAAGTTGTGAGGCAGAATGAACCAAGTGTTCAATCAAATTTTAATCATTTATATGATGGTTATTCCCTTGATGACCATTGCTCAACCTCTAGTGCCGTCAAGTTATTGCTACTTTCGATCGTATATTTTACTAACTTATATTTTCCTTCATACTATCAAATAGCTGTCATACTTTGGATACCTTGTTTGTGTATATTAACCATACAGTTTTCCCTTGGTGCAGTTAATTAAATGACATAACTTATGATGTGCCTTGTTTTCTCTGTGTCTGTGTACGTGTCTGTCTTTTAGGAATCTGCTGTATATAAACCCGCAGAGTCTTAACTTTGCCAACCGCCAAGGCTCCGCCCGCAACATCACAGTCAAAGTGCAATTTATGAATGGAGAGGATCCAAACAATGCCATGCCGGTACGCCATGATGAGACGTTAAAAGAAAACCACTGTTGTTTTTGAACTTATGTTAGTCTACGTCAACTAAGGGCTTCTGCCATTTCATAGGATGGTGTGAGGTTGTATGGCAAAGCTGTGCAATGTATCGGCACAGCTTTGTTCTACAGCTGTGTGCATTCTAGCAAATATGCTCTTGGTAAATACATGTTGACAATTGGTTATTATGCATTGTAACATGGCTTAGTGGCCATCTGATTGTCAGTACTTCTTTTATCCCTCAGGTGATATTTGGGAAGTCCAGCTGTGCAGATTTCGCTAAAGAAGCTTACACCGCTGTGGTGTACCATAACAGGTAAGCTCCTTGTCCTTATAATAGTCTCTATAGAGGGCTGCAGGGAACCTATGCCTGGGATGGTGATGAGACATTTTAAACTAAAGCAACAAAAACCATTCTGTCATTGCCATATGATTATGTGATAATCTTTCCTGGCAATAGTGACATATGAAATTCTGACATGATTAGCCTTCTATTCACATGGTCTCCATGATGGTCACGAGATTGATTTGAAAATTAAATTTACGATACAAATATCCTTCTTTAATTTAACATCACCGTAACATCTTACACCTCCTATCACCCCGCCAACCTTTGATGGTGTTCATTAAAGAACCTTCTGGATATTGTAAAGTGGTGTCCTTGCCACACGTTTCTTCCGTCTCTACATAAGAGCTGAGGGGTCTCTAATATTTTATCACCACTATCAGGTGTTTTTACGACATCCAGCGGTTTGTCATTTGCCACCCAGGGGTCACACCTTCAAGGCTAAAATGAATCAATCTGTGAATAATTTACCACTGTGACCAGGACCACCATGCATCAGGACGTAATCCAGCCATTAGAAGTGCTTCTAGGTAATGGTCAATTACGTACAGTCTGCTTTTCACTCAGAAGTGGCAAAACACCTAAAGGAACACATGAAGGAAATTGAACAACGAAGAAAGAAAAAAAAATTTCAATCTGGAAAGCTTTGTGCTTGTATCTTTTACATTACATTTCATTTAGCTGACGCTTTTATCCAAAGCGACTTACATGATATACAGCAGACCGTAGACACAGCAACGGTGAGCAATTAGGGTTAAGTGTCTTGCTCAAGGACACAACGACACAGACTGCCGGAGCCGGGGATCAAACCACCAACCTTCTGATTGAAAGACCGACTTGCTAACCACTGAGCCACAGTCGCCCACATATCTACTTTTGGCTTTGATGCAATTTGGTTAGCCAACAAGACATTATCTTTAACTCTGTGATAAAAGTGCGGTTTCTCTAAGATTTTTCTTTTTCTGGTCCATAGTCGAGATGTTTGTTCCCATGAGAAACGAGGGACCCTCTGTGACCTTTTTGAAGCAGTTTGATAATCTTCTTAAGGCAATGCTAGTGGGCCTTTTGATTGGCCTGCTGTAGTTGGGGTTGTTTGTTCCTTGGCACTGGCCTGCAGACAATGTTTCCTCCTGGGGGTCTAAAAATAATTCAGTTATGATGTATTGTGTAATATATCATTTGACTTGTCTTGAGACACAGATTCCCAAGTTATAAGTGGGCTCAGCTAAAAATATAGAGCTTTAATAGAGCTCTCAATTGATTGGCAGCAGCATATTTGTACATGCATTGATGAAAATGTACTAATTGCAAGTCTATCAGTCCTCTGTAAAGCAATGGTAGAAACTGATGGAGATTGATGACTGCTTGTTCCACCGCAAAAACATGTTCTGCTCAGTGCACACCAGTACCGAGGATGCATTGACCACAGAGCAGACAATCGCTAGGGAAAAGCAGTTGCACCCTCTTTCTTTGATGCGAGAACAATTTGTTTTTACAGAGGAACAATTGAACTGGTATTCATTAGCAGAACGACCTCCAGTTTAAGTGGAACGCCAATGAGATGACAACCTGCCTGTGTAGTTTCACATCTATTGAGTGTCTGTCTTTCCTAATAGATCCACTTATAAAGCAGGGCGTAACATTGTTGTTGACTAGTTTTATGTTGTTGTTACTAACTGCTGTCAACAGGTCTCCTGATTTCCATGATGAGATCAAGATCAAGCTACCTGCCTCCCTGTCGGACCACCACCACATCCTCTTTACATTTTACCACGTCAGCTGCCAGCAGAAGCAGAACACACCCCTGGAGACCCCTGTGGGATACACGGTAGGTAGCAGTCAGAGTTAAGCAGAGTCAAAAGCCAAAGAAAATAAATGTGTTTCTAGGCGGCATTCACACGCACACATGAATTTAGTATATATACTAATTAATAAATAATATTATCCTTTGTGTTTTTTGTCCTCTGCGGTCTCTTTGGATTTATTGTTTCTTCCCCTCTCTGCAGTGGATCCCCATGCTGCAGAATGGACGTCTGCGGACAGGTCATTTCTGTCTGCCCGTGTCTCTGGAAAAACCACCACAATCCTACTCTGTTCTCTCACCAGATGTAAGATACTGATTTTTTTAAAGAGTGCAAGTGTGTTTACAGTATGAAGAAATGTATAAAGGTCTGAAAAAATAATAAATATATATATATGAAAAGGGGCAGTCATAATATTGTTTTCCAAGTTTGCAGTTTTTGCTTTCCAGCATGCTACGTAATGTTCTAATGCATCGTACAGTACTGGTGCTGCAGACAGCTGAGGTTAAGAGTCATATGACTGCAGCATGATGTCAGGTCTCTTTGTAACATGACAAACATTGTCAACACTTAATGACCTCTTTGTTTAACTTTTGGGTAAGATGGAAAGGCTTTTCGCTTTAAACCTCTATGATTTAAGGAAAAGCTCAGCCTTCTAGGTACAGTGACCTATCATACAATGTTAAACAAAATGTAAAATGTTAATTTTGCCAATGCAGCACGGATTTACTCGGATATTCTTGATCCTCAGGTTCCTCTCCCTGGGATGAAGTGGGTGGACAACCATCGAGGAGTATTTAATGTGGAAGTTGTGACTGTTTCAACCATCCACACACAGGTAACAGTGCTGTATACAACAGTATTTGAGGATTAACTCAACATGCCTCATCCTCTTTACTCTTTCAAATCTTCCCTGCTATCATGCCTATGAGCAGAGGAAAAAAAGCTGCTTTTAAGAAATGAAGAGGAGCAATTTTTTGTAATATCGGTTGCTGTTGAATTAGTTTCATAAGCATCTCACAGGTTATCATTCAGAATGTCAGTGAAGGGAAACAAACACAGTGTTTTCACATTTACACAGTAATTCCTCCACAGCACCAGTTCATTAGTGGGTTGAAGCTCGCCTCGGCAGTAATTTACTGAGGTCTACTCCATCTCTATGTCGGCTGGGGTGTGGGGGGCTTGCCTGTGGTCCCTAGGAGCCTAACTCAGACTAATGTGCTCATAAATCAAAGCTCCTGGCACAGATTAGACTTGCTGGATTCTACTGTGTTCTGGTAGTGATGCCAGGTTTGTGGATCCACTCGGTGAGCCAACTTACAGATGAGTAGAACCCAGCTTACTTTTGTTTATCAACTTCCTTCCCCCATTTTCTCCTTCACCTATCTCTACCTTTAACACTGTTTGATTTTTTCTTTGTGCCTTCTTTTCTCTCATCCATCCATCTATCTCTCTCTTCTTATCTTCTCTTGCAATCTCTCTGTCTTTCAATATTCCCTTTCCAGCATTGTCTTGTATTTGCTTCGGCAACCAATTTTCCCGTCTCCCTTTCCAGGACCAGTACCTGGATAAATTCTTTGCCTTGGTACACGCCCTGGACGAGCACATGTTCCCAGTCAGGATAGGAGACATCCGCATCATGGAGAACAACCTGGAGGCCGAGCTCAAGTCCAGCATTGCAGCACTCAACTCTTCCCAGCTGGAGCCAGTGGTTCGATTCCTTCACCTTCTTCTCGACAAGTTGGTGTTGCTTGTAGTGCGGCCGCCAGTAATTGCTGGGCAGATAGGTATGTTATTGCTGTTCACTTCACTAAAGAGCCAGTGATTGCATAGGGATTTTAGAACAGCTAAGGGCTGATGGTAAATCTGCAAAGTAGTCAGAATTGGTAATGCTGATGAGTTTAATAGGTGTATGTTTTATAGGCGTGTCATACAGTATATGACTACTTTTGAAATTGAATGTAGTTAATTACTTTGAAGAAGTTGTCTTCAATTGAATTAATATGAATAAATCTAAAGGAAAACTACAAAGAAATGTTACAAAATCACAGTTCAGCTCATGTATTCACTTTTACAGTTCCCAAAGTATTCCCAGCACATACTTCTTATGATTAACTTTATATTATCATAAGAAGTATGTATAAAAGAGTATTATGTTTCACACAGAAAATGAATACATGCAACGGTAATGTTTACCAAAAAAAAACTTTATATTTTCAAGGACTCCCAGACAGCCATTTAGATCATTACCATTCCAGGGGTATTTGATTAGAATATATTTATATTATATGTATTTGACATTTTTTTGGAGACATTAAAAGGGTCTAAATATTGATGCAAATACATGTCCTGTGGGTTATGCTGTGTACACACACACACACACACACACACACACACACACACACACACACACACACACACATACACACACACACACACACACACACACACACACACACACACACACACACATACATATTGAAACTTTGTGCGTTGCCGTGTATCTGTACATATCTGCATTTTTGTACATGTGTCACTTTGCTTCTGTGTGTTCAGTGAATCTGGGCCAGGCATCCTTCGAGGTCCTTGCTTCCATAGTGAACCGGCTTCATAAGTACTTGGACACCAGCCAGGACATGCACGGCCGCAATGGCCTGCTGTCTTCTTACATCCACTATGTCTTCCGCTTGCCCAGCACTGACCCCAATTCGCCCTCTCCAGGTATTTTACTGTCAATAAAGTTAATCAACTCCCATTTTTCTTTATTCTATACCTGTTTTTCTATTTCTCCTTTTTAAGTTAACTTCATCCAATCCCCAACTCACCTTCACTGGGTTTCATATTATCAAACCTACCTGCCATAATTTTTCTTCCTTTATTTCTTTTTATCTTTTTTTTTTCCCCTTCACATCCATTTTGTCTTCTGCCTGCCCAACACAGACCCCACCTCATCTGTAACAGGTAGATATGTCCCACAACTGTAAAGCTTAATCTGTGTGCAGTTCTTCTTCCCTCTAAATTTAAAATTACATGAGTAATATTCCATTTTGGTAGAGCATTTGAGCTGTATAGATTATTTCCTGCAATCAGTCCTGTAATAACTAACTAACCACCCACTGCCAAGACCCTTTGGTTGCTTCATGGAACTATCATCACTTGATTATGAATACGCTTATGACCCGTGCGTTCACCACATGCAAGATGCAGGGTTGTGCTTTGCTTTGGATAAGAGCCAGGGTTGGTACAATCAAATGTGTGCATTGGCAACAGAGTTAACAAGCAGTCATCATGTCACTGGAACCCCCATCACATCCCAATTGTTTCATCTTCTTTCCTCTGTGTGTTGGTCTAGGCCCGGGGGGGTTGGGAGGGTCGGTTCACTATGCTACAATGGCTCGCTCAGCTGTTCGACCAGCCAGCCTCAACCTTAACCGCTCCCGTAGCCTTAGCAACAGTAACCCTGACATCTCTGGTACACCCACCTCTCCTGATGACGAGGTTCGCTCCATCATTGGCAGCAAGGTAAGGTCACCAAAAAAAATGTCTTTGGTTATGCAGACACATACGTTATGAATGTTTTGTTGGATCTCAATCCAATTGCAATATTTGGCTCGCCCACACTGCATGTGGGGATGTCAGATATTTGGGTTAAATAGTAAGTACCGTAGTCGGCAGCCCTCATTGATGTGTCATGTATTTTAGACACGCGCATGCTAAGTGATTGTACTGACCTCTACTCTGTAGTTCTTAGACCACATCAAGGCTGAGGCCTACCATGTGCACACACTGACTCAGGGGGTTATTGTATCACATGCAAACTGTATAACCAATGCGTAAACATAAGATTGGACATCTTATCTCTCTAACCGCTGTAACAGCCACCTGACACACACACACACACATCCACGTATGCACACACAGTGCTCTGTCTATGCAGGTTGTGAAAGTCATAAAAGACGTTTAGTTTACACAAAGCAGATGCTGTTAGGAAGATACAATATCACATTGTGTCAATTGTCATTAATGATTTCTTAGCGTTGTCACTCTTGAATGTTTTATTTTGTCTTGTTTTAATTTGTGACTGCCCTCGTTAAATGTGTTGTTGTTGTTCAACTCAAAACTACCAGAGCAGAGAGTGAATGCAGCCCCTCGTTTGATGAATGTTCCCTTTGCTGCTAATACTTAACTAAACCTTTCTTTTCTTGTCTCTGAGGGAGGGGAAGTTATTTCTTACACTGAGAAAGAAAGGGAGAGAGAGAATGTGCTGTGTTCATCTGTGGTGATGATTTGGATTTAAAATTTACTGACAGCTAACCGGTCTTGGGCCCATGGCATCTACCAGCAGTCCTGACTTCTGAACCTCTTTAACCTCTCGTTATTCCTTCCCTCCTCCTTCCCCCGTGCTGCTTGCTTATTCCCTTGCTTCCCGCCTGCCTTGTGTCCTTTGACCTTGGCACGCCTAGGGCTTAGACCGCTCCAACTCGTGGGTGCACACCATGGGCTGTAAGAGTGCCCCCTGGGGATCCAGCCCCGGGTCTGCTCCAGAAACCATGCAGGTGGTTTTATGAATGACCCGTCCTCCACTTTGCCTCACTACAAAAAACAACTCGCCTTATTCACCTTGAAGGAATACTGTGGTATTCAGAGTTTTGGTTTATTTTTGTACTTTGTCAGAGTTACTGAGGAGAGAGTTGTGCAATCTATATTTTTGGGTTGTCATGATCACATCTTTCATTTGTAGACTCAACCTATCGTGAAGCTACTTCCGTAGGTTTTAAGTCACGCAACTATGATTGCCAACTATGTTTTGCTAACTTTCTCCCAAAAATGTATTTCTAAACCATTAACAATGTGACTAGTGTACTACTAAGACATAAAAGACCAAAACTTCAGAGTATTGCAGTATTCTGGTAAACTTAAAATCACAACCCTCCCATGGTCCCAAACATGGGAGTCACAGCCGCCTCCATGACCCTCTATCTCTCATGCTAGAGTCTCCAATGTCATCCCTCTTCACTTATCATACCTAACACCTCCCTTTTTCTCAGTACTTGCATGAACGACAGATAGGTAAATTGGCACTGAATTATTTGGATTTAGATTTATTCACAGCAGTAGTTTCTTGGACATACAGTAGTAGTCCATTATTGCTAAACGATAAACCAAGATGCACTATGATCTTTTTATGTGTGTATATTTCTCAGAGGATTGTTAGAGAAAAAGAGTACTGTTAAAAATCATCTTCACCCTCAGAGTACTTTAAAACATTTGTTTTATTAATTATATTTCCTCTGTTATTTCCTCTTCTCCATTTTGCTTCTAACAGTCATTCACCCCTCTGCTTTAACCTCATAGCGTCCACTCTCACTGTCACTAGTAAATACCACTGCATGACCTTCTACTTGGCCCACAAAGCATTCATTTTGTCGCTGGAGCATGGTATATCTGTGAGTGTGTCTGTGTGGCCGTCTACATGAGTGAGGTTGTTTGTCAGCTTCACTTTCCATCGTCATGTAATGTTATGTTGTCATTTTAAGTTGTCATGACATAATCAATTGTTTGTCACTAATTTACACGTCCGATGTTATGACTATCAAGAAACCCAGATTGAATAACTCATATTAGTGATATAATAAAATCACAGCTAGATTGCAACATTAAATTAATTATGCCAACATTGACAGAGCACACACATGATCAGCATTTAACCTGTGATGGAGCATTGTGTTAGTCAACCTACTAAAGAAAATACCTTTCATACTGTAGGATTGTTAACCCCTAGGCCAAGTTCCTTCTTTGAAGTATTGTATTCACCTGGATGGATGCAGAATGGCACATCAGCCGTCTTCACTTGATCTTGCGGCTCTTTATGCAGCCATTTTGCATCCCTCCTTTCAGGCACTCAAACAACCAATGTATCTGACTGTTTTATATTACGGGTACAACTCTTTTAAGTGTTGTGACCCTGTCCTGTGTCTTATTGTTTTTGTCTTCATGTGTGACAAGAGTGTGCGAGAGATCACAAGAGTGTGTTGTGTGCGTGGATGCGTGTGACCCAGCAGACACATTTTCCCTGTGTGCTGAAAAGGTGCGACCCCTCGCTCCTGTTGCTCCTCCACTAATCTTGTTGTCACCGTTCCATTCATTCCACCCATAGGCCATGGAGCGCAGTGGCAATCGCATGTCTTCGCATACTGAGAGCGCCAGTTTCTTGCAAACTTTAACAGGACGGTTGCCCACAAAAAAGGTATAGCCACTTGCACTGGGGGAGGAGCCAACCCCGCCCACCTCTGTATTTGCCTCCTCACCCGTCTTGTCTGTGGATGTGTGCCTCTGGATTGGTCGATGTCGTATTTGGTGGTTGTGGAGTTGTGGAGTTTGTTGAATGCTGAATGTTGCTGATCTGCCTCTTGTTTTTTTTCATGTGACATGAATGTTGGTTGTGGTCTGGCTAACTTAGTCTGGGAAGTCTCCTTTCATTGTGCACACTTCACTGGGTCATTGGGTGCATATGGGTTCTGTTTTCATAGAAGAAAGAGCAACACAGTTTGCCTTCCAATCAGTTAACAATGACCCTACATAATGTGCCAGAAATACAAAACTGTGTTAGTTAGGAAGCTATCAAAGCAGATACAATCTGCTGCAAAGGTTTCTGATACTAAAGAAGTAGTATCACTGAAAAATTATTTCAGGTTATTTATGCTGAGCAATACTTTAAAGACACATAGATAATGTTTCTAGTAAAATACACACAAAGTCTAGAGGATAGTAAGGATACGGATACAAATAAAGATTATGTTAATAAGATTAAAAATGTGGAAATGAATCAGCACCCGTTCCTTCCTAATCTTATGCTATGTCAACATGGTTAAGGAAGACTTGCCAGACTGCACAAGACTTGGTGTGTTAGCCAGACTGTGTTGGATGTCGGTTTTGCATAAAAATCACACACCTAAATAAAAGCAAGTTACTCATGCATATTTTGTAAAAGAAATGAAGAAGAATTAATTCTTCTCCCATGCAAAAAACCTCTTTCTCAAGGATCGCTCATACAAACAACTTCACACGCAACACTCGGCCCTCAGTAATTCACCTGCCAGACATTCAGTAGTTGCGTCACACACCCAAGTCGTGGATACTCACGGTCCGAAACTGGTAAAATACACTCTGGTTCACCAGAAATAATACCAGCAACCAGGGGGCCAGCTACATTGTATTATGTTAGATATGAAACGTATTGAGATATGTTACTATTCCAACTCATTATAACCTAAAATAACTTACAAAAGGCCCCCAAAGCACTTGATACTATCACTATATACTAGTTACTATGTTCTTCTACTTTAGAGAAAAACATTGTACATATATATTTACCTTCCAGAGAAATGCTAATGGTTACTTTGCAGATTTAACCCAAAATTGACCCAGAAAATATGATGTAAACAAATGTTATGTATTAACTCCCCAGCATCATATTTGAATGGAAAGCTCCACCTTGAACAGAGTTAAGGTCATTTAAGTACATTGTGCTGATAATGCCACTCTTTCCTCTTCACTTGAAGCAATAATTTGAAGGCAGGACTTCCTGTGTGTTATTAATTAATAGTTCATTGTTTTACATGTAAATTGAACCAAATTGTGACAAAAGCACTCCCTTGAGACACCTGTCAAGTGTGAAATAAATCAGAGGAGCAGTACAAAGAACATACCGGCAGACAGAGATTCCTTATTTTATAGTTAGATTATCCTTAAATTACATAATGAAATACTTCAACTTGCATGGTGAAAAGAGTGCATCTTACATCATTTCACAAAAATGAAAGTTGTTGCACACGCCTGTATGATTTTTATTTTTACTTGTAATGAATTTCTATGTTTTGAGTTGGTAACCCTTACTGTAATATATATTAAGTTTTGTGTTCCTTTACATTACATTTCATTTAGCTGACGCTTTTATCCAAAGCGACTTACATGATATACAGTAGACCGTAGACACAGCAACGGTGAGCAATGAGGGTTAAGTGTCTTGCTCAAGGACACAACGACGCAGACTGCCGGAGCCGGGGATCGAACCACCGACCTTCTGATTGAAAGACCGACTTGCTAACCACTGAGCCACAGCCACAATTTTCAGTGTTGGGTTTGCAGGAGCTTTACTGGACTGTGTTATTCTTTCATAAAGACAAAGTTAGAATTGTTAATCATTTTAAACTAGACATGCTTAACTTTCTTTTCGTATCATATTTCCCATTAAGTAAATGCACATTGGAATTCATTCAACAGAATAGTCTGTTCACAACATGTAGGTTTAGGTATATTTCAATTCAAGATGGACGGGGATACTTCTAGTGTCTCACGATCTCTCTGCCTGGCTTTGTTGCCTCTCCCTCTCTTTCTCTCCATCTCCACTTCTTTGTCTCTGTTTTCTACTTTCCTGTTCAGCTCTTCCATGAAGAACTGGCCCTCCAGTGGGTGGTGAGCAGTGGGAGCGTCAGGGATGGAGCGCTACAGCAGGCCTGGTTTTTCTTTGAACTCATGGTAGGAAACCACAACTTTACACCAAAAGCAGCTTGGACTTGGATGGATGGATGTAGTGCTTAGTGCAGTACTTTTCACATGATGATTGACCCTTACCACAGGTTAAAAGCATCATCCACCACCTGTACTTCACCGACCGCTTAGAGTCCCCCAGGAAGAACCGCTTCCCAGAACGCTTCATGGATGACATTACCGCCCTGGTCAGCACCATCGCTGGTGACATTGTGTCTCGCTTCCAGAAGGTGAGTAACCGCCAGCTGAACTGTTCCCAATCAGCTCGCAGTTGGAATATCATGGGGGTTTAGATACATTTTACAAATGAATACCGTAAAAAAAAACAAGACGGATTCTACTGTATTTGACAACTTTGTTTACACGCTATGTATGCTTCTGGCTTTTATAATGTGTTATAATAACTTTGCCGCCACGAGGGATGTCCCATATAATCTTTTTTGTCTGTTTGTTTCGATGACTTTAAAACGGTAGCAAAGCATGAATCATGTTCAAACCGCCAACTGTGGAAACCTATTGAGACGTGTATCTCATCCAATCAGGACCTGGAGCTGGTGGAGAGACTAAACACTAGTCTGGCCTTCTTTCTCAACGACTTGCTGTCAGTCATGGACCGAGGCTTTGTCTTCACCCTAATCCGGGCATACTGGAAACAGGTAAATGCCTTATTTATATTTACAATCATCACTTAATGTTCTTGTATTACTGGGATTTTTTTAATAAACAAGAATAATTAATAATACAGATTATTAAAAGTAAAGGGAAAAGCACACCTGGATGGCTAAATAACAATCTTTTTTTGGTGCCAGATTTTGTCCTGTTTATTTATATTCTGGTGCTGTGAAGCATACCTTTTGTGTTATTCAGTTTCAGATGTATATATTGAGCATTTCAGGTTTCCTCACAGCACTAGGAATATGTGATGATATTTCAAGATTTCAGTTCTTTTGACACACCTCACTTATTTATTTAAAGTATGTGCATGTATGTACGTAATATGAAGGATTCTGTAAAAACAATATTAATGAATTTGTATTGTTTCCTCTCTCCAGGTGTCCACAAAGATTTACGCTCTGCAGAACCCAACCCTGGAGTCGTTGAGGCTTGATTTCTTGAGAATTGTTTGCAGCCACGAACACTACGTCACCCTCAACCTGCCCTGCAGTCTGCTGACCCCGCCTGCCTCGCCTTCCCCCTCTGTGTCTTCAGCAACTTCACAGGTCAGACACTAAGTGCTGTAGATAAATTATAATATCTGCATGCCAATAGACATGGTCCCAGTGATACAGTCCTACTCTTACAAAGTGTAGAGATATTTCCTGTGAGTGCCACAACTTAACCATCCCTTCCTCCCCAAGATGGCGCAAGCTACAGTGGTGTGGGGGGCGAGGCTAGATCCAGGATTTCTCAGTATGGAAGAAATAGTAGATGTGGTTCTAGCACAGAAGAGCTTTTCAATACTTGTTATGGGGGGAAACAATTTTAAACAAAAATAGGAATCGTAGCAGTGTTTTACATAGTGCAAAGTTGGAACTTTAACAATTCTAAGCAGGTCGATAACCATTTGATTGTCTAGTCAGATCCTACGTTTTCACCACTCCTTAACACAAAGATACTCCTAACAGTCACAGAAGAAGTTTCCTTCATTTAAAAAGTAATCGGGTCAAATATTAATGGTCCAGTTTGGATGTTCTGTGTTCTCTCACAGAGCTCTGGGTTCTCCACACATGTCCAGGACCAAAAGATAGCCAACATGTTTGAGCTGTCGGTCCCCTTCAGAGAGCAACATTATCTGGCCGGCCTGGTTCTGTCTGAACTGTCTGTGATACTGGACCCAGACAATGAAGGGTTGGTTTGCTTTGGATGCACACTTTCTACACTTCTGCACATCGTTCATCAAGAAAGAGTTAATGTCTGAGCGAGTTGAAGGCTCATCACATGTCAGATTTATTAATGGGTGATATTGAGTGTGTGTGTATGTATCTTCCCATTTAACCGTCAAATATTGAAGAGAAAGGAAAGTGATATTTTCAGGTTATAGCCTCTGTTTCTGTTGGTGAGAGATAAGCCTGTTTGCACGCTGACATGCATTCAAGTGAGTGAGTTAAGGTTAAGTGTAATGTGGCTATGTTCTCTTGTTCTCTCACCCATTGTGCTTTTCACATTTTGTTCTTTTGTCCTTCTTTAAAATAAAATAAAAAGTATTTCTTCTGTTTCACTGTAGAATGTTTAGCCTCCATAAGAAAGTGGTGAGTGTCGTTCATAACCTGCTGTCCAGCCATGACTCTGACCCCCGCTACGCCGATCCTGAGGTCAAGGCCCGAGTCGCCATGCTGTACCTGCCTCTCATTGGCATTGTCATGGAAACACTAACCCAGCTCCATGACTTTACAGGTAAATATTAGGAGCTACTTTGATGTACAGTAAATGTTGGTTGTTCAGTATTTTGTTTGAAATCTTTTTGTTGTTTGTCACAAATGCCAAATGTCTGACGTTATATCCAACTGTGCTTCCTACCGGCCTGGGAGCAGCACTTCTGTCAGATCCCAGAACAGCTGTGAATGAGGCATTGGGACCCGAGGTTGCCTCTTGAGACATAATGTGACGAAATGCCAAATAACCTTAGCTATTCAAACAAAGGTGATGGCAGAGTTGCATTGTGACCTGTAATAGCACATCCTTTGGAACTCAAAAGGTTATCACTTGACCTGCAAAGGATGTTGCACAATAATGTGCCTGATCTCCAACCTTAGTTCATATCTACTGCATTTATTTTGCTCTCCTTTAACCCAGCCTGGTGAACTTTCCGACTCTAGACCTGGAGGTTGTAAATTATCCATTCATAAATTATTGAATATTAGCAGTAGATCCAGAGTCAGTTACGCTCATGTTATAAAGCTTTGTCTGAATAAAGTTTTGTGAGTTATTTATTTATTTAATTGAATAGGATCCCATTCAAAACATCCCAATTAGTTTAACGCCTACATTTAGTATATATATTTCCTTGCTCTCCACTTGTAGTGCTCAGAGTACAGATAATGTACATAAACAGCAGTTACTGCCATGTTTCTATGTGTATATCAGTCTATGGAGGTTTCCCCCCATCAATAATTATAAATCCCACACTTTTTGTCTTCATTATATCCACATAATCCTCACTTTTTTGTGTCACTACATCACACACAGAACTTCAGTCCAAATTGTAATGCGCTAGTTAATTTGTAAACTTTCTTATCTCTCGTTTTCATGTCACTAGAGTCCCATAACCAGTGGGGTCGGCCAGGTCCTCAGGGAGCAGCGATGGGCGCCAGTGGAGAGGAGGCAGAAGGAGAGGGTAACAGCCTGATCAGCCAGACGGTCGCCATGGCTATAGCAGGCACCTCCACCCCCACTCCAATGTCCCGACCAAGCAGCTTCTTGCTGAACTCGCAGGTTTGCCACAATAATCTGCAATTAATTACTGAAACGGTCCTCCTACTTGGTCATTGTAACAAAATCTTAAACAAACTCGAGGCCGTCATTTCTCACCATCTTTTTAAGCTTTGTTCCTCTGTGTTCTTTCCTCCAGGCGAGTCGTCAGCACGGGAGCTTCTCGGCCGAGTCGAGTCGTAGTCTGCTCATCTGTCTGCTGTGGGTGCTGAAGAACGCTGACGAGCTGGTGTTACAGAAGTGGTTCACAGACCTGTCGGTGTCCCAGCTCAACCGCCTGCTGGATCTCCTCTACCTCTGCGTCTCCTGCTTTGAGTACAAGGTAACGCCAGTGAATACACCGACTAAGCGTGACAAGACAGACTGATAAACCACTATGTGGGTGTCGCACAGAGGGCTGTTAGGTATGTTGAGTATGCTCGTAAGTCATACTTTGACTTTGACTTTATTTATTTGATATGGACATCACAGTGGCATTAGAATTTATAACATACATCTATGCACAAAAACCAGATGCACTGCGTTGAGGATTGTATCAAAACGCTAATTTACAACACCTGTCCACAGGAGGCTTTTTTTTCCCTTCTTTGTAATAAAATATAATAAAAAAGAGAATACATACACAAAGTAAAAGTGTGTTCTATGTTCTTTTACATTCACATCCCACATATAGGATGTAGTTTAGGCTGATTTCAGCTATGTTCACTTTAAAAAGGACTTAAAGCTTCTATGTGTGATTAGTCAGCACTATCCTCTTGCATTCAGAACAAGCTTCTCTGCCGTTACTATGCTTTGCTGACTAAAGGTGGTGATTAAATAGTAAAAGCAGACAACTTGCTGTTCTCTAAGCTTTAATCATTTTTATTTCTGTGTGCTTCCCCTTCTGCTGTGCTATCTGCGTGCTGTTTGCTTTTCTGTGCTCGCACATTTGCTTTTATGCTTTAAACATGCTTTGCCTGCTGAGTGCTGTGGTGCAAATAACTTCCTCGCTGTGTTCTCTGTCCGTCCACTCATCCTCTGCCTCATGGATACAAGGCCCATGTTGTGTTCACCATGCAGGGGAAGAAGGCATTCGAACGGATGAACAGCCTGACCTTTAAGAAGTCCAAAGACATGAAGGCCAAGCTGGAGGAGGCCATACTGGGCAGCATCGGGGCCAGGCAGGAGATGGTGCGACGCAGCCGTGGACAGCTAGGTAGGGTGACACACTTCAGCACTTCACTCACAAATCACCATGTTTTGGAAGCACACACAGATGCATACACACTCACAACGTAAGGCTAAAACACGCACAATGTATCCTGCTCTCCACCCTCCACTTTATTCGTATTGTAGATCTAACTACAGACCTTCAGCCAACGTCAGTCACGTTTCTCTGTGCACACATACCTTCTTTCACCACCAATAAAAAAGTAAACAATCCTTTCCCCACCATTTAGAGCGGAGTCCATCTGGCAGTGCTTTTGGCAGTCAGGAGAACCTTCGATGGAGGAAGGACATGACCCACTGGAGACAAAACAGTGAAAAAATGGACAAGTACGCGCTTTCTGATATTTAACCCACTTCCTGAATTCTTACTTTTTCACAGAAACACTTCAAAGATACTCCCATGACACCAACATTGATTATTAACTGAGTGGGTTCTATAGTTTTGGTTTTCTGAAGGAACCACACAAGCACAAACAAATAAAATACAACAGGACCTATACAACATAATCCATAAATGTTATGAAAATGCCCATCCCTACTTTACCGCTTATAATCAGTAATTTAGAATCGTAAACTGAAATAAAAGATTGGAAATTGTCATCCTTTTATCCTCTTCATCAGGATATTACTGCTAGAGTCCATCCAGTAATAGATACAAACCATCAACAAGCCAAATCTCTCTATCATGAGATTTAAGATCACTATTTGTAACGAGTTAAGATATGTTTTTTTTTCAATTTTCCGTACAGATTTACATGGGAACAGAATCAGACTTCTTTAAATTATGATTACCAAAATTACCAAATACAGTTTTGTATCTTATGTCACTTACTTTGTCGAATGGTGATACAAGATACAATGATATGCTTTTTTGTTTGTTTAAAATTAGATTTTTCTCTCTGTTATTGTTTTAAATTCAGCTCCAGCCTTTTGTTTTTTCTTAATTTCCATTTGTTCTCTCACATTGCTGTGTGTTTATGTAGGAGTCACAGATCAATCAGGTATTGTATGGTCCACCTTTGCCGTGTGCTCCTTTGAATCCCCTGCTGCTTTTGTTCCTTGTTTATGGTGTATTCACATGCTTGTGGGCAGCTGGTTGCCGTGGACACAGGATTCATTTTAATAATATTTCCTCCTGATTAACTTGGCTTTGGACAAGTATTGATTTCCTAATGGATTTTGTTTTGGGTGAGCCACAGTAATTATTCTAATCACTAATGCACCCATGTTGTGATTCATTTCCTAAGTTCACACATGCACATGAATGCACCACCAGAGACCCCTGATCCTGGTTCTGACCCTTGAACCCCCCCTCCCATCCCATCATTCCCTCTGTCCTGGTAACAGTTTCTGTCTCAGGGTTGGTATTGGTTGCAGTGGGTCTTTTTTGCTTCTTAACCAGTTTGCTTCTTGTTTTGGGGTTCTGACTCGTGTGTCTTCCTGGTTGTTGCTGCAGCAAAAAGCAAGAAACATATAGCAACAGTTCTTGTTTGTCATAGATTATTTGTTTATTCTTTGGAAAATGGGAAAGTCAGATTCATATCTACTAAAAGCCAGTCGTGATATAGTTTTTTATACTCAAACACAGTACATGCAGATATACAACATTTGGCCCTAGTGTTCTACCTGTAGACCAGGAATGGATTACTTGGTTGTTCTTACTTAATGTTGAAGAACATGTTGAAGAACATGTTGAAGAACAGCCTCCTTAAGGCCTTCAGACGTCTTAACCCTCTGGGCAGGGAAGTTGTAGGTTTGAACTGTCTACATGTGTCAGCATGCACGGTTTCTGGAAATCATTGGAATAGTTTGAGGTCTGTGTTTGAGGTTAAAAGACATCTTGCAGTGTAACATTATTCAATTACAGATAGACACACTTATTATTTGTATCAACTTTGCTGTTGTTGTACAAAGATATCATGTATCATCAAAGTTTATGAAAACAAGATCAATGGCTGAGGTTCTACTCCGCACATACCTTTTTCTCCCACTCTGAGATTCCTACATTGTTCATAACTAATGTGGTGATTGGAAGCTTCTGCCACTTTCTAGGTTGAACATCATCAGCATCGCAATGCTGGCGTTGGTAATGGGTTTGACTTTCTGGCTTCTTGATTGCAGGACCAGAGCCGAGCTGGAACATGAAGCACTTATTGATGGTAACCTTGCGACGGAGGCCAACGTAATTATTCTTGATACCTTGGAGATCATTGTACAGGTATGCAAGGCACCAGGACTTTCTTCATTCGGCCGTGCAGAACACTTAAGCAAACATAAAGCCACACATGCTCCTGTTACAACTGCATATGTTTCCCTCTCCCTCCAGACGGTCTCCGTGACCGAGTCCAAGGAGAGTATCCTGGGTGGGGTGCTGAAGGTGTTGCTCCACAGCATGGCCTGCAACCAGAGCGCCCTCTACCTCCAGCATTGCTTTGCCACACAGAGGGCGCTGGTGTCGAAGGTTAGTCTCCTGGACTTGTTATTCTAATGCAATGTCTTCCAGGACTTAATACTTGTATTGTGTCAATTTGGGTATATTTCTCTCTGCTTGTGTAGTTTCCTGAACTGCTGTTCGAGGAGGAAACGGAGCAGTGTGCGGACCTGTGTTTGCGGTTGTTAAGGAGCTGCAGCAGCAGCATAAGTACCATCAGGGCCCACGCCAGCGCCTCCCTCTACCTCCTCATGAGGCAAAACTTTGAGATCGGCAACGTAAGTACAACGAAAGAATGAAGGGTTGCAACTTAAAATGTTGTGTTGTCAGCCACATTTGTTCATGAACCTGGGATGACGAGGTCAAAGACCTTTTGGAGTGTCTCTTTCAAAGAACTTCTACAATGTGTCACTAGTAAAGGTTAAAAATACCATTGCCTGTACCACATATGCCTCAATAAATTACCTCTAATTAAATGTCACATTTTAAGTCTCATGAAGTCATGTGCTTCTTATTCAGAGAACAGGTTGTTCATAATTATCTGATTACTTAAGTGACAGCAGTTATTATTACCTCCGCCAAGAAGGCTATGTTTACGGTTCAGTTTGTTTGTCTGTTTTGGCAAAAGAAGAATCCATAAAAAGTAAGATCGGGTCAGAATAATCACTGTTTTTGACATTCTGAGACGGGACATGGCCTTCTAATGATTCAATCCGTTATTACGAGGAGTTATTTTTACTTCTAGTTCACCATTTCTCAGCTATGTTTTCTTATTGGTTTATATCTTTATTTTTATTCCCTTTTTTTCACTTTACGTCCCTCATTTTAGTACAAAACCAAACATTGCAATCGGCCATCTATTAAAGGCCCATTACATTACATTTAGCTGAGGCTTCTATCCAAAGCGACTTACATGATATACAGTAGACCGTAGACGCAGCAACGGTGAGCGATTAGGGTTAAGTGTCTTGCTCAAGGACACAACGACATGGACTAGCGGTGCTGGGGATCAAACCACCGACCTTCTGATTGAAAGACAGTTTTGCTAACCACTGAGCCACAGTCGCCCATTACACGTGAACGCATCATTTCCTTTCGTTATAGCACAGGCAGACTTTCACACCTTTCAAAATGACCTTTCGCAGTCCTAATCTGTCACAATAGTGCGTAGCCTTGACAAAATGTTGATGTTTGAACCTTTCTTTTCTTTGTGGTTGCGCTTTCAGAACTTTGCAAGAGTGAAGATGCAGGTGACCATGTCTCTTTCTTCGCTGGTGGGAACGTCTCAGAATTTTAACGAGGAGTTTTTGCGTCGCTCTCTAAAGACCATCCTTACCTATGGAGAGGAGGATCTGGAGCTGAGGGAGACCACGTTCCCAGACCAGGTAAAGATTTATCCTTCAAATTCTTTAGTGGTCTTCCATCTCAGGGTTCGAGGACTGTTGACTGACTGACAACTTGATGATTGAGTTTATTTCCTGAATTGACTGATTTTTACTTGTGTTCTCCACTACACGAGCTAGCAGTAACTCAAAGTCTGCATTCTTTTTCTTCAGGTCCAGGACCTTGTGTTTAACCTGCACATGATCCTGTCTGACACAGTCAAGATGAAGGAGCACCAGGAAGATCCAGAGATGCTGATAGATCTCATGTACAGGTACAGAATACAGACACCTTTCGATCATCTACGAATGTATTTCTGCGCTGTGATCCTGGTCACCTAGTTGCTTGTATGCATTCATGGGTGTCTTTGATTTCACGTCTCCAGGATTGCAAAGGGTTACCAGACGTCACCAGACCTGCGGCTGACGTGGCTTCAGAACATGGCTGGAAAACACACCGAGAGGAACAACCACGCCGAGGCCGCTCAGTGTCTGGTGCACAGTGCTGCTCTGGTCGCAGAATACCTGAGCATGCTGGAGGACCGCAAGTATCTGCCTGTGGGCTGCGTTACCTTCCAGGTAAGGAGAGCACTGGATACGTGTAATGTGTGTTCACATGCCTGGCAATAGAAATGTCTGCTGATGTGTGTGTGCTCGTATTGTTCTTCTTGTATTTCTTCATGTGTGCTCCAGAATATTTCCTCCAACGTGCTGGAGGAATCTGCAGTCTCTGATGATGTGGTGTCACCGGATGAGGAGGGCATTTGCTCCGGGAAATACTTCACTGAGATCGGCCTCGTGGGACTCCTGGAGCAGGCTGCTGCCTCTTTCTCCATGGTGAGAAGTGGAGAAGGATGGATGAGGGATTAGACGAATGGGTGTTGACGTTGAGGATGTAGTCAGGCATTTTGAAGCAGCTGGCTTTCTTTTTCTCTCACCAAACAAATTAACTAATTTCACTATGAGTCATAGCATTTATTTATTCTAGCTCTTCTTATCAGTAGAGATGTAAACAAAAAGTAATTTAAGGCCGTAGTCAGACGTGCGTTTAACCTTTCCAGTGATCCTAATTCTGGCCTTTTTAAGGCAAATTAACTTTAAGATGAGGTGTTTTTTTGAATGACTGTACCATACTAACATTTGTCTCGGCCTCCCTTCCAGGCGGGCATGTATGAGGCGGTAAACGAAGTGTACAAGGTACTGATTCCTGTCCATGAAGCCAACCGAGATGCAAAGAAGCTAGCCACCATTCATGGTAAACTACAGGAAGCCTTTGGCAAAATTGTGCATCAGGTAAACCCACATGCATACGTATAGATATTGTATACACACGTACACAAAGTAGATCTCCTCTGCTACACCAGGCTCCAGCAGCTTAAAGTGTGAAGCTGACACGGAATAAGAACCAAAATAATATAATTTTTTTTATCTCTCTGTGATGCAGATTATATATTTATTGTGTTTGTTAGTCTCTTGCTAAGAAAAGATCACATCTGGGTTACATAAGGTTGATTGATTTGTCCCCTCTTTGTTCTTTTGTAAATTCAGTAATATGGATCAAGTGTTAAAACAGAATAGCTTGTATCAGGATCATAACTCAATAGGAGCGCCCCAAAACCTTACCGACACAGTCACATGAATGTTTTGCACAGGTGCACTTCGTCACCCTTTTGGTGCGTATAGAGGGCTTAGGTTTCTTCCAGCAGGATTCTATGACAGAGAAATGGGACAAAACCGAGGTCGGCCCCCATGAAGCAATGTTTTTATCTTCATTGCCTCAGAATACGCCACGATCTTCAAACAAATGAGGCGATAGCACCACCAAACTACTGGAAACATCGAGGAAATATAGTCATGTTGCCTAGCCTTCACACAAACACAGTTTTGCATGGATTTATTATTTTGGCATTTTATTTCCAGTTTGTGTGTTTATTTATAAATATACTCTGTCGGAGATTTTGCATGCTCGTAAAGTAGGAAACATGACGTGTGGGAGGAGACTCCTGTTGTACTTTCTCCTAAAGGCCAGTTGTGTGACTTATAATTACGATGTCAAGTTACAGACACAACAAAACATCCTTATAGAATGAATCAAGGATAATTTTCTGTCTGTCAGGTCAGCTGTTCTCCACTCCAGCTGGTGACCTGGATTAGTTTCAAAGAGTCCATTCTCCTGCTGTAACATCAACTGTGTGTGCGAATGCCACACTGCTCTGTGGGGGTGTTTGTGTGTGGTCGTTTACGTGTCCTGTATTCTCTTTGTCACACAGAGTACTGGCTGGGAGGTAGGTGGCTAAACAGTTCCTGCTTGGCCCTGCTCGTGTTGTTTATCTTTTCGTATCGTTGTTTTTGTTCACTCATCTTTTTTATTTGCCAGCCGTGGGCGTTCTGTTGCTCTCTTTGCTTTGTTACACGCAGCCAAAATCCATTAACATCTGCAGACAATGTCAGCTGTCTGCCCCCTGCTGGGGACACCTGCTGCACAAGCAGCGACACCCTCGTTTCCCTCTCTCCTCCCTCCTCTTCGTGTGCCAGAGGGGCGTGTTCTTCTAACGTGGCCGCGTCGGCCGGCTGTGCATGGGAGCCGCACCGCGTGACTCGGCCTCAGTGAATGCATCACCCGCACAATCCGCCCTCTTCCTGTCTTCATCTTCTGTCTGTCTGCCGGTGCGTCAGTCAGGACGCGCTCATCGGCCGACGACGACTGCTGTCGCACTTTCATCTCATCTCATCTTCAACCACAGGGCTCGATTTCAGTGCACTGTTTTCACGCGGAGGGTATCTGTCGGCTCCCCTGCTCTAGCCATTGGGCATTCTGACCACACGCCATTAAATGAGCCTTTTCAAACGCAAGGTGTTGCAGACTTGCATTGGGTCGAAGCTGGAACCAAATTCCTGAGGCAGTCAAGAGGGTTCAACTCACAGTAATCTCAGGATTACTTGATGTATCCCTTTTTATTTTGATCAGTTCTTATTCTTGCCCTTTCTTTTAATAGTTCAAACTAAATCGACCCCTGCTATTGTTTCATCCATTCAGTTGTTTTCTTAACGGTATTAACCTCTGAGTTCTCATGATTTGTTGCATGATTTGGACGGAGCACTTTTGGAGATGCACTGAGAGTGCATGTCGTGTTTGTGACAGTTGTGAATCTGCTTTCTCACTTTGTTTTTCTACTTTTTGTCACAACTGTCTGCATGTTCTGGATCCCCCACAATGACTTTATGTTCTTTCTTTTTTTTTTTAAATCAATGGAGATATTTATCTATTGTGTGTGTTCTCTGGAGGAACCCAATCCTCATTAAAATTTGTTCTGTTTTCTCCTTTTTGATTTCCCTGGTTGCCGACCCTTCCTTCCCACTTTACTTAATTGTGTCTTGTGGTAAGTTCCTTAGTTTACAGGGCCTTGAATGTTTGATTAAATTTATTTTTGAATGAGCAGTTGTAGTAAAAATACATGCCTCAGGTTTGCAGCTACCACAAGGGTTTATGAAATTATCTTTTACTAGTAACATGCCAACCTGTCTTCTCCCTTTCTTATGTATCCACACACGTACACACACGTATCAGTCCTGCTGTGTTTTCTGACTTTAATGAACTTTAATCTGAAATTCCTCTTCGAATGTCTGATGGGAACAAAATCTGATGGCCTTTTTTTTTTCGTCACATCTGTTCTTCCTAAAATATCACGGAGTGGTTGAGTTTAGGCATCCGTTTGAAGTAGTGGTGGGCATTTTTGTTCTTGTGTTTCCTGTCATGACTCCTGTGGCTGATTAATGGAATCTAGGGCTCCTTTTGTAAAGCTTTTAGCTTTAATGATATTCCTATTTAGTAGCACTTGTTCGTGACCTGAGTATTCTGCTGGCTGGTAAATGCTTATTTTATTTTTATTAATTTTTTTATTTTAGAATATGTTTTTCCTGTTTATGTTTTGCTCTGCCTGACGTGAAACAAGGGGCCTGTCCGTCCTCTGTGTACTTTACGGTCAATTTCTTCAGCGGATGCTAATATGTCATACCTGCTTATTACTGTGTGACTGGTTACTATTGACTAAATGTGCGGATGATGATCTTGAGGTTGCTGACCTCTCTTCACTGCTTTCTATCTGACACTATCCAAATCTTCACATCCTTAGAGAACCATTCAAACACACATGTATGAGCTACAGCAATGTGTTGTACTCTGTAAACTGTATCTCAGTCTAACTGATTTGGACAATGGCTTTATAAAAGTTTTATTTTGACAATCTGGAGTGTAATGAACACGTTGTTATGTGAATTTAATTTCTATTCCTGCTCAGCACTAACATGTATCTCCCTCTGCTCGCAGGATGGAAAGAGGATGTTTGGCACGTACTTCAGAGTTGGAATCTACGGTTCAAAGTTTGGCGACTTGGACGAGCAGGAGTTTGTGTACAAAGAGCCTGCCATCACGAAGCTGGCGGAGATCTCTCACAGGCTCGAGGTAAATTCCCCTATGAAGCCTCTGGGTTCTCCTGTAATACCACGACTCTTACATTTCTTCCTGGCCATGTGTTTAGTACTTGTGCTCATAACTAATGAGGTTTCTTCTCAGGGTTTCTATGGAGAGCGATTTGGAGAGGAACAGGTTGAAGTCATTAAGGACTCCAACCCAGTGGACAAGTGCAAGTTGGACCCAAATAAGGTTGGTGTGGGCCGGATGAACATTGATTTTATTCATTCCTTTAGTCTGAGAATCCATCTTCAACAGAGGAAACACAACCTGAAACCGTAACCAACCAGAAATCTGTGAATTGTTATTTCTGCAGGCGTTCATCCAGATCACGTACGTGGAGCCGTACTTCGACACGTACGAGATGAAGGACCGCATCACTTACTTTGACAAGAACTACAATCTGCGACGGTTCGTCTACTGCACCCCGTTCACCCTGGATGGGCGTGCCCACGGCGACCTGCACGAACAGTTCAAACGCAAGACCATCCTCACCACCTCCCACGCGTTCCCTTACATCAAGACACGCATCAACATCATCCACAAAGAGGAGGTGGTGTTTTAGTTTGTCTTGATTAACAACAGAGAGTATCTTATCTCCAGCTGTGGAAGGATGATATTCTGAAAATGAAGTGATGGCAAAAGGAACAGCTTTATCCTCTCTTGAAACCGCTTGTATCTGTCACTTTCCAGATCATATCCACGCCCATCGAGGTGGCAATAGAAGACATGCAGAAGAAGACTCAGGAGCTGGCCTTTGCCACCCACCAGGACCCTGCCGATGCAAAGATGCTGCAGATGGTCCTCCAGGGATCAGTGGGCACAACTGTCAACCAGGTAATGTTCTAAGATGTCAGATATATAAGCGATAACACATTTGTTTGCATTGGTGAGCAAAAGTATTATTCAAAGAATGTATTAGCATAAGTAGAGTTGTAGAGGAAGAGTCACATCTGTTTTCCTCAGGGTCCTTTGGAGGTGGCTCAGGTGTTCCTGTCCGAGATTCCCAGTGACCCAAAGCTGTACAGACACCACAACAAGCTCCGGCTCTGCTTCAAGGACTTCACAAAGAGGTATGGGCTGTTAAATGAGGAATCCAAAGATGCAACATGACAGAATTTAACACAGAATTATAAGAAAGAAATCTCAAAATTGTGTGACGTGTATGTCAAAATAATGAGAAAACTATCTGATCTAATTTAAGAAAAAATAAATAATGTTTTGATTGGTCAAAAAGCAGCTGTTGATATTGGAATGTTTTGTGGGTTCATGTTCATTTCTGTGCAAAACAGAGCACTTGTCATTCTTAATGGCTAATTTGAGAACTGTTTTTTCCAGTTTGCTGAAAAGTGAACGTTTAAATAAAATGATAGTTCAACCTTAACATGGCCAGATGTCGTAATAAGCATTGCTACAAAAAAAGGAGCAAATTAAAGATTCTCCATCTACAGTAGCGAGACAAAGCCTTGTACAGAATCTAATTGCCAGTACTGTTTGTCAAGGTGTGAAGACGCCCTGCGTAAGAACAAGAGCCTGATTGGTCCAGACCAGAAGGAGTACCAGCGGGAGCTGGAGAGGAACTATCACCGGCTGAAGGAGGCGCTTCAGCCCCTCATCAACAGAAAGATCCCACAGCTTTATAAACCGGTGCTTCAGGTCAACGCACACAGGTGGGCTGTTAGTGAGTGACTGTAGAAGACCCCGGGTCCTAAAACGTTTGAAAAGTTGATGAATCCATTTAGCTACGGTAGCACTCTTAAGGGTACAATATGCAATATTATTGGACGACTGTGACTCAGTGGTTAGCAAGTCCGTCCTTCATTCAGAGGATCGGTGGTTTGATCCCCGGCTCAGCTAGTCCATGTCCATGTGTCCTTGAGCGGGACACTTAAATGCTCCCCGTAAATGTAAGTCGCTTTGTATAAAAGCGTCAGCCAAGTGTAATGTGTTCTGACACGCTGCCTGACAATGTTCTGTGAAGGTCTTTTTTAATAATGTTGTCACAAAAAAAAGATTTATTTGATATGTTATGACTTCCTTTATGACATAGTATTGTACGACTTATATTAGTTAGTTACCACAGACATATTTCGCTGATGTAACTGATTAGATCTCAAAGCTGCGATGACTTCCTTAAATGTGTGAAAAAGGTTCTTAAAAGGTATTAATTTCAACTTTAGGATTCCTGCATAAGCCCTGCAATGCGTTTTGGATGTGAATTTAAGAGTTTGTTTTTGCTTCTTCAATAATCATGCAGCAAACGGACAGCTTGACAAGGTAGCTTGAGACTTTCAGACAACGTTTTGTGATCCTTTTGTTTCCGTGTATATGTCTGTTTGTGTTATTCTGTAAGGACATTGTACTACTCCTATCTTTAGTTATTCTGTAAGGACATTTTACTATTCCCATCTTTAGTTATTCTGTAAGGACATTTTACTATTCCCATCTTTAGTCTTGCTATTCTCACAAGCCAGATTTCTGTTTTTAAAAATGTGAATGGAAACATCTTTTTTTTTCTTCCCGTTTCCAGAGATTCCTTCAGCCGAATGAGTCTTCGCAAGCTTGACATTTGAAGATAAAGAAGAATACAGGCACGCACACACACACAAGCACCACAAATTGCAATATTAATTTATTCTCGATTGTAAATAGCAGTCTCTTGAAGGTCGGTCAGTTTTTCGGATAGTGTGTCAAAAGAAAGGCTTAAAGTATTGCGGCTCGGTACGTCATTCCAGTGTCTTAATTTGTTTACATACAAACTGTTACACAATCAGAAGGACATTCAAGTGGATCTTAAAGATGAAAGCCGTGTCATGTAGAAGCTTTCTTTGCTGGCCATTTGTCACGTAAGGGAACAAGTCTTTGTGTCCTTATGCTACTACACATGTACTAATGTTAGCCTCCACTTTTAAAACCAACAGAATGGACTGGATGCAAACTAATAGCCACTGAATACAAAGAACGCTTTGAGATCCCTTTATTGGTTAATTGAAGTGCCAAAAAAAAAACACTTTTCTGCAGATTGTTGACAAGTGTCTGCAGAGAAGGTGTAATTTTAAAAGTCAAGGTGTCTAACGATGTACTGTCAGAAATCTATTCAATTTCATGTGTGCACTTTTTTTATTATGGTGTAGCGATGCATTTTACAACAAGATTATGTAATTCAACTAGGGGGAAGAAAACAATGGTACCATTATTTATCATGCTTTAATGTTATTTGAAAGAATATTTTTAAGTTAGGTACTTTGAACATCCTTGTATTATTATTTGATGTAGTTTTGTTTATTTTAAATATTTTACTAAATAAATATTTTAATGTTCAGTTTGGTGTATATTTGTTTATGTAGGATTACATTTATTGAGATAAATCAGTTGGGTGTGAATGAGTATCGCCAGATGAAGGTAAAAACTTTATTGCTTTAGAATTGACCCTGCCAACATGAATATAATAACTACAGCTGTACAAACCGGTATTTGAGCCATAATGGGTATTAATCACTAAGCTAAACAACTAATTCAATCCCTGAAACATGATTGGATTAACACCGAGGAACCTGAGACTGTGACCTTTACTGAGTATTTTTAACACTATCATATTTTTTAAACAAAGCTATGTAATTACAAAAATGCTGAACAAGCACAAAACAAATCCTTAACCAATAGTAACATGATTATGTGTGTATTCACAAGGGCAAACTCCTTTAGTGATAACTTCACATTTCCTTGTTTACAAAGATTGTGGTCGACATGCTAGTCTTAAACGACATTGATGGAGGTCAGGAGGATGTTTATTCAATTGCGTCAGTCAAAAAGTCAAAGCATTTAGTTTGTTTCGGCTATTGTTCACACACAAGTATTACAAACTTCCAACACTGGATGTAAGAAGATAGCGAACAACCACATCTACACTTCCAGATGCATTAGTCTTATAAATCTGTTCCTGTGCACTCTTAACTCTGATTACTGATCAATTGTGCTAGTTTTTGTCCAAAAATAACTTCTTAAAAAAGTAGAAAACAGAATGAAGGCAGGTCAAATGCATTCAGTCTCACTGAACAGGGATTTGACCTTTGCTTCTCTACCATTTTTCAATATATGTAAAGATAACGGATTAAAGAAATATACATCTTTAAATAGCTTTACTCTGAATTTGCTCCCTGCTATAACTATGGGTATTAACAGTACCAGGTATAAGCTTGGCATATATTAGATAAACATTAAGTGTGTGTTTTTCAATGTAAAATATGCCAGGGTAACAATTATAGCATAGTTAACTTCAATTTCAGTCTCAATAAGAAAAAAGGCATCAGTGCAAAACTGAAACTTTCTTGGCAGTAAGCAAAGGTGGTTCCCTTACCTCATGAAGCATATTTAATATTGCTTTGCAATGGAAAAGATATTTGGTCCTGGTTTTTAGTTGAGTAATCCGTTCCAAACATGCACGGCGCTGACAGTCTCTTGACTTACGAATACATTTTAGAAAAATAAATGAAGCATAGAAAAAGACACTCCCTTTTACATTTGTCCAAAAGTGCTTTTCCAATTTGTGGGGGAAAAAAAGTTATAGACCAGAGAAAACAAAAATAGGACAGGTCACTGTACTTAACAGAAGAGTCACAAACCAGAAAAAGGGTGAAAGTAATCCTGGCACAGATAATTAAATTCCCGTTTGACTGAATATTTCTAAAAACTACCTTCATGAACATCCGAGGTGAGTTTGGGTGCTAATATGGCAGCCACAGAATTTTTGGCCACAAAAATGGTAATTTGTCTGTTTAGCTACAAAAGGTCTGTCCGGCACAACGTGTGTCCGTGTCAGTGTTCGGGTCCAGGGTCCCTTCTGTAGAACAGCAGGTACGGCGTCGACGAGGAGGACGTCTCAGGAGAGCAGGCTCGCAGAAACTCTTCCTCCTCAAACAAACGCACCTCAGAGTCATCAAACAGCAGCCATTTGCCCTCGTACTCAAGGAGGCTGTTCAGAGCCTGGCGCTCTGTGGCCTCTCCCACGCCAGCTTGCTTGTTAAGTCCTGCTTCACCATTTTGGCCCAGGCTGTTGATGGGTTTCCTCCGTTTGGATCCATCTGTGGATCCGCTGTCGGCTGCTTTTTCTGTGTGTTTGCTGTTGCTCCCAAGTCCACAACTAGCCAGACTCCTCTGGCCACCCAGGAGTCCAACGCCGCCCTCTGACAGCTTCTTTCCTCCCGTTTTGGTGCTCGCCAAACTTGCTCCTCTCTTCCCCCTTGCAGTCAGGCTGAAAGACACCTCTCCGTCATCATAGTCCAGCAGCTCATCCTTCACTTGGGTTCCCTCTTGAGCCTTCGCCTCCTCCGTTTCTTTTCTGTCCCACAGCTTTGCATCTTTCAGATCAGATATGCGGACGTAGGCGGTGTAGTGGCCGCTGCTAATGGTGACGCCACTGTGCATGACCACGGCAAACAGCCGATAGCGTTGACCGCTCGTGGACGAGGACTGGGTGCACCACTCCTCCAGAGACAAGGTCAAAGGGGTTTGTAAGGGAGTGTTCACCTTGGACAGACCTGCGTATGGGTCCATGCTACAAAGTGAAGAAACCGGGAGACGATTATTATCTGCGAGGGGGATGAATACGATCGGTACCAGCATCATGTCAATTGAGAAAAAAAGTTTCTTGTTGAATTCTTGTTTACATATTGTAAACAGATGAAGCCTGGTATTGAAGTCACAAAAACATATTGCACTGTCATATATCTGAAAAATTGTCATAAAAAGATTTAAAAACAAAACGTAATGGACAGAAACACCTTCCACTGGTTTTCTTTCCGTTTTGTGATGCATCAATGAACTTTATCAAGTGTTAGTTTTAAAATAGCTTTGGGGCCATCAGCTACGTTGATTAATCACAAAACAGAGACAGACGAGAGGATACCTGTCGGTAACATTTTCTTTTAAATTGGTGAACTTTTCTCTGCCTGCAACAATTTTCACATTTTTTCCTCTAGAGACAAAGGAGACATCGAGAGCTACAAAAGCTACGGCATTGACTGGTTTACTGCCCCGTGGAGACACTGCGACAGCATGCTTGGCATAATAACTATTTTGTACTACTATAATATACTGAAGCATAGTCGACATCAAACTGACAGAAATGGAAATATGTGTTAGAAACTCACTCTAAACTGTTGGCAGAGAAGCGCTTCAGGTGAATGGTGATGACTTCCGGGGTTTTGTCAAACAGCAGACTTCTCTCAGCTTCTGTGTAATGGTGACAAGTCTCACAGAAGTATTTGTCCTCCCCAACAATGCGCTCCACGGAAGCAAACTGAGCGATTGCCCATTTCAGAGTCTTCAGGCCCGGTTTGGGATCAGGAGAAACTGGGAAGAGAGAATATCAGTTATATAATGAATTATGTTGCTGTCTTTCATCTGCATTGTGGTCTGGAAGGTTTTCAAAATGTATTTGCGTAATGAAGGTCATCATTTAGAAGGACTGCAGTGTTCACCACAACCCAAGCTTCTATCAATCCATCATAGCACGGGGACTTCCTTCTGAAGAGTTGTTGTATTGCCAGCAGTAAACAGTAAAGGTCCTCACCCTCAGAGAGGTCGTCTGGGCTGCTGGGTTCGTCATCAAGGACCGGGACACTGATGTCTTGGAAGTCTTCTCTCCTTTCTGTGAAGCTCTCACACTCCAGACAGCGAGTCCTCAAAACCAGCTGGCCCTGGAACAAATGCTCCATCAGGTCCAGGTCCTCTGAATAGAACAGAAGAAAATGGTATTTAATGCCTGAAGTTGGAGGGAGAGAGAGAGACAGAGAGACTATGCCATGTAATATCTGATATTACATGGCATAGGTTAAATTCAGTGAAGAGGAATCTGTTTTCTCCCTTCTTTCCTTATTATTTTACCTTCTATTCCAATTGTTTGAAAGTGGCTTTTAAAATACAATAACCATTAAGAACGAAACCACTAAAGGCAATATACTCTGCAAAGATTTTTCAGGTACCATAAATAAAATTACTCGGCTAGATCAGATTTGCACACTTGGTTGTAAAACAGCTTTCCTTGTATGAGAAGTAAATAACCAAATGTCTAAAATACCTATGACCTCATATTTCTAAATGTTTCATCAGTTACCAACGTGCCAGTTTATGAGTTTGACATTTATCTTATCGAATTCTTTATTTCCTGCACCTGACAAAACAGAGCCCTCATATTAAATCAGTGTCCTGCTCTTGTTACGGTAATGGTCTCATACCCTGAACTTTCACGGCCTTCTTAACTTCAGCCTTTATTTGTGGCGATCTCTCTTCGCTGGTCTTCTCGTCCGGACTTTGCTCGCCAGTCAGCTCGTTCTCCTGCTCTGGTTTGTTTTGGTTCTTCACAGAGCTGATCTTTCCCACGCTGAGAAACTTGGAGAAAATACTTGGTTGTTTCCCAGAAGGCCTCAGCCAGCTCAGCTTGGATTTCTTTTTTCCTTTCCCATCAGCCTCTTTCGATGCCTTGTCACCTTTCCCCTCACCATCGCTGCCTTTCTCCTCCGCCCCATTTAGTTTCTTCATCTTTTCATTCTCGGCCTCCTCTTTATCTTTGTCTCTTTTCATCGGGATGTCACTGCAGGACTTCCTTTTGGAGCGGGTGAAGGGTTTATTATCCTCGGCATCAGATTTCTTAGACTTGACAGATTTGGGCTTCTTTTTGGCATTTCCCACTTCAGTGTCGCTCTTTCTCTTGCCACTGACTTGGCCGTCCTCTTCTGAAGGAGTTTTGGATTCTGTTGCAGATCCGCTTGATCCCAAATGGGCACCGTTCTCAAGTTTAACCTCCGTCTCATTGGCATCCCCCTCCAACTCCTGCTCTTTCCTGATGGTGTCACAAGCCTCTTGTATATATCCCAGGATGCACTGCAGCACCTCTTGAGCATCATGCTGAAGATAGCCTTCATACATGGGGTTCAGCTGCCTGCAACCCACATAGAGCAGCCACAATTAGTTCACTGATGGAAAAATATATTTATATATAAAGAAAAAACAGTCAAAATATAACATTTGCTTGTTTAACCCTCAAAAATGGGAACATGGGCTTCTATTCTTGGGGTTTTTGACTGGCGCAAATTAAATTATATTTAATTAAATTGATGATCATTATTAAAAAAAAACAATCCATGTGTTCATATTCATATCTATGGGTTTTGCCAAAGTTTCACACTTTAATTTTAAATGTGATTGTACATGGATGTTTTATAATAAATGTCAAAACAATGAAGATAACAGCAAAGGGTGGTTTAAGAATAATGCTTTTAAAATAAATCTCACGAAAGACAAAAGATTTGAAATTCTACTCATGTCATTGTTGTGCAATGCTATAAGCTTTAAGCAATAAGCTTGTGGTGCATCACGTGGACAGCCTTCCAGGTAGAAAAGATGAAAATCACCACATCATTACCTGAGTGTGTAGAGTATTTTTCGAGGCGGCGTAGCGAGTTCTCCTTCACTGAAGCTGTCGGGGTTTAACAGGAAGTTGGACTGCAGCTGCTCCACTGATGTGATGAGACTGTTGAAGCTCCCAAGGAGCTCAATTTGAGCTGGCAAAGCATCAGAGACACCTTCTGACTGTTGAGAAATAAAATACAAACAAAATTATTACGCAAATAAAGCGATTTTAGAATTGTTGCTCCACTTATGTCTGGACACAATAACAGGAACACTTGTTTGACTGCACTATATTATATACAAATTAGTGATGTTGATTACATACATTTCTAAAGCCATTGTTTATAAATGTAAATTTTGTAAAAGAATAAATTAACTAAAAGAATACATTTTGTATTGCACCAACCTCTTCGCTTTTATCAGTTTCTTCCTTTGGTTTGTCTTTTCTCTTAGACAGGTTGTACAGTTTCTTTACTCCTTCTCTGAGCCCGGGGCAGTAGTACAGCACCTACAATCAGACAAATTATCATCATGCTTGTCACATTTTCCTTACAAATACTGAAATACAATGGCAGTGCTATATTTGTTTTATTGTCTGTGATAACCATTACAACAGGGTTTCAGTAGGGTTCACAAAGTTAACTAAAGACTTTTAACCAGCCTTTTCCCACCAGTCAAAGTGTGAAAGATATCACTGAAGACCAGATTGGGTGACACTGCCTTTGTTACAAACTGCTTGAATTTGTTGACATTTATATAACATGTTTGTGTTTACCTCCCATCAATATTCTTGATAATATCATTCATTTAACCTAGCCAAGAAAATGGATGGCTAAACCACTTAAAAATAGCTAATTACAAATCATCCATATGACTTTTATACACGGTCAGTAGTCTGAAATAGTAATAGTCGGGAATATCAAGTCAATAAATCACATATAAAACATGTTATAACTTAAGTTACTGCATATGGCAGGCAGACATAATTATTTCAGACCTTATTAAGTGAAACATTTTAATACCTTCTTTTAAGACATTTTTGATGAAACTGAATTGAACATTTAAGCCTTAAAGACTGTGGATACCTAAATGTCCACGCAGTAAATAATAAAAACACAAGTAGTTAACTAAAACAGTGAAAAGTCTCCTGCTCTCATATTGCAAAAGAGCGAGGCTTATTGACTAACCAGTTGCCTCAATGGAGAGTTGCCCAAACACTATTGTATGTTCTTCCTTCAACAAGAGGGAAAAAAGGTCTCTTATTTACATTTCATTTTTTGTCTTATTCCAAAGAGATGTTTGTAATATACTAATAATAACTGCTCTCCACTCAGCCCTCACTCATCTAAAAAAATAACAGCTCAACCTTTAACAAAGTCCTTCATGAAACTGATTGGTAAATGTAGCACTGAGCTTGAGTACCTCACTCTGCAACTGGTTATTAGACTTCCTCACAAACAAACTTCAAGCACCTTCTCCACTCTAGTGTAGAACATCGAAGCCCGCAGGGCTGTGTGCTCAGCCCCCTTGTTCACGCTGTACACCCTTGACTGCTACCCCAAACACGAAGAGAACTCTGTTGTGAAGTATGCAGACGACGCTACAGTCATCGGCTGGATTACAAACAGCCATGATACCTTAAGAGACTGGTGCTCAGAGAACAACCTACTCGTCAATGTCAGTAAACTGAATTGTTGGTTTTAGAACACACGCATGCCGGTGTTTAAAACCACACAGATCATCATTGGCACTTATCTACCAAGCATCAGTGGTGAGGAGACGAGTCTGCAAAGAGCTAAAATTATATTAAAAGACAAAACCCACACCAGCCACAACCTGTTCACCTGCTGTCGGGAAAGAGCCAAACCACTAGACATAAAAACAGCTTCTTTCCGCTGGCTGTAAGACTTCTTAATACACATATATGTATATATAGTCTGCGGTGAGAAGGACCCACCTGTAAGATACTGTTCAAATAGCAGGTGTTGCCCAAGTTGTTGAAACCCACAAATGGCACCAAGCCTTCTCTCTTCTCACTTGACAGGAGAAGGCCAGGTGAGGCTGGACATGGAGAAGGACCATGGACCGCCTGATCACAGCTGCTGTAAAGTTAAAAAACAAACATTATAACCTACTAGTCATTGAATGGGTTTCAAGGCATCCCTTGAAAACCATGTATTTAGCTAACTGTCAACTTATATTTCATATTGTTTCTAAGAGCATTACGATACTTATTCAAGTAACATGTATATGCACTTATAACCAAATATCAAAATATAAGGTACCCCTGTCTATACATGATTGAAATTGACCATTCCTCAAAGTAGCGTTAGGGTTAGCGTTTTGAACTTTGCATGACCCCACATAAATCACACTGACATTAGAGACCCACCTCGCCTCAGGCTCCACTTGCTCAACTGTTTTGGGCTCATCTGCTTGAGGTTCAGAGAAATCTAGAGCCCGTTTAGTTTCTTTCTTGTGGAGGAACTTCAGAGAGAGTTTACTCCTCCTGACGGGGCTCCCCGGCGCCGCCACCACATGCTCCCCCTGCAGACCTGGCATCTTGACGCTGGCGGTGTTCCCTCGGAAGACCTTTTTCTCTACAGAGATGCAACAGCGCACCTCACTGGTAAGAAAAGGAAACACAGGATATAATTTCAGTCGGCGCAATCAGACTTCAACGAGAACGAAAGTGAACTACGCACTGCGTTTTGTTGTAGTTACATAACGTTAACTACGCTAACTAGTTACACACAAACTAGCTACTAATTAGCGCTTGATACAATTAATGTTGTGATTGGTTCAACAGACTGAACAACGAATTACACAACACGTTAACGTTAGATGGCTAACGTACTGGTGCCTCTCTAATTAGCATTAGACCACCTCAACATGTTAAGGGGTTTACATTAACAACAGTTATCTAATTAGCTATAATGTATCAAGTAGCGCACAAACGGCAGTTTGCAGACAAAACTGGGTCAAACGGTGCGGTGAAGAAGGGCAGCACGCAGTTTAACCGTTCGCTTAAACAACACTAACTTTGAAAATCCCCACAGTGTCTACAGCTCGTGTACGCTCACCTAAATGTGTTATTCCAGGTCGAAGTCCAATATATTTCACGGAGTATCCAGTCAATAATGTTTGGCGATGGCAGACGGTGCAGCAGAAGTTGGCGCTTTTTCCTGATGGAAGACCAGAAGACCCATAGGCAGCTATGCCGCCGGGGAAACGCCGACACGACTTCAAAACATCCGTCAAAAATGTCCAAATACCTGTCAACCCTGGTAGTAAACGTATTTCAGATCTATACGTAACGCTTGTAAATTATTGTATGCGTTTGTAAAATTATACAACCAAATATAGTTGTATTTCAAATCGCAGGCTTACATTAAGTCACCTAATTAATTTAGGCCCCCGTGGCTACTTTCAGAAGCCATTTTTGTGGTCCTTTATCAAGCTGCGTCAAGTTAGACAGAGTTAGATTGAATAACACCGGCAACGGGAGACTCTTCTTTCAAAAAGCAAAACAAAAAACAATTCAGGTATTTGGTTGAAAATGATTCCGGCACGTGATCTCGAGTCAATTTAAGATTCAACTCAAAAAGAAAAATTCGTAAAGACTTTGTAATTGCAGTTTTGCTCATGTTAATAATAGTATAGTACTTCCACCACTGGCCAGTTGCTTCCTCCAAACAAGGGTCAAATACACTTTTCATTTAAATTGAAATGCCATTTTTATTTAAGACATCTGGGAACTAGTCAATAATACATTTGTAGCCTTCACAGAAACTGGCGAGTTGCTTAATAGGAGACTGTTTATGTGCCTAATATAATGCATAACAGTGTGATGTTATATAATGTTCGGACCAAAATTGTCGACAGAGAACGGGATATGCGGTCTGCAATTCCGATTTGCAGACGAGCAGCGGTCTTCTGTTGAAAAATGTTACTGATAATCAATTCAATGTGTTTAAAAAAAATAATATATATATTATTAAAATATACCATGCTATTATATATTTAAACATGGGGTCTGTCTTTACCACACACGTCATACATTTTAGTCTGGTTGGTATTGCATTTATAGTACATTTTGCCACTGTAAACACATTTTATTTGTCACTTGGACATTTTAACCTGTTGGAGCTTCTGCAGATCCATTTGAGCAAACTATTTCATACATTAGGCTTACATAGCCCTGGTAAAAACAGTTAAATGCATTCACAAGTAAGTTGGGTTTTATTACAGGGCTTTGCGGCTTTTATTTTGAATACGGTAAACAGGAGTGTACATGTATTTCGCCTGACTTGACAAAAGTCATTTTTTTAGAAACGCAACCCAAAACAAACCCACGTTGTGTATATTGTAGTTACCGAGACGCGTGTCACGACACTTGCTCCTCAATATACTTTCGGAAAACATTTATTTTTACATAAACACACGAAACAAGACAGCTCGTCTCCAGCTCGTCGTAGCAATGTCCACCTTCAACTGGCAGGGGGCGACATTGCACACGTGAACGGAGGCTGGAGAGTCCAGCATCATTCCCTCCTCCACCGGAGCATCTCTTCATCTGACAGTCAGCAGAGACTATCCTTCCGCGATTTTAACGGTAAGATACTATTTACAATGTTTCATCTCTCTGCGTGATTAGAGAAAAAACACTCGGCTTGAAAGGCAAGAGTGGTCTATTTCATCTGAGTGTCGGCTCATCGGTATCAGTTGTAGTGTGTTTATTCTAAGAGGGCTATGAGTGGGGTTGCTGGCGTGCGTTTTCATCATACGGGGAGGATCGCGACAATTGAACGCAGCTAGTGCAAATAAAACGAAAGGACAGGTGTGTTGTTTCCTTCCACGCAGCCGGTGTTGGCGTCTGATGGCATGCGATGGCATATGGAGGCTATGCGGGACGAACAGCCACTGCAGCTGCAGAGTGGCTGCTTGGTCAGCAGCAAGGATGTGTCGATGGACATGAGCTATACCTACTCTGCCTCAGCTTCCGGAATCACTCTATTTATTTTCTGGCTTGGTGATCAAGTGATGTTGCAGCAAGGAGGCTGATACAGTAGTGCACGAGAGCAGTTAAGACTTTCTGTGGGGCCGCAGCCTTGTGGTGGTGATGGAGCTACAGCGTGCACTCAGAATATGTTATTATTTTTGCAATTTCCAGTTCTGGGTTGGCTTTAATAAACAGTGCATTTCTTCACTGAATAAGCGTGACAGAAACCCATATCTCATACAAATTGGGTTGGAAATATCTAAAACCCCACACATAATGTTTAATAAATAACTGCCTAATGAAATAGATTTAATTACAGATGTAATAACCAGCAGGCAATGTTTCCAGATTTAACACTAGGGGGGAGGTGTTATGTTCTCTCACATCCCATCTAAAGCCTTACCAGGAGATGCATTATGAAGAGGGATTACTATGTCTCACTTCCCTCATCACCTCCTGATAACAACATTTTCTCAAGGGGAGCCTTTTTTTGCATATACTCTGAACGAGGCAGATCATGCCACCCTTGTCCTGAACTATGTGAAATCAACACGAGGCCTTGTTTTTCATTGGCTATTACATTACACAGTGGATGCAACAGGATTGTCAGACACTGAACAAGGTCACTGGACAGATTTGAGAAATGAAATGGTGGCAGAACTGATCTCTCCCTGAAATGTATTCCGAAAGGCCCCATTGTGGGAGATTATTTCTGATGACCGCGAATGCAAATGTTTCAGAAATAACACCTCCTATTGGCCCACCCAACTAGAATTGAACCCTAACCTGTATGAGTAATGAGGATCATTCTCCATGTACCAAGCAATGGAGTTGGCCTTTTATCAAGGCCGGCTTTGTCCCAGAAGGCACCGAGCTCTCACGGCCAGAGCAGCAGAGGTTGGCGGCGTGGCAGCTCAAAGTCCTGGCCCATGACATGAAACACCCCCCAGCCTCCACCCACCTTCTCTCCCAGGAGGGGATCACTGGAGGGAAAATGAAAGCATGTTGAGCGACAGGCAATGGTGCAGTCCAAGAATGAGAGGCATGTCCTGAGGTCTACTTAAGTTTACTTCTCAACAACAAACCCTACTGTACGCAAAAGTGTACCTTCTTTTAGTTTGCAGACTTGCCGGGTGTTAAACACTATTTAACCATTTAATTGCAACACACACACAAACAAAGTATAGCATGTTAATTAATGAGCTTTAGCAGTGGCAGGTGGACTCTGTTACCTCTGGACTGAACCAAGCCAGCCGTGTCCACCTGATTGCAGCCTTTGTGCTAAGCTAAGCTAGCCTGCAGTAGCTTCACATGAGAGTGGTATCAGTCTTCTCATCTCACTCTCAACTAGAAAGGAACTCTGCGTATTTCACAAAATGTTGAACGTTTCCATACATTGATTAATTTCTTAGAGCACAACACTGAAGAATATTTAATCCACAAGGCATTAAAACAGGGACATGCAGTGGATCTTATCATTGAAGAGGCTGAAGTCAGCAAATGCTAGACAATTTCGATTAATAATTAACTTAAAATGATTCACTTTCAACAATTGTATTCTTGATACATTCTCTGTCTCTTGTCTAATTCATGAAACAATGAGGCAATGTCTCAATGTGAGCCCTCGTCACAGGCGATGGCCTCAGTTTGGACATTTTCAGATTGTTTCATCTGAGTTTTTTAGAGGCCGAAGGGGTGAAAGAAATACAGTAATTCACAAGATTAATCAACTTTTTTCAGCTCTTGAACGTCTGTGAGCACCAAGATAAACTCATTAAAGGCTGTTTTTGCCATGAAGACTGTTATTGCTTTGCTCTCCCATCTGCTTGTGTACTTATTTTCCCTGAGAGTCCCGGCAGACCTTTCACACAGACTCTGTTCAGTCGAGAGAGTATTTGTGTGTGTGTGTGTGTGTGTTTCAGTAAAAGTGAGTTAATGAGATCCTTTATGAGTGTATGCTCGTGTGCGTAACCTCGCATGCATATGTGCATATATCAGATCAGATTAGGAGGATCTCTCCCTCGCTCCCTCTGCATACTTTACTTTAGAGCATCTGAGAGACTCCCATTCGATGCATGCTGACGAGGTGGGTGTATCCAGCCGGCCGCTCTGATGTTAGGAAGCAGTAACTCTTCCATCCTACTCAGTCTGTTCTCTACTCTCCCTGTTTCAGTCTGCCTGCCCTCTAGCGTAGGACTCTCCTTTCCCTCACCACTCTTCATCACCATCCAGGATACATTTACACAAACCCACGCTGGTAGACAGACTACTGTCCCAGTGGACTGAAGAGCTTGGCTGATAGATACAGATATATGTGCATTAGCTTGGAAAGAGCTAGAAAGTGGGGATCTGTAGTGGTGCTGTGGAAGCTGAAGTTTCCCCCCATACTACGTGTTTTGTCCCAAAGGATACCACACGCAGCTGCAGAGGTAAGGGAAGGATACATGTGCACGTTCTGCTATTTCTTTCTCTTTCTTTCAAGCACTTTGTTAAAAACAATCTGTTGTGACCAATCCCTGTGTGCGAGAAACCCTCAACAGAGCGAATGGTTTTGTTTCGTTCATTCGTTCTTTCTCAGCTGTTTCTTGTTTGCCTCCTTTCTCATCTTCTCATATCACAAAATGTTATATTATCTTACGTGAGTTTTAGATTTATCATTCATTTCTTTTCATTGTTTTCTCTTCATCTATATTTCCATTTTCTTTTCTCTCTGTCTACTCTTCATCTTCATGTCATATCTGGAACTGAATCTACATTTTTGAAACCAGCACACATTCATATTTACATGCCAGCGATGCTGTGATGACACTCTTTCTCTTTCTCTCTGTATGCTGATGTTTATTTCTTCGCACTAAGCGTGTGTGGTTATCAGATGCTCGGAGCGAGGCATGCTTGTACGCATGTGTACACGTATGTACAAACACACTGTCAAAGGGAATCTCTCCCTCTTTGTGTTTATCAGTTTGTCTTTACAGCTCTCTATACTGACTCCCTTCCCTGAAACATTTCGGTTGCTGGACTAGGTTTCAGTAAAATTCCCTTCTGGCCCGACTAATGTCTTTCAGCTGGAGCCTGACACATGCATATATTCATTACAATACACGCCGTAGAAAGCACAGTAACCCGGCAGTGGGAGAGAGCTGAGAAGAAATAGCAAGTGATGGTTATTATTTAGAGTTATCATATATGCAACTTTCGCATGGTTGCTTCTTAGCGGTATGCATACATCCACTCTGCATCGCTGCTCCGCTATCCCTCCATTTCTACCTCTCACTCTCTCCATCGCAAAACCTCCCTGTCTCCCTCCATCTCTGCTCTTTTACAGTCTGTATTCTGAGTTGGTCTTGGTCACTGCTCTGCCTGCCTGCCACAGAGCATCGGCCATGGTTGGTTGACTAACCGCAGCTACACAACATTAAAAAGGCAACACGTTCCTGTTACATGGGCATGTTTACAGGGTGTCACGTTGTGTGTGTGTGTGTGTGTGTGTGTTCATCTTTATACGTGTGTGATTCCCTTAAAGGTGCAGAGAGGTGACTCATACCATCTCACATGCTGGTGGCTGTTAGAAGCCTTCTCTGTAACGATGCCATGATGTGTGATTTACAAATAGGCTGTCTGAGGAAACCGTGTATCTGTGAAATGTCAACTTTTCAGGAAATGAAAACAAGCAAAACAGCCTCTTTTTTTTAGCTCGCCAACCATGAATTATTAAGGTTGTTGAGTAAGATCTGAGAAGGTTTTGTAATCCCAATCCTCACAGCATTTGTTTTAAACACATAAAGGAGCGTGTCATCCTCTATTTAGATTTGAAATATTAAAATCAACAGTTGCATTGCATTCCCAACATGAAAATGATACGTTTGCTTTGAACTGAAAAATGTTTCAGGGACTGCAATGACTGTCCGTCCACGACTTCGGTCCAGACAGAGAAACATATTTGATGGATGGCCATAAAACTTGGTACTGACATTCATGTCCCCCTCAAGATGAACTGTAATGACTGTAATGATCCCCTGATTTTTCATCTTGTCCCATCATCCGGTCAGATTTTGTATTTGTCCAATACGTTTTTGGACATTTGTTTATAAACATCTGCAAAACTAATGCCATTCCCATCAGCCTGAGTGGTACTTTGTGTTAAGTGCAAATTAGCAATTGGTAGGATGCTGACATGCAAAACTAAGCTGGTGAACATTGTAAACGTTATGCCTAATAAAATCTTGCATATTAGTATTGTCATTGTGAGCGTGTTTGTGCGCCGATGTTTGTGTTTAGCTCAAAGCATTGTTGATCAAATTGCCAACAGAAGGGAAAACAAAAACGATTTTCTGGGGTGAACTAAAATGTCATGAATAGTCAAGTGGTCCACTTCGGTCCTGCAGTGCAAATCAGACCATTAGGGACCAAGCCTTAGGTAGAACTGTATAGGAAAGGCTTGGCAGCTTAATCTGGTGGAAAGTGTATTGAAGCACAGAAACGCACACGCACACACACACACACACACGGCCCACCCAGAATCTGTAGCCACTCCAGTGAGCATCTTAGCATGGCTGCTCTGATTCAGAGTGAAGCACAGTACACTCGCGTCCCTCAGAACAGCTAAACATGCTTTGCCTTTCTCCCACTGTCCCCACACTGCATACACTCTGAGTCTGAGTTTGCGTGATTATCACGATGGTAATTATTCTAATTCGCTATCGGCTGTCGGCTGAGAAACAACACAGACCACATGGCAGGCGACACGATTCTTTTACACAAACATTGTCGTGATGAGTGTGTGTCTGGCGCGTGTGAAGCGGTGTTACAGGTTGTTTTCTCACTAGGAGAGATGGGCAGTAGTGTGCGTGTGTGTGTGTGTGTGTGTGTGTGTGAAGTTGGCCGGGGCTAGTTGATGCCAGCCTGTGCTCGGTCTGGACTGGCCGAGCGCCCGGCGCTCCCATGTGGCTCACATTCTCCAGACTTTCACATCCACTGTCTCCTCCGAAGGCTTCTCTGAACCTGTAAATGCTTTTGTTGGCCCACACAGCGGGAGTGAGTTTGCTCAATAGTGTAGATTGCTGAAAGGGATAAACGTGTTCATTTTTTTACTGAACCAAATCATCCACGGCACAGACAAAACCAAGCTAGAAAATAAAAGAATCTGCGAGAGTGTGAGCCTTCAAAAACACTTCCTTGCAAGTGGGCTTGAATTCGAGCCTTGCAGGGCGACACTAGGTTGGATCTTTCTTTGGTTTTATTCTTTTATCGCCACAGTATTTCTAGTTAAAAATAAAGAAGATGTTCTTTGATTGAACAAGCGGCAGAGCCTGGGCTAAGGAGCTTTAGGGCTTCTTTGCTGTGCTGTGGGAGGGAGAGGGACTCCCTAAACTCTCTGTCTGTGTCAGTCAAAGAAGCCAAAAACCCCTCGCTGAGAACACACACACACACACACACACACACACACACACACACACACACACACACACACACACACACACACACACACACACACACACACACACACACACACACACACACACACACACACCAGCTGAGCGAACGCCTAGGGATAGCACTACTAATCTCATTCTGTGTTGACACAGTACTCCTCGCCTTTGCCATGCGTTCACAGCTCTGTCTCTCTCCATGTTGGTCTCCTAAAGCTAGAGGTGTGTTCCTTCATATCACTGTCAGCAGAAGGATGAGTTCACACCGACCCTGCTGGAGGTGTGTGTGTGTGTGTGTGTGTGTGTGTGCTTTGTGCCTGCAGCACATCTGCTCTGCAAACCACAGCTTCCCACAGACCGCATGACTTTGAAACAGTGGGACTTCAGAAGTTCAGATAAAGTGGCTCTGTGGTCCTCAGGTGGTGTTTTAGGGAAGAGTGAGGAGATTCTCTCAGAAAGCTCTTTCATTAGATTACACAACACAAAGTGAATATATTCTGAACAAATTCATTTGAACCCATTATAAATGTATGGATTCAGAGAAAGCGTGAAACTTAATTTAACTTGAACCTAACAAAATTAAGAGTTTGTAGACATCAGCACTTTGGCCCCTGACAATTCACAAGATTGTTGTGGCTGATTCAGCGCATTTATTCTAACCGGAGCCAGCTAGCATTGAAGTCATTGCCAAAGATTTCATTCTTTTCTCTGAAAGCACATTTTGTGTTTAAAGGAATGTCAGCTGGCTTAAATCACAGACTCTGTCCCCTCTTTTACAATCAGTTTGGTTTTGATTGCAAACCTATTTGAGTCATTCAGTGGGGTTACATAACATCCTATTTGTCCACAGTACCTTGTAGGTTAGATCAATAATTTAATTGAACTTAGTTGAAGTACAAAAGTAGCTGACATGTCAATTTCCCTTCTAAAGCTCAAATTATTGAGTGACCCAAATTGTAGAAAAGAATGCAGCTGATCAGTCATCACATACACATTTGTTGTGCTTGTGTATGGGTCATCTTTACATGTCTGCTTGATGCATTTCACCAGCCAGGCATAGTTGTGTCAGGGTACAGGCCAAAATATATTCCCTTCAACTACTGAACTACAAAGTGGAATGTATAGCTAAATAGACCATGTTTTATCACTTGAAAGCAGGTGGGCTGTACCGTATATTTTCATTTTATGCCCCCTTTGCTTTTATTGTGTCCCATTTGATGTATTGAACATTGATTAGGCATTTTTGGCTGATTCAAATCAGCCAAAAAAGTCCATAAATTTGTCCATGAATTCTTCAAAACAGCATTTCACCGGTTTTATTGTAAGTGGAGATGATGTAGGAAACAGCCTTCTTTATGCTGTGACTATATATATATTAACAATTTTTGTATGGCATCTTTATGTGATTCTTCTTTCGCCCTTTTGTCCAAAAATACTACTGAGAAGTGTTTCCAACTTTTGTTAACAAAGGGGGCAAGATTTACAGCATGTAATATCTTCTTGTGACATATACCTTTGTAGAACAGTCCAGTCTTGGTGGGGTATGTGGTGCATAGACTCGCATTGTTAGTTGGAACGTGTGTTTTTGTGGAGTTTCAATGGTGGAAGTGTGAGTGGGAAAGTTTAGCTGGACAAAGGTCACTGAGGTGGGCTTCAGTTCAGTGCTGAGGGGAACTATGGAGATCAGAGGAACAATACAAGCTGCAAGACTTTCGTTTTTTCCTTCTCTGTCCGTGCACTCATTAACTTTAGAGGTAGACCTCGAGGGACGGGCTGCCGACTCGGGAACAATCTCGCTAGATTGAGCAATAATTGGAGGTACTGCTGCTAGCTACTTTTATTGGAAGAAAGTTTTCAATGCTGGTTTTTGTGGTTGGATCATTTTTCAAACTCTAGCTTAGTCTTGCTAGTTTCTCTAAGATTACCAACCCTTTCTTTTATATGGTTGTCAAAGTTTCCTTAAATGCACAAAAAATGGTGCTTCAAAACAATTCACAATAATGGATTATCTACAGTATCCACTTGCTATTTATACTTACCTACCTCAGACCCTATTTGTGATTTGTAGTCAATGAGCTACACCAGTGATTTTCAACCACTGTGTTCACACCAGTGTGCCATGAGAGATTGTCAAGTGTGCTGTGAGAAAATGTCCAATTTCACCTCATCAGTCTAAAAAAATATTATTTAGTTGCCGCAAAAAATTGTCCATTGTTGAGCATCTGAGCCTGCAATATAGTGGATGGCCTAGTTAATAAATACTCTTCCATTCCAGTAGGTAGCTCAATAATTACCAACCATATATACTGTATTATGCTACAATGGGACATTTTGTAACTTTTTTGGTTGTTGGTGCCAGAAATAAAGTAGCAACGGTGAGGAACAATGGCTCGGTCCATCCTTACATTGTTTCCCTACGTTGCATCCCCACCACTGCTCCTTAATGGGTTCCTGGCATTGACAGGCAGGAAAAAACAGAGTCTGTCGTGAGAGGAGTCCAGAGTGCACAGGGAAACATGGGACTTCCTAATGGAACCTCCATCACTAAATGCTGTGCTGTAATTGGCTCGCTACAGGAGGCAGGAACTTCCTGTCTGAATGTTGTTGGAAATCACCACTCCCTGCGAAAAGTCAAAGATTTATGAAGTGTGTGTTTGCATATAGGTGTGCTGGTTTGTGGGAGTCAGTTGTGTGTTTTGAACCTGAAGTAACCTTTGAGTGTGTATTTGAATACATGAGATGCTTGTGTGTGTGTATAAATCTATCCGATGTGGATACAGTGTGATGTTCTTGTGGAGGTTGTGGGGTTGTTGTTTCCTTTGCAGACTGCTTGAGTTCCACTCAAACATGACATGCCTAATCCCTAAAACATGGTGTACATCTAAGGCACTTGTATTGCACTGCGCTCTATTCATGCACATCGTGTGTGATATTTTGCCATACTGTCAAACTGCTCAGTTCAAACATTCCCGTCATCTTTTCTACTGCTGGTCAGTATTACAGCAGTTCCCACTGAACTCAGCTTTCACCTGCAGGTTTTGATTATATGGTTTCCTAAGAGGTTTATTATCTTCGCTCCCCATGTGCTACTCTTAACTCAATTATCAATACTGTGCACACTCTGGATCCTCATAAGTCCTGTGAGTTGACTGGCTGAAATGCACCCACACACACTCAGTGGATGTCTGCATTGCCTACTGCTCCTGCTGGCCGCAGGACTTGCGAGGAGAGATTGTGAGTAAACCACAACTATGTGAGAGTATAGAGGACTGTGATCGTCGCTGTGGCTGATGGATAGTACTGCAAAGTCAGAAGGATTTAACTGGTATAGCAAACTGAGCCAGTGGTTTACAAAGTTGGTTTTGAAAATATATATTTTTTGGCCCCTCACATAATAGAGTAAAATTATCTTTTGTGTAGACTGGTCACAAAGTTAGGACTGTGTTTCTTAAATTTGGTCAACAGCCTGATCAATAGTAAAAGAGTTAAGACAGTTATGGGAGTGAACTAATTAGTCTAATACATTAGTTGTTTAATATCACTTTAAACTGACTATTTTGGTTTTAGACAGTTGGATGATCCAATATTTGATCAATAGGCATATTAATTGATAATGGAACAAATTGTTATTGCAGCTTTAAGATATATATATATATATATATATCAGCTAAATGAAATGTAATGTATACAGGAAGAAGGCTCTCGTATGATTTCTGTTGTATTTAAACTGGCCAACAAGTGACCAGTGGTGAGCGTCTGAAATGCTGAATAAAGGTTGCATGGATGCACGAGTGAGAGGAACACATTATATCCTCTATCGGGTTGGTAGAGCCCCTAGTCAAATATGTCTGAAGACATATTAGCTGTGTGACTTCTAAAATGTTGGCTGACTACACGCTGAACACAGTGAGTCCCCACAAACCAGACACAACCAAAGTCAGCCAGTGGCCGAGCTGCAGTGGCAGCAGACCACTGCTTCCTCTCAGCAAGAAGAGAAACGACAGAAGTGTAGGAGATGTAAACAAGTCAGTGTGTGAGTTTTTGTTTAGTTTGTGTGTATATTTAGGCTCTGACGCCATTCATGCAAAGGTCAGCTGTGATCGTGTGAGCTGCTGGTGCTGAAGACTTTGTTATTTCATCTTGTGTGTGCAGGTGTGCAGGTTTTGTTGTTGAAGCAGTTATTCAAACCTCATTCTCAGGACAACCTCAACACATGCCTTCTATCTGACAACTATTTTTCTTTTATGAAAGTTTGATGTCTCCCATCTGCAAGCCAACGAGAAAATTGTCTTTATGGCACTCTCTCTCCTCCACACCCTCTCCATCTCTTCCTTGCTCACACACCTGGCGCACACAAACTATCTCTCACACACACACACTTCTGTTGTTTCTAAGGTAGTTATTGCTTTCCCAAAGGTTAAAGCAAACACATTTTAGATGATGGAAGTAAAGAAGAGCACAAGAAAGGCAGAGATGAAACAAAGATAAAAAGGGTGAAAAAAAGTGATGGGAGGACTAAGGGGAGAGACATGATTTATTTTTAAAGAGAGTGAGAGTTACAGAGAATGTGTGCGTGTGCAAAGCTTGTTTGATGTTCCTCCCATCTTTCAAACTAACTGTGTTGAGATGGCTTGCACTAGTGGGTTGCATGAAGCTCAGGAATGTAGATCAACAGATGAATGCCATACCTGTGTGTGTGTGTGTGTGTGTGTGTGTGTGTGTGTGTGTGTGTGTGTGTGTGATTGGAAGTGTGAGGGTGAAAGCAAACTGCAAGTATGTGGTGTTCGTACATGCACACATACACTCGATTGTAAGCTACCAGGTTATGAGCCCTCAGAGGTGTGTGTGTGTGTGGTTTCCTCAGTGAGAACCTTTCTTGTGTGAGTTGCAGAGTGGAGCTGCTGCCTGACCTAGATTTAATGATACCTGAACCTGGTCTGCTTGCTCCTCCACCTGTGAGTGTTTGTGCATTTTAGTTTTCAGACCATGCGGACACCTCTGTATTGGCCCATTGTTTTCTATGTTGTGTATATACTCACATTTATATATATACACACGCGTTCTGAAAACCAATGTTGGAACAAACATAATTCAATTAGAGTTTACATAATACTGTGTAACAACAGAAATGTGCTTCACAAGCAAAATTATTTATATATAAAATTATATACACTACCGTTCAAAAGTTTGGGGTCACTTAGAAATGTCCATATTTTTCAAAGAAAAGCACTGTTTTTTTAATGAAGATAACATTAAATGAATCAGAAATACACTCTATACATTGTTAATGTGGTAAATGACTATTCTAGGTGGAAACGTCTGGTTTTTAATGAAATATACATAGGTGTATAGAGGCCCATTTCCAGCGACTATCACTCCAGTGTTTTAATGGTACATTGTGTTTGCTAATCGCCTTAGAAGACTAATGGATGACTAGAAAACCCTTGAAAACCCCTTGTGCAATTATGTTAGCACAGCTGAAAACAGTTCTGCTGGTGAGAGAAGCTATAAAACTGGCCTTCCTTTGAGCTAGTTGAGTATCTGGAGCATCACATTTGTGGGTTCGATTATACTCTCACTCAAAATGGCCAGAAAAAGAGAACTTTCATGTGAAACTCGCTAGTCTATTCTTGTTCTTACAAATGAAGGCAATTCCATGCGAGAAATTGCGAAGAAACTGAAAATGTCTTACAACGGTGTGTACTACTCCCTTCAGAGAACAGCACAAACGGGCTCTAACCAGAGTAGAAAGAGAAGTGGGAGGCCCCGGTGCACAACTCAGCAAGAAGACAAGTATATTAGAGTCTCTAGTTTGAGAAATAGACGCCTCACAGGTCCTCAACTGGCAGCTTCTTTAAATGGTACCCGCAAAATGCCAGTGTCAACGTCTACAGTGAAGAGGCGACTCCGGGATGCTGGCCTTCTAGGCAGAGTGGCAAAGAAAAAGCCATATCTGAGACTGGCCAATAAAAAGAAAAGATTGATATGGGCAAAATAACACAGACATTGGACAGAGGAAGATTGGAAAGAGGTGTTATGGACAGACGAATCAAAGTTGTAGGTGTTTGGATCACACAGAAAAACATTTGTGAGACGCAGAACAGGTGAAAAGATGCTGGAAGTGTGCCTGACGCCATCTGTCAAGCATGGTGGAGGTAATGTGATGGTCTGGGGCTGCTTTGGTGCTGGTAAAGTGGGAGATTTGTACAAGTTAAAAGGGATTTTAAATAAGGAAGGCTATCACTCCATTTTGCAACGCCATGCCATACCCTGTGGACAGCGCTTGATTGGAGCCAATTTCCTCCTACAACAGGACAATGACCCAAAGCACACCTCCAAATTATGCAAGAACTCTTTAGGGAAGAAGCAGGCAGCTGGTATGCTGTCTGTAATGGAGTGGCCAGCGCAGTCACCAGATCTCAACCCCATTGAGCTGTTGTGGGAGCAGCTTGACCGTATGGTACGCAAGAAGTGCCCATCAAGCCAATCCAACTTGTGGGAGGTGACATTTCTACAGATTACCTCAACAAATTAACAGCTGGAGCATTCTTTGACGAAAGCAAAGTTTGAAGAACAAAATTAATATTTCAAATAAAAATCATTATTTCTAACCTTGTCAATGTCTTGACTTTTCTATTCATTTTGCAACTCATTTGATAAATAAAAGTGTGAGTTTTCATGGAAAACATGAAATTGTCTGGGTGACCCCAAACGTTTGAACAGTAGTGTGTGTGTGTGTGTGTGTGTATATACACACACACACACACACACACACACACACACACACACACAACTGGGTTGCTGGCAGAAGGCAATAGATTTAAAATGTTAGTAAAAAGGCAGTTTATGGAGAGTAACACTTGGTGACAGGCAGTCAAGATCAGGCAAATAAACACAGCCGACTTGGCAGACAGAACGTACACAGCTGGCAGGCAACAGGTGAGAGGCAGGCAAATAAATCAGTAGAGACCTGCCTCTGTAGCAACATTAGGCACATTTGACAATCCGGCAATGAAAAGCTAGACCTAACTGTGTTCTAACTCAGGAGCTGCTTATTTTCCCTCAAGAATGAATACGTCAAAACGGGTTGACAAGGCTGTAACCCTTCAAGTGTATTTGAGAAATGTGGCCTCCGATGCATCTCTCTCAGCTCTTGTTTCCACTGGGCATCCTTTTGCAGGAGGCGGTTCATGACAACTCTACTGCAGGGACTCCAAGAAGAGAGTCAGAGGCATAAGAGGCGGTAGAGAGGGAAGGCGCAGGTGTCACTGTGACACAATCAGAATAGATTGCAGCACTTGAACTGGCACACCCACCATGAATGACTCCAATCAGCAAGATTGTATAATCAGGGAAACCTCTTCTGTCTGTCAATCAGAGCCCATGGTTTAAAGTCTATCTTCATTTTGAAATCCAGTACCGAAACTCAAATATCAATGTCGCATATCTTTGTTGTATTCTTTTATTCTTCGACAGTTGAAAAGGGAATAGATGGGACATTTTTAAATTTTAGATTTTCCAATATGATATTATGGAAAAACACATGTATCAAAGCTCGACTGAGAAATGTTGTTTCACTACGATCCATTTAAAAAATAAAATCTACTTTGAGATGATGTACTCTTGTTTACATTCATTTTTATTGTATATTGTTGATTGTACATATAAGCTATTTTTCTATTGCCCAACACCACATGGCTACTTTTGGGCTTTTTCCTGTTACTCTTTTCTTCTGTAACATCACAACAGTGTTGGTTTTACAAAAGCACTTTTTGAACATCTCCTCGGTTTCTTCAGTATTATTGGAAAGTGGCGGTATAATTGCAACAATTATGACTCATACATTGTGTCTTCTTGCTACACCTCACCATGATGTCTAGCTAGGATATCTACTTATATGTTCTTCTAGCCCCTGCAGCTCCAGAAGTTGCTGACACGTTATCTCCCCGATCTCCCCGGTAACTAAAATCCACAGACAGCTCTCCATGTCAGCCAATCAGATAACGGATAGCCCCTAATTTCGAGTCAGTGCTGCATGCCTTTCATCTTGCTGCTAAAAACAACGTTTTGCTAGACAGATAGGATCCTGTGGAGTGTTTACTGTATGCAGCATGTGAGGAATGGGCATAATGAGAAGGAGGCTGCAGAGGGGCGATCTTGTGATCTGGTGATCAAGGATGAAGAAATGAATCAAGGAAGGAGGGAATGAGTGAGGTATGCTGCCGAGTAGATGAGCAGGGAGGTTGAAGAAAGAGGGAAAACTTCTTTCAGCTCACCTCTCACATGTCCGCTATAGGTAGGCCTGGAAGAGGCATTACAGGAATGAGGGAGAGAGAGAATATCAGCGGGGCATTCCAGAGGCCATGTTTCCCCCACTATCCGTCTTTCTGCCTGTATGTCTGCGACACAATCAGACATTTCTATCAGTCAGCAGACGGTTTCTGAAACACTGAGGCTCTCTTTGCATCCAACAAATCAGATGCAGAGAGATGGAGGAAGGGAAGGAGGGAGAGAGAACAATTGAGGATTGAAAGAGAAAGAAAAGAAGCAAGAGAGGAAGATGTGTGAGGGGGGGAGCGAGTGAGAGAGCACAATCTTCACCCCTGATATAATTGGCATCTTAAATTAGGTTTTCTGTAGCACCAGTACACTCACTCTATCATTCTCACTCTCATATTTGCTTTGCAACATTAGTGTGTTAATGAAACTCTTGCCTGAGCCAAGGCCATTTCCTAAGAGCTAAGATTGCTTGTTGTTTTGCATATTTACAACGGACAAAGAAGGCTATCCTTTTTTTTTTTAATAGTCTGCTTGGTCAGCTGTCACTGTGAATTATTTTAACCATCGAGAGATGTAAATCTTTTAGATTTTCAGGGCAAGGGTACAGACATACTTGCAGTTTTATAGTGCATAAGTATGCATATAATAGCAGCACAACAGGAAAGAGCAGTCAGTGCAGAACATACTCTCAATAAATATATAATCAATGTGTGAATGTGGTTTGGTTGCAGCCTTGGAACAATGTGCAATAAGTGAACAGCAAGGCAGAATTCAAAGTAGGATGTATCATAACATATTTATACACAATGGATTAACTAAAAGCACTTTTGAATTACATTACAGCATTTCAAGATAATGCAGAGTTATTACTTTTGGGCGTTGTATTTGTACTTTTACATTTGGTTTGTTTTCATGCATGAATGACGACACATTCTTGTAGTGTTGGCTCTGAACTCCAGCACGTTTGAAATTAAATAATGTCTGTGAGGTCAACATTAACCCAGCTTGAGGACTTTAAGCTACTGCGCATAAACGATCCGGGATTCTCTCAAAACTGAGCTGAAACTCAGCCATTGATTTCTTTTGAATCCGTTGAATGCAGAGCCAAAAACAATCAAATAAAAAATCCAAATATTAAAGACTGCCCCGTATATTACACCGACATTTAAAAATAAGGCCCTGAGTAAACCGCACTCTGTTCCTGCTGTGTGGTCATGCCTCCTCCCAGGACCTAAAGCCAACACACACATGCACTCGCCAGCCTGCATCGCAGCACAAATACAAACCGATAGTGACCCACTAACGCATTGTTTTTCTGTGTCATGCTGCCACCGCCGTGCATTGTCTGCAGCTCACTAAGCCGCTTCAGAGCTCTCTGTGCAATGCTCCAATTTGGCCACAACCCAGAACCCCAGATTTGTCCTGACCCATTCCAGTTAGGACGTTTGTGTCAACTGTAGATTAATGTGGAGAGGAATAACTAGCCTGCATAACCAGCCATAGTCAAGCAGATGGGTTGTGTTTATTATGTCTGTTTGGTCTCGTCCTGTCATGTCTTTATCTGAGCCTCTGGCTGTTTTGCACACTTAGCTGGCACATTGGCATAGGTGGCCATCTGTTTGTTTACCGTGAAAAGACGTGCGCTATCTGGAAAACCTGGACCTCTGCTCGTAGATGCATTGTTAGGTTACATCTTCTGGATAGATGCACAGTATGGGTTTCATCTTTTTTTTATTATTGATGCTGAAAACAGGATTCTCTCTCTCGTCCTCTCTCTGAGCTTTAACACCACACACACACACACACACACACACACACACACACACACACACACACACACACACGCACACACACAGAGTGAGCTCTGCAGAAAAAAATCTCTTCCAGGCTTCTAGGTTATTTTTATCCTGAATGCTCGTACGCTATGTGTCTTCCTTTTTACGTACCTCTGCCCCTTAGTGACTTCTCTTTCCCTTTCAAATCTCTCTCTCTCTCTCTCTTTCTACCCCTCCCCTTTTCTATCCATCCATTCATCTGGGCTGTGGGGGAGTGAGGCAGAGAGAGAAGAGATGAAAGAGTTGAGTTTTCACTATTGACACACACAGTCACACAGCTGCCCTAATGTACTTTGTGATTGTACAGTATTGAACTGAACACACACGTTACTGTGTGTTTTTCTTGAATTCTGACATTCACATGTTCCACTTCCTGATGAAATTCTGATGAAAAATAAAGGATTAATGTGCTTTGGAATTTCTGTAAAAATGTCTGTAAAAGTTGCGTGTGTGTGTACACCTTATAATTTACACGGATAAGTCAAAACAGTTGCAGTGCATTTCAGATTTTACAAAAAAGAGATGTGAGATAATCTCTCTCTCTCACATACACTTGCTTTAGGAATGACTAAAATGATTAATTGATTAGCGTCGTCCATTTGTGTTTTTATAAATCAAATAACTTTCAAAAAACTTTTCTTTAGTTAAACTGCCAATTTACGAATGTGAAAAGTACAAAACTAATCCCTATGGCAGCCATCAATAATGGCCCGAAATGCTAATCTTCTTGTTACCGTTAACATTAAAATGCATTACCACAATACATTTGCCTCATAAATAAGAAAATCCTCTCTGCAGCATCTTACAACTGAATGGATTGCTGGTGGACTGGATGCAGGATTGCTGAGTGGGTCGCTACGTCTAGACGCCGAAGCCCGGCTGACTCTTGACATACAGCTTTGTGGGGTATTTAACATGGTGGTGAATGGGAAGAGTATAAACTGACAGGCAGAAAGAGCCCTCCCTTTGATGGGATTAGCACAGTGGCAGACAGAGACTACTGCTTTAGATTGATTAAAGTGTAATCCTGGTGGATAATCATGCCTCCTGATGTGACATGTGTGGCCAGCAGCCCCCATCTCCATCTCACACATAAACACAAACACACAAGTCGTCTGTCACATTCACACTTTCCATGCTCTCTCATCTTCTTCCATATTTCTTGTTATGTCTTTCCTACATGACTGTAGCCCTTTGAAAAAGGTCAAGAGTAATGGAGAAGAGATGATAAAGGATGGGAAATTAACTCCATCTCTATGTCTCATCCGAGATTTATTCGGATGGTTTGATGGTATCAAGCTTATTTCAGATAGTGGAACAATTGGTCTCCCTCAGTCCATGTTACTGTTGTTGTGCCTGTCACTTACATAGAGAGACACTAAGTCCAAAATCACATACTGAATCAGCTTATAGTCTCTTTTAATTCTAGAAATTCATGAATCTTCATTATGTTTGCACCATCACTGGCAGGTGCATCACTGTGATTTACACATTCACTAAAGGCAAAGGATTTGAACAAAACATAGTGGACAAATGTTATTACATTTTGGATGGTCAAATAAAATGACAGAAAGTAAATGTTACGCACTAAGAAGCAATTGGCTTTTATTGTGTAAATAACTTCTTAATAGGAAGTCTGGTGGACATTTGCAGCAGGTCTGGCTGCTCCAACCTGATGTAGTGGAAACCCATTTGTATTGTCCAATGATGTCCACATCAAGGTTTAAAGTTATCTCACTGGTTTTAGCCTGGTGCCAGACTCCTGAACTGCTGCCATCCGTGATTCAAATAGTGAAACAAAATGTAAATTCAGTCAAAAGATAATGTTTTTAAGCAGTATTGCCTCAGTTAGACACGCAAGTCAGTGAGTACAGTTACATTGTAATGAAAGCTGGCAATACGGCGATAGTGCTGTTTAGTTAGAACATTTAACGATGACAACTTTTGTTCATTAATTTATCAGCAAAAATCAGCAACAACAGGAATTCCTGCTATTTCCGTTTTATAATATTGTAAATGTATGTTTTTTTGTTTGGCCAGACACAATTTGGAATTTAGACTTTTGGAAAATGTAGTTAACATCTTTCAGTTTTTTCTAAAATGTTATGAGAAATCAGGAAATCATAATGAAAATAATCCTTACTTTCAACCCGGATGCCAATAAATTATCTATTTACAAAATTGATCAGTCACACTGTATTGTAGTCCTCTAGTAGCAGCACGGCGGTATTTGTTTGGATCATGGACACAGAATAGTTTTCCATGCTTTGTTCCAAGATGGCTGACTCATGGGAACATTGTGCATGAGGGCCACTGAGAGGATAGGACGGAGGTCAAATATCAGCATTACTCAGGCATTATCATGAGGGGGGGGAAAATAAGTGAGCTCTGTAGAACGTCTGTGTGATAGCCTGGAGTATGGGAACTCGCCTGCAGCCGAACAGTGGGAGAAGGCCTTTTTAATTTTAGATTCACATACCACATGCATGGTCTGGATACATTCTGCTGCGATGTATTTGTCATGTTCTGAGGGAGATTAAAGTGTGGGTTTTGTGGTGACTGTGTGGTTCAGCTTTAACTATGGGAATACAGTTAGCAGCCTATCACACAAGGTCTTTTATCCACACTCTGAACTGTTTATTCTGGCATTTATACTGTGGGTTGGATAAGAAAGAGGGCAGCAGAAGGCATTGCAACAAAGTGGATAGTGACTGAATAACAAAGAACAAAGAGATGTACATACATACTGGCAATTAGGAAAGTAGAAGCAAGGCGGAAATACATAATACAAAACCCAGGCTATTTATTTCGGCTTCACACAGCAATCACAAAACATAAAAATACAGATTTTTTTAGATTTAGTCATCCTATTATCTTTCCTTCTACATTCTAGATGATGCATGCTGGTATGTGTGGAGCTGAAGCGACAGAGATGTGGTTGACCCTGATCCTGCTGCTAGTCTCTGTTGATCAAAGAAAAGGATTTGGCCCTCATGAAGCATATTTTGCATGGAAACATATGGAGGCTTGTCTCTACTGGTCAGTAGGCCTGTTGTAGCTGTCTAATGCCATTTCGTTTAATTATTTTGTATTCATTTTAGCATTATTTTCTGAAAGTGTCCTCCCTTGCATCGGTTTAACACTTTGATTCATATCAGCTTTTCAGGTTTGAATAATTTGCTGAATCTCTCTTCGAGCCTCTTTTGGACCCACTAGCCTAACACATTAATCTTAAAGCATCTGCGCTGTGTATCTCTGACCATCTGCTTTCTCAACCTCTTGACCGTGGTCAAAATGTTACTCGGTGCTGTCGACGGAGAGGCCAGCAGATTAAACTTTTTGACTGTCGTCCCCCCTTCACATCACTCACAGTGAGGGTGTGATAATAGTAGAGTATAAAGTAACAGATGGTTTTCTCACATCAGCATCATGAAAATAACGGGATGGTTGGATTTGAAGGGCAATTCCCTCAAGGTGGTTTTCAAATAGACACACAGCGCAGTTTTCTTTTTTAATTGGCACGCTAATCCGTTGCATCCTGTGCTACAATTGACGTATTGGACACTGCTGAATATTGATTGATTTTCTGAAATAATGTCAGCCCTGTGACTGCTGACTTGTCCCGAGATAAGAGCTGGGGAAGGCTCCAGCCCTTCAAGGCCTAATGCAGCATGAGGAGGTTTAGATGGTTGGATGGCTAGATATACCGATGGGTGTGTCACATTGCAATACCTTGCTGTAGAGTGTGAAATATGCCAATTCATTTCCTATTACAGCCAGCAACAGTTGGGTGCACTGACTTCCTGGAGTCGTCACAGAGAGGTTGCCAGATTTTCTACCCATTCTTAAACCTGCACTCGCTAACCATATCCGGCAGCAACTACTGGAGCCACAGATGTTGCAGAAGTGCTGGGTGGATATGAGCTGTTGTAACGCCTTAATTGTCCTTTATATTTCTCTCTGCGTACTGATTAAACAAATTAGAAACACTATCTGAAGTAAGCTTTAAGAGGTGCTAGTAGGTTTAATCTTTAAACGTTGGACAGAGCCAGGCTTCCTCCTGCTTTCAGTCTCGCTCAGCTAAGATAATCTCCGTTCTGAACTCAATGTACAGACGTGAGAGAGGCCACAATCTTCTCATCTAACATGTGAACATAAAGGAAATAGGATTTCCGAGAACGTTTAATTATTTTAGACTGTTTAAGACAGGTAAGGTAATTGTAAAAGTAACCCGTTGACTTTCGTGTCCCCCTCAATTATTCTTTTCATTTTGAGAAGTGTGAAGGTCCAGAAAACGTAACACCATGTCCACCTCTCCCTGCTGTCGGAAGCCTGCTTATCCTTACCAGCTTAAGCTGTAATTTCCAAGTGGCTTTTTTGGGGGGTATTTCAGTTGTCCATTGCTAAAGGAAAATGAGAGAGGAACCGCATGAAGTTGTCATAGCATTGTGGTTATATTGGGGAGGGAGACGAGCAGCAGGCAAAAGAGAGCCGAGGAATAAAGCAGGAACAGGTTGGAGCAAAAAAGCCATTGTGCACTCAGCTCAAGAGCAAAAATAATATAGGCAGGAAACAAACATTGCTTTACTCCATCTACTGAAGAGAGAGCTACACTTATGGTCATCTGAAGGGCAGGGGAATCCCACTGAGGTGACCTGCTCCCAGAATCCTTTGCTCCGCCGCAGTTTCCTGTTTGTGGTTTCTCTTCCCTGTACCATATGATCATGATCATGTCCTGAAGAGAGAAAACGTCTTTTCCATCGAGCGTCACTGTTGTTTAGTTGTCTGTCTGTCGCTGTCTCTGACTGACACACACACACACACACACACACACACACACACACACACACACACACACACACACACACACACACACACACACACACACACACACACACACACACACACACACACACACACACACACACACACACACACACACACACACACACACTGCTGTAGCTGCCTGTTTGTTCCAGTGACTGGCTGACCTGACATCATCAGAGACCGTGTGAATGTTTAACTGTCCAGTGTGGAAACATGTTTAGTTTAAAAAAAAAAGTATTTTCACATTTTCTACTGCACGCCTAAACTCCAGCCACATTAAATCCATGCTAAAATTACTGAAATTAACATCACTGGGAAATAAAGGGATTCATGCATATTTGAATAAACTGGATTCTTGGTAATACAGAGCAAATGACATCCAAATCAAGGAGGCACGTGTCTGAATGAACGCTCCGAGCCAGCACAGAGGGATGTCTAAACACAGCCAAGTTTTCACAGACCATCGCCTGTTCTTCTCCCATTTGAGTGCCTTCTGCTGCCTCTTTTTGGAAAGCATAATGACATCAGTTTACTCCTTGGCTGCTCCGACGCTGTTTTAAATTAATTTAAATTATAAATGGCTGTTTCCTTGCATGTGTAGAAGCCATGATTTAAGTTTAGGCTATCACAGCTAAAGCAAATGCATCATGTATGTTACCCTCTCTATGTTGGCTTTGGCGAGGACGTCAGGGATCCACGAAATGTGTTATGCATCACCCAGCCTATTGTGTTACACATGTTTTTAATAGCCCTGCATTTACTTCATTGCAAGGACAGCAAATTATGAAATGTCACTCCTTTTTTTTTAAACATCGGAACTGCCTCTATTCAGCCAGCCAGCCTTTTGTTTGAGAGTCCACTCTGCCACCCGAACACTGTCTGTGTTTTTAAATCTCCCTTCCGGCCAAACCATATTGTTCTTTTCTCCAGTTGGATTTTTTGTGGTCATTGTGTGTAAATGTCCAGTCTGCTGACCCAGTGCCCATGTCCTGGTCTGACTGGCTTTCTTCAGCAGAGTCTTACAAAATGCTTTTTCGTGCTGTCTTTTTTTAATGCTAAGTTCGAAGCCAAAGCAGAAGTGCTTTATGCTGTCTCCAAGGAAAACTCAACTGCACAAGGGAAAACCCACTCTCTCTCTTGAAATACCAAGACCATAAATATTTCCCTCCAGAAAAGAGGGGCATTCTCACTTGATTCACAGATTTCCCAGTTGGTTAAACCTTTTAGTCTGAAGATGACAAATCTACCTCCAGGCTTCAAAACATCCCTTCAGGAAGCTTTGAGGAACATAAAAGTCTGCCTCCCTGTTTTTACAGTCTGTTTTAGGAACCCCTCTCGGGATTCAGCAGCAGTGAGGTGATGTTGCAAGCTCTCGACACACATATGTATGAGGACTCTTAATCGATTGAGCTCCTTCTGCTGCTGTTCGATGGATTTGCTAAATCATAAGACATGCTCAAATAAACTGGTATTTAAAGATTCTCTTGATGTATATTATTATATTGATTAACAATGTGGACCAGCGTAAGTCTTGATTGGATTCGGTTTTTCGGAGGCGTCACTATGTATTTGACACCGAAATGACGGACGTTTAAAATCCCTCGTGCTGCTTTGTGTGAAGCAACAGAGTATCCTCAAGGGTTCAAGGTGGAAGAGTCACATGACCACTGCATTGTCTAATTAAGCAACTGCAGGACTCCCATCACCAGAGGAAATTATGTATATCATCTTTTCTCTGAGAATATACATTATGGGTCTGTTCTTGATTGTGTGTGTGTGTGTGTGTGTGTGTGTGTGTGTGTGTGTGTGTGTGTGTGTGTGTGTGTGTACAAGTAAGTGAGAACAACGAAAGTGACCTTGGCAAACCTTTCCTTCCCTCAGTCTTATTTCTCCTTGAAGGAAAGGCGGTAAGGAGAGGAGTGGGAGACGGATTTCATTTGATATCTCTCCCCTGCTCAGGGAATACACCCTCCTTCCTCTCTCGGTCCGGCTATCTGAGTGTCTTTCTCTTCGGTTTACAGCTGAATAAAAGCTGCCCTTGGAATTAATGACTTGGATCTTCCTCTCCATTAACATCCATGGAAGATACACATGATCTGCTCAGGGATCATGGATGGATTTTATAGGACTGTCTGACCTCTAAGAAACCTCAAACTAGAATCAAGATGAGATAAGTGCACTCAATTCTAATAAACCCAAATGCTTTGTCCAGCCTGTTATGAGCTGCTTTCCACTGGCGTAGTCTCCATGTTAACACAAAGTAAACTGAAACGTTTCAACATCTTCCAAACTTCTTGATACCGATACCATTAAGTTTGACTGAACTTCTAACAGCAGCCTCGTTCACTGATGTTAAAAAAGCACTGATCAATACTTCCCTCTTGGTCTTGTAGCTGTGACCGGGAGATAAATTGGCTCGAAGCTAAGCCAGCTTGAACACAAAATAAATTGGGCCTCTCGGTGGTAGACCGTAACCGCACCATGTACTTGTAATGCTGTGTGAGTATGAGTCACAAACACCAAACAATAATTATGTGATTAGGGGAGTGCTGTGAGCTGTTTAAGTGACAGGATGTTGATGTACAGCAAAAGAAAGACACCCTGCACCTGGCAGCGAGCTCTATCAGGACAAAAGTGGAGATGAGGAGTCATGATAAAAATAAAAGATGAGACAGAGAAAAGAGCAGGAGGCACAGAGGGAGACACTCATTCAGGAAGGAGACAATAGTATCAGCCCGCTGTGTAAGTGAGTGAACAGAGCTGGCAAGCTGTGGATCTCAAACTATTTTTTTTTTTGGGGTATTTTTTTTTCCTTTCAGGTATTTTGCTGTTTTGTTTCTTTCTTCGCTCGTGCATATTTAGTCTGAGCCAGCAATTAGATCAACAAGCGCCACCTGTGTCACTGAGTGTGACCCATTAAAGGCCCGGCAGAACAACACAGGTGTTTGCATTTAGTCTGGCTGATTAGACCGCTGCTCAGGTTGAGACTGGGAAGAGGAAGGCTCGGTGAGGTCATGAAATGCCACTGCTTAATTAAATAAGGGTGAAGGTGTTTAAAGGTTCAGTTTTGACATTAAATGGGATTCAGGTGATGAAGGTGTCAGGATATGCGGGTAGGACCCAAAAGCAAACACGGACGGGATAGTTAGCGTGTAATCACGGACCTTTATTTTCTCCAAACACACACAGGTAAGGAAAAAGGAGCAGGGGAATACTCAGCCGCGGGTACGGCGGCTTCGGGGCCGGACGCTGAGTCCGGGAGCAGGATCTCGGATCTTGGTACGAGGCGCGCCGCTCGGCTCGTGGCGTGGCTCGTGACTCGTCGCTCGACTCGTGGCTAGGACCTCGTAGCCTGGCTCGTGACTCAGCTCGACTAGTGGCTCGTGATTTGTGGCTTGTAGCTTCGCTGATGATCCTCTAGCTTGTAGCTCGGCTCGTGGCGTAGCGGAGGAAGCGCTCCTGAAGGGCAGGAGATGTCTTGGCGTAGAGCAGGAACACCTCTCGACTGGGGCACGCTTCATAATCACCCGACGCCGGAGTCCGGGAGCAGACTGGCTTTTATCTGCTGCTGATCGGGGATGAGTCGCAGCTGCGTCGCTTGATGGGATATGAGCTGCAGCTGCGGAAGCGCTCCTCTCGGCTGCACAGCGTCTGCCTGCACAGAAACACACCTTGGCCGTACCCAGGGTTACTTCGGCACCCCCTGGCGGTGGTGCCTTCAGGATCCTCACAGTACCCCCCCCTCTACGGACGCCTCCTGGCGTCCACGGAACTGCCAGGCAAGGGTGGGTGGAGGGGGCACGGTTGGAGGGCCGAGGCCCCTGGCGACAACTGGCTTGAGGAGAGGAACCTGAAGCCCCGGAAAAAATGACAGGACAGGCGTGCTCAGGGGGACGGGCCGGAGGACGGCCACCCGGCGGGGACTCAGGGGGACGGGCCGGAGGACGGCCACCCGGCGGGGACTCAGGGGGACGGGCCGGAGGACGGCCACCCGGCGGGGACTCAGGGGGACGGGCCGGAGGACGGCCACCCGGCGGGGACTCAGGGGGATGGGCCGGAGGACGGCCACCAGGCGGGGACTCAGGGGGACGGGCCGGAGGACGGCCACCAGGCGGGGACTCAGGGGGACGGGCCGGAGGACGGCCACCAGGCGGGGACTCAGGGGGACGAGGCTCGGGATGGGACCTGACTGGACTGGGCTCGGGTCGGGACCTGACTGGACTGGGCTCGGGACGAGACCTGACTGGACTGGGCTCGGGACGGGACCTGACTGGACTGGGCTCGGGACGAGACCTGGCAGGACTGGGCTCGGGACGGGACCTAACGGGACTCGGGGAACCGGGGATTGCCGGAACACCGACCGGACTCTGGGAGCGGGAGTCGGCCGGACCGCCGACGGGACTCGAGGGACATGTGTCGGCCGGACCGCCGACGGGACTCGAGGGACATGTGTCGGCCGGACCGCCGACGGGACTCGAGGGACATGTGTCGGCCGGACCGCCGTCGGGACTCGAGGGACATGTGTCGGCCGGACCGCCGACGGGACTCGAGGGACATGTGTCGGCCGGACCGCCGACGGGACTCGAGGGACATGTGTCGGCCGGACCGCCGACGAGACACGTAGGGTAGGAGCCGGGCCGGACTGCCGGTGGGACTTGGGGAGCTAGGGTCGGCTGAGCCACCGACCGGGCCGGGACTATCCGCGGCGCGGGCGGAGAAGCTGGGACCGGGACTGGCAGCGGCACAGTCGGGGGAGCTGGGACCGGGGCTGGCAGCGGCACAGTCGGGGGACCTGGGACCGGGGCTGGCAACGGCACAGTCGGGGGAGCTGGGACCGGGGCTGGCAACGGCACAGTCGGGGGAGCTGGGACCGGGGAGCTGGAATCGGCCGGGACGCCGACCGGACTCGGGGACCGTACCCCCCCCTCCACGGACGCCTCCGGGCGTCCACGGAACTGCCAGGCAAGGGTGGGTGGGGGGGAACGGCCGGAGGGCTGAGCTTGCTCTCGGCGGTCGACTCCCGGAGGGGGACGTGGGATGTGGGAAAGATTTCCATCGCCGCCGGGACACGGGGAACTGGAGTCGGCCGGGACGCCGACAGGATACGGGGAGGTGGAGTCGGCCGGGGCGCCGACAGGACGCGGGGAGCTGGAGTCGGCCGGGGCGCCGACAGGACGCGGGGAGCTGGAGTCGGCCGGGGCGCCGACAGGACACGTGGAGCAGGAGCTTCCACTGCTTCCCCACGGCCGCAGCCCGGGCTGGAAAACCCCTCGTAACCCAGGCTATTGCCCTGGTCATCACAAAAATACAGCCGGGTTGGCCGTGGACTACCCATCACAAAAAAGGGAACAAAAAAAAAAGTTGCCGGCTGGTTCAAAGCGCGGGTCGGTGACTTCCAGCAAGCGCCCGGGTTTGCTGGGTCCTTGCTTTTGGTCGGGTGATTCGTTCAGGATATGCGGGTAGGACCCAAAAGCAAACACGGACGGGATAGTTAGTGTGTAATCACGGACCTTTATTTTCTCCAAACACACACAGGTAAGGGAAAAGGAGCAGGGAATACTCAGCCGCGGGTACGGCGGCTTCGGGGCCGGACGCTGAGTCCGGGAGCAGGATCTCGGATCTTGGTACGAGGCGCGCCGCTCGGCTCGTGGCGTGGCTCGTGACTCGTCGCTCGACTCGTGGCTAGGACCTCGTAGCCTGGCTCGTGACTCAGCTCGACTAGTGGCTCGTGATTTGTGGCTTGTAGCTTCGCTGATGATCCTCTAGCTTGTAGCTCGGCTCGTGGCGTAGCGGAGGAAGCGCTCCTGAAGGGCAGGAGATGTCTTGGCGTAGAGCAGGAACACCTCTCGACTGGGGCACGCTTCATAATCACCCGACGCCGGAGTCCGGGAGCAGACTGGCTTTTATCTGCTGCTGATCGGGGATGAGTCGCAGCTGCGTCGCTTGATGGGATATGAGCTGCAGCTGCGGAAGCGCTCCTCTCGGCTGCACAGCGTCTGCCTGCACAGAAACACACCTTGGCCGTACCCAGGGTTACTTCGGCACCCCCTGGCGGTGGTGCCTTCAGGATCCTCACAGAAGGGAGTTTATAGAATACAGAAGTCTGCTCATGTTAAACATTTTAAAAGAGGACGTCGTAGGGGATCTTTACACGGTTAAGGATTGTGCAAGCAGGTTTTATTTAAACACATCCAGTAAATCCTTTCATTGGCGTAAATCTCCAGGAAGATGAACACATTATTATGCACTGTAGTAAATATAAGTCAGAGGCAGACACTAAGATATATTATAGGCTGTATGAGGCAGTGAAGGAAAGGAGTTATAAAAAGCATTATTGAATATAGGTCGAGGATCCAGGGAGCACAGAGGGGGGTTGATGGGTTATATTATAGAGCCCGGATTAGAAAATAACCCAATCAGTAATCAAATGATTTAATGCCATGAATCTAGGTGGCAGTATGCATCTTTTGCACTGGTTTGAAGAAGAAACGGAAGATGCAGCCCTGATTTCGCTCTCCATTAAATTCTAAGAAAGCTTGACAGATAATGTTGCTTTTATAACTGCATGACGAATTGATGCTATTTGGCTGCAGTGAGTGCATTTACAATGTTGGTGATTAATGACGGTCGACACGTAATTTACTGTTGTAGAACGCTGTTGTTAGCCAACTAATATTGTTTCATAGCACAGGAGGAGGGTTACAGCCCTCGCTGTTCCATGTCCCGTCTGCTTTTAGCCATACAAGTAAATTTCGCCCCTGCACAATCCGGTCTGAAAGACGATGAAGGCAGGTGTTGACCCGCCCAACAGGTGCTGCCCAACTAACAGTTGAGTGAACATGTCAATCAAGCACAGCCTGTCAAAGCCCACGCAATCCTCAGAAGAGGTTTAATCAGGCATTTAAAACCAGTTTTAAGATCATGTATTTCATCAGTTAATTCACAATCAGCAGTATGTGGGCTACTTTCTTATGTAAGAGATAATGCATTTTAAAAACTACCATACATGTGGTGTTTTCAGATGTATTGTAACCTCCATACTTGATGTGATTTGTCCTTTTCCATTAAACCCTTTAATTTATTATCAAGGGCCTGCCATTTGCAGCTCTGGTTTTTGGAGAAAAAAAGAAGATGACCACATTCCATGAGTGGAAGCAAAATGAAAAGCTGAAACTTTAAATTATTTCAGTTTTTACTGCAGTTTAATCTCCTGTTCAAGTGAAAATTGTAAGACTTTACTTATTCCTCATCAAAATGGAATAAGTTTGTCTATTAACCAGTTGAAAAACGACCCAAGTATCACTGCAGACCTCCTGGGGGAAAGGTGAAGAGACTAAGAGTCTTAACTCAACGAAACCTCTCTTCCCAAGTTGCACTCACTTTGTATTTAATCCGTATCACACGGATGCACACTGACTCAAACACACATGTGATCTGTCTTCAGCTGCCTTTTTTTAAAACCCTGGTTTGATAGTATCAATCTTTATTTTTTGATATACCTGACAAATTATCCTGAATTGAATCCTGTCTGTGTTTTTGTAATATGTAAATCAATCGGGCACTGGCCCAGTTTTTAGCAGTTGTTTTTCCGGGCTCTCACTAACAATGGCCCCTGAGGCTATCTTTAACAGTGGGGGAGTACATCTGCTGAACATCCATCATCCCCTTTTGTCCAAAACAGATGTCTGACAGCAGGTATCGCTACAAAAAATGACTGAATAAATACACCTGTTTCAAATTATGTAAAATAAGTGTCCCCAACAGCCCTAAAAGTTGCCAATTAAAACAAAAAAATCCACGTTTGAAGGTGCAACTAATGCAGCCTCAACCCTCTGACCAACACTTTCTTCATCTCAGTTCAGCCACATGAAAAAGTGATGGATTATGCCACAAGTGCAACAGAGTGGAAAATCAATTTTTCCCCTGAGAAAATGTTTCTCTTTCATACATTATCACATTTCACGCTATGGGACACAGACTGAGATGTTTTATTTTCAGATTTTTCAATTTCGCTCACGGCAAAGCAGAAAGGGGCTGATGATTTAAAAAAACTAGGAGTTGGTTAACAAGGTGAGAAAATATGGTACTTTGAAGTCACAGCCGGGTGGTACCGAGTTGGGAGAGTTTTTTTCTTCTCATTAGGAAAGAGAGAGTGAGAAGGCGAGTATGACTTGGGGTTGTTTACACTTATAATACTAACAGAGTCAGGGTGTCTACCTGGATGTTAAATAACAAAAAGGGGTGCTGGTCGGAAATCTGTCCAATAAACGTCTCAAACATCTCTCAGTGGACGTACAAAATAAATATCGGAGTGATTCAGGCCTTGTTTATTGAGTATGTGGAGCTCCCAAACAATTAGCAAAGCAAACCATCATTAGATTGGTGCTGCTTAAAAAGACAATATCAAAACCAGATTGTGAAAATGAAAAAAAAAGACATGGAAAATAAATTGGCCTAAAAATATTTATTGGGTGTCTCTGGTGAGTCAGAACGGATACATGCCAAAATCCACAAATAACATTGTTTTCTCAGGCTGCCTGAGATGCCTCCCACGAGAGTCTACGACTAGCGGTTCATGAGTTTGGCCGAGGTACCGAGATCTGTTGAAAAGTTATGCACACAAAATGTGTTTTATGCACAGAATTAATGTGTGAAAAATGTCACTTTAAGACTATGAATCTTGTTTAGAGAGGGTAACATAACAGTGTTGACTTCTCAACAAAGGATGCATTTAGGGATGCAACGATACCATTTTTTACAAACCGATACGAGTACGAGTATTTTTATTTGTGTACTTGCCGATACCGATACTTCTTAGATTTGGTCTCCATGAAAGTGCAATTAATTTGGAGGCAGATTTTATTTTATCCTCTGCAGATTATGTCAAGCCTATAGTACAAAATTAACAGAAGGCTATCCCAAGCTTTAAACGTCTTGTGGAAGTCCCTCTAATGTCGGACCATAAAACGCCCCCGTGTCCGGGTTCATAATGTAAGCGATAATATTAGGGATCGAGCAATTATATAGGAAGCTGTGTTCCAAGTTATGTTTCCGGTGCTTTTATTGTGGAGGGAGAAACGGAAAGGAAAAGGAGTGGAATTGTGGGATATACGTGTGTGAAGGAGTTAAAAAAGTGGTTCAAGTTACCCTGCAGCGTGTTTTCATTTTATTATAATTACAAATATAGACACACAACAGACACTCGGCTACAATAATATCATCCGTAGCCGCACAACAGCGTCAGAATGAGGCCGCTGCCAGCTCTACTTCTGGCGGACCAGCAACAGTTTGATTCACACCGGCAGGACGGCAGTCATTTTTTACTGTGTGAACACGACGCACATTACTCTACACACCTTGCTGCAAGAGCCGCAAGAGAGCGACGAAAGAGCCGTATGCGGCTCTGGATCACGGGTTGCCGACCCCTGCCCTAGACGTTGAAGTCAGGTAGGACAACAAATCTTTTTCTCCACAAAGCGCGACCAGTTTGTTGTAGCGAAATACTGTTGAGTGGTATCGGTTCTTGGTATCGGCAATTGAAACCGATACGAGTATGAGTATTTTAACGCAGTATCGACCCGATACCGATACCGGTATCCGACACCGGCATCCCTAGATGCATTGCTTTTAATGTGGAGTTTTTTTGTGTGTGTTTGCAGTTAGGTGTCTATTTATTGTTTTTTTTGGACTGTTTTAGACCCACTTGAGGATTTTCTATTCCATTTAAATGACTACAGCTGGTCACCAAACCCAATATCTGACAAGGTCTCTGAGTTGTCTACGCTCTGATTTGTGCGTCAAACGGTCCATCAGGTATTATTATTTCAAACCCTTGAAGATCAGGGGACTTATCACAAACAAATCAATACAAACATATGCTCTTGTCTCTTAAATTTGTATTAATTTAGATATATTAACATTAAACATAAATACAAAAATGAGGTTTGTCAGACAATACTGTAAAAAAAAAAAACAAAGGATGAAATAATACAAATATACACACACAAAAAAAACATGCTACTGTGAAATTATCCAGGATACTGCTATGTTGAGCATAACATAAAACAATTTAAAAATAATGTGTCTTCAACCAGCAGCTCCTCCCAGTTTACAACTCAAAACGCTGGTTTGCTTTTTCATTCTACTGCAATGACTCATCTTCCCCACAGCAATCATTCTTTATTTATTATAAATATATTTATAAAATGATAAAACAATCATTGCATTTTATCATATCACATATATTGTAAGAGCAAATGCATACAATGGCATATCAACACATTTGCAGTGGTCAGTGGGATTCGAGCCCTCGACCTGTTTCTGACAGGATACACATATCAAGCAACATGCCTGGAAAAGATGGCCTGGCATGTCCACGAATGTTGAGCCATTGTCTCAGAGCCTCGTCTCCGCTGTGGCATATTGGCTTTGGCATCAAGAAACTGGGAGTGCTGGGGTTTTTCCACATAAACATGCAGAGGTTATTTTAACATTGTCTCTACCCTCAGTGTGTGTGTGTGTGTGTGTGTGTGTGTGTGTGTGTGTGTGTGTGTGTGTGTGTGTGTGTGTGTGTGTGTCTTTAAAATGGGATAACGGGTTTGTTCTCTGGTAGGAATTTGAGTTGCTTGCTTATTCCCAGCTCACCCATAGTTTCTGCTGAGATAGATGGCTTCTATTAGACGGTGAGAGACAGAATGAGGTGAGTTGAGTGGGGGTTTAGCTTCACAGCAGCAGATACCTCCCCATAAGACATTGTTTTGATAGATTTGGGGTCAAAGAGATTTGGGGATTCAGCTACAATGCAGAGGGAGATGCGGTGGTTCAAACAATGTCCCCATTGTTCACCCAAGCATGTCGCAGATCCTCAACATCTGTGAGTGGATGTGTGTGTGTTCCTCTCATTTGTGCACGTACTGCATGCTCTCAAGCTGGAGTGCATGTTAAATGTGCCATTTGTGTGTCTCCTTAGTGTTTGTGTGCATTTCTGACTGTATCCACCCACTCTGGCAGCTGACAGACAGACAGATGGATGCACAGCAGTCACAGCGTCTCTCCAGTACCTCTGGGGTAAGCAAACTATAGCGCTGTCAATATGAAAATCAAGTGTAGCAGCGTTTTGCAGCAGGGTGGTGCGCAGATTGAGCAGGACCCAGTGAAAATGCTTACAGCGCGAGATCAAAAGCACTTAAAAAAACTTTGGTTAATTAAAATGATTGCGGGACGTGATCGGAAAGACAAAAAGTGCAGGGAAGCTGCACTCTCCTCCTCACAGAAATGAGCCCCCTTGAAATCCTCTAGAAAATTTAAAATATACCATGCAGACACCCCAGCTAATGATGTATCACTGCTGGCAGCAAGAGGGAGAGAAAATTGAAATCCCTGTTGACAAAACGAGTCCAAGCTGTGTACTACAGGCACGTCCAGTAATCAACACCCCCTCATCAGCATCTTGTGTCTGCCTGTCATTTCTTTTGCCTGTCCCTTTTTTAGTTTGTGGCTTCATCTCCTCTCTTTACCTTGATTCATTTTATTCCTCCTCGAGCTCCTCGTGTTTCCTTATTTCATCTGACGGATATTCCTCGATTCTCTTCTCTCAAACTCTCCGTGCCCACTTATGTTTCCTATCATCCCTCCTTCTCACACGAGTAAGTGACCCAGAAAGTTCATCCGCACATCTTCGCTAAGTAGGCCTTGCTGAATAAAGGCTTGCTGACGGTATTGTCAGAATGGGGAAAACAGGAAAAACCTCTTGTTATTCTAACCTGAGGAATGTTCACGCATTATTGCAAGATGCTTAACCCTTCGTCAAGCCTGATTCGCACCATAAAAACATCCTGAATAGCTTCTTTTCTCATGTTACTTACAATATTTGAAACAATGTGTTAACAAGGGAAGTCTTATCCAAACACTGTATTGATCCTGTTAAATTACTTGAAGCTCATATTCAGATATAGCTGCAAGTCATGGTGGCTTTTCAGCCGTATCGCCTGTGATTCATGGACACTGCAGTAGTTCTGTTTGCCAAATTAATAAGCTATAATAGCCTCCTCCATTCTGGACTCTCCATTCCCTCATAGGTCAGCGCTTGTGTTTCCCCTTCTCTCTGTATTTCAGCTTTTTGCTAAGCCTGAATTCTCCCATTGCCTTTTATTCTGCCATTTCTAATTGCTCTCACCTCCTATTATCACCCTCTCACTTTCTTCATCTGCTACTTTCTTCCTTCGGATGCTCCTTCAGCCTCATCCATTTCTCTTTTTGCCTCACTGTAATATCCCAATGCATAGAAAAATGTCCGGTCAACGTCTACTTCGCCACATCCACGGTGTTGAACCCAGCGGGCCTCGTTCCTCACGCCTGTCCAATATCCCGCTGCTGCTCTTTGTGCAGTGCTTCTGCCTGCAGCGCTCTGCTGTATTTAGTGCGCTTCCCACTGTGGCGAGACAGATAATGGAAAAAGAGAAGAAAAGCAGGGAGAGAAGTACAGGTGGAGAGAGGAGGAGGTTGAAGAAAGGAAAGGGTTCAGGCCTGACTCTCTTCTCCGTAGCCACAGGCAGCTGTTGCTCTACAATGCCAATAAACAAACCTCTCCCCTTTGGTTGCACTTCATCTTAACATCTTGACAATCTGTCTTTTTAAGATAGGGAACCATGAAGAGTGTCAGGAAAGATAAGAGAGTGGGTGTGACGCACCGAAAAGGCTGTGAGCCAAACTTGAACCCTTGATTTCAGAAGCACATGGAAGCTCAGCCAGCTGAGTCAACCGGCGCTGCTTCCTTATACATCTCCTTGTTTTCTCCACTTTTTTTTCATCATCTTTCCTTCTTTTCTCTCCGTTATAAAAAACACTGAATAGGAGTAGAAACGCCTGAGTCCACATTCTTTTTGTTTGCTTGTAACTGGATCCAGACCAGCCAAATTCCCTCAAACAGTTTATTTACCCAAAGAAAGTATTGCCATTGTTATCAGCAATTATGCAAATCCCCTTAGCCATTCCCAACATGTGGCCCCAGTTTAAAAAAATTCACAGCATTTTGTTTGAATTATAAAGATTTATGTACATGCTATCTTGGGGTTTTCCCTTTTTAACTCAAAGGAAAACATTACACTAACACAAAGGGCTCCCTGGGGCCAGATAAAGATGGCTCTGCTTTGTGTGGGCTATATTCAGTGGTCCAGAGTGGGAGTGCGATGAGTATAGGACGTTTATCTTTCAACCTCTTTACTCTATGATTAAGATTCCCGTTGGATTCCTGTGAGGCCTTTTCTTTGCAATCATAATATTTTGTTGTCGCGTCTGTCAAATTGTTCCACATGTAGTACATTACACTCACAGCATGAAGACCAACCGAATAGATTTAACGCCTTCAGCATCAACACACCTCTGACCCACAATGCATCACTCCCCCCCTCCCATTTTCACTTATGTAAGGAGAGATTCCTGGGAATTGTTCAGACAAGGTTGCGACCCCATGTAGCTTCCTGTCAGACTCAACAAATTGCCTGTACTGAGAGAGCACCTCTGTTTTCCAGCTCAGATGTGCCTGCAGACAGTTGGACAAATTCATAAGAAACACGCGGAGAACATGAATATTCTTTAACTTCCAATTTGGGCCGCTGTTCAGCCGCTAATTCAGCCGCTGTGTTTTCGTCGGGATGTTCCTGGACCAAAGTAAATCTTTGCTGACTAACACTACTAACTAATAGATTAGTTGAATGAATCATAAAACTGAGAATAACACAGAAGCACTACTTTGAATCATGTGTTTATTAGAGATGTATTAATGTTTCTTATAAATAAGTCATTTAACATGGAAAAGCATTTTTAAAAAAAAAGACAAATTGACCAAAATGTTCAATTAGTCAACTTCTCAACTAAGAGGGGGCAACCTCTATATTATATACTAATCAAGCCATCATCACACATCGTATGATCATTCAAATTAAGGGTGAGACACATTGGCCGTGTACTCTGGTCATTGTTTAGGCTTCAGTGGCTTAAGGGGTTCATGGTCTCGAATAAACACAAGATATGACAAACAAAGAGAAAAATACCTGATGCAGCATGCTTCTACGTTGACAATAGAGCCTAAAATAACAGGCACATAAACACTTTCTCTCCACTTTGCTCCACTCCCTCAGTGCTCTCTAGCTGTAGTTTCTTGGCCGTAATGATTATTAGTGATATTAGATCCCAGGCTGTATCTGTAGAGTCGCTCGCCCCCACAGGTCAGCAGAGTGCAGCTCTATAGGAAGAGGCTGTCTGTGGGAGAGAGCACACCAAAGCCACAATCTGGTTATTGCTGAGCCATGGTTCACACACACTTAATGATACAACTCGCTCTCTCTACCCCTCCCTCTCTGTGTTTCTTTTCCTCTATCTTTCCTTGAATGCTTTTTCATTTTGTGTCTTATGAAAGAAGGGCATTGAGACGGACACAAGTGACAATGAGATCAGATTACATGACACTGGGTGATGAGTAAAAACAAATCTTATTTGGGAAGATGATAAGAAACTAATGCTGAAGTTCCACTCCTGCCATCAGCCACTGGAAAGTGCTTCCTCTAAAATCAATGAAAGCTGATCCTGCAGATGCAATGTTTCAATGTGTGTGTAACCTCAACAATTGCCAAGATTAAATTCCTCACAACTGATGCACATTTTCATCTCCATCTAGTGCACTGAGCCAACATAGAATCCATTTGATTGTCTTGTTTTACGGTTTATTGACTCCAGTAAAAGTCATAAAGATCCATACAACATATCATGCCCACTTAAAGAGAGACCTGCAGTGCTATAAAGTGGAAAATCTTGTACAAAAAGCAAATTATTCCAAGTTGTAGTTGCTACTATATTGCACCAGAGCTGCTGTTATGAACACTATTAAAGTAAAGATGCGTTTTGCCTTTGCTCCGCTTTCAAAACAAGGGTCTGTGTCAGCTCGAATGACACATTACCTTGTTTTGTAGAATTTGTGGGTTGTAGTGACTCTGCTGGGTCTGAAATGACAGAACCAGGGAAATGTAACGTTTTGAAATGCAAAGGAAAGCATCTGGACAAGTCTGCATGCATGAGAAGCCTGAGAGGCTTACAGAGGAGGTGTCCACTTCTGTGTTTCTCTTGCAAGTCGACTGTGCTCTCTTCATGCATTTCACCTCCCTGTCAGCGGCACACTACAGCTACATGTAGCGTAGATGAGAGAAGAAAAAAAAATATAGGACATTCAATATTCCCATGGTTTTAGAGTAAAAGTAGAAGTGGCATACATTAGTATTTACACTCTTACAATTGACTACTGTATATATGCAAACATGCAAGAGAAGACTGTTTGAATGTCAATCAGCAGTCTTCTATCTTTAAGATTTCTTCTCTCTCTCTCTCTTAGGCGCACTTTCTCCTCACGTCTTTATTTTTCATGCACACACACACAGACACACTTCTGCACACACATCACTCACCAAAGTTCAGGTCATTTCTTCTTGAGCTGTGCAATGAGGTGTGTACTGTGGTCAGTTCAGTGGGCGTCGGTTTCAACGTATAAACAGTCTTTTCCCTGCCTGGAGGTCTTATCAGCAACTGGCCTTCCTCAGGATGTCTGCCAGCCCCAACCCCCCTCCCCCCAGCTTACACACACACACACACACACACACACACACGCACGTTCTCAATGGAAAGTTCTGGTAATGGCTTGATTTATTGTTTTTTCCATCTTAAAACTATCTTAGTAATGGATATTTGCTGTTATGTTACACTTACAGAATTTATTCAGGCAGTATTAAGAGATAATGTACATCCTGAAATGGGTGGAATCAGTCTGGGATCATAACAGTTTAATTTGCCATGAGCCATGAAGCCATGAGTCAATATACAAACAATTTGATTGGTTGCATTCTTATTGCAGTGTCAGAGGAATCAGAGGAGAATAAGCAGGCAGTGAGTCTCAAGCGTTATCCTCGTCTCTGACTCAATGTGCATGAATGAGAAAACAGTGCCATGAAAACAAAGAAAAAATGCAGCACATTTGTCAGGGACGATGGCCATCGTCAGTCGGTGGTGGTTAGTCTCCACTATACATGGTCTTGAGCTGCAATTTCTTTACTTTGAAGAAGAGATATTTGAAATAATGTGTTGCTTTAATGATACACATGCATTTCAAATGGGAAATAAGGACGCCAGTATAAGTTTGACATATGTGGTCAGCCGAAATATTTGCTAGATATTGTAAATCATGAAAATAATCTCTGTTCCAAACATATCCAGTATTTTGCTTGATACATGAGGAACACTGTAAAGCATGGCAAGCCTTAACATGGATGTTTTGCCAAATAGGATTTAACTGAAACGTTATGCATCCCCAAGCAAAACATGGTCTCATTTATGAATGATTATACATTACTGGAAGTGGAAGAAGAGAGAAAGAAATGTGATATATAAAACACAACTCTGAACTTGAATTTGAAAACACAAACACAGTTGCATTCGGCAAATGGGAGTGCACCTTAAGGTTTAAAATGAGCTAATGTGTGTGTTACTGCATGGACAAAAAGAAGGTACACATCCTATAATTGAACACTGAGTTAATTACATGTATTAATATTGTTGTGCTTGTGTATTTAGTTCATTTCGACACAAAACTTGTTTTTCCCAGAAGGCTTCAAGCTGTTGGATGTTATGTTGTTTGAGAACTGTGAGCTTCGCCAGTAAAAGTTGTTTTTGTTTTTCACACTTGCACCCACTCACACACATGCACACACATACTGCAGGATACACTTGCACAGATAGTTGTGTATTGCAAGACTTGGCATAATCTCAAGCTTCCAGTGTTATAACAATAGCACACAAAGTTCGGTTGCGAGACACAGAAGGCATTTACATGATTAGCAGGAGAGTATTCCCTACAGTGTAATGACACAAATAGATGAATTGCCATTTCTAGAATTGGGATAATTAAAACAAATTAAAAATGTAAAAACACATATTTGACAATGTAACTTAATTTAAGGTGAGTTGAAAAATGTGTAGGTGAAAAAATAACTTTTTGGCTTCTGGGGAGCGATGACAGTGGAGGCCACTAATCATTAGCTATAATTACATTCTGCATATTACAACTACTTTATTTTGTTTCTTTGTCACTCCCACAGTTATAAAACACTCTGCATATGACTCCAAGCTGTTATGCTGAACTGTTTGTTTACGAGCGATGGAGTGCAGCAGTTAAAACATTTTTAGGTTTTCACACACAGCCAGACACATTCAAACACACATTTGCAGAAGCCTGTGGTGCCAGACTTTACATAACGCTGCCTGTTGTTATTTCAACATGTGTGTGTGTGTGTCTCTGCTCACGCTGGAGCCGAGAGGCTGCTGATGCACTACAATACACTGTGTCACATATGTCGCACACAGGGATATGTTTCTGTTTCAGCCACGGAGAGTAGAGATCTCTGAAGCCAGGTTTCCGTCCACCGTGGTCCCTGACTGTCCGCTAACCAAAACCTTGCTCCGATTCTTGTGAGCCCGCGCGGTGACAGGCAGGCAGAGACTGTCCTCGAGAGAAAAACGACGGTCCATCGTTTCAGCAAATGCCCCAAAATGACTTTTGTTTACGTCCAAGTGACAAAGCCATCTCGAGGCTAATTATGAGGTCGGGTGACATTGTTTTGGACAGAGGAGGTTGATGGAGATGGCCAACACAACTTTGTTCTATAAGACAAGAGACAGCTGTTCGTTTACCAGTTAACAGACAACAGATACAGAAACAGATCAAATACATAGACAAATAAAAAAAAACTGTGCAATATAAATACTTATTACACACTTATTACACCGTGCAATTCCAACTTACTGCTGTCTGTATAATGTATACTATTTGTAGTTATATTCAGTTAGTGTGGATTTATTTGCTTACAACAATTTTGTGAGAAAGTATGCAAGATTTAAACTTATCCATCAAGCCCCCCGCCCCCCTTTATTTACACCATTACTTTCATCACTTGTGTATGTAAAAATCAAATGCAACACTATGAATGCCCTCGGATAGTGTGCGTTGTTACTCCCATACTAACTAGATCGTTTTCAGTCTCTAACAACTTTTCGGCTCTTTTTAGGGCTTTGCCTTGCCTTGAGAGACCGTTCCAGGAGCTATTTCCCCACAGGTCTCTGGGTCATGTGGTCATGTGAATCCCTCCACCATGATTTAGAGGCTCACTTTAATACCCGGTGTTACTGTGGGTGCTGCACCAACACACCATTCAACTCCATCTTCCCCAACTCACGACAGAGTTGAACTTTAGGCAAACTGCCTACAAAACATGAGAACAAGCGAGACGGAAAGACAGTATCTAACCTCATAACAGTGAAAAGACAAGAGCAGCGTGAGACTCTAGAAGTCCTAGGGGTCTGAGGTGGGACCTGATCCCTCCTGACAGGAGGCGGTTCATGTGATCGGCAAGTGGGAAGCTTAACCCTCGAGGCCGCATTAAACCCTCTTTCCGTCTACTGCTTTAGATGAAAGGATGTGAGCTGATGTTATGCAGCGTGTTGGACACATAGGGAGAGGGGAGGGGGGATTTAGCCACAGGTGTAAACATCGTCTAAGTTTATGTTTGACAACGATTCTCTGTGCAAGTAAAGAAACGTCTTTTATCAATTTAAAAATAACGAGCAAGAAGCATACTGAGAGGTCCTACTGAGCTAGTGATGACGGTCTGCATCGTATTTTGTTCTCTCTATATTCCTCATATTTCATGTTTAATGGCTTTCACTGTTCTGTGTATCCACATGCTGCACTGTTACGATTTGCCTCCACCACACACTCGCAGACATCCTCACAAAGTCTGCTTCCCTTATTCTTACTTGGTCACGGCGAACGGCATCCAAAGTAAACAAAGCAATGTATTAGCCGTTAGACCATCAGCAGTGTGTCAACTTTTCTCCCTGCAGTCTGAATTAAAATCAGCCCTTTGGCCTCCGGAAAACATCCATTCAGACAGGTTTTATTTAAAGGCTGGCATTGCTACAGCTATGCCATGTATCCATATGAATATTTGATGTGATCTGTATATCTCTGCACTCACATTGCATGTCAAGCCAAAGTGTGGAGGCTATATTTTACAGATGCTACGTGCTCGCTGCCGAGCTGTTTTAGGGTGGATGTTTTTTGTTTTTTTTAAATGTGTTGCACACACTCCCTAAGAGGAGAATTAGATTTGGTGGTCTGAGGGATCGGTACAGGAACGAGATAAGAGATAGGACCCATTAGCCTGGGCAGTTAGCCTATTTCAAGGCTGTTAATTATTCACCTAATTTACACTACAGAGCCAGCCGGGCCAGCCAGGGTTTACTCATTAGACCGCTGTCTGTTATTAAGATGGACAGATCTAACGAAAGGGTTTACTTGTTAAATTTCACTGACAGCGAGGCTAGTTTGCGTCTAAATCATTTTAGTTCCTGTGTGGGGCTCGACCTGGTCAAAGCAGGCCTCACTGTGGCAGCACAGTGGGGGTTGACTTTAAGTCCTCCAGCAATAATTAGACTGGTGCATGGTGGGACTTCACTGTCGGCCAGGCCTTGTGCCTGTCGATGCATGAACGAACACGATCACAAACAGAACCGCTCTGCTGCATGTCTCCGGGCGGAGACCGCCGGTTCTGCCGAGTGCCAATGTGGAAGTGTCTTAAAACTTGCATTATCTATCATGACAAGTAGGGGGCGACTCCTCCGGCTGCTAAACAAAGTCAGATTGTATGGAAGTCTATGAGAAAACACTTGATTTAAACATTATGAACATAAGTTAGTGTTCTCACTCGCTATAGTTTCAACTCTTCTTCCATACAGCATGATGTTGCTTTTAAATTTGAATTATGGTCCCTTTCTGCGTAAAATAGACAATAAAGCGGGGTATGCTTTTGGACGGTTTTACTGTGATGAAAAGGTTTCTGTCGTATCTCTCCTCCGCATTTCAAATATGGTAACTTTCACCGGTTGCTAAAAACAACAACATGGCGACGGCCATAATCCAAGATGGCGTTGGCGAAATCACTGAACTCGAGGCATCAAAACTGGAGTCCACAAATCAATGGGTGACGTGACGATGCATGTATCCCTTGTGGTCATTTTCACTTTCAGAAATCTAAACACACTTACAGTTGCTGCACTATCTATAACCCATACAGAGAGGCAGCGGTGGCTGATTACTGTGTTTGTGTGTGCGTTCTCCATTGAGCCCATTTATCTTTCAGGGCGTTATATTTTTCTGGGGCAGTTGGTTGCGGCGGGTATAGGCTGGTGAATCTATCGTACTAGGAGAACAGATAGTCTGACCAGCTAGAGAGCTCCTTCTCTTCCCATCCCTCCACCCCTCAGCGCCATCACTGCCAACACCACCAGCCCTTTCCGACCCTTTTCCCCTCCTTTTTCTCCTTTATTTCTCAGCTGAGGTTAAAAGAGACACAGGGGCAGTAGCACTCACAGAAACAGGAACAGGAAGGACAGGAGGTGAGTGGAGCTGTGTGGCAGGTGAGAGGCAAACCATCCCATGACAATTCACTCCCTTTTTCGGACTCATCCTCCCTTTTTGGTCTTGTTTGCTCGTGTCCTCTGACATTTTTCTCTCTCTCGTGAACACATTTCTCTCTTTATTTCTCAGTTTTGCTTTGCCATAATTCTGTTTACCTCACATTGCTCATCTTCTCCTCTTTGATCTGCTACACCTCCCCTCACTCTTTTCTCACTCCCTCTTTCACAGTCTATTTTTGCAGGGTAGAACATAGGTCACATGTTTTTGCCTGGAATGTGTGACAAAGAGTGCGAAGAGAGAAAGCAGTGCGTATGTGTGTACATTTGTATAAATGTGTACGTGCATGTCTGTGGTGTGGGAGAGAGAGATATAGGGAGGGAGAGAGATAGGGATGGAGAGAGAGGTGTTTTCTGTCCGCAGAATGTTAGCACTCCTCACACAGCTTTGGCAGCTGACACAGTACAGGAGGAATAAATGGACAGGCTGACAATCAGGCAACACACTCGCTCGCTTGCAGCCATACACACACACACACACACAACAAAGTGAAATGAGTATTGAGCTACTCAGTGGGGCGATCAGGCAACTCTTTTTTTATGAGGTGGTATTTTAATGCGCATGTCCGATCTGTGTTCTCCTACATGCGCGTGTGTTTTCCTGTGTGTTTGTGTGTGTGTGTGTGTGTGTGTGTGTGTGTGCAAGCGGAAGATGAGTTGTGAGGCCGTCATCATGCTAAGATCAATAGAGTGTGAATTTAGTAGTTGATTTCCTCCCAGAGTTGTCCTGCCTGCTCTGCACACGGTGCCGCACAGCCATGGCCTGCCTGGCTTCACACCCTGTTGGTGTCAGGCAGGCTCTTTATCACCGGGGGGTGGGGGGGGGGATACATTCTGTGTGAACGCATGTCTGACTGTGCTTTCATGCACAAATGTCTTATTTCATATTTGCCCGACTGTGTTAGAATGTTCTGATTGCATGTGAGTGTGTGCACCTCCTCTATTTTGGATGTGTGGTAGAAAGTGATAATTAATGAGCAGGGTGACAAAGATTTATTTATAACCCATATATTTAGAGCATGTTAATACATCGGCTCAAACTTACTTATATTGTACACTTGAATATTGTATACATGTTTGTGTGTGCAAGTTGTTTTTGCCTGTCATAGTGAGTAAGAGGGAATGTAATGTGACTTGGCAGCGCTGTAAGTGATCTTAGTCTGTGTTTAATGCAGCACACTTCTCTTTCTAATAGCTTTTCCTCTCTCATCCCTGACCCTGACTACCTCCTCTGCCCCAAGTCTTGTCTACTTTTCACCTTTTCTTCCCACCACATTCCCTTCTTCTGTCTTCTCTCACTCCATCTTCCTGCCACCCTTTCCTCTTCCACCCATCTCCAACCGTCTCTGCTCATTTCGTCTCGTGTCACCATCCTTTTCAACCCATTTTAACATCTGCTAATGTTGACATAGAGACATCGGATAGCCCACATTCTAATTAGCGGTAGCAGTTACTTCACCACCCTCATTAACTTCCATGAGCGGATGTAGCTGTAATGCTAACGCAGATCCAGCTAGAAGGGGTCGGCTGTGTGCTCCGATGAATAATAGATGGTGTGTCACTTCCCTTATCGTTAATGAAAGCAGGCAGCTGCTCCTTGTGCTGGAATACCACTAGGGCGTGAGGAGAGCCGCCTGAAAACAGAAGATGCTTTTATTCTGTGTATGGAAAGATGGGCTGATAAGAAAACAGTTGCAGGGAGGGCCTGGTGTAAGGGTTATCTTTCCTTCGACAGCAGGAGAGTGGTAGTAATGCTCATGTCGACGCTAATACAGATAACGTTGAAATGGCATCTATTTTTTTCACCTGAAAACCCTTTGCAAAAAGGATCCAATAATTAAAAATGCACAGTGTAGACAGAGAAAGTATTTACTCCACCTCCTCTCCTGTGCTCACTCACAGGGTATTTAAAAATAGCCGATTACATAGTGATATCAATGATATGTCATATGACTGAATGATTTGATTGATGGTTTTTAATGCAGCATTTTTTACTGCTCATTCAGCTGTAATCTGTCAGCTGTAACGTTCATATTATTTATACTTTGAGAGCAGCAGTGTGGTGCAATGTTCAGTGCCCAATACAGCCTTGCTGATGAGTTGATCCTCAACGAAGAACCTTAGCTCAAGGTGGAAGGTGACGTGTGAAGGCCATTTGTGAACATCTAAAATACTGCCAGTGGTCTAAATAAAAGGCCGGATATAACAGTTCTGTTTATTCAACATTGGGTGTCTGTATACATACGGAGATGTTCACAAAGGAAATCACAGGATCAGTTTAAAGAAACTGGGCTCTAATATTTGGCAGCCTCAGCAAATCTTTCCAAGTTGAACATAAAGATGCATCGGAGGTCATCTTCCACATGCTTCCTGTACATTCTTAGTCATCTTTCTGAATGTAAGTGGAATCTTTGGGCCTTGAAGTGTTTGATGTCTTTACAACTGATTTCCTTACGCTGAGGCAAAGGAAGCTTGAACAATAGAAAGATTGACTTAAAAGCAAGCAATTTGCGCCTTTTCGACTCTTTTCTTTTTTTTAATAGGCAAGCGTCTCTATTGTGATCTTAGAAAGAACATTTCTATTCAGCAGTCAGAAACTGAACATATTGTTTGATGTTAACTGAACTAAAGCAGTAACTGGCACAGATGGCTTGTTTTTTTGGCTCTTTTGGGCTCTACAAATACCAGCAAAGGGCCGGAGGTAACGAGCTTCTTCGTTTAATTTTGCCCATATATTCACTGTTTTACTGTGAAGACAACATCTGCTTTTCAAATTAAAATTCATGTTCCACTTTATTCAAGTATCGAGTGCAACTCATAATCTTAATTTGCAGTTCCACACATAAAAAGCGGCTGACCTAAAATAAAACAGTAGCCTACTCACTGCGGCCCAGTGGGATGATTTAGACACTGCTTAATGAAGCCCACAGACAGACGTTCCCTCTCATTTTGTCTCTGGGGTTGATTGCCAGATGTTGTGTAGCATGGAGCGAACAATCTGTCCTCTTGTGAATAAAGACACTGGCATACTGGACTAGATCATACTGGATTAGGACTGAAAAGAAGAGGGACTGATCAACTCCTACAGAGCACACACAGACCCAGCAGCCAGATATCAGATAAATGTCTCCTAGTTCCGTCTTCATGTTCTGGAGGCCGACAACGTCTTTCATTGGATCTTTTTCAGCGATCAGAAACTTTCCAGTTGTCTGTCCAATTTCCCCAGTTTGCTGCTCTGGAGCGTCTGTGTTGTACTGTGTCATTGTGCAAGATTGTGATCTACACCTGCAGCTCACTAGTTGAACTAATTACACCAGCTGCTAATTACGGGAACTGCTCTGTAATCGCCGCAGATGAGTACAAAATGATAGGATAACAAAAATCTATAAAATCCTATAAAAAGTAGCTGTTTTCATGATGGTGTTAAATCTATCTTAAGAAAGACTTTGTGGCTAATGGCAAATGCTAAAATGTAGTGTAACAACAGTACAAGGAAAGGAAAGTTAGACAGCAATATTATTCCAAAGTTTGTTAACATTAGCTAGCATAAGCTATTGGTCAATAGACTGTATATGAGAAGTAGACATAGTCACTGTGATGTCACCCATTGGTTTGTGTACTACGGTTTTGAAGCATGCAGTTTGGCATTTTGGCCGTGGCCATCTTGCTTTTTGCAACTAGACGTGACACAAGAGGGTGGAGTTAAGTACAACTGAACAAAACATTTTTGGGCACCCAAAAAGGTTACATAAATATATTTTTTACAAATATCATGTACCCCCTGGAGTGCCTTCACATACCCCCGTTTGTGAACCACTGCGGCCTGAAGCATACCCTGCTTCATCATCTAAATTTAAACTTAAGGGATTGTCTATTTTACTCTAAATGAGACCATAATAATTCACTTTGTTTACAACTGAGGCAATTATTGAGAAGTGAGAAGTTTTGTCTCAAATAAAAATAAACATACCAATGTACAAAAAAGCATCCACATCTCAGTATGAAGACAGAACAATCACAGTTGTGGTCCTGATCAGCTTTACACAAAAACTCTTCTAATTTAAATGAGGTGCACTTGCTAAGGGACAGCTTTTAAAATCCTGCAAAACTTGCTTGATTTAATTAATTTCTTTGCTGAAGAGAGCAAGTTAGAGATATTGTCTTTAATCCAGTGAGTTTAAATTTTGAAATGCCCTCAAACAGCTTTAAATGTTAATAAGGTACCGTTAACAGCCACATTAGGTTGTAAAGTAATCTTTCACCACGGTGCCCGATGACATACCATCTTTTGCTGCTTTGTTGAAATTGCCCTCCAGTAACACTGTGCTGCAGTAGACATTCAACCAAAGTGTTCAGCATATGCGTCTTTATCCGTGTCCCCGTTTGTCTGCTCACGTGCTCTTGCCCAACTTTGTTTGCGGGTCTCAGGCTGAGGGTCGGTGTATTAATTAAGCTCGGCAACCCTGCTTTCATTCTCAAGGTAGTACATGAGTAAACAAAGATAGCCGGTCCCATGTCGGGGCTGTGATAAGGACTCGCGGTCTTTGTCATTGCTGCTGTGGCGTTCCCACAGGATCTTGAGAGACGGCCGGGTGGTGCTGACACACTGAGGACCGTCGCACAGGGAGCTTGGGGCCCTGGAGGTGGAGAGCCTCCACTGCCCCGGGAAGCGGGCGAGGGATGTTGTGAAGCTCACGGCCGGAGCCACGAGCCACCTTTCAGCTGGAGGAAATGCACCCAGTGAGGGGCCAGAGGCCCCACGAGGGGTCCTGACTCGCCAAGTTGAACCCCCGGCAGACTGCATGGAGCCCACCCGTTAAAAGTGGTGCATAATGAAACTGTTTTCCTCTCCTCTGACGCTGCTTTCACATCTAGCTGATGAACGTGTTTAGAGTTGCAGCCGGTGCACCGTGATTCAGTGTACGTGTATGAGAAGTAATGCATTCACGTGTTCCTCTTTTTTAATGTGATAAAGTACGAGCTGAAATAGTTGGAAACAGAACAGTAAAGTTGCTCTGCACGTTTCAGATATGAGTGTGTACAGCTGCCACTCCCATCTCTGCCTTTTTTTACACTTTCTCTTTACCCGCTCTCTCTCTCTCTCTCGCTCTCTCGCTCTCTCTCTCCCATCCGCCCACCTCCTGTCCCCTGCTTGCGCTCTCCAATCTTATTTCCTGTCGGCCTGTCTTCCATCGAAGCCTGCTCTGTGTCAGTGTATCAGACTAATTCAATATCCGATATACAGACACTCCAATGTAATGACCCATGACATTCAATTAATGCTTTCCCCCTCTTCTGGGTAGGTTGGATCAGCAGTAATGCTCTGGTTGTTGGTCTGGCCCAAGCTTGACATTCAGTGTAACCTTAATTTATATCATCATATGCTGTATTTGCAGACATATTAGTTTTCCCCATAGATTGTTTTTGACATTTTGAAATACAATGTTGGGTACGTCCCCTCTGGGTCTCTTTTTAAAAATAGCCTAACAACACAACTATATTACTTTGGTTTCCACGCTGATGACATGAAAACCTCTGGCTGTCAGTATGAGCCTATTTACTCTACGCTCATTATTCCCGTCTTCCGGGCTTCACATTACCGACGCCGTCGCCTCTCGACCAGCTGTCACGCTTATTGGATTGGTGTTGAGTGATTGCGGCATGTCCTGTAAGGGGGTTATTATGTTCATGTGTGAGCGACTGAGAGACTTCAAATACAGTGACTCAACCAGACACACACACAGACCGGCATACTGTAATCAATGTATGCACATACACGTAAACAAAGAGGGTGACTAAAGTGGTGCTGATAGCCGTGTCCTCCGTTTAGCCTTGTGTAGCAAACACTGTCAATTTGTATACGCTGAGCCTTTATGAGCTTTTAGCTCATAATGATTATGACTGTAATCTATTGTGGATTGTTCATCATTAGGGGTTTCTCATATTTAATCACCAGCCTAACCTGGATCTTCTACTAGTTACTGTGCTTAGGGATGGGGCCATATAGGATTGTATCAAAGATCGCAATTAAAAACAAGTGAGAATGTCGTCATGAGTGACTTGAAAAAGCTGTCCAGCTCTCTGTCTTGGTCGGTAAGTGAAAAATACAGATTTAAAAAAACAAAGAATGTATTTTTTCCTTTATTTATACAGGGATTTATGATTACCTATTTAAGATAGTTTGTTTTTCACTAAAAGGATGTTCACAAAAAAGGATAGATAGATAGATAGATAGATAGATAGATAGATAGATAGATAGATAGATAGATAGATAGATAGATAGATAGATAGATAGATAGATACTAGAGTAAACATACAAATATTAAGTAAGAACTAGAAAATTTCGCAATAAATTTTGATGTGTGGCGCCTACTGCCGTAAGACGTCGCAATAAATATATTACCGGTAGTGAGATGTGTTGTTGAGGTTACTGAGGAGTCATTTCTGTATTTGTGATGGACTTGAGAGCAGCGTTGGAGTGCTAAAAGCTGAAGCTTACATTTTAAATATAAAAAAGCTTTAAAAAGTTAAATTAAGCTGAATATAGCTCAATATAGCTAATAGCTGAAAATAATTGAATATTGCTGAATAAAGCTCAATATAGCTCAATAAAGCTGAAAATAGCATAATATAGCTCATTATAGCTCATTTTAGCTGTAAATTGCTGAATATAGCTCAATATAGCTCATTATAGCTGTAAATTAATGAATAAAGCTGAATATGGCTAAATATAGCTGAATATAGCTAATAGCTGAAAATAGTTGAATATTGCTGAATAAAGCTCAATATAGCTCAATGAAGCTGAAAATAGCATAACATAGCTTAATATAGCTCATTTTAGGTGTAAACTGCTGAATATAGCTCAATATAGCTAATAGCTGAAAATAGTTGAATATTGCTGAATAAAGCTCAATATAGCTCAATAAAGCTGAAAATAGCATAATATAGCTTAATATAGCTCATTTTAGGTGTAAATTGCTGAATATAGCTGAATATAGCCACTGGTTACCATGGTGATAAGGGCAGTTAGTCCTTCCCAGACGCACCATGGTTACCATGGCGATTGGGACAGCAGGGTAAAGGGCAGACGTGAGAGCAGCTACTGTCTCTCTATGTATCTATAACAAGTATATGTGCATGTATATGTCTGTTAATGTAGGTTAACTAAGTATGTGTGTGAAACTGCCCTGATTAGCTCATTTGAAGCACCTGTGTCACCAGGGTGAAGAGCAGACGAGATCTTAAGACTCGTACGTCTCTCTATGTATCTATAACAAGTATATGTGCATGTATATGTCTGTTAATGTAGGTTAAATAACTACGTGTGTGAAACTGCCCTGATTAGCTCATTTGAAGCACCTGTGTCACCAGGGTGAAGAGCAGACGAGATCTTAAGACTCGTATGTCTCTCTATGTATCTATAACAAGTATATGTGCATGTATATGTCTGTTAATGTTTAAATAACTAAGTGTGTGTGAAACTGCCCTGATTAGCTCATTTGAAGCACCTGTGTCACCAGGGTGAAGAGCAGACGAGATCTTAAGACTCGTATGTCTCTCTATGTATCTATAACAAGTATATGTGCATGTATATGTCTGTTAATGTAGGTTAACTAAGTATGTGTGTGAAACTGCCCTGATTAGCTCATTTGAAGCACCTGTGTCACCAGGGTGAAGAGCAGACGAGATCTTAAGACTCGTACGTCTCTCTATGTATCTATAACAAGTATATGTGCATGTATATGTCTGTTAATGTAGGTTAAATAACTACGTGTGTGAAACTGCCCTGATTAGCTCATTTGAAGCACCTGTGTCACCAGGGTGAAGAGCAGACGAGATCTTAAGACTCGTATGTCTCTCTATGTATCTATAACAAGTATATGTGCATGTCTATGTCTGTTAATGTAGGTTAACTAAGTATGTGTGTGAAACTGCCCTGATTAGCTCATTTGAAGCACCTGTGTCACCAGGGTGAAGAGCAGACGAGATCTTAAGACTCGTATGTCTCTCTATGTATCTATAACAAGTATATGTGCATGTATATGTCTGTTAATGTAGGTTAACTAAGTATGTGTGTGAAACTGCCCTGATTAGCTCATTTGAAGCACCTGTGTCACCAGGGTGAAGAGCAGACGAGATCTTAAGACTCGTACGTCTCTCTATGTATCTATAACAAGTATATGTGCATGTATATGTCTGTTAATGTAGGTTAAATAACTACGTGTGTGAAACTGCCCTGATTAGCTCATTTGAAGCACCTGTGTCACCAGGGTGAAGAGCAGACGAGATCTTAAGACTCGTATGTCTCTCTATGTATCTATAACAAGTATATGTGCATGTATATGTCTGTTAATGTAGGTTAAATAACTAAGTGTGTGTGAAACTGCCCTGATTAGCTCATTTGAAGCACCTGTGTCACCAGGGTGAAGAGCAGACGAGATCTTAAGACTCGTACGTCTCTCTATGTATCTATAACAAGTATATGTGCATGTATATGTCTGTTAATGTAGGTTAAATAACTACGTGTGTGAAACTGCCCTGATTAGCTCATTTGAAGCACCTGTGTCACCAGGGTGAAGAGCAGACGAGATCTTAAGACTCGTATGTCTCTCTATGTATCTATAACAAGTATATGTGCATGTCTATGTCTGTTAATGTAGGTTAACTAAGTATGTGTGTGAAACTGCCCTGATTAGCTCATTTGAAGCACCTGTGTCACCAGGGTGAAGAGCAGACGAGATCTTAAGACTCGTATGTCTCTCTATGTATCTATAACAAGTATATGTGCATGTATATGTCTGTTAATGTAGGTTAACTAAGTATGTGTGTGAAACTGCCCTGATTAGCTCATTTGAAGCACCTGTGTCACCAGGGTGAAGAGCAGACGAGATCTTAAGACTCGTACGTCTCTCTATGTATCTATAACAAGTATATGTGCATGTATATGTCTGTTAATGTAGGTTAAATAACTACGTGTGTGAAACTGCCCTGATTAGCTCATTTGAAGCACCTGTGTCACCAGGGTGAAGAGCAGACGAGATCTTAAGACTCGTATGTCTCTCTATGTATCTATAACAAGTATATGTGCATGTATATGTCTGTTAATGTTTAAATAACTAAGTGTGTGTGAAACTGCCCTGATTAGCTCATTTGAAGCACCTGTGTCACCAGGGTGAAGAGCAGACGAGATCTTAAGACTCGTATGTCTCTCTATGTATCCATAACAAGTATATGTGCATGTATATGTCTGTTAATGTAGGTTAAATAACTAAGTGTGTGTGAAACTGCCCTGATTAGCTCATTTGAAGCACCTGTGTCACCAGGGTGAAGAGCAGACGAGATCTTAAGACTCGTATGTCTCTCTATGTATCTATAACAAGTATATGTGCATGTCTATGTCTGTTAATGTAGGTTAAATAACTAAGTGTGTGTGAAACTGCCCTGATTAGCTCATTTGAAGCACCTGTGTCACCAGGGTGAAGAGCAGACGAGATCTTAAGACTCGTATGTCTCTCTATGTATCCATAACAAGTATATGTGCATGTCTATGTCTGTTAATGTAGGTTAAATAACTAAGTGTGTGTGAAACTGCCCTGATTAGCTCATTTGAAGCACCTGTGTCACCAGGGTGAAGAGCAGACGAGATCTTAAGACTTGTATGTCTCTCTATGTATCTATAACAAGTATATGTGCATGTATATGTCTGTTAATGTAGGTTAAATAACTAAGTGTGTGTGAAACTGCCCTGATTAGCTCATTTGAAGCACCTGTGTCACCAGGGTGAAGAGCAGACGAGATCTTAAGACTCGTATGTCTCTCTATGTATCCATAACAAGTATATGTGCATGTATATGTCTGTTAATGTAGGTTAAATAACTAAGTGTGTGTGAAACTGCCCTGATTAGCTCATTTGAAGCACCTGTGTCACCAGGGTGAAGAGCAGACGAGATCTTAAGACTCGTATGTCTCTCTATGTATCTATAACAAGTATATGTGCATGTCTATGTCTGTTAATGTAGGTTAAATAACTAAGTGTGTGTGAAACTGCCCTGATTAGCTCATTTGAAGCACCTGTGTCACCAGGGTGAAGAGCAGACGAGATCTTAAGACTCGTATGTCTCTCTATGTATCCATAACAAGTATATGTGCATGTCTATGTCTGTTAATGTAGGTTAAATAACTAAGTGTGTGTGAAACTGCCCTGATTAGCTCATTTGAAGCACCTCACGCGCCATGGTTACCATGGCGATTGGGGAAGCACAGCGCTGCCCCTTAGGGAGAGATATTTAATGAAAACAACCTGTCAAACTAATTAATTTGATAGGAAAACCGTAACTCCGTATGAAAAAATGAAGACATCGTGAGAAGCACAAGACTTTTGTGAACGTTTACGTGTACTTAAATGTTTGGTGGGTTTAGAAATGAGAGTTTAGAGGCAGTTCAGAAATGGCCTCCGTTTACTCCTTTAGAGAAAACTCTGCTCCGATTTAACATGGAGTCTAATGGCGCAGTTGGCTGACTTCATGTCGCTTTCTTGCTTTTTGACAAAAAAGTAAATGTTTTTGGGACTCCACGACATATTTGTACAAGCAAGCACAATATTTCCTACGTTTTGTACTATAAATTATGCCTGTAGAGTGAAAATTGTGGCAGTAATGGCAATTTACAAATATTTCTTTCTGATGAGTCTGAAGCTGGTTCGTGCTCTAGCGATGACATCACGTGCTCTGAGCTGCCACATACACACCCATTGTAAAGTCAGAAATGGTCTGAATATTTTCCTAAACTTGAACAAATATTTGAGGAAAACTGTGCTAGCTATCAAAAAATGTCCAATTAGGAAAATAAACTCCATCCTTTTGTTAACGTTTCAAAGGTTTAATCATTTCTCTACGTTAAAGTATGGCGAGTCACTATGGGCGCAAAGATGAGTGTTTCTTTTGCTCTCTTCACGCCGAAACCCCATGTAAGTGAATGGGACAATTTCTCGCCGTTTTTTTGCATTTGTCGGGGAAACCGCCGGTCGAATCTCTTAGAAAAGTCATAGCACACGATTCCCGATCAGGCCGCTCGTTTTGATGTATTATGTACGCATGTGCTGGCAACGCTGCGGGACCCTTTATGGTCCAAAGTTTTAGGAATAATAATAATAAGCCCGCAGGAGAGTATGCAGTGGGCGCTGCCAGCAAGGGCTCATAGAGCCCTGCTGGCAGCGCCACACTAATAATACTCAATATACAACACAATCACAGATCAGATATATTAATTTAAGACAATTAAAAAATAAAGAATATGCAAGTATATACAGGGAAAGCAGTGCAAGGGTTATTGATTCAATTGAGGGAGGATCTGGCCAGAGGGGATTTATTATAAAGTCTTATAGCAGTTGGCAGGAATGTTCTCCTGTATCGGTCCTTTGTGATGCAATACAATACTTATGTCTTTATATTATGTAAGGTTCATTGATTCCAATATGTTTTAATGCCATATATATATATCATGGCTCATAATTCTTAGTAATCATGTATATCACCCTGCTGCAGCTCACCACATACAACAATATTCCTGCTGCTCTGAGGCCTTTCATTAGCCTAAAAAGCATTAAGAGGAAAGGAAGACTGTTACTTAACAGTTCTGTCAAGTCACTCATCGTTAGTGTGGCAATGTTTTTCACAGCGTCATCTTTTCGGTCACTTCTGCCCTCATTTCTGACTTGTCTGCCAAACAAGCTTTCACTCTTCATCTTTATCCACATGTTCCCGATTTCTTCTCTCCTCCCTCCGTTTTGTTTAGCTCCCTCTCCTCCTGTCCCTTCTCCATTCTCTCCTCACTGTCTCTCCGTTTCGGTAATGATCTAATTAAGGACGTTTTTTGTTGCCGGCCCACTGTGCATAATTGCCAGTGGGGTCTCTCTGTACTTCACTCAGCAATTACGAGCAGCATTCTTCTGCTCCCGAAACGGCTAATTAAGCCTTAAGGACAGCACGCCGATTGTAGTCGCATTAGGCATCAGGAGGAGTCGGGGATGCCTTTGCTCTCCTCACTCCTGGGACACGCATACGTATACGTAGTGGATTGAAGAATGGTTGCCATGGCAGCCATCACATGGTGTCACATCCTGTGCCGAGGCTGTCAGTCAGTTGATCTTTGCGTGTCTCTCTATATGTGCGTGAATATCTGTTCATCTGTAACAAAGACCACAATTGTGCTTCAGGTCACCAGCTCTTTTTATTATGAAGGCTCAATCCATGAAGACACTATAGGTTCCTGTGGAGGCCCCCTGGGGGGCTGGCTGTCATTTTGATTGATTGTAATTCCAGCTCATGTGATGCTTGCCTTGCAATATGTCCCCACTCAGCACAACGCACAGCTGACCCTGTGGCCCGGACTATGCACTTACTCGAGACTATGTGTATCGGCTAAGTTCTGTTTTGTACAATCACAGAAACATATCTAAAAATGCTGCCATGGAAGTTTTATTGCTCTTTTGCTATAGTAGGTGATTGCAGGGGCTGGTGTGTCACAGGCGATAGTGTGTGGGTGGCTTTTAGAAAGAACAGTTGCTACAGGGTCAGTTGAAAGTTTGATTAGAAAGTAGAACTAAACTGCTGCAGATTAAAAGGCCATATCGGGACTGCAGATGAAAAATAGCCTCTTGGCTAACCACTGGTGCGCTTACAGAAATGTTTTTATTAATGTGCACTGTCCTTTATCAAATAAACCATTTAATCAGCGTTGTTGAGAATCACTATGCATTATAATTGTTTCCAGTATCACAAACTCCTTGTAGAACAGTACAATGTGGAGGTGTGTGTTCATATTCTTTTGAGACATCTAAGCAGCCATTTCAAATGGGTCCACTAGACCTTAATCTTCTTTGATTGTAAGAATTGTATTAAAATAGGAAAGGACGGAGGTAACATCATGAAAGCTGCACTGTTGCATTATTATAACTATTTAATATGCAATATAGCATTGGTTATAGTATCTGCATTAAATTGTAACCCAGGGACATAATAAAATACAATGCATGGAAGCTGGTAGGAAATATATGATGGAAAACCGTAACTCCGTATGAAAAAATGAAGACATCGTGAGAAGCACAAGACTTTTGTGAACGTTTACGTGTACTTAAATGTTTGGTGGGTTTAGAAATGAGAGTTTAGAGGCAGTTCAGAAATGGCCTCCGTTTACTCCTTTAGAGAAAACTCTGCTCCGATTTAACATGGAGTCTAATGGCGCAGTTGGCTGACTTCATGTCGCTTTCTTGCTTTTTGACAAAAAAGTAAATGTTTTTGGGACTCCACGACATATTTGTACAAGCAAGCACAATATTTCCTACGTTTTGTACTATAAATTATGCCTGTAGAGTGAAAATTGTGGCAGTAATGGCAATTTACAAATATTTCTTTCTGATGAGTCTGAAGCTGGTTCGTAGCTGGACATAATAAAATACAATGCATGGAAGCTGGTATAAAGAAACACGCCCGTTGTACCTGTTCCAATATATACAGTAAACTGCATAACACTGTGCTGGACCGCCTCCTAAAAATAATGAAAATGTGGAAGTTTGAACTCCAGCCTGCATTAAACCAGAGCTTCAGGCTCAGCAGATATTTTTCTCCAGTGATATAAATTTGCATTGAAATTACATGAATAATATGTGCCTATTTATTAGCTAAATAGCCTTAAAGTTGACATTTGTCTTTGAGGCTCAAGTGTTTATTTAATTTGGATTTGCAGAAATCTGACCGAATTGCCGGGTTTTATCATTAGTTTTATATATAGCTTTATATAAGCCCTTCAAAGTTTTGACTCCCCTTGCTGAATTGTTTTCCATCTCACTTAACTCTACTCTTCAGCAAGCACATTGTAAAAGAAAAAGAAAAAAGGACAAGTGGCTCTGGTTTCTTGGCTTCTCCAAGTGGAACAAATGATACAAAGTGGCACCAAATGGAAAGTGTTCCCTTTGTGAGCCTGTCCAAGGTTGTGTTGACTTTAAATGGCTTCTAAAGGTCTGTCTTAAGTTAATGAACACAATTGGTGTTGCTTGGTATAACTTCATGATGTGGTCATCAGTAGAGAAGAATATGTACAGTAAATAACTGCATTTTCTTTTTTATTACATTGAAAGTCATCGCTGATTATGAGAGAAATACTTAAAATGCATTTCACCACCCCAGTTAAACCATCTGGAATGTTAGTAATGCTGCTGCCTCTATACTGAACAATTTGTCATAGAAGGCAACTATTGTCATAAAAATGTGTTTTTTGTCTGTCATTAAAATATTACTGAACGCTTAATACAGTTGCAAATTGCTTAACTTAGTTATGACACAAGCCATATTTTGTAAACAAAAAAAAAAGAAATCCTGGCAACCTATCCAAGGCTTGAATATGGTATTATACAACAAAGAAAAGGTATTTTTCCACAAACACTATTTTCCTTCCTTCATTTGATTTCCCAGATCTGTCATTTTCCTGTAAAAAATTGTCACGGCAGAATGTTGAATTCAGTTCTGTACAGACGACAATGATGGATAATATTTGAGTTTCTCACACAGCTCTCATTTCTGTTTTATCCAGGCTGCAAGCTCCAACTGAAGCAAACACAAGTCGATGACTGAGAACTCTGCCTCCCATGATGGACAAGAAAAGTGGTGAGTGTCACTAAGCGTGCATTTTACCAAAAAAACAATCCCCATACACAATATCTGACGAAGGGTTAAACATTTAACTTCCTGTCCCTGTATGTGGCCAAAAGCAGTGAAGGGTATATTTCCTTCCGGCGATAACTGTATTCATAATTTGACACAGCATGAGCAGCATGTTGCATGCTGATTAGTTTGTTTTGGCGCAATCGCTGCATGATAATGACTTCCCAGTAAGTGATATGGTTTTACATAATGAAGCACTATGTGTGCTGCACAGTACAGCGTGTCTGTACAAGTGGGTGAAAAGGAATAATACTGCTGACAATAATCTGTGCTTTGGTTCCTATTCATTTTATCAAGTAATTGACCATGTGAATCCATTTGAGTTGTATAATGTTAGCTATTGTTATTGTAATTGTTATTATTTGTAGTAGTAGTAGTAGAAGGAGAAGCATTGATTGATTTTCATGTTAATTCCCTACAGCCAACGGCTTTCAGACCAAGGCCAGTGAGGGCGGCATTCAGAGGAAGCAGCTGCCCTACTCAGTGGAAACGCCCTATGGCTTCCACCTAGACCTGGACTTCCTCAAATATGTTGACGACATTGAAAAAGGCAATACCATCAAAAGGGTCCACATCCAGCGCAGGGTCAAGGGCCCGGCCAAATTCAGCACACTGCCACGAAATTTCAGCCTCCCTGGGCATGGGGCCAGGCCTCCCCCTAAGGAAAAGGACAGCACATGGTCTGGGACGTCCACCCTGGGGCCCAAGCCTAAATCACGGGTGACAGAGGTCCAACAGATCTTCGACTTCAGGGCAAGCGAAGGGGGGACTTCCAGCCAAATCAGCAGGGGGGGCACCAGTCTAAGAGCTGGCTATGTTTCAGCAAAGCCCAGAGATGAAGTAGGAGCTGGGGCTGAGGATGTTGAAGAGAGAACTGCAGGGATTCAAAGTCGTCCGAACCTGCTCCGAGCATCAAGCATGCCCATCACCCTACAGCAGAGGAAAGGTTCTGATTCGAGCAGTCCAGACCGAATTGTGGGAACACCGGAGAGTGGCTCGACGGAGAACATTTTTCGTGCTTCGCCGGACATAACAGAGAGACGTGTTCCACAGGATCGGACGGGGCTTCACCAGCAGATCACAGTGGCACTGAAGCGGGTCAGAGAGCTGGAAGAGCAGGTCAAAACCATCCCAGAACTCAAGGCTCAGATCTGCTCACTGAGAGAGGAGAGGGAGAAGCTACTGATTCAGCTCCAAGCCCAGGCCCAAGCCCAAGCCCAAGCCCAAGCCCAGGCCCAAGCCCAAGCCCAAGCCCAGGTTTCCTCATTATCCTCTACAAAAGCACCCAATTCTGATTCTGGGACCCACACTCGGCCACAAGGACACAGACCTTCAGAAGGTCTCAACTTAGCTCTGAAGACTCAACCCACTGGCAAATTAGAAGCTTCAGAGCGTGTGCCAACGGGGAAAGGGAAACAAGGTGTTACAGAGAAAAGTGAAGTGTTACAAAAAGAGAGTGAGATAAATCTAGAATCTTTGAAGAGTTCCTCTGCACATGGAGAAACAAGTAAACAAGAATTGGTGGGAGAAACACGACTGTCAGAAAAATCGAACATACAAAAAGAGACATTAGAGAGTACACTGGAGCATGCAGTGCAAATGCTATCACAGGACATTGCAGGACAGGAATTAACATCACTTAGGGGGGCTATAAAAGATGCAGAAACCAGCAGTATTCAAGATGGTGATGCAGCAAAAGAAGACAAACGTGAGGACCCAGACAGTATGCACAATCTGCAGGAAAAGCTCATGGTACTGGAGGCTAAACTTACTCAGGCTAGCCAAGATCTGGAGAGAACCACAAGTCTTTTGAAAGAACAAATAGATGAGAACAAGGAAAAAGAGGACAGAATACTACAACTGAGTGATGGAGTGAGAGTGGAGGTGTGTACTCCAGATGGACAAAACAGGCCAAGAAGAGAGAGTATCGACACAGGGACAGAGACGGAGAAAGTAGATTTTGCTAACCAAGAGACAGAGACAGAGTCACTTGGTACAGTAGATAAGGGAACAGATACAGCGAGAATCTGTATTGAAGTGTGTGTACCCACATCAGGGGCTGAAAGTTTGGATCAAGGAACAGAAACTGATAAAGTTGACACAAATGAACAGTTGATAGAGATGGAGGCAGAAGCAGCTGCTGTGAGCCCACCAAGACCCAGAGCCAACAGCATGGAACGGGGCACAGTAACTGAGAAGATCGCCACCCAGGATCAGATGACCGAGACGCCCGGAGCAGAAAGGGTAAACCAAGTCACAGAAACAGAGGGAGAGACGGTAACAGACCATCCGCAGAGACCAAGGGCCAACAGTGTAGAGCGGGGGACAGAGACAGAGAGAGTGAACACTGTGGACAGGGTGACAGAGACAGTGGGAGCACAGAGGACAGATCAGCAGACTGAGACAGAGCTAGAAAGGTCACAGGATAACAACCCAGCCAGAGGTGCAGAGGCAGAGAGTCAAGTGAGAGAACGTCCAGACACTGAAAGATTAGAAGAGGTAGGCAGTGTGGCTAGTAACAGAGTGGAGGATAAGAAAGCGAATGAAAGCATTCAAAGAGATAGTGGAGAAAGTGAAAGTGTGGCCGTAAAAGAGAGTTCAATTACAGTTCTAGAAAGCAGAGTTGAAGAAACTGTACTTTCAGATATTGGAAGTCAGGATCAAGGGCATACCAGTGCACTTGTTGCAGCAGGAGAAAACACAGAATCTAAGATTGAAACGTTTCCTTCACAGAATGACTCAGGAACAAAAGAAGTTGAACCCCTAAAGAGTGAAGTAAGAGCAATTGTTGAAGCACATCAGACTGACAAGGAGACTGTAGAGAGAAAACAAACAGCTGAAGGTGTGATTGTGTGTGCAACATTCACAGAGACTGTGGCTGCTGACACGGTTGTAGTAGTAGCAGCAGCAGAGAATGCAGCTGTGAAGACTGTAGTTCCTGTACGGCCCCAGAGAGGCCGAAAGCTCTCAGCAGAGCAGGCACAGCCAATATCTGCTCAAGTTCAGGCTGCTCCTGTTCGTCCTCTTAGGGGATCCGGGGAAACTCCAGCAAAGCGGTCCCAGCCCCAGACAAAAACACAACCCCAGGGGCAGGTACAAGTTCCACCTCAGCTTGAGGCCCAAACCCCGAAAAAGCTCTCTGAACCACAGGTAAAACATCCAGTCTCACGTCCGTCTCAGGTTGAGGATAGCACCCTAGCAGAGAGGCCTCCTGGGGAGGCTAGTGGGAAACGATCAAAATCCAAACTACAGACTGAGACTCAAGGTGCGCCTCCGGGCTCCAGTGTTCAAACCCGTCCCAAATCAATTCAAGCACAGTCTCAAACCACTGCAAGTCGACGGAATTCCAAAGAACTTAAAGCGGCACAACCTCCGAGTCGAGGATCAGGAGAAGCCCAGACCCGCCCAACTCGCCAGGGCTCATGTGAGGCTCAACCCCGTCGAAGTCCCAGTGAGACTCAACCCCCTCAGAAAGATACCAACGAGACACAATCACTGCGCAGAGGCTCCAGCGAAACAGCTCAGCATTCTGGTTCAAGTGAAACCCCGGCCGCCCGTCGGGACGCTGGCGAGGCCGAGCCTTCTCGCAGAGGCTCCTGTGAGTCACCAACGTCGCCCGCGGCTTTGGGCCAAGTCGTAACCCGATTGACGGGGCTTCTGGGCGAGCAGTGGGCACAGCTGGGGAGCAGCTCTGGAACTCAACAGACGGCCAGCCAGCAGGAAAGCACCAGCACACAGAAACAGACGACAGGGAAAAGAGCAGAGGCAGCGAAAGGAGCATCAGCCAAGCCTGCAGGGAAAGCAGTCCCTGCAGCAACAACAGGGAAAGCAGCAGGGAAGGCTGGTCCCTCCAAAATGAGCTCAATTCAAAGTCAACTGGTCAGCTCCCTCAGTGTCCTCTCTGCCTTCTACTCACCAGGCCAGAAAGCTGCTGCTGCCAGCAAACAGCAAGAACAAGGTAGGCCGGTTGTTCACTTAGTACCCCATGGTTTGTACTGTATGCAGTTGTGCATCTGTCTGTCAAAAAAGTGCTTCCCTATTTGTTACCGACTCAATATGCTGAATCCGTTTCAATCTCATATTCACTGAAATCCTCTTTCAGCTCCTACTCTCCATGCCTCTTAATTACAACATGTTACCTCTGATCACTGCCGGAAAATCTTGTGATTATCATGTACGTTTACACGCTATTACTGTCGGTTTGGTGTCCTCATGTTTCGTCGTGACTTTCACAGCAACCTAAAACAACAACAAGCCCTATTTAAATATTCAGAAATAAACTGCTGTGTACAGTACCTGACTCATTGGACATGGAGTACTGTTGGGACAGGAGTGAACTGCTTGACAGCTTTACAGGTACTTACTTGTACTTCACTCCGCTGTCACTGTGACTAGATATCAGTTTGACTCTGCAGTTAAAGTAGAACAATGTCAGGAATAATTCATTTCCCTCTTATCTGAATTTTAATACCTGTTACTCTTCTAGATACTTCATTATCTGATACTTTGCCAGGAGTCTAATGACTCTGAGTCATATGGACTGTGATGTATTGTCACATCCACCCGCTAATACTCAATTAATGTCAGCGGTCTACCTGAAAGGAAAATGTCTCCCATCCCTTCCAGTTCATTGATAATTTTGTTATCCTTTTATAAAGCTTTTCTCTTTTCTTTGCACAACCCGTTTCTCTATAGTTTATTACATACTTTCTGCATACATGCTGCAAAGCCCTTGTGAAATAACATTCAATTACCACAAGTATATCAAGTACTTGTTTCATGCTTTACACAGTATGGACGTGCACACATATGCGTACAAGCACTTACTTACACAGTCAGATGGACACTCACACAGCTCAGACACACACTCACTCACTTACACACACATCAAACTGACGATGCCTTTCTTCCCACCATTGATGTCTCACTGTTCTGTTTCTGGCCCAGCACCTGGAGAACACAATCATTCTGCTATCACATATTTTATGTTGAGAGTTCATTTCAAGTTCAGTGTTGGGAGTACAGTACACAGGAGTGGTTTTAAGTGGTGTGTGTGTGTGTGTGTGTGTGTGTGTGTGTGTGTGTGTGTGTGTGTGTGTGTGTGTGTGTGTGTGTGTGTGTCTCCGCGCACACGCCTAGATATGTCTCTGTCAATGTTTCTCTAAGGTCGCTTTTTACATCTTTGGCATCTGAGATTCACATCCCGACTTCTTTAAACTACATCCACAACTATTGGAAACAGAAACTTCTACTGTTTTATTGAGAACTTTTACTCAACCCAGTCATCAGAGATTTAAGTGGAGCTTTAGAGATTTGTTTGGATGAGTGAAACATCTCCGACACAGTGAGGCAAGGTTAGATTACAGCCTTGTTTTATTTATCAGAAGATGGGGGGGGGGGGGGGGGGTGTTAAAATGCCAAATATGTTCTAAACCTCACCATGCTGCTGCTATTTCTCCTGAGAGAATGTCAGGATCAAAAAGCAGTCTTTGGTGGTGGTGGCTGGGATCTTTTCGGCTGGTGGTATCCGGCTCAAAGCCACATCCTTGTGTCCTTGCATAAAACATTACGGAGCCTCTGCACTAAGCTAAGACAGCCGTGCCTGGCTTAGAGCCAGGGCGAGTCAGCAAAGGAGCCCATGCAGCATCGATTATAGGGCAGTTACAGCCATTATGGGCCTGACAATGTCATGGATGTATGTTGTCTTTACAGTCGATATGCTTGACCTGTGTACATCGCCCTGGAAATACTTTGGATGGCCAAAATAACTGCAACAGTCAGTCGATCTGATGAAGGTGATAATCTTGAACGAGTTCTTCTCTCTTGGGAAATCCTTAAAAAAACGTAATGAGCTCTCGCTAACAATTTATTTGTCAGGCACTTCTATTAATTTATTGACAGTGTGATGCTGTTCACTTACAATTATATTAATGTTGACTTTACATGAAGTATACAAATAAGGCTATAGCTGCTCCTTCCTGCCAGATGTTACACATTCACACACCAATCAGTGTGTACTTTTGTGTGTCGGGCAGACTTGCACAAATAAATACAGCCAACACGTGCAAACCATTAATGTCTTGTGAGTTACCATTAGCAGTTTGATGTCTTGTTTGTATTCAGCCTTGAGACTTCTAACGTGCTTTAACTCAGTTGTTCTGTTGTTTTGATTGTTTTTGCTGGATACACACTTCAGAAATATTTTCTTCTATGATTCAAAGCCACAGATATTTAGAATTTACAGAAAATGCAGCACATTTGTTTTTCTAGAGGCTTTTGCATTACAGAGCGTGTCATTACAGTAACTGTTATAAAGATAGGTGACACACTCCACAGGAGGTTGAACGTGTTCGTCCAAAGATCTGGTACCTGCAAAGACCAAATAGGTTTTACGTTGTTTTCCATCCATCCATCCATTATCTGAACCGCTTATCCTGTTTAGGGTCGCGGGGCGCTGGAGCCGATCCCAGCTGTCATTAGGCGAAGGCCGGGTTCACCCTGGACAAGTCGCCAGTCTATCGAAGGACTACGTTGTTTTCATACTTGCATTTTCATATTTGCATTTATTCACTTATTTCCTCAAATTTGCAATTTGGCAACTTCCTCATGCGCTTTCCAAAAGCTAGTATTGTGTTTCAGTCAGAAGACTCTTCGTCCTTCAGTGTATTATAATCCTGTAAAGGTTGGTCTGTAATAAACCCTCATATCTCAAGACTTAATCTGTTTGGACAGTTGGGGGAATGATATTGATGTTGTTGTGCAATGTCTACTGGGTGAGAGGAGCAATCAACGATCTTGTTGAAGATTATTTGAAGAGGGGAATAAAATCATGCATCTAGAAATAGCTCACGGTGTAATGACTCTATAGTTGCGTTAACTCAGCCATACCTCAACAAAAGGGGTGACAGTTATGAAACGCTCACATGAGCTCCTGACAAACAGCTGCGTTTTGTGTTTGGGTAAGAGAACGTGGTAGGAATGATACAGAATCTGATTTTTTTTCAGCATTGTGTATACACACACACACAAAACACACAAACACTCAACGTCCACAAAAGTCTAATTCATTTTCCCCACCCTCCCTTTTCTTTTTCATTCCCCCCCCCCCTTCTCTGTCCTCCTTTCCATCAGGTCTCAAATCAATTATGAAGAAAAATGGTGTTGCTGACAAGCAAGGGAACAAGGGAGCCAAGAAAAACCTGAAGTTTGTTGGGGTGAATGGAGGGTAAAATCTTCATCCAATCTCTCTCTGTGATTCATATATTTGTGTGTGCTGCAGTTTTCTGAGCATTTTAAATTAAGGGTCCATTAATGTTTTGTTCTAAATAATTAAACTTCATGAATCCATTGTGGACATTATTGTACAATAACTTAATCTATTTTATCTTATCTTCCAATTTCAGAGTTTTCAGGTTGTATGACTGACTGTATGGTTGACACATGTCTACACATAAGTTGCAAACAGAGTTGTCTGATTTTGACCACATTGACTGTGAACTACGAAGCTGTGTTTCACACATCTGCTTCGCGCTCACTTGAAGACACACTGCCCTGACTATGACCTCACTGCTGCTACTGGGAGTGTGAATGTGTGTTGTACTTTATGTGATGCGTGTGCATATTTGTGTCAGTATTGAGATACCTCAGTGCTTTGTGCAAGTATGCTTATGTCGGCGTTTTCTGATGCTGTGTGTGTGTGTGTGTGTGTGTGTGTAAGCTGATGAATTTTAAGTATGCAGATGGTAGTGGTTGGAAAATCAAGTGTTTTAAAGCAGGGAGATTATTCTTTCTGGCTGATGTGATTATAGGTAGGAGTCTGGTGTTACAGTTATAACATTAAGCACCTGTATAGACAGACACACACACGCACGCACACACACGCATGCGTCTTAGGTAATCCCATCAGAACTGACAGCTCTACATCTGCTCACATCTGGCATGAGAATGCATCTCCACATGTGTCTCGAGTGACCACTTGTGATCGGACCTCACTTCCTCGCTCTATACGCAAATATACACATACACGTGAGAAGTTAGGGTTAGGGTTTTCTTCATGAAAACATGACTGGTGTGTTAACTGCATGCCAAATTTATCAGAGCATATGAGTGAACGTAGCATTTAAAGGTTGTTGTTTAAATGGAGTCTGGCGCAGAGCTCTCTCCATGCTCATAACATTGACTGGGGCTCATCACTTCCAGCTTCCAAACTTCATGGAGAACAATGAGGGCAAACAGTAAATCCAATCTGTCCAAATATTTTCTGATCTAGTTCAGCTAAAAACACAAAGCACTGGATCCATCAGCACGTTAGCATGCCGTTCAATACCGAGCCCGTTTGTAACCACTGCTGACAACCTCTGCCGCAGAGAACACATTCACATACACCTGGTAAAATGATGTGGCCATATGCGGCCTAGACCACCTCTGAATGTTGGCTGAGCAATTAGGTCTCGATGTGTCTTGGTTGCATGCACACCTGTATACCTGTGTACCTGTACACCTGCACACCTGTATTCCTGTAAACCTGCACTCAGAGCTGTCCACTTGTGAGCGGAACACTAAAATGCATATTGATGCCAGGTCTGACGGGGCCAAAGGTTCTCTGGATGCTTACCCTAACCTTTACCATAACTGCTACATGCGTCATCCCAACCCTTCACTTAAGCCAAACCAAGTTTTGTGCTATGAAATAATTGGGAGCTGATTTTGTCCCCGTTTTGGAAGTAGATTTCTACAATGTGATCATGCAGACACTTCTGTCCTCACAATGTTCATACATGTCAACGTAGACGTATTTGGAGACAAAAAACACAGGATATAAACAGCTACAGAGCTACACACATTCACCGTAATGACAGCGATCCACTTCTCTGTCAAAGCAACAGCAGCCAAGATATCTTATATATGTTATAATTGTGTGCTTAGTCTCATTTTGTGTGAAACCCCAAAGATGGCAGAGCTATCTAATGAATCACAAAAGTAACACAATGTTTATTAATAGCCTTGCCGGGCTTGGTGATAATTCAATATGCTTATTTATTGTCTTTTAATGTATTGTATTGTGATGGAATACTTATTGAGATATCATAATACACAATTCCAACATCTACATTCCTAATAACAAGCATATACTAACTTGAATTTTGTATTTTTTTCACACACAAATAGGCTTTATCTCATGGTTATGTTCTGTAGAGTATTCATTTATTGAATTACCAGTAAACATGCAACATTATAAATATTGTTATCGAGATATGAAATAATAGAAGATATTGGCCATATGTCCCAGCCCAGGCAACATCTAATGAAACATTTAGGCACACCTGAAGCATCTTAGTTGTGTCTGCTTTGCCTCGGTGGTATTTCCTCCTGCATATCAAAGACATGGCGGCCATTCTGAGATATTTTTCATCCCTGTGTTCCTGAACTGCTTTATGACCTGCTCGCCTCTGCTATGTTTAGTCTGAGCTGTGGTGAAGTCTATTCCTTCCTCACTGCGTTAGAATGATCTGCAAATATAACCACAACAAATAATGAATCATCATTAATGGTATTGTTCGGATCTGCTCCTTAAATAACCATTAATAAGTTCTATAAGATGGTCCGTATCTCTCTCGAGTTTTCAACTCTTGTTCTTGACAATACAAATCTTTCCATCTCAATGTTACAGATACTATTTATAATGAGACAAACATGTCAGACAACAATATTTTCTTTGGCTATCTTTAGTCTTCTGCCCACACCAGGAAGTGGGCTGCTGTTTGCATTTCTTCTCTTTGGATGCTCGAACCTATCTTTGCTCTCCCTCGAGCTCCTCTGGAATCCAGGGAATGCTGTGGCCCTTGAACGCCTCATGTGGTGTGGTGTCTCTCTCTCTTTGTGTGTGTGTGTGTGTGTGTGTGTGTGTGTGTGTGTGTGTGTGTGTGTGTGTCTACAAATAAGCAGGAATCAGTGGCATTCAGTATAAGACTTGATGACTATGATCATTGGCCTTACAGAGGTTCCTTCATGATGCATCCAAATGGTCACACACACACACACACACACACACACACGTAAAACGTCATCAGCCTTCCCTCACTGAACAAGGTTGGTTTTTGTCCAAGCTTGCCTACCTAAGTGTGCAAACATGCCTATGGATTTTCATGTATATGTTTAACTATGTGAAGGATGTTTTGGATGTTTTGGATATGTGGGCCAAGGTTGCATTAGACAAGCATCTTTCTCACGTCACGTTTGAGGTCTAGAGGATAATGATCTGTTTGTCTTTATCTAGCCTTGGCATCTGTTGACTTATCGGCTTTCATATTTGTTTTTACCTGCTTAGGTCTTTCATTTATGTGGCTGCTTCTGTATCCATGTCTGATTTCTGTACACATTACTTTAATTAGTTAAATGTCCCAAAGCCAAAGATATGCCACATGTTGTCTGTACTGCATCATTTATAGATGGATATCTGTTAAGCTAGAAAGTATGTACTCACTTTTTAAGTCACCTTTAGGCATTCAACACAGGTGGAGTATGCAAAGGTTTTATTCTAGGTGGTATAATGTGGATAACCTTGGTGTTTATACTCTGAATATTGTGCATGTCCCCTTGTTTGTGTCCACCTCCAGCTATGAGTCGACATCCAGCGAAGAGTCCAGTGGAGATGAGAAGCCGAAGGTAGAGGTAGAGGAGGAGGAGGAAGACAGCTCAGAACCAGAGGTAGAGAAGGAAAAGGAGACAGAGCCTCAGCCAGCAGACAAGTCTGAGGAGGGAGCAGAGCAGAAGGATGCAGAGGTCTCCACTGAGGGAGCAGGAGCTGTGGTGGCTGAGAAGGAGGGTGAAGGAGGCCTTCTGGATATAGAAGGCAGCCAGGAGCTCCTGGAAGAACAGGCTGAAGGGTGAGGCCGACAGGAAAGCTCCATTCATACTTGTCAGGGGAAACGCCTTAGCTATGGAGCCTATGCATGGACTCTAGGCCGGATAGATAACACATGGGTACCCAATGAACTGTGATTGGTCAGCACTGACTTCTCTCTGCTGCTGGTACAGATGTTATTGATAGTAAAAAATACACGAGGCAAGTTTCTTGAACTTGGGAATCCTTTTTTTTTTCAATGACACAAAGCAAAGCAATTTGAAATGCATACCTTCTGCTCACTGTGACCCACACTCATCACAGTGAATGAAAGAACATAAACACATAAATTCCAAAGAAAAGTCTCTTATTCAGTAATTAAACAAGGTTGACCTTCTCACTGCAGCTCATATCTTAAAGTGAATGAAAGAGCAAAAGTAAACAGAGTAAATCCAAGGAATATAAAGTGATTAGAGCACAATGCAGACACATAGATGACAGTGTGATATATGTACAAGTCAGTGCTTTGTTCTTTCTCAAGCTAAAGTCTATATACTTTGTCAGAGACGGGTGCTGAATGACGCTTCAATATACCGTCCACCACACACACGCACACACACACACACACACACACACACACACACACACACACAAATCCAATTAAAACACAATCATACCTACTCGTACAACCCCCTTACCTCTTAATATTTTGCACAGACACACTATAAGCCTTTGTTTCATACACATACACACTACATGGAAACACAAGTTTCCACGTTTCACAACTTGCTTCTATACACCTCCGTATAAGCTGCTCTCACTGTAATTGAGGTCTCAGACACATGGATACACTTCATTCCCCAAAGTGCCAGGGGTCGAGAACAAATAACCAGCAGTGTTGTCCTATCTGTCACTGACTGATCACTTATCTGTCTCAGGTATGTGGACAGGGTTGGGGGCCCCGGGGCCAGACACTACATGGGGCCCCTGCGAGATGGCAGGACTTATATTAAGTCATCACTCAGCACCTGTCTGATCAAGGCTTTTACCTTTGGTTTTCATCTCAGACAGTATTTACACAATAACTAAAGTAGCCGTCTCTTGGCCATATGTTGTGCAGGATTGATGGCTTAAAAGAAAACCAGGGAAAGAACAGATGAGGGCTGTGTTGGTTTGAATTTGAATATTTTTTTACCCTCCTGGTGTGCTTGAAAGTCCTTGACTGGAAAGATATTTGTGAAAATTGTTTGGGATGGGTACAAAAATAAAGACTTACTGTGCCATCTGGTCTTTGTTTGCAGCGAGAAAGTTGACCAGGGGTTCATAGACGCCTGCCTCTATGTAAAAGACAGAATGGATGAGGTTCCATCACCAGATAAAGAAATGGTAAGGTTTCCTTTTGGCTGTCGATTTAATTCTTCAAAATTGTGGGAAATCCTTTTCTACCTTCGATGTTTATTCTATTTTATGCCCTTTATCAAATCTGATTTGACTAAAGAATATTTTGAGGGAAAATTATTCAGATTCTTTGTAGATGTTGTGTCAGAGCTCTTTGACTTCACTGACTAGAATAATGTGGCTCACAGTGCCGTTCCTTAGACTGAAAATGCAAGCTGCTCAACAACCCAAACATTAAAAATGTTCATGGAACAGTAAAAATGCTGCCACAGGCGCCTCTTTCATTTATATAGTTTTACTCCTTCCTCTCTCCCCAGCGTCAGGTTTTAGTGGTGCTCTACCAGGAGTGGTTCAAGATCTCCAGTCAGAAAGACTCACAGGCCGACACCGTCAGACTATACCTGAGACAAGTGGGCTTGACCACGCCCACTCTGCTGCCATACGTAGTGAACCTGACCGACGGCAATGGGAACATGGCCCTCCACTACAGTGTGTCACATTCAAACTTCCCTGTGGTCAAACTGCTGCTGGATACTGGTGAGAGGCAAACACACACAGTGACACATACAGCTGAACCAACCAGAGGAGCTTAAGTACATAATTTAACGAACAAAGTGATAAGGCAGTCAAAACCCTGCCAAAGACTGCATGACTTTGACTTATTCAATTAAATTTGTGTTTTCAGGTCTTTGCGAGACAGACAATGTGAACAAGGCCGGCTATACTCCAGTGATGCTCGCTGCACTGACGGCTGCTGAGAGCTCTGATGACCTGGAGGTTGCACAACAACTGTTGAGACTGGGTGACGTCAATGCATGCTCCAGACAGGTAATATATAAGATAAGATAAGATATTCCTTTATTAGTCCCACAGTGGGATGTATACAGCCTGCACTGAATCATTGGGTCCACTAATCTGACTGAATATTGAAGGATTTGATCTGTTGTTGCTCTGTCTGATGTGTTGTTGTTGTACAGGAAGTTGTATTTCAGGCACAGTAAGTCTGGGGATTTAATAACTCCTCTGGGGAAATCAGTGCATCATAAGACATTTTTTACAAGTGGGTCACTTTACAGGAAAACACCATCATTTCAGCGATTCTTCCTCGACAGCAAGGAAACCAAATGTACAAGCATGCTCGACTAGGAAAGCATGCTGACGTGTCAGGAATCCTTAAGTGTACATTAATTAGCACTGTGAGAAATTAATCTTCATGCAAAACTCTGTCAAACTGAACTTCTGTGAGACTTTGTTCCATATTCAGAAACAAAGTCCAGATACAAAGATTTAATAAAAACATATACTTTACTCCCCTCTTTTGCACTTTCGCTTACTTTCCCTTCTCTTCTACATCCTCCATTTCCTCCCTCATCCCCAACCCCTGCATCTCTTTACCTGTCCCTCCTACCTCCCCCGTCACCGTTTAATTCTAACTCTCTGTACCTCTCACTCTTTCTCCAGGCGGGCCAGACGGCGCTGATGCTCGCCGTGAGCCACGGCCGCGTTGCCATGGTAAAGCTGCTCCTGAGCTGCGGTACGGATGTAAATGCCCAGGACCGCGAGGGCTCCACGGCCCTGATGTGCGCCAGCGAACATGGACACACAAACATCGTTCGCATGCTGCTGGAGACGGGTCGTTGTGACACCGGCCTCGTGGACAAGGTGCACTGTTGTCCTGCAAAGTTTAAATGACACCGTCAACGGGGCTGTTTCACCTTTCATCCAAGATGGTGCTCTCTGTGGTATCAGCATGAGATGCCGGGGATCACTGCTTCATTTAAACACCTGGGTATCTGCCTGGTGTCCCATAGAAAGGTCACAGGGCTCGTGGTGGCTCACACGCATACATCACTAGATATCGGGCTGCCCTAGCGGCCAGCATCCGTTGCCCAGTTAGGGCATACAGTATCTGTTGTGGCCCACACACAGTAGATTGAGATTGATTGTTCAACCTAGTACATTATTGATTTCTCCAGATGGTCGATTCTGCTCCGCGCCTCGAGGTGCGCAGTCAGAGAACGACATAACACGAGTACAGTACTGCTGCTCCTGCTCATGTAGCGTTTCATAAGCCCCGCCTTCACACCTGCATAAAACTGTGGGCTTTGAGTCTAGTTCCCAAAGGAAACAAGTATTGTCACTCCTTATTTAACATGCTGCTGCATCCAACGTTACTGGAACGTTCAAGCTTTTCGGGAACACCTTCTCCTGCCCGGTTCAGGGGGATGGGACTCCAGAGGGAACGCAACGTTAGCCTGTTAGCCTACATCAGAAGAGGTCTTCAGTGCAATCACATGGATATTAATCAATACAGCGCCTCTGGTAGATTATTTGTGCGACTCCATGACAACACATGAGCATGCACTATATTTAGGGCTAGTCGGGGAGAATAATGATCTCAAAACTGAGGAAATAAGCAAGCAATTTCAAATTATACGTAAGTCAAATGGTTTGTGTAATGTACACAACCTGATATACACAGCATTCACACTGTTTTGAGACGTGTGTGCTCCCATGAGACGGGAGGTCTCTCAGTTTGCAGCATTGTCAGTTCTAGTTTGCTTTAATGTCTAATATTGAGATGAAAAGAATAAAGAGGAAACACAAGGAAACACGGTAACAATGATGCAGCAAGTTACAAACAGCATTATAGAGCAAGTTTCTTCTTTCTTTATCGATTAAGTGTCAAGCACACGCGACCAATCTCAAAACTTTACCAAGATGAATTGAGCATTATTATTTTAATAATTGCTAGTCACAACATGGCACTAGTAATGAGTATGATGAGTTTTTTTTTTTATGAAAGACAGCAAAACATATCTGAGATGTTGATGAATACAGCAACTGAAAATATATATTCAATCAGATTTACAACGTAACAAATCATAATCTCATCTGACATTTCAAGAAGGAAAAAAATGCTAAAAGCTATTTCCAGATACTGAGCCCAGCTCTTAAAATGATGTTTACAGCTACGTATTTCCTGTATTGAGGCAGTTGCAGTAAATACACATGAACTATAATGTCAAGTTGTGAGAGAAAGAGCAACACACCACTGCCTCTGTCAGGATAAGAAGAGTCACTGCAATGATCTCTGACTTGAAACTGACGCTGCCTTCTGCTTTTCCCCAGAATGGACAGACAGCGCTGTCGGTGGCAGCGGGCGCCGCCCACCAAGAGATAGTTGACCTTCTGAAGGCCCAAGCGGAGCCCCGAGCCTCTGCGCCCTTGTTTACAACGGACCTCCTCTGAACCTGATATCTCCAAACCACTCCAGATCGCCAACCTCCAACACTTTTTACCCACTAACAAAGAGGGAAAAGGAATTAAATGAAGTGAATTAACGACACGACGACACCATACAAGACTCAGTATGTACAGTATAAAAAAAGTGGCTAAACTCTGTCCACCGTGGATCTACTCTAAACCTCGGAGACTGGAGCGCACGCACACATTTTTCTTCTTCCACATCTCTGCGTGTTTATGGATATGCTGCATTTAACCACTCAGTGGACAGACAACAGACAGGGCTCGGTCGATTTGATGATTGCCGTGGGCATTGCCGCGTTGCCGTGGTGACAAGTGTGATTGACAGCCTAGTACGTAGGGGACAGGGTGAGGATATAAAAGGGCAGCAGGCACAGACGGACTGGCCAGTGGATGAAGAGATGCTCTGGCAAACTGCTGCTTCTTATCATCGACTAGCTCGTCAAGCAAAAGTACTAAGCACATTATCTACCTTTCAAATATATAATATTAAATATGACATCATTTCTATTTTTTCCCTTCATGACATTGCCATTATTCTTTTCATATTTGGACATTATTGAGAACACAGTATATGTAGAATGTTATTCTAATGCATTATAATCATACACACACACAGAAACTGTATTTTCTACTGCACTTTTTTATTGTGTTTGTGTACAGTAAACAGTCCTCTCTAGGAAACTATATAACTCCAAAAGTGTGAATTCTAAAAAAAAAATGTTATAGAATTATAGAATAGAACGTCTGGTGAAAGAACGACAAACATTTTCCAATAAGACGATTGTACAGTTCAGAAGGTGCCGCATGCCAATACACAGTTACTCCCCCTACTGGCTGGCTTATAATACTAAACAAACAACAGTATGTTGTAATACTGTCTGTTTTCATGATTAACATCTCTCTCTCTCTCTTCCTTCGTCCCTCAGTCCAAATATAATGTATGTCTTGTTTGCCTGCTCGTTTCAAATCAAATATTGTATGCAACTGCTACAAAATGCACAATGAATGTCAGGCTGGCTATGATACATTCCAAGAAAAAACAATACTGGCATGGATCATGGGACTAACAGAGACATGGGAATGAGTCTGAATATGTTTTACCATGTGCGACTAAAGACACTTAATCTTGCTAACAAGATCTGATCTGCCTGTCTTCAAGTTACTAACACTGGTTCACTTTGTTCCTGCTTCGAGGAATTTATATTTCAAAACCAAAACCAAAACCAAAAGTAATGAGTTTTTTCATGGGTGCAGTCCGAAAAGAAGCAATATCAATAAAATACTAACTTTTAAATGAGAAACAATAGGGGGAGGGGCTTTGGTCCAGTCTTAATCAGATGACCACATTACATTTTAAGGATAAGGGAGTGTGGACGTCTTCTTCTGTTTTCCACAAACGCACACCCATATGCCTACACAATCTTTAAACAGGCGTACTGGTCTGTTTCAATGTTTACAACTTAACAGCTCCCCTTCAGTGACCCCTGCAGAAAACCCCAAAATGTCCAGCAGGTCAGGAAGTTGACAAAACAAAGGGATCAATAAGTTTACCTGTAAACAGGATAAGTCTGTCCTTGACAAAAGAAATGATTCAAAAGAATAATCAATTGGTTGATTTAATCGACAGATCTGGAAGAATCTGCAAAAAATCTGATCTGTGAAAAGCATAAAAAACCACAAAAATCTTATTAGACTAAGAGCAAAACAACCGATTAGTTGACTAATTGGGTACAGCCCAGAAACAAGCATCTAGGAGTGCTTTACTCTTCTGGAGAAGGACATAACTAGACTTCATCATGTTTTGAAAGTTTTAAATCAAAGCTTGAAAAGGGTTAGTCCAGCCAATTAGTATAGTGCACTTTCAGAATATGGAAGCATTAGAGGCTGAGATATGCTTATATTTAGTCCTTATTATGATTCAAGCTCCACAAACACAGGATACTCTAATCCCTGCCTGGCAAATGTCCATGTCTTTCAAACTCCACACCTCCAGATGGTGGCACAGGCTGTCATAAGTGTTTAGTCTCTGAGACAAGATAACTGTAATGCCTGTAATGCCATTGTCACTCTGGAGGAAGCTCCACCAGAGAAGACATCAACCAACAGGTTTCTGTTCAGAGGGGTTTGCTGGGGTTACTAAAGGTGGAATTTAAAGGTGAATACCACTTATTTTAACAACTGCCATATGTGATCTATGAAAAGCCAGTCTGCGTTCACAGTCAGAAAATAAATCACTCTCTAAAGAGAGCTTTTGGTCCAGACATTGCCATGCACCTAGTGCTGTGTCATCAGACCACTGATGCTGCACCAGTGCTCTCTCGTTCCCACACTTTATTTTTATGGATGCTAACATGAGACAATATAGATTCACATATATAAAGTATCTTGATTATATAGTAGTATAAACAATTGAGGGCATCATCATTTGTTGAGTCACAAAATAGCACAGAGTTCCTCAGCAATGAGGCTGCATTTACACAGGTTCAGAAATATGTTCTTATAACTCAGTGCAGATCACTTCTGCTTGTCTGTATATTGAGGGACATGCATTAGAGTCTATGTAGCTTCCCGTGTGTCAGACAGCTGAAGGATGATCCGGTCTGTGCTGTGTGAAATATCTGGTATATCTGGTCTTCCGTGCCTGTGTATTAAGTCTTGAAGTAAATCACATCCATATGTTTAATCCAGTGTGACCCAGTGTGACCGCAGATGTAATACGGTTTCCTTACTGGCTCAACACCAAAGAAGTGAAATCAAATCAGTTTCACATGGGGTTGAATATATATATATATATATATATATATAGTTTTATTTGTTCCTGTAAAGTAACCGAAATACATGTACATACAGTATTGTGAAAAATATATACAAGTATTGTCTGACAGTTTGCTCTATAAATGATACAAGTATTTATTCCAAATGCTATATTTTTTACCATATACAGTATAGTATACTTATGTATGCATGGACCAATAATCCAGTGATTGTGTTGGAGGGGAAATTGAATGATTGGAAATGATGCCGAGTGTTCCCTGATGATGTGATTATTCAGCTTATCTTTGATTGGTTGAGTGGTGTAGTACATGTGTTGTGTGGACGAGGTTTTGACTGTGTCATGTGCCCTATAATACGACCTTTGACATCCGTGGGGAAACTATAAAAGCAGATTCGACACTGCCCAAAGCTATACAGGCAACGTCTCCCTTGTTTGAACAAGTCTATGTACATGACGGAGTCAAATGTAAAAACATGTACCTCTCTGTATTATTGTACAACGGTCTTATATGTTGCAAAACAGAGAACTACTTCTAAATTAATAAATATGAAGAATTAAGACATGTTTCATGTTGTTCTTATACATTTCCAACTGCTGTCAATTGTGTTTATCTAGTTATTGTTGATTTATTTTCAGTTATGATTAGTTAGGATAGACATATATACATACATACATACACACATACATACACATTATATATATATATATATATACATACATACATACATACATACACATATATATATATACATACATACATATACATACATACATATACATACATACATACACATATATATATATACATACATATATATATATATATATATATATATATATATATATATATATATATATATATATATATATATATACTGTTTTACTGTTGTCTAGTATGAGGTAATGTGTTAGGCTACTTGTTTAAACTTAAAATAAAATGATTAAATAGTAAGAAAAAACAACTTTCAAAAAATATATATATTTTGAAAAATGCAAATTTGAAAGCTCCAAGGCAGCCAGTTTACTCCGATTATTCCTTAACGAGCTAGTTGCATTACGGTGTGGTGGCTAGCTAACGTTAAGCTAAAGTTAGTGTAACCAGGTGGAACTGATGGAGGTGATTGGGTCCACCGGACGGGTTATAAAGGGGCAACCGCTGCGAAGCAGTGTTTTTCCCGTGTCTCCGCCGGTGCGACTAGGGTTGCCGAGACTTCGTCCCGTGTCTCAGTCGGTACACGCGGCTGTACTGAGGCTCCGTCCGCAGGAGAGGGTTGTCAGGCGTCATACGAGCGTCGGAGCTCGGGGTCTGGGGGGCTTCCGGTACGGAGGGGACAGCGGGCGGTTGGGGATGCTGCTCGCAAAGCTTCTTGAGCGGTGCACCCAAGGGTAGCCGCCAGTGAGCCGCTGCCTTGGTCTCTTGTTTATTTTTTGGGTTTTTCTTTTGTTCATGTGTATTGCCTATCATGGCCCAGGAGCTGTGAACTCCTCTTGCCCATCAAACCAGCTGTCACTGTTGACACCAATTGTTGCTACTCCCCCAATAAACGGAAAGCATACTTATAAACGCACTGTTACAACTCCTTTATAGTGTCATAAGTTCATAGTAGATGCAATAGTATACTTATGTACATTATATTATGTTGAACATTGTTGCTCCTGGATGGATCACAGCCAACACAGTTATTTTCAACACAACTCCTTGTCCTTGGTCATGGTGGCCACAGCACTTTGAATAAAGTCATACATCTCAGAATTCTGACCCTTTGCTTTTTCATTAACAGCATTTACTTGTACTTTTACTTTCAATACTTGAGTACATTTAATATCAGAAAAATACTTTTGATACTTAAGTACAGTAAATATCAGATACTTTAAGACTTTACTCAAGTAGTATTCTAATAGGTGACTTTCACTTTTACTCAAGTAATTTTCCAGTTTTTCAAGTATAGCTTTTGGGTACTTTATACACCACTGCTTAATGGCTGCCTCAACAACATTTACACACAAATATAATCAGGTTACATCAGTTGTTTTAGCGTTAACAAGGGAAAAACCGAACCAAAGGTTGCTCTGTAGTGCAGCTTCTAACGGGTGCGAACACGATTGTTATATATCCAACTAAGTGAATATTTATATATATTTATTGATGACGGTGCACTTAGTGCTACTAGATGATTATGCTTTATCTCTAAAACAGGATGCTAATGTGCAAGTGGGCCTCAGCTGAGCGACTGTGACTCAGTTAGCACTTTCAGAGGATTGGTGGTTTGATCCTTGGCTCTGCTGGTCCTTCAGCAAGACACTTAACCCTACTTGCTCACCGTTGCTGTGTCTACTGTATAGCAGGCAAGTCGCTTTGGATAAAAGCGTCAGTTAAATAAAATGTAATGATATAATGTAGTAACAAGCAGTGACCAGCAGATGGTGGTAAGAACACAGAGAGAGAACGACTGTCTCTTTATTGTTGCGGATCTTCTCAGACCGAACCAACTGAGAACTGAACTGCATCTCAGGCAGGATATGGATTGAGAAAAATAATTCAAATAATGACAAAACACAAGCGCTTAAGTATAACAAGTGCAAGTACAAGTCATGCATATTTGTATGCAAGTAAAAGTGCTTACATTTTGGCAAAAAAGTACAATGTGTCAAAAGTAAAAGTACACATTATGCAAAATTAGTGTTTATTATTATGTTATTGGCAGGGATGGATAGAGTATTAGAATATTGCACTCAGGCAAGAGTAAAAGGTACACTGTAACAAGTTTCTGTAGGTTTCACAGTAATATTACTGTATACTGGCAATAGTCTTTCTGTAGAACTCCTATACAGCATGTTGCTGTAAATCTGCAATGCATCATGGTTAAAATTAATTCCTGGGTAACTCTTTCTGTAAATAAATATTGCTGTGAATCACAATACAGTATTTTTGACTACTCTGAATTGTTGCACTACCGCTGGAACGGCCTGTTCTGCAGCATGACTAACGAATGAAGTAGGGCCAAGGTTAGTCATGATAAGTCTTTATTTTGTCACTCAACTTCAAGTTGTGTTGCAAGTTCAAAGTCAGAACAGTGACATAGCACTTCTAAATACTGAACTCCTGACAGGGTTGAAAATTTACATATTCTTTAGGGGAACATTTTTGCCCCCACAGACTAAAATCCAGGGGCATTTTAAAAAACATCGGGGACACCTTTTGAAATAACATTTAACCTTTGTTCATAACAATATTTTTATGCTTACAGTACATGAGCAAGTGTCATCAAATGGCAATAAGACTATTAAGCAGTAGTCTACAGAGTCAAAGTCTTTTCTTAGATTTTCTTTTAACAAAAAACAAACAGAAAACATAAATCAGACAATCATATTCAATTGTATTATTATTTGTAGTTATTTATTGCTATTACATTTTTTTTAAACTAATACAACTTTTTGTTCATTTTTTTTTTTTTAGATCAAATGTTTTTATTTTTATTATTTAGCATAATCACACAGGATGGCGGAACACCAAGACATGGTGCCCTTTCAAATTACAAACAATATGCTGAGACAAAAGGAGTCTCTCAGAACCATGAAACAGAGAGGAAAGATGGGGGGGGGGACATAAATATACACACACAACACAAGAGACAGACAGACAAATAACATTGACAGGGACCAAACACATGCGCAAATAGAAGTAAGGGGGGGCTATAGCACACATCTACAGCATATTTTTCAAAGAATCAGCAATGTTGACCCAAGTGTCCAAAGTCTTTTCTGATGCTCCATTTATGCGAGCTGTTGAGATCTCCAAAGCGTCCATGTTCGAATAGACAAGTCATGAGGTGGTTTCCAACGGGTTGCAATCATTCTCTTAGCAGCTGTAAGTCCAGCAAATGCAGCACGCATTTGAATTTTAGAGAGCTGAAAGTCTGACAGATCATTTAGAATCAAAACACAGAGTGACAGGCACAGTAACATTAATCAAGATAGATAACTTGGATGCAATATTGTTCCAAAACTGACAAACAGGGGAGCAATCCCAGAACATATGAAGATATGTACCTCGAGTGTTTAATGGGCAGAAAGTGCACAAAGGACTGGTAATTACTTTCATGTGATGCATTTTCACAGGGGTGAGATATGTCCTATGAATGAAATTGTAGTGAATTTGCTGATGGTCTGGATTGCGTGATACTTCTGAGATGCTAGACCAGGGGTCAGCAACCTTCAAGACTCAAAGAGCCATTTGAACCCATTTCCCACAGAAAAGAAAACACTGGGAGCCACAAAAAGATAACACTGCATATATCGTTTTTTACCTCAATGCTAGGTCTATGTATAAAAAACTATAGTGTGTTGCATTTATGAAATGAAATAACTGCAGAGAGAGGCATATCTCAGATTTTCTGCACAATTTCACTCTCGTTTTTAAAGTCTGTGAACAGATGTTCTGAAATCTTAAAGAATGATTCCTTTAAATATTCGCCATCTGTGAACGGCTTCCGGTGCCTGACGATGTCCTGGGCGGCCACAAAACTAGCATACGTATTATGGACTTGGATCTACTTCTTGAAATTATTTTGGCTCCGTTCAGCCTTCTGCATCAGTTCCGAAACAGCTTTTTTTCTTTTCTCTGATCTCCATCCGGATATTTTTCAGCAAAGGCTGTGTGCTTATTCTGGAAATGTCTTGCAACATTTGACTATTTGTTGTTTGCTAATTTCTCACCACATATTAAACATACTGGTAAACCAGTCTCGTCAGTGGTGAAAGCAAATTAATCTGCCCACGTAGCATTGAATGTTCTGTTTTCCTCAGAAACGTTTCTTTTCTTAGATTTATCCGTGGTTGGCTTACCTGGGGTCGAAAAGTTAAATAAATATCGGGCTGCGGATGCCGGCACGTGTCGCACATCGGCATTTGTGACGTATGTTTTGAGCGACAGAAAATTAAACACATTTTATTTTAGTGTTAAAAGATCACCATAAATTAAAATTATATTCAAGAAACTAAAATACATTTGAATTAAATCATGGATAGCAAGGAGTATATGTGCTGCAATGCACTGTGGGAGTTCAGTGTTTTTGGTTGATATTACTACCATGAGTGTGAGTGGTGTGGCATTCAATGACATTCAGTTGCTGTGTGGCTCTTTCCTGATGACTGCGGAGTGAATAGTTGCCAGTATTCTGAGGCAGTTAGCGTGAAAAAGTGAAGGAATTTGATCAGCGTCCTTATGGTGTGTTAACAAATTTGCGTGGCATTACTCGCGTGAGTTTAGTCGCTCGACTTATGTGGTTAATTCGCGTCATTCGCTACTGGCTTTACTCGCGCCTGGAAGGGGGCGGGGCTTATCTCCGTAAAACAGTACCGTTTCCCCCATCCACCATTAAACTAACCACTAGTTCTGCTTTAAACTTCTTGTGGAAGTCCCTCTAATGTCGGACCATCAAACGCCCCCGTGTCCGGGTTCATAATATCATCCGCAGCCGAACAACAGCGTCTGAATGACGGCCGCTGCCAGCGCTACTTCAGGTGGATCAGCAGCCGTTTGATTCAAACCGGCAGGACGGCAGAGCTTCTCAACGCTGATTGGCTTTCGCGACGCGATTTTTCGCCCGAGTTGGAAAATTTCAACTCTCGCGTCAAACGCGCCGCGTTACGACGGCCTAAATTTGCATCTGTCGCAACCATACGCGTCTGTGCATAGACTTTACATGTAATCTGGTAGCACGGAAAATTTGCGTCGCGTTCGGTGTGAACGCACCATTACTCTACACACCTTGAGAGCGACGAAAGAGCCGCATGCGGCTCTGGAGCCGCGGGTTGCCGACCCCTGTGCTAGACCATACATCATGCCAGTCAAAATCAGTGACCAGGTCGAGAAGCCCCTCACTGCAGAGCCGCAGACCTCAATGTGGGTGGAGTTAAACGTTGAACCCCGCCTTCACCGTACGTCACCGTCCCGCCGTCACTGTGATGCTTCCTGTTCGGTGTATTCCTCCTGTCTCCTTCCACGCGTAATGGAAGTAAGTGCGACCTTTATAATATTATTCATGTAATTTTAAGTGTGACTTTTATAATATTGTTCATGTAATTTTAGGTGTATCGTTAAATGCACTGTAATTTAAACAAACGTAATACGAATATCAGAGTGCATTCGGCGGTAGGTACATTCACTGTAATTTAAACTAACGTAATACTAGCTAGCTAATATCAGAGGGAATTCGGCGGTAAATTCACTGTAATGAGACTAATCAGAGTACAAGAAAAAAATGTAATGTATAGTCAGTATTTTGTAACTTTGTAATCATGTTTTTTTATTTTTATGTATAGAGACACATTACAATCATACATGGGGATGACCTCCCCAAATCCAGCAGCGACCTGTCATGTCCGTTCTGCAGGTACAGGGCATCTTCCAAATGTCAAGTGGACAACCACATTAAGGGTCATGCCTCAGTCAGGCACAAAGGTAATACTTTTGAAATGTAGTTATCAAATATGCTGTAATTAATTAATTACTGACATTTTACCCTAAGTTATAGTGCAATGTATTTCATTCAATTTTATTTTACTTTCCTCTTATGCCTCTTTCAGAGTTCACAATCATCAAATGTGGATTGGGTTGTCGAAAGACAACTCACTTTCACTGCTTATATTGCCAAGCAACAATAATCAACAGGGCTCAATTGCTGAAGCACCTAATGGACCATGATCATGGACCTCAAGATTGTCCAGTGGCTCCTAATCAGCCCACCATGGCCCCTCCAGATCCTCCACAGGGCACTGTCGCCCCTCCAGATCCTCCACAGCAACCAGTAATCTCCACTGGCAAGCGGAGAACTGTAACTTGTCCACACTGTCAACTGAAATTAAACATCAACAATTTAAAAAAGCATGTGTTACGGAAGCATACAATTGGCTTTGAAATGGTTACTAGGGACAGATTTTTGGCATGCGAGTGTGTGGATCCTGAAAATGGGGTGTTTGCTGTTGAGAAGTCATTTTGTGCGCCAGCAACACCAATCCATGTTGTAAAAAAAACTTGGGGGCCCACACCAAAATTTATGTGTGAGGTGGAACAATGCTGTCGCAATGCTGACTTTGCTGTGAGGTCGAGGATGCTCACTTTTGAATGTCAGCATATACAGTCCTTAATGTTCTGCCCACGCGCAGACAAACCAGCAGTGGATTTGCCACAGGAGGCCTTGGTGGAAATGGTGGCAAATAAATGGTTTGGAGAGGATCGCAGAGCCAGTCTCCTTCAGCGTCAACAGGAGGCAGATGCTGCAGGTGTGCCCCTGTCTGTTAAGCTTTCTGTTGGTGGCCCATCCACAACATTTCTCATTTCTGTTTACGAGCCTAAGGTGTCATACTATTCTAGGCTTGGAAGGGTTGTGGTAGCATACAACAGTAAGCAGAACAGCTGGCATTGCCCCTGTTCTAAAGCTAGGCATTCTTGTCTCCACAAATCAGTTGGAAAATGGCACCTTTTTGCCACACAAAGGGAGCTGTTTAAAAGGGTTAAATCCACAGAACAAGAAACCATTTCACCACAGCCCACCACAGACCAAACGGACACAAGTGAAATGAAGGAAGGGTCTTATCCACCTAATGACCAAGGGGTAGCAAAAATGCTAAATTACCTTGTTTCACATAAAAAGTTACCTGCTGAACTCCCCAAGGCTGTCATCGAACAGTCAAAAGATGGAAAGCAATTGGGTACCTTGCTGAAGCACCTGATACCAAAGGAGTCCAGATGCAAGGAGTGTGATGCCATACTCACAGACCCTATACTCATCACTTCAAAAGGGAGGATTCTAATGACCACAGGCATAGTTGAATGTGAGTGGTTTGATTGATTCCACATTTTTACATCTATATCATACAGTAACCTTACTGTATGATATAGATGTAGAAAAGGAAAAAAATGTATTACTCTTTAAAGGCATGCATGAAATTTTAACACCTTTTGGTTCAATTGTATTATTAGGCATTTCAACCTACAGCAAGTCATGCGTGAAGTGTGGCATGTTCTACAGGTACCAGGAGTGGGATGAAGGTCTCCACAATTTTGACGACCACATAATCCTGTCTGTGCACTTATGCCTCACAATAAGGAATGCATTACAGGTGAGAACTTAAAAATGTGAAAATAGATTGTGCTTGATGAAATATTTGCACTTAATGCATAATTTCTGGAGTCCTTAAATGTAAAAATAGAGTGGTTATTTGAGAATGTCAGTCTTTCAAAACATGATGTATATTTCAATTTGATTAACATTGCATTTCACCTGTCCCCTCATTTTTCCAGAGCCATACTGCTGTCAGCAGAGTTGTGGAAATAATTGAGGCAACTGAGGGAGTGTAATGGGACGCAGCTATATTGTGGGCTGTCTATCAGCAACTGAGGATTTCAATACACACCTGGTCACAAATGTAAAAAATTGTATGTACTGCAACGTTAAACAAAATGCCACTGTAATGGTGGACTGTATACAGATGGCACTGGACACCCAAGAGGAAGACCAACCATGTGCCAAGAGGCCTTGCAGCTCTCCACCAAAAGAGTTGGTTAGTGTGAAGGAAGTTTATTGCACACAAGCATGTTCCACACCATTAAAACCTGCACAATCACTCATGCTTTTGTGTATCCATTAAGGACTGTGAAGTTACCATGAGCGAAGGCGATGCTTCCAAGAACCTTTCGGTCAGTAAAGAAGTGCAAATGATAATGAAAAAATGACTTATTCTGAACACTGAACTGCACCTATTCATTGTAACATGTTTAAGAACAAGCCATTGGTAAAAAATGACCAATTTAAATGCAGTTATGACTGCATGTGGGATTTATTTCTGATTTCAACTTGGGTCTTGTAACCAGGTCAAGCACCCAATCCTGAATGACATTCAGAAAGCAATGAGCTGGATCAACAGCCACCAGCCTTTACTCCGTGGGGAGGTGATGGAGCCTGCTGTTCTCCAAATGGACCCTGAAAATCAGATAAAGGCACTTCAGGACGTCCTAGAAGGACAACTGGATGATGGAAACGGAAAAGATGATTTTCTCATTACCTTTCAGCACCAAGCCGACATGGAAACGTTCTTCAAACTTTGTGTTGATGAACAACACTTAAAAATCAATGCCATGTTCCTTGAAGAGTGATATAAAACGATCCATACTGGAGACCTAGACCAGTACATGATCTGGCACAGCTCCACGGGTCATCAGGGGCGACTGGCATTGGAGGCTTGGGCCCCGTCATAACTAGTTAAACTTATTTTCATAATTATTGATGTTATTATTATCATCATTATTATATTATTATCATCATTACTATCATTTGTATTACTTTTATTATTATTAACATCATTTTTGTCATTATCTTAATATAATTTTAGTATTTCATTAACATTTTTACTGTTTGCCTGCTTGTTTTATGTTAATGTTTGTTAAATTTGTTGTTAAATAAAAATAATAAAAAAAGTCTGGTGATACCTTTAATTTAGATAACATTAAGAAAGTATCTCAGGTTACATTTGATTATGATAAATACACATTCAAATATATTACTTTTAAATATATTACTTTTTTCCGCATTTAATGCATAATTGTTAATCTGGTATTTTGTGAAATATGTCAATAAGTGTTTCATAATTAGTAAAACCAAAGAATAAGTTATTTGTGTTTAAATCGCTGCATTTCATTTCGCCACATTCATTAAGGTTTCTTGTCCCTCTTCGGAGAGAAGCCCCTGCGCGTGGGAGGAGACAGGGGCGGGGTTCAACGTTTACATTGAGGTCTGCGGCTCTGCAGTGAGGGCCTCTTGACCAGGTCTGGGCAATCACGTTCCCAGACCCTCTCAATAGGAAGGCTGAGGCGGCCAGGTGTCACCAAAAACTGATAGAGCTTAGATACCATACCGCTGGTTTTTGTAAATAATTTCCGGATAGGATGGATGGGCAAAGATCTCCGCCATGGGACACCATATGCCTTGAGTGCTGATAACTTTTCGTTCTTTTATAATTATATTCATTCATTTGTTTTTACCTTATTCACATTGTACATACCTAGTACAGGAAATACAGATAGGACAGACAAAACAAAGAACAAAAACAAAACGAAATAAAAGGGCTATACGTAGATTAATTAAATTCAATTTACAAACAAAAAGCTCTGCAGAGCTGAGGGAAAAAAGTGAATTTCAGAGAATTATTCCGCAAGGTACTGGGTAAAAATCCTTGCTTGTTTGGGGTTAATGTAGGTGTCTTCCAAATCAACACCATGGCCTTGACAAGAGATGATAGTAAGGCACATGGCTTCTCATAATCTAAACATTTAAACAACTGCAGTCTCAACTAATTGTATTTTACCCAAATAAGAGGATTGGTTGTCAACCACAACATGGCAGTAACTGATGGGGGACATGATTCACTGACAGCGCTCTGTCTAACGTTAGCTAGCATGCAAGCGAGCCTCTGTAGCCAACGCACTATCAGCTAGTGCTGATCAGAGCTATAGTGCTAACGTTAGCTAGCTAACGCAAACTAAATTATTATTACTAGTTATCACCCAACGTAGGCGGTGGCGTGTTGCTTGGTCACCTGGTGACTAAAGGCCACGTATTTCTTGACGTTTTCGCTCCCCTTGATGAAGTCTGCAAAAGAATTCACCTGCACTGGATTAAAACGGCTTTGGCACATCGTTGTCCACAGGTTCGACGTGCCTTGCAAAAAAAAATCTGTGTCTTTTATCCTCGTTATCTTCCTCCACCCCAAGCCAATCTAGTTTCCGTTTTTCAATGGTCGCTGGGTGTGTGGATTTTATCTTTTGAACCAGAGATGGTGACGGAGTTGGCTGATCTTCATTTCTCCTCACACTCGCGGTCATAGGTCTGATCAAGAAGCGCTCAATTTTTTTTAACATTCGGTTCTTCACGCACATGCAACATCAGTCAAGGCGAAAATCTAAAACATTCTATGGCAACTGGACCGGGTCATATAGGCTACGATGTTTCATTAAATTATAATTATTAGAGTAAATTATGGGGCCATTTTCTGCCCCTCTCATAGTAATATCAGGGGCAAGATAAAAATTCTTAGGGGCAGTTTTGCCCTCGTGTATTTCCGACGCTGACTCCTGACCTTTCACCCTAACCCCAACCACTTATCTACAATTACCCAACCGTGGGTGAAGAGAATAGCTGGAAGAGGTATTGCTAAATAACATTCGTCGGACTGTGCATTCCATGAGTCTACATTCAACTGCCAAGCCGTCGGGCGAACGTGGGGAGATTCATGAGTAAATCTATAAATTACCTTAGCCCCAACCTTAACCCTAACCTCAACCACTCCTGTGTAGAAAAATTGCCTTAACCCTAGCACTTCCAGTACTTTGACGACATCTTCGGCCTTTGGGACCACCCAGTGGAACACTTCCACACATTTTTACAGACCTTGAATACACATCAACCCTGTATGAAACTCAAACATAACCTCCAACCTCTCTGTAGAGTTCCTGGACACCAGGGTCTTCTTCCAGGAATCCAGCGACCGTAGCAAAACCCTGGCCAACAAAGTCCACTTCAAAGACACCGACCGTCACGCCCTCCTTCACAAATCCAGCTACCACCCTAAATACACCTACAAAGGTCTCAGCTGATCCGGTTCCACAGGATTTGCACTCTGCCAGCTCATGTCGAAGAGGCAACCAGCACCTTGTTTTAACGCGTTGAGGCTCAGGGGTTACCCGAAGCGCTTCCGTCAGGGACGGCAATGGCACCAGACAACTGTTGAGAATTATATTAAAACCATTAAGTTTCAGAGAAGGCCCAAAGTCATTTCAGGTCAGAAAAACAGCTCCCCATTAGTTATGAGCACATATCTGCTGGCATGCAGTGTTCCCTCCACCCACAGGTTCCAGGGTCTAGATGCCCACACTCCCCGTTTAGCAATGTTCCCTCCACCTACGCAGATCTCAGGGTCAAGATGTGCATACTTCCCGTTTCTCATTAAAAAGAATCAGTTTGGGGCAGATAAGACTGGAACACCTGCTGATAGCTAGAACCTCAATAACTCTGCTTTGCACGCCTCGCTTAGCTTATGCCCGTAGGGAGATAGCCATAGGCGCACATACCCTGCACAACATGCATACACACTGATAGGCGGAACCAGATGCAAGAGGTCCAAGGACGGGAGCCGGTGAGGTTGGATTATAACCCGTGCTCCAATAAGGGCCCTCAAAGTCTAAACCAAGAGCCGCCCCAACTTAGTCTCCACCATTCACAAAAATGCTCTTAGAGATTATATAAAGTTATGCACTTTTTATTGGGGTCAGTCTTCTCTAGATGTTCAGCCATGTCTGACGTCTTCTTTGGATGTTTAGCCATGTCTGACGCCTCGTAGACACGTGCACGTATTTTGCCTGCTGTTATAATACTCTGTTGGAATAAATACGATCTGCTGATCTAACTTAGATACTCCCCTCGTCTGAGCTTCTCTTCTTATTGGGCGCACAGTCTACACAGACTCTTTAGCGCAACACAACCAACCGCCCAGTGATTTACACTGTCACATGCAGGCCTGCAGCAAACTATATGTGGGGGAGACAAAAAATGAATTATCCTTCCACAGCGAATAGATGACATTCAACTCATGATGGCTGAGTCCAGACCACTCTCCGGTTTCCAGCAACACACACGGATGATCTATAATCTCCTCAGAACACACCATCATCTGGGCCACATCCAAAAAGCAGCCAGATCAATGATATCCCGTGATCACTCCAAAAAAAATTAGAAACTTCCTCTCAGAAGCAATATACCGGCCCAACCCAACCGCCCAAACCACCACCCTGCTCTCGGGTTGCCGCCACGACAGGCACCGATGACCTTCTGACCACATCTCCTAGAGGCCGCGTCTGCAATAGAGGCTTTGAACATGATCCACTCGGATTCCATGGTGTCCAGGTGCCACTGATTAGGCTAATTTCAGAAACCAGTCCGTCCTGACAACCTGGGGCCGGCATTGAATGTCGAGAGGGCAGCCCCTTACTGTAAGTGGGAGTGGTGTCCAGGTGCCACTAATTAGGCTAATTTCAGAAACCAGTCCGCACCTGTCTCCCTGGGGCCGGCATTTATTGTCGAGAGGGCAGCCCCTTGTGACTGGTTGACATGAGATGTACACCCATAGGGCGATTTTGGACGACGGCAGTCCGTCCTGACAACCTGGGGCCGGCATTGAATGTCGAGAGGGCAGCCCCTTGTGACAACCCGAGGGCGATTGGAGGCTGGACTTTGACGACACTGTCAGCGCATACTGTAAGTGGGAGTGCTCTCCACTGGGTGTCCATGTGTCAATGATCCGCTGATTTCAAACACCGACTGTTTGTCAGTCTGAGCCCAGAGATGGCGCCTCGACATTCGGCTTTAATCTGCCCCATCTGTTCGGTTGAATTTGTGTCACTTTCCCGTCATCTAAAACGTATTAATGATGTACAAAATGACGTGGAGAGACAGCTTTTGGTGAATCTATCATCCGGCCGAGTCAACATTCGTTTAGCGGCATGCCCAATCCATGGCTGTGGGTACCAGAGCTCACGGCTGGACCGCCACCTTGCCAATGGGCACCCAGAGCTGGGCAGCGCTGCTGTGTCAGATCATGTCCGGCGTTTGAGGTGGGATACGACATTGAATCTCCTGGGAGATTTGAGGGCTTCAGACCAAGCAGTTCCGATGGGGAGTATACTTGACCTGGGGTCCGTGAACGAGGGGGAGCCGGCCCCCGGAGAGGAGTCTGTGGATGACGTTTGCCCGAATGCGTTCAGATCAGGCGGCGCTCAAGCAGAGTTTGGACAAATATAAAGCCGACTCCCGTCTGGCATTAAAACGAACTCGGGCATTAACCAGAGAGCTCCGTAAGGTCCGGCGGTCTGTCCGAGTTGATACCCGGGATATGAGGCTGATGCTTCTACAAGCAGAGAGCGATCACCGGCTGGGGCAAGCAGGGTGCCCTCACCGGAGGCAGAGCCTCCAAGTAGTGATGGGACGAGCGACACTGGTGCGTCAGCACTGTGCCGAGAGCTCAAGAGTGAAACCCCGTATTGGTGCGTGTATTGCTTTAAGACAGAATCACGTGACCGATACAGGAAGTGTATCGTTTGGATGTGCCGCGCCAAAGTGTGTTTACAAGGAAACAAACTGTATCAACATGTCGTTGGTTTGTTGGATGGAGTTTTGCTTTTGCGTAATTATGGATCGTTCTAAGAAGTTTTCCCCTGTGTGGAATAATTTTGATCTGGTGACGCCAAACAAGGTAAATGTTTTTCTCCTTTGAGCATTGCTTACGGTTCGTTTTTCAAATATATACTATATGTTTTTAACAGTGGCGCATTGCATTTACTTTATCAAGTGAATGCAACGTGACCTGTGATACATCCGATAGTCAGTGAAAGAGCCTTACAGCTGCATTGTACATTTTATCTCGTGATTATGAGATCCTGATCTCTAGATCATGAGATAGGGTTTTTTCTTGTAACAAGTTAATGCAATGGGCCACCTTAGTTTTTACTCTGGTAAGAGGTTTGAATTGTTTACAGATAAATTAAGTTTTTATATTTTTGTAGGTGAAGTGTCGGCTCTGCTCTACAGAGCTATCTTACATCAATAAGAGCACTTCATCAATGCTGAGGCATTATAGAGCTCGGCATGGCAATGGAGAATTGGCAGATACTCGTGAGAGTACCCCAGGTATGTTTCAATTCTCTACAAAATTGTGATTCAAAAATAGTTTATTACACCCAAAATGCTTTGTGTGAGTCTTTAATATTGTTTGTAAAAAATTACAGTCCTTTAATAAGCTTTTAACAAAATATTTCCTTTTGGCTTACAGTACCTAACAAGCAAGCAGTGGATGAGGCAGTGGTCAACATGATCATCAAAGACTGTCAGCCACTCAGCTTTGTTGAAAATGAGGGTTTCAGGGAGCTCCTGAAGCTTATTATACCCTCGTATGTTCTACCAAGCAGGAAGGTATGTGTAAGAAATGTTATTATATTTTTGTACTATATAACTATATTCATTGGGGTAACAGTATTTGTATGGTTATTTTCAGACCATCAAGGACTTGGTTAGCCAGAAGTATGAGGAGGAAAAGGAGAAAACAAAAAAGGACCTCCAGAGCGCAGTTGCTGTTAGTTTAACAGCTGATATGTGGACATCTATTAATATGGAAGCATATCTAGCTGTTACTTGCCACTATGTGGACAAAGAAAGCCATGAACTCCATTCGTCAGTCTTGGGAGTGCAGCATTTTCCTCAGAAACACACTGCAGAAAACATGGCCACGGTTAAAAGGAGCCTCATGGAGGAGTGGGGCATAGCGGGAAAGGTGAGGTGTCTAGTCACTGATGCTGCAGCAAACATGATTTCATGTGCTAAAATGCTGCAAATACGGCATACCATTTGTATAGCCCATGCCATGAATTTAATTGTGAGGAAATCATGTGATCAAATCCCAACACTTACAGAAATACGCAACAAAACACGACAAATTGTGACATATTTTCGATCAAGCACGACTGCCAAAGAGAAGCTAACTCAAATACAGCAACAGCTGGGAACACCGGTCCACAAATTAATAAACGAGGTGCCGACACGATGGAACAGTACCTACCACATGTTTGAAAGAATGATTGAGCAGAAGGAGACAGTCTGGGTGTCACTGGCCTCATTAAAAACTGACATCACTCCACTGACTCCTGAGGATTGTGAAATCATTGAAGAGATGCTCAGGGTGCTTGCTCCTTTTGACCAAGCCACAACAGAACTGTCTGAGGAAAAAAGAGTCTCTGGGTCAAAGGTTATTCCATTGATGCGAAAGATCCACATAGAGCTTCGACGTCAAGCCTCAACAGTGACAACAACAGCTGCTCAACAGCTGGCAGAAAATCTAAGAAAGCGGCTGACTGACTATCGGCAACATGGAATCACTCAGTGTGATGACACTGGCAACACTGTTGGATCCCAGGTTCAAAACAGCTGGATTTGTTAGTCAACTAAAGGCAAATGAAGCTGTCAAGAGACTGAAGTTGGAGTGTGCAGATCAAATGAGCCAAGAGCCTGACCCAGCAGAAGAGCCTAGCTCTTCACATGGATCACAACCCAGTTCAGGTATGAAAACAAATGTCTTTGTGTTTATTTGTATATTTCGGTGGCACTTTGTCATGTGATAATAAACTAATGATTAACTATTTTTTAGGGCACAATCTCTGGAGAACTCTTGACATGGAGGTTAAGGAGAACAAGAAGACCTCTAATACGACAGCCGATTCCATAATAGAAGTCCAACGCTACCTGGCAGAAAGCAACACACCCAGACAACAAGACCCATTACAATATTGGAAAAATAACCAGTAAACATATCCACACCTTTATCAACTCGCACTTCAATTTCTATGCTCACCTTCTTCATCTGTACCCTGTGAAAGAGTCTTTTCTAAGGCAGGGGAACTGGTGTCTAAGAGGAGAAATCGCCTTGGAGCAAAGACACTACAAAAACTTTTGTTCCTCAATAAAAATGCATAAACAAATCACTTTTTAGTCTTTTATTTCATATGATTTAACTGTGAACAAAATTGGGTGCATAAGTTAAAAATTGTAACTCTGAATTGTAACTCAAATTTGTTATATTTTACATACCAACTCAGTTTCGCATTAACACAAACAAGGACTTTCATTACCTGCAATGATTTTATAACTACTGCAGGGGTCACTATTGGGTAACCAACACAGTATCAATACAGTGCCGACACAGTTTGTGTAGTGTGTCAATACACTCCTTGAGGTATCATCATCCCATCACTACCTCCAAGTGACGCGGATTCTGACAGAGATCCGATTGCCCAGACTGATGTCTTCAAGGGAACCGGGAGAAGAGCCACGATGACCCGCTTGAGACTCCCACAGTCTATCGGTATTTTGAACTTCCATAAGCTTATTGGGTATGTGGTTCAATGACATATTGCAATGTAATGCAATTTCTTCCAACAGAGCGTTTTCTGGATGAATATCAGGCCTTTCAAGAAGGCAGCGTCCCCAGTCCCAAACAGAAAGAGAATGCTCTCTCAAAAACGAGCCGTGTGAAGACGTTAATTTACTCTTTACTTGCCGGGAAAAAGAGCATCTCAGATTGGCGTTTCCTCCATGACATGGCTGGGATTACGAGCTATGCGAGCAGCCTTAAGGCCGAGGGTAAAGGTATAACGACGGTGAACTATTACCTGCGGAACATCCTTCAATTCTGCCTCTTCCTGAAGGAAACTCCGCCAAAGCAATGTCGACTTTCAAGGTCCCAGCTAACCGGCGTGGTGCGTGCTGTGCACGCTGAATTGCGCAGCGTCAATAAGCCTTTGGTCCTACATCAGCTCCGCGTGAAATCCGATAAGATGTCCCGGGTCATTCCCCGGAGCAGCCTCAGCAGGTGTACGGCGCTGGCGAAGGACATGATCCCGGGGTTGCTGGAACAGATGGAGGCTCGTGAAACTATTAAGGTGCGCCACCGATTTTATGGGTACCTGTCAGCATTCATCATGTCAATTTATGGTCACCGCCCGGGCGTTCTGACGAACATGACCGTGGGTCAGGTCCAAACAGCGAAGGATGGACAACTCCTTGCCTCGGATGAGGGCTATGTGATCAGTGAGTACCGCTCTCGGGGTGGTGGATGGGTGGAGGGAGTGAGCCTCAGAGCTCTGACTGATTTATGTCTGTGTTTCAGGTTGATGAACACAAGACGAACCGTGACTTTGGGGGCGTGCAGATCTTCCTAACATTTGCTGAATTTGCCTGGCTGGAGAAGTGGATCGAAATCCGGGCTCGCAGTCGGGGATACGTCGGGCGACAGTGACGGCTCTGAGCGGTACTCAAATGCACCTGCTGGCTTCCCAGATGACCACACCTCCGACAACGCCTCGACTTCGGGTTGGGGGGGGGGTTGATGTGACATGCTTAACCCGGAAAATGTGCTTGAATAAACGGATTAAAACTTCAAAAGATCCCCGTGTGAGCGAATGGCAAATTCACCTAAGTGGGGCGAGGTAGCTTCAATCCTAGGGCTGCTTATCATCGAGGTTTTTGAACCGAGAGGAACCCAACCCGTCTTAAACAATTAAAAAAAAAACTAGCTGTAGCCAAGGATACATTTCCCTATACAGACATCCATATCCCAACAATAAATATATCCCCAGGACTAAAACCAAGAGAAAGTAACAACCTGTATACACTCAACCAACTAATCAAAAACACCATGTTTTTCAACAATCATGACAGAACAGCGCTTTCATATTTATATATATATATATATATATATATATATATATATATATATATATAAAAATCACCGGCACCCCCGACATGCGGAGCGAGGACCCGCTCATCGCCATGGATGGACTTGACCCACAGATACAGAGAGATACACGTGCACACACATACACACACAGAGACAGCATACACATGCATCATGTTTCTCCACGTGAAGTACAGACCACGTCACGCGAATTGCAATCCAATGCTGTTTGGATGATTTCCTTTTTTGCCAGTAGGTGGCGCTATCACAAACCAAACATTTCTTCATGTATTGTGCTCAGACCTTGTCTGGTATGATGCATGAGACGTTTTGGTCTGATAGCATGAAGTACCTTGGAGTTACCACAGCTTTGTATAACACAGAGGACAGCAGAAAATGGGTGTGTCTTCCGGTCTACGCCACGTCGAGGCCGTTTGACAAAACGTTGTAAATAGCACAACTTAAGGTCTTAAGGGTCTTGAGATCATTCATGAACAGAATTGAAGTCGATCGGATAAATACTCTAGGAGGAGTTTGTTAAAGTAGAAATGCAAATCTTATCAAAAAACGTCATAAATGGCCATATTGGCTAAATTACTGTAGCGCCCCCTATGGCTTAAATCGCACAAAATATTTATTCCATGTAGAGGGATGCAATGTTCACAAAAGCTGACAATCTGAAAGGGTTTTAGGACAAATAGTTTTAAAGTTAAGAGGTTCATTGGTCAATATCTCCTAAGCGCAATGAGATATCAGAACGCTTTCACTTCAGTTATGACTATACAGCTCCAGTCATTATGCACAGCAAGTTTGGTATGAATCGGACCAAGCGTGTTGGGAGAAATTCACAAAATTCAAAATTGTGGAAAATTTAAGTAGGCGGCGCTTAGGGGTCTGAGAGGCTTTTTTTTTTTAGATCAGGTGGAGTTGGACATTTTTCGAGTCAATTGGACAATCTAGGCGAGGGGTGTCGCCGGTCCAACTTCTAGGGGGCGCTAGAGAGCCATTTTTTTAACACATTATCGACGCCTATGTCGGATCGCTATTTTCACCAAGCCTGACAGGTGTGCCAAATATGGTGCAGATTAGAATATGATAAGTACCCCAAAAATGTCCCCAATGTACAAAAATAAGAATACGGAAGATTAATAATAGACAAAGCAATAACAATAGGGTCCTTGCGGACTGACTTTGTCAGTCGCTCAGACCCTAATAATACCCCTAAAAAACGGAATAGGGTCCTTGCTCGGACCCTAATTACAACCCAAAAAAAACAAATAAACCTTCCAACCCAAAAACCAGACTAACTCCATATCTCCTTCCCCTTAGGATCCTTACAGCCAGAAATCACCTAAGGATCCAGAACACTATGACATTGTTAAACCTCCATCACGTTACACAAAAGATGACAGTGGACTATAATGTCGTGTGCTGACGGATACTTGATACTCAACACAATTTGGGAGCAAGAGCTACAACATTTCTGACCAGAGTCTACATCAATTTCAGCAAGGTAACGGAGCTCAATATTCCTTCATATTTCCTTTTTGCCAGGTATTTTGCAACTGTACATTAATTATAGACAGCACAGTGTTCTCAAGTAAAGTGACCGTGTAACGCCAAGTGACTTTAAGAGGGGAGACACTTTCCTGCACTAGTAAGCTAACGTCAGTGTTACTAAGATTACCAAAATATAGCATTTGGTCTTTGAATTGTGATATAAATCATTTGGCTTCATATAGTTTATAAATGGCATGCGCTTAGTGCAACTTGTAAATTAATTGGAATCGTTTGTGTGACACCATCCTTGTGTATGTGTTGCTGCTTGTTAGCCAAGTTTCATTCCATTTTCTCTCTTGACAGCTAACGTGCAGCACCACGTGACACGAGTAACATTATTGAGCACCATATTAAAGGTGAGATTTACACAGCGCAACATGGCGTGTTTTTTGAGCTACATGGCAGGGCAGACTGCAACAGCTGGTATAAACCTGGATACATTGTCTCTAGCTTAACCCTGCTGTCGTGTTCAGGTCTAATGTGACTCATTCACAACTTTAATCAATCATAAATATTGTGTTTTACATCTGATTACCTCAATGTCACAAACCGGGCTGCACGGTCATGACAGAATGGGGATCCCACATGACCACCTTGCCACAGTCTCACCCCAACAGGACCCGGAAATACTTGCAGCTAGTGCAGACGGTTTAATCAGCCAATCCTGCAGCCTGGGTGGCAGTAGTAACTCCACATTACATGTCATTTAGCTGACGCTTTTATCCAAAGCGACTTACAATAAGTGCATTCTACGGTTACAAACAAGAATCAGAACAACAAGAATCAAGAAGGTACAATTCCGTCAAAGGTTCGACTACAAAGTGCTATCAGTAAGAGCCATTCCAGTGCTACTATAGTGCTACATCCTTTATTCAAGGTATAGTCGGAAAAGATATGTTTTTAGTTTGCGACGGAAGATGTAGAGACTTTCTGCTGTCCTGATGTCAATGGGGAGCTCATTCCACCATCGAGGAGCCAGGACAGAGAACAGTAAGATATGTGGCAACACGACTGGGCAGTGTTCTTAAATTGTTCCAGGATGACCAAATTGCACAAACTCTCAAAATTACTGACATCCGAAGACATACACCAACGATTGAAATTACCTGCAAGTTCCCTCGCAAACGCCATATGAGACTGGTTGATACTCTCAAGCCACTCATCCCCAACTTCTCTGCAATTGTCCAGAGCTGATCTCTAGTGCAACAATCCAAAACCTCCTCACATGGGGCAGAAAAGAAATCCTCCAACTCTGCTATAATAGAGCAGTTCCAAGTTTCCAATAAACCCAGCAAACAATATGTCCCTCAAAATAATGTGGAAGTCCCTCTACCTAAACTGCCTATCAAAACTAAGCTATCTCACTGAACTCTAGTCTTCATGCGGATTAGCGGGAGGCTTTTTAAACACTGAGACCAGTAGCCCAGTTAGGCCCCCAGCAAACTGGTTACCTACCTGACAAATCTGGATGTGTTCGAGACAACTGCTCTGGCCGCACAAAATTTAAAAAAAAGCCTCCCCCCCCCCCCCCCCAAAAAAAAAGACACGACCCAACAGACCATGCATCTTCCACCTATCCAGGGACACTCCACAAAAGCAAAAAATACCACTAGAGGATCACTGCCAGTCAATAGTGTATCCCCCAGACACACCGTATCACAGACAAAACAATTTTTTTCCTGTAGCAAAACGGCCTCAAACAAACCAAATTCGGACGGACAAGCCCCCACTTGTCACAAACCGGGCTGCACAGCCATGACAAAGAATGGGGATACGCACAAAATGAGTGGGTTTAACAAAAACAGACCCAAACCATGATCTTGTCACCAGTCCAACCTGGTGCATTGGGGCATAGAGTGAGAAAGCACAGACCCGAGGGCCTTTTAAGCTGTTGTTGCCGCTAACGAGCTCAGGTGTTCCCACTCTTCTGAGGACCCTCTCAGCCACGCACACCTGCAAGGACAATGGCCAGTGGGAGAGAGGGTCGTACCTTATGAAACCCTCACACTAGGCATTTGGACATGTAAAATTGCACAATCCCTCACACGCACACACACGCGCTCACACACGCATACAGGTTTTTGTGTACTAAAAGGACGATGCTCCCCAAACAACTTTATTGCATCGTTAGAGGAACACCTGTTTCCAATTGTTTCACAAAGATGTGTTAAATATCAAAAAATATATTTTGAGCAATACAACAATCTCAGTTGAAATGTTGAATACACAAAACAAAACTCAAAATACAACAACCTGAAACCATGCATCATTAAGAGGACAGCAGATAATTAGGAGCATAAGCCCCGCCCATGACACAAACGTAAATTGTCAGAAAGTAGCTATACACACACATGTCACTGAAGTGCATTAAAGGGTCAAAGATGATTAAATGGAACATGGCTACACACAAACACAAAGGTGAAGGGCTTGTGTATTAAAAGAACACACCTGACATAAGAGGACTGTGGATTGACAGACAGTATATAGAGTATTAGTAGCTTAGTACTGTGCTTTTCATTTAGTCATTTCCTGTTTGAAGTTTGCAATCTATTTGTGATCGCATTCAAATGTACAACCATATGTTAATACCCTGCTCTCAGGGGTTTCCTGTTTACTCCTATTTGCCCCTCTGCTTAGTTGTTCATTGTGGAGGCAGGGGCGCGGTTTAGCGCACCTGCGACAGAAGAGAGAGGAGCGCGCTCATTGGGATCAGCTGCAGTTCGTTAGAGCTGCGGCTGAGACCAATGAGCGCGCTCGAGCAGGGCTATTTTAAGCCCGGCAGGGAGAGCAGTCGGGGGTGGTGTCATGCTGAGAGTGCGACAGTGTTGTGTGGCAGAAATAAAGGCATGTTGGAACCCGTGAGAGATGTGTTGTCCGTGTGGGTGCTTCCCTCAACCGCTACATTCATGTACATACAAGCACATGAATGAGTGATTAGACTTCAAAGTAATTTCTTACAGTACACATGCATCACTGTTCATTGCAATAATGTTACAGGCAGACCATTTGCCAAAACTGGTGTGTCACTGATATAAAAAAGTCTATTTGTGTGATAAGACTACTTATCTATATTCAGCATGACCTTCAAAAAGCTGATACACAAAGACATAATGCACAATTAGTGAACAAGTACCCAGGTTTTAATCACCGTTCTTTTTCAACATAACATAAAATAATATTCTCTTGATAACAAATCCCATATTTAAAGAATAAACATCAGTATGTCTCGACATGTATATCTATGTTCAGCATGACAAAAGGATACATTGCACCTTAATTAAAGAATACAGTTAAAAAATAACAGATCATAAGAAAATTATCCCATATGTAAAAGAAAATAATTTCAGGTCTCAACATTTATGAACTGCTTAACTATGACATATCCTGAAAAAACTTTGGAAGCAAGCAGCTCATTTAAGGCCTTCAACAAATGTCCGCAACAATTCCCTTCAAAATCAATTATTTGCCAACTGTTTTTTTTAAGAGTTATGCCCCGGTTCCTGACAAAGTCTCTTATATTTTGAACCGTGCGACTAGCAAGAGAAGGATGTTCTGCAGTCTCGCACTCTTGGCATTCGATCATAGGGGCTAGTTTCCCCTTTGTGATGTGTATGTTAAAATGTCTCATCACTGCTGCAACCTCTTTTGGAGACCACTGCTGCTTTTGTGTCCTAGGATTCTTTTCACCAGCATTTTCAAGATACACTACAAAAGAAGAAAAGAGATCTGTCAATTTGAAATCAAACTCAACAGTAAACACTTAATTGTATTTTGATCTGTTATGGCAATTACTAAATCCGCACCTCAAATAAACAGGCTAGAGATGCAACCAATTGAATACCCCTCCACTCACCTCTCCCGCTTAAAGCATGTCAGAGGACAACAGAGGCCTTTAGGTATAATGTAAAATAACAAAAACAAATGCCCTCTAGCTGGAGCCAACTTTTCTTGTCTGATATTTCTCTCTTTTCTTTATATCTTATAATATAACCTATACTGATATTCCAAACTGATGGTACTGGTACTGAAAAATAGCTTGTGTCACGGGAGTACAGGTTAGGACCCAAATGCAAACCACAAAAAAACAGTTAAAATGGATAAACGGAAGTTTATTCAAGGAGCGTGCGAGCTGAAGTGGGTGTGGGTCCCGTGGCCCGACACGGGAGGCTGAAAGGCTGGGAAGGGGAGCAGAAGACAAACAACAGACCGACAACCCAGGCCTGCAGACTCAGGGCAGATATAATGTGTCTGATGAGTCAGATTGGCCGCAGCTGAGTGCCAATCAGGGATGTGGCCGTGGGAGGTGTGTGGAGGCGGGACAGAAAACAAACGACGAACACCTGGCATACACAACAAACAGACACAAGAGGGGAGGAGACTTGGGAAAAACAGAGGTTAAACACACCGGGCCAGACAGGGATCCTGACAGCTTGTGGTGATCAAATACTAACGGTCTCTTCAGCATTTTTAAAACATGCAAAACTAACTGGCTAACTAGCAGTTCACATTAGATTAATTCTTCTTCTATATGTGAGGTAACAGTGCATTTTTTATTAAAGCTGTTAAACAGTCAATGAGACGTAACATCAGTTCTGCCTTTCTGAGCTGCTCTCCTGCTGTCAAACTTTGTTTGACATGTAAAAATATATTTTGTTCTCACATTGTTTTTAAAATGACTTCCAAACAGACAAAACAAAAGTTCTAGTTCAGCCTCCACTCTCAAAAAGTGACTCAGTGGTAGACTCTTGTGTATGTGTTGTGTGTACTTACCAGGTTGCTCATCCACTTCCCTTTTTCTGCCGGGCTGTTTGTCCACATTTTCGTTAAATGCTGCAAAAGATTTTTTTTAAACTGTCAATATCAACCAAAATGTGTGAATATTTATTCTTCATTTCACCAGTCATGTCATTCACAGGAAATTCTAAATGTACAACTCCAAAAAATAGAAGGCAATTTATTTTAAGGTTTAAGCTTTAAGCAGATCCTTAATAATTTGGTATTAGGGTATGCATATGAAGCTATTGACCAAACAAAGATGCTGTTTAAGATAGTTTCTCAAGAGACTTGCTAGTTAAAAAATGATATTTCCGTCATACCTTTTAGATGTGCCTTCTACGGCGGAGGCAATATCTTGGAAAATAAAATGGTAATTAGGATACAGCACAAGAAAAGTAACATTGCTCAGTCTAAATGCAATGAATCAAACCAACTACACACTATGAGCATGCTGGTGGGTAGAAGAATGGGTCTTACCATCGGAGGTTCCTCAACAGGTGGCCTGCTTCTCTCCATCTCTACAGAATGTAAAGTAAGCTCAATATAGTTGGTCATGTGATATATACAGGTTAGTGCTAATTCAAATATGTTATGAATAAACATATTTGCCTGGAGATGTCCACAGAGTCTGTGCGCCCAGGCCCTCATTTGAATACTTGCGCAATTCAAATTGAGCTCCAAATGTTTAACTTTCTCACAAAATGACCGTACTGTATCAGTAAACATCTATAACTGAACTATCCTTTAAATTTAGAGTGCATCATAATCTACGCTACTTATGTGTATTCAGATATTTTGACGTTTGTATATTTAGGTGTACTTACCCATTTTCTGTGGATGTGTGTCAGGGTCCTCTTCCTCAGTCTGACTGTCTTCACTTTGCCCAGAATCAGTCAAGTTGATATTATCTAACAAAAAACGTCTGAGCATCACAGAAGTTCAGAACTGCAAATGTTAAATGAGTTACAATTTAATACATATTGATATGAAATCTGAAGCTAGATTAATATTACTTTGTTCAAGTTTACCTATAAAGTTGTCGTGGTAGAGCTCGTCAATAGTTAAGTTGTATTTTCTCTAGTAAATTTGATCAAGACTCATTATCCTAACCTACAAAAAAACAGAACTTTAAATAGTAATATCTTTCCATGGAGAAAGGGTCCCTTGCAAATCTGCAAGGCAAAACACTTTGGATATTTTGGCCAGCTGGGTTGTAGCCTCTGGAAGTCTGTAATGTTCTCTGTGGACCCGGATATTGTGTCCTATAGGAAGTCAGCAACTTGGTCCAACTCGTGGTTGTTGAGGTTCAGAACCTGTGACAAGGTTGCTACATGCTTGCGTAACTCGTCGATCTGAGGAGTTCAGGGTTCTTAGTACCACACTCATTTGCATAAATCCTTAGACAGTCCTGTCCTCTGTAAGGAGTCCAACAATAAGGCCTTGCGAACAGGAAAGGGTTATCTTCTGGAACTCCACATTCTTTTCTTTGGCTTATGAGTTGTGTTAAGGCATTAACAATGCAACTTTCCGTCCTCTTTTATGTTTACAAAGTTTTTGCTCTAACTTTGAAAGGCCAACAGCAACAGCTTTGTGTAAGGCAGTTGTGTCCCTCTCCAGGAAGCCCTTTAGTTGCATTTTTGCAACTTCTCCTCCACGTCTTCGGTTAAATAGGATTATTTTTGCCAGAGTTGCTTTGCAAAGGTCAGCATAGACTTGTGGTGATGGTGTCTTTCCAAGATTCTCAGATGCTAAATCTGCAGTTTTTTCAAGATGTTGGTGAAGAAGCTGCTTGTCCTCTCCGAAAGACCTGCTAACCTGCTAACCACTGAGCCACAGTCGCCCCGACGAGCCACAGTTGCCCCGACTTACTGCAGGACTCTTCCACATTCTTTACTTCTGAGTGTAGTTTAACATTCAGATATTTTGAAGGCTCTGTTTGGATATCCAGTGAAGCATTTGAATGACTGTCAGAACTGTCTGAATGAGTATCAAGTACATATTCCTCCTCCGAGGATGCACCTTCACTTGAACTTGGTTCTTCAGAAACCTGATGTAAAAAAAAAAAACAGAATTACTACATTGAGCCTTTCAGGTACATAACTTTGAAATAGAATTCCACAAATACACTTACCAATAGCAGGGGTTCAAGGTTGGTCTTCACATAACAGGATTTGTGCCAGAAGCAGTAGCAAACTTGAAAGAGGACATTGATAACTTAAAAATAAGATTGGTGCATGTACTGGACTCAGTTTGTTTTTTAAAAGTATTTAGATATATCTAAAAGATTAAGTTCTTAATTTAAAAAAAACATTAAGTTCATTCTGTACACATGACATCTATTGTACTTCTGTCCATCCCGATAGAGGGATCCTCCTCTGTTGCTCTCCCTAAAGTTTCTTCACACACACACACACACACACACACACACGTGTGAACACCTGTTTGCAGCCCCATATATAAAGTTGTACACATTTCAAACTTCAAACAGAAGAAACAGGTGTTTGTTATGGGAACCCATCTCTATCCTGCCTAATGTGCCCATCACCCCAGTGAAGCACACCTTCCAGACTAAACAATGCTTCTTATCTTCTCACTTTCCCCCTAAATACACATCCATTTGACCAGGAACACCAAAGTAAGGGTGTCTTTCATGTCTCTCCTAATAATTACGGTACTATTGTCTGTTTATTTTGTGTTGCCTTCACCCAGGCTGATGTTGAGGCCCAGGTGTCCGTATTGTGCACTTCAAGGCTCATCATGCTGGTAAGATCCATGTACCAGACAAAACACAACATAGGCTGACATCGTCAGTTGTAGAAACATATGGTGGTATTTCTAATGGGAATCAGTAACTAATGTCTCTGTTCTTCCACTGCAGGGAAGAGGACTGCTGCCCAGGAAGAAGACTCAAGTTCATGGAGAGACTCCAGTTCATGGATAAGACGACCGCCCAGGGAGAGGATTCCAGTTCATTATAGTAACAATAAAGTCAGTGCTTGAATTTTACTGTTTACTGTCAAATTACTTTAATAAAAACATGTTTAAATTGTCATAGTAACTTGAAGAAAGACGAACATTTAAAATGTTTGTTCAGGAATACCATCAAAACGTTTTTCTAAACTAAAAACTAAATGTAAAATTTGTATTTAAAATGTTGAAATATTAAAATAAATGACTTTTGTTGAAAAATAAACTGTCTTCATTTTACAGTATGTAATTTACAGTATTAAAATGAATACAGTGATGCAAATTAAAGTAGTCTAGGATTTGCTGTAAATTGTACACTGTTACTGTGATGACAGGTACAGTATTTTTATAACTACTGTAACAACAATGACAGTACTGGGATTATTACTGTAAAAATGACTACAGTAAACATACTGTGAAATAAACTACAGCTACTTACTTGCTAACTGCTGCCAGCAAGTTACTGTAAATTCTACAGTAATCTTGTTACAGTGTATGTCAGTTAGAATGTACTTTGAGTAGATGTTACAGCGTGAAGTTAAATGAAAGAACTACTTTACCAAATAGACTGTCAACCTATAAAAATATCCAATAAGTCCATAAGTCTTGATGTCCAAAAAAGTAAGTTCCTTCTCTATCGACACGCTTTGCTACCTGTGCATAGTATCACGGGAGTACAGGGTTAGAACCCAAATGCAAACCACAAAAACAGTTAAAATGGATTAACGGAAGTTTATTGAAGGAGCGTGTGAGCTGAACTGGGAGTGGGTCCCGTGGCCCGACACTGGAGGCTGGCAGAGAGGCAGGATGGCAGACCGGTATGGGTCCCGTGGCCCGACACTGGAGGCTGGCAGAGAGGCAGGATGGCAGACCGGTATGGGTCCCGTGGCCCGACACTGGAGGCTGGCAGAGAGGCAGGATGGCAGACCGGTGTGGGTCCCGTGGCCCGACACTGGAGGCTGGCAGAGAGGCAGGATGGCAGACCGGTGTGGGTCCCGTGGCCCGACACTGGAGGCTGGCAGAGAGGCAGGATGGCAGACCGGTATGGGTCCCGTGGCCCGACACTGGAGGCTGGCAGAGAGGCAGGATGGCAGACCGGTGTGGGTCCCGTGGCCCGACACTGGAGGCTGGCAGAGAGGCAGGATGGCAGACCGGTATGGGTCCCGTGGACCGACACTGGAGGCTGGCAGAGAGGCAGGATAGCAGACCGGTGTGGGTCCCGTGGACCGACACTGGAGGCTGGCAGAGAGGCAGGATGGCAGACCGGTATGGGTCCCGTGGCCCGACACTGGAGGCTGGCAGAGAGGCAGGATGGCAGACCGGTGTGGGTCCCGTGGCCCGACACTGGAGGCTGGCAGAGAGGCAGGATGGCAGACCGGTATGGGTCCCGTGGCCCGACACTGGAGGCTGAAAGTAGTGATGTGTCTGTTCGTGTCGAGGCTTCGAAGCGTATGTCGAGTAATCCAGGACGATTTTTGTGAAGCGCGTATCGAGGCTTGTGTTGGTGACGTATGTGGTGACGTTCGAAGCCTCGCGAGCCGGCCGTACCACGTGACTGATTCAGAAAATGGTTCGCAGGTTTGGCGTGCGATTCCAAATATAAAGGGCAGCGAAATGCAATGAACCCCCTCACAAGCGTACCTGTGAACCAAACATTGGAAGATTGGAGAACCCACTATGTATATCCCAATTTGTATAAACTTGCTGTTGCTATTCTCTTTACCTCAGCTCAGAGGTGTCAAGTAACGAAGTACAAATACTTTGTTACTTTACTTAAGTAGAAATTTTGGGTATCTATACTTTACTGGAGTATTTCTTTTTCAGACGACTTTATACTTCGACTCCTTACATTTTCACGCAAATATCTGTACTTTCTACTCCCTACATTTTAAAAATAGCCTCGTTACTATTTCATTTTGGTTTGTTTTCATTCCGGCTTGTCATCGTTCAAAAACACACAAAAAGAACTAGCCAGATAAATCGTGCCATCCGGATAGAGTGAATTTGATTGTGGTTGGATGAGAAGTTTAAACATATACCATTCCGACACCCTATTGGTTTCCTACGCGATGCACCTGCAGATGACACAAATCAACCGTTACAAATCACGTCACTCTCCAGCAAGGACAGCAGAAAAGCCTATTACAAAGATGTCCGTGTCAGAGAACTCGAGCGAAATATCCCACTCCCAACCAAGTATCAGCGAGGAGGTTGATAGCCAACAAGACCAGCCAACCCTTGTACATCCCTGGCCGTACCTGGAATAATTTTTCGAGATGGTTGGGTGCAAAAACAATTTGTTTGCTTGCATAGCAGTAGCTAGGCTATGATTCAACGTTGCTAGTTCATTTGGTGGGCTCTGTGTGAGATTTGATATTCGACTTTAGCCAAATGTTATCTGAGCTTATATTATTTCTATATGTAACATCTGTATGTTAATTGAGCAAAACTATAGTTTTCGTTATGATAGTCGATTATTGACTAAATGTTGTAGTAGTGACCAAGTAACATACTGGCTAATTGTACATTTGCAATGTTTGCTATAGCTAGGTACATGCCAAGACATGGGTTTCTTGATAGTAAAAGGCTGTGATTCAACTTTGCAAGTTCGTTTGTTGGGCTCTGTGTGACATTTGAAATTCGACTTTAGCCAAAGGTTATCTGAACTTATATTATTGCTATATGCAATATTTGTAGGTTAATTGTGCAAAGCTGTAGTCTACAGCTTGTTGATAAAGCATGTACTAAGGATAGGCATGATCCTGTCTGTATGAGAGTGCGTGCGCCTGTGTAGGGCAGGCCCTACATAGGTCCTTGTAAAGAGGTAATAGGCCCAACTATCAGCCAAATGCAGTATGAAATGAATTAAAGTCGGACTATCTCATCAATAATGCTACTTTTTGGTCATGCCAGCAGCTGCTTGTGGTCCTAAAACAGCTGTAAATATTCCGGTCTGCTCAACATAATTGCATAGACCAGTGAAACTGCTCCCTAACTTGTAGTCTGACCTTCTCGTGTGGATAAAGTAGTCCTCAAATTTGTTGTCGAAGGCTTGCACCCACCACACATTGTTCAGCAACAGGGCTTCATTGATCTTGTGCAACATCTTCAGCCAAATACAAATGTCATGATGCGCAATACTGTTGTAAACCAAGTCACAAAGGCCTCTGTTGAAATGAAAAGAAAACTGCCCTTAGTGAAATTGAGTTTGTAGCAACAACAGACTGCTGGACGGCACACCGCCGTGGTTTCATTGGTGTCACTGCGCACTGGTTTAACCCCCAGACCATGCAGAGATCCTGTGCTGCCCTGGCATGCAAGCAACTTAAAGGGTCACATAACTTTTCTGCCCTGGCTGGTGCCCTTAATGATATTCACACAGATTTCAATATCAGAGAGAAGATCATTCGCACTACAACTGACAATGGATCAAACTTCCTGAAAGCCTTCAGAGTTTATGGGCAGACTGACGAGAACAATAATCCTGAACCTGTAGGAGAGGGTGATGGAGAAGAGGATGATGGTGGCCAAAATGATGATTATGATGAAGATGAGGAAAGCGTTGAGGGTGTTGAATTTGTTGATGCCGGAGCCCTGTTGGACAAAGATGACTACTTGGAATACTAGCTACCCAAGCACCATCTGTCACGGTGCAAATCACAGAACTCAAGCACGACTCTTAAGACGTAGGTAAACAAAGAATCTCCTTTACTGAAGGAACAAAACAGGCAGAACAGAACAATTACACTGGAGAGCTTGGTAGAAATACACACGACAATCTGGCAGAGGACAAGTGCAAGTGAGGGGACCTAAATAGTGAAGGACTAATGAGGGAATGGGCTGCAGGTGAGGTATGAGGACCAGGTGAAGGGAATGAGGGCTGACGAGGAGGGAGCGACTGACAGAGTGAGGAGGGTGTGGCGCTGAACTGTGACACCATCGTTGCGCCTCAATTTGCGCCTCAATTTAGTGTCCACAGTTGATGCTTCAAAAGCAGAGGTCAACCCATTGTACAAGCGTGTGGCAAGGTCCACATTTGCCAAATGCTCTAGCCTGTGGAACAAAAGTTCAAGATCAACCACTGCATCTGAAGTAATTGAAGACCACTGCAAACTCCAACTCGTAAGGCCTGTTGCTACAAGGTGGAATTCACTCTTCTCAGCCGTAGAAAGAATAGTGAGAATAACAAGAGAACAAGGCGAGGGAGCCCTTGCAGCTGTCTGCAGTGAACTATATACACCTAAGTAAGTGCTTGCTTTTCTGCCTTTCAGTTAATTAAGTGATTAACAATAGATTAAGTTACAGTTTTATACTTTGAGTACTGTAGAACACATGTATGCACTATGCCAATATGCAGTCCCCAAATTTAATATGGATGTGATTTGTAGCAACACAACTACATTTCTAAAAGTCGCAGATGACAATATGTTTCCTTTTTAATTATCCAGTTAAAGGTGCTACATCAAGTAGGCTAAATGTTCCATGTTGTGTTTTTCTTTTCTTCTTTGTACAGGTTTACTCCAGTGGAACTTGCATTTCTTGCAGAATATGCAAAGACAATGAGCCCAATTGCCAAGGCACTTGACGTCCTTCAGGGAGAAACCGTGTGCAGATGGGATGGTTGGTCCCAACCATAACTCTGCTAAGGACCAAGCTCCAGCACCTTCACGTCGCCTCCAAGTTCTGTGAGCCTTTGATTACGGCACTTCTTTCAGGCCTACAAAAACGCTTCGGAGAGATGCTTGCAGATCCAGAGCTAATAGCCGCAGCCATTCTAGTTCCCAAATTTAAGACCTGCTGGACAAGTGACAAAAATATCCTCAAACTTGGTAAGTGTCTCACTTCTCAACTTCCCCTCAGTATGTGTAATTTCTATGGAGACAGTGAAATGACATTTAATGACACACAATTACAATACTGTCATATGGTATAAATTATCCTTATGTTTTGTTTTATTCCACAGGCCTTGACTATATTAGAAGCCACTTGGACTGTCAGGCTGAGAATCACGTCATTGAGGGCTCCCAATCATCTGAGGAAGAGGACTTCTTTTCCTCCTTGAAGAAGAGCGGCCCTCGTGAAACGACCCAGCAGTTGGATGCGTACCTGGGGTGCCCAGGAGACACAGTAGATGTACTGAAGTCCTTCCCAGCTGTGTGCCAGCTTTCACTTAAGTTTAATACGGCACTCCCTGCCTCAGCAGCCTGTGAAAGACTGTTTAGTGTTGCAGGGCTCATCTTCAGGCCAAGAAGAGCATGCATTGGCTCAAATAACTTTGAAAACTTGCTGCTTTTGCGGCTGAACAAAACCTATTGGTAGTGTTGTACATATGGGATTGAGTCCAAAGGTCTCTTCCAATAAAGGTTATTGATAACCTTCCACTGAAGTTTGACTTTTTGCACTATTACAATACTTATAGGCAACTAGTTATCATGTCTTCCGCTCCATGAAACGCATGTTAATGCTCAGTAGTACACATATGGTACTTTAATGTATTTGCATTGTAATAAAATGTGATCATTTTCAATGGGCATATATGCAGCTGAAATGGGTAGTATAGTGCATCCCACATTTTTCAACATAACATTATAGTCATTATGGCCTTTAGAATTATTTTTTGGGGGGAGGTGGGGTAATGCCCCTGACCCACCGCTTAAGAGTTTGTCCTTAATGGAAAAAAAATTCCCCTTACATTACTTTTATACTTTTAAGTAATTTTGAAACCAGTACTTTTACACTTTTACTTAAGTAAAAAGCTTGAGTTGATACTACAACCTATACAGAAGTATTTTTAAACCCTAGTATCTATACTTCTACTTGAGTAATGAATGTGAATTATTTTGACACCTCTGCCTCAGCTTCCTCAGTGCACTGTAAAATGGTGTTTTCGCCTGATTTTTAAATACAAAGTAATAAAATGTTGTCCCTGTAACATAAGCACAGTCACGTCACAACCCTCTCCCCAATTTTCCACTTTCGACCCCGCCATTGTATTGTGAAGACAGATGCCTGTGGGTCAGTGGTTAGCATGTCTGACTCTCAATCAGAGGAGTGATGGTTCAAACCCCAGCTCCGCTAGTTCATGTTTTGTCCATGAGAAAGACATTTAACCCTCATTGCTCACCGTTGCTGTGTCTATGGTCAACTCTATATAATGTAAGTCACTTTGGATAAAAGAGTCAGTGAAATGTAATGTAACAAGTTCATAATTTATGTATTGGCATCACATACATCATGTGTTCATTTATTCTGGGGCGACTGTGGCTCAGTGGTTAGCAAGTCGGTCTTTCAATCAGAGGGTCGGTGGTTCGATCCCCGGCTCCGGCAGTCTGCGTCGTTGTGTCCTTGAGCAAGACACTTAACCCTCATTGCTCACCGTTGCTGTGTCTACGGTCTACTGTATATCATGTAAGTCGCTTTGGATAAAAGCGTCAGCTAAATGAAATGTAATGTAATGTATTCAGTTCAAAGCTTCACCAAAGCCATGGTGTCATTAAATTCACTCTGCCTATTTGACATTTATTGTCCACTTGATGGCACAGTAGAGCAAATGAAGCATCATGAAGCTTCGGCCCACGAGCGAACCAATTGGATGGAAAGCTTCGATGCTTCAGGAAGCTTCATCTCGCCATCACTAGCTGAAAGGCTGGGAAGGGGAGCAGAAGACAAACAACAGACCAACAACCCAGGTCTGCAGACTCAGGGCAGATATAATGTGTCTGATGAGTCAGATTGGCCGCAGCTGAGTGCCAATCAGGGATGCGGCCGTGGGAGGTGTGTGGAGGCGGGACAGAAAACAAACGACGAACACATGACAGACACAAGAGGGGAGGAGACTTGGGAAAAACAGAGGTTAAACACAACGGGTCAGACAGGGATCCTGACACATAGAACTGATTTACATAAAGTATAAGCCTATAATTGCCTGTATAAGTGTTGCCTTGCTAGGATTAGCCAGAGAAAGAGACAAACAATGACCAACAATAAATAAAAGGTCCCCACGGTGGGTGAAATAAGTATTATAAGGCTTATAAACATTACAAACATTATAAACACATGCATGTATCATATAACAATATAAATTCTTTTTTTTACACAGCAGCCGAAGAAAGTGTTGTTGTACTCACCGTCTGAAAGGCATCATGTGACTCTTGAGCTCCACAAAGTCCTCTTCAATCTGCTCCAGATTCACCTGGCCTCTCTGTCCCAATATAACCAGTACACCTGGCCTGTCTGTCCCAATATAACCAGTACACCCGGCGTCTCTGTCCCAATATAACCAGTACACCTGGCCTGTCTGTCCCAATATAACCAGTACACCTGGCCTGTTTGTCCCAATATAACCAGTACACCTGGCCCAGTATGTGGCCTGCTCTTCAAATCCGAATCCTTTTAAACTGAAAGATGCCCTGAAGCCACACCATTAGTTGAAAAGTAAAAGTTCCTCTGCGAATGCTGAAATCAGGAACCAGGAACACGTTAGCGTTTAGCTTTTAGCCAGACATGGCATGCATGCATCTTTTCACAGCATCTTGTGTGTGTTTGATTTTTGAGACTAAGCATACTGGACGGGTGGTGCAATTAATCAATGATTAGGTAAATACAACCTTTTTAACTGTGTAACTGTACCAAGGTACAATAGTACTACTTAAGTAAATGTTTTTGAAATATATTTTTACACAGAAAAAGCAACTTTGTTGCAGTAAGGACTAAATGTAGTAAGTTACATTCCACCACTCATATTTGAGGTTTGATACCTGGAGAGCTTTGTCTCCATTAAACACACCGAATGAACTAAAGGTGCAGCGGCAAAACCGCTGGAAACAGTCGATGTCTCAGGGCAACACTGTCTTTATTTATGAATGGTAATAAGACAATAATCTTGATGTCACAAATGACAAGTGTCTGTGTAATATCTGCTTCAACATCCGTCCTCTGGAAAGCACTGCGCTCTCCCCTTTCAGCTGCAGTAGCCAGCATTATGGACAATTAGGAGTACCTATCATTAGATAACCTTGATCACTATGCCATGTTCTGCTAGATTTCCTCAGGGACTCACCTGCTTGGAAACACCCGCTTTCCAATAGACTTTGTGTTCTTCTTTCTCAAGTATTCCCTTTGTTCTTGCAGTTGCCTGAGCACATTGAGGACTCAGATTTGACAGATTTTTATTTAATTAATTAGAGCTGTAAGTTTGCTCTGTGGTTTGCTCAGTGACTGTCAAAGATTTGTCAGATTTTTAAAGTCACATTATTAATATAAAACTAAATTGTTACATGAATATCAATCAAACATGTTTTTAAAAGGACACTGTCTATTTTCTACTAATAAAGCCAGTAGATTTGTGCTCTGTAGACATGAAAGGAAATAAAGATCCAGACATTGTAGAGAAATAGAAAGCAACTAAGAAGAACCAATTAAGGTCTATAGACTGTGCAATTTAGTTTCATATGTAATTTCTGCTTGATTAAATCTTATAAAGTTTTAAATATTGTCTGATTCTTTTACATGACCTTGCCATTCATACCAAAGTGTAAAACAGACACAGCAGTAAGACACTTGAAACACCAAGTGTCCCAATAGAGCTAAACTGGTCCAGCAATACCAGGGTAATTTCAAAATAAAGCATGTCTATGGTGTTTTTACAGGTTACATACAGTGTATGTAACCTGTACACTACCATAATTTAAAATATTTTACAATGATACAAAAAAACTTTATTGGAATGATTTGATTGATAAAAGCAGACTGACATCATTTTTATTTTTACAGGAAACAGATGGTCGTTAATCACAAACTGAGAGGAGAGTGATTTGCTCTTAACTGAAGTGGATGATGTGTTCATGCGGTTTTTGAGTTGTTCTGGCTGCAGTAATTACATAAACACACAATTCGCACTGGCGTTACACGCTGAAACATGTGGACGCACAACACACACTTAGTGAGGCAATTTTGTATTCCCCCTTCACACACTGATAGTATTCCCATACTCTGAGAATTGTAAAAGAGAGTATAATGAGTAAAAATTATGTTGTTCTCTCCTCAACCCCTGTTTGGAATCAGGGGATCGTCAAGACGAAGGCTTAACAGGCTGGTTGTTAATCAGATTTATGGTACTTCTGGGTCACCTGTCCCAGCATGTAGAACATTTAATTAAATCCATTTCTCACATATATGCAAAAACAACATCTGCAGCACAAAAGGTGTAGCCACATTTGTTTTGCTGGTTTGGGGTAACTGCAACTTACATATGTTTATGTTCCTGTTGCTGGCTGCCTCTGTGTGCAGACACCTTTTATAAAGGGAATAAGCCATCACAGGGAGTGAGGAGTGAGCCCATTACAGGCATCACTTTATGTGGTGTATGGATGCCCTCAAACTCAACTCACACTGGGCTCCTATTCAAGCCAATTACACTGATATACAATGTTCAAACTTCTGTGATGTAAACCCGCACACATGCAAACACACACTAAGAGGCAAAAATGTGAATAACAGTAATCCCCTCATCATACAAGTGCTAAACACCCACACACACACATACATGTATAGTGGAAGAGGGAACAGAGCAGGAGAATGCGCACACACGCATGCACACACACACACACACACACACACACACACACACACACACACACACACACACACACACACACTCTCTCACACACACACACAGCTCCTAATCTGAATTGCAGATGTTTTTTGTGCCTCCCTGTCTGCCAGCACCATGATGATGAGCCGTTCTCGTTAGCATGGAGACTTTTAGCCGTAATTATCTGTTAATGGCACTTAGTCCATCAACTCCTCCTCTAGTGTGTCCCATTGCACACACACAAACACACACCTTCATGCAGCTATACAGACAGACAGACATCCAGACAGACAGACAGACATATACACACACACACACAGCTGGATGAATAGTCCTTGCATATAGACAAAGAGAAGCACAATCAGGCAAACAGACACACAAACATAAACAGGCAAATATTAATAACCATACACGCGCACACACGCACATACACACACAGCTAAATAGAAGACACACACTGACAAATACACAAAGGCACACACACAAACACACACATGTGACATATCCCTTCTCCTCTGTCTGCCCCCATGGCTAATCTGTGCAACTTATTATCCAGGAGATAATGGGAACTGTCATCCATCAGAGAAGGGAGGAGGCAGAGGGGTGGCAGTGCGTTCATTGCATATTTAAACAGGAAGAGACTTTATTGCAAAAACTTTATGAGGCCAGATGTGGTAAATGAACCAATCTGGCTCCTTTCACAAAGTCAAAACATCTTACCACTGCAACAAAAAGGTGCCACAGTGTGAAAGCATCACAAAGGGAGGAGCAAAAAGTGCTGATGGAGGTAAAATGAAATGGACCAAGAGAGCGACAGAAAGTGACAGGGAAAATGTAGGAGGGATAAAAGGTAGAGGGAGACACTGAGTGTTACTTTGCTTTTAACAATCACATTTTATTGCAATGGTTGTGAAACACTTCAATTGTTAATTCTGTGAAATTGTTCACACACAGGAGCGCCATAAACTGGCATCTCCTCTACAAAGCTCGAAGAGGCAACACAAAGGCAGAGAGGAAGGCCATAAGAGAGAGAGATGCAGAAATAATGACACGGGGAAAGAGAGGAGACAATAATGGGGAATGATTAAAAGGAATTACTACAGGAAACATAAGCACATACTTTGCTTTATGTAGCTTTACAGAACGTGCTGTGCCCTGAAAACAAAATGGATCTTTCTTGGATGAAAGAGACAAGCAGATTGGCAGCCTCTGGGTTTTGGAGTGTTGCCGGTATGTCTCATCGGCAATAACATTAGCGCATTGAGCGCCTGCAGCCAGCAGGGGCAGCAGAGCATGAAACTGTGTTGTTGTGCACGGAGCAGCACAGTAAGGAAGGTCTCAGACAGGATGATGCAAAGGAAATGCTTTTATAAGGCAAAAAGCTTACAAAAACTGAGTCAGGCAGCAGCAGCAGGCTGGTTACAGGTGAACAAAACGACATGCAACAGCAAAGATGAACAAAGAACCACTCGTAGAACTATGGAGTGGCTAATGGGGAAGTGGGAACAGGTGCACTGAGTGAGGGCTAACGAGAGACAGGTGAAAGGAAGCACGGCCACACAGACTGGCGGGAAAATATACAGGCAGGAAGGGAACGAGAGGAGAGGTGACTAACCGTAAACCTAATGTGAATGAGGGACATGAAACAACAAAACATGTGTGCTGCTGATGTATGCTGCGTTGTGTCACAGTGCAACGAGAGTTACAGTGTAAGGAAAAAGACAGCAGCTGAAAAACACAAAGCTCAGTCGTAGTTGATGGTGAAACAGCTCAGTCTCACCAAACAAAAGTAACCCGGTAAATCGATGCAAAAGGTTTTAAACATCCAGCAGGCATGAAGGAACATTAGCATTCATTTGAAGTCATTTTGCTGGCTCCCTAATGAAGGTTTTGTTGTTGTTTTTTCAAATGCTCCACTATGTTCAGCTATTCGACAAAATTGTCTGTTTTTTGTTTGGGGCAGTAAAACTAGTTTTTTTTTTTGTGGTGATATTTTTAAAGAAATAATCAACAATGCATTGTTACAACAAATTATGTTTAAATAATGCAAATTCAATAAATCTTTTAAAGTCTTAAGAACAAATTGAAATGTGCATGTAAAACAGAACTGTTCTGTTGAGAGAATAGCAAATGAGCGGACTGAGGCCAGCTTTGCTTTTCCAAAAATAATTTCATAAGTGGAGTTGTCATGCCAGGCTCCCAAAATATTTTATTCATTTTTAAGTGGCAAGTGCAGAGTGGAGATTTTCTGCACTCAGCTACCTGGATGCCCCACTAACTCCAAATGTTCACTAATAGAGTCCGACATTATCTCCATTTAGCACAAGAGAAGGAAATAGTTAGAGGCAGAGGCTGTGGAGTGAGGCTGACTCGCCACCACTCTAATGTAAAAGTGGAAAGCATCTCTGAAAAAAATGTCGTTGAAATGTGCAACATCAGTTTTAATAATGGAAAATACCAACATAGAACGTCTTGTTAAGCGCTGTGGAATTACTTTGCTTTTTTGTTGAGGGCATATTGTAAAATTTAAAGAAAGGACTCAAGGGAAACACCTATTAAGACTGCTCAAAGTCCGATGTTTAAGAAAAGAGGAGAAAGCCACAATTGTAATCTTTGTTTTAGGGACACCTAGAGACACCTTCTTCACCTTGACGGTCATAACAGACTTTACACTTTACCAATAAAAGCTGTAATGGAAGAGAAATATGCAAGTTTAGACTCAAGTGATGAAATCAGCTACAGTCTGCTCAGACCTACAAAACTGACGTACAAAGTATAGCACATAACACCATCACCCTTTGATCGCCCGCTACTCCCTCAGTTATCATAAATCTCCGATGACACCCCTGACTTCTGTGATGCCAGGGGAGATGACGGCGCAGGGCACTGGTCGGGATGGATCTTCAATGAAGAGCAGAGGCAACTCTGCAACAATAGGCAGACCAAGAGCGCCCATATCCTCAGCCCACTCTCCCCCAAGGCTCATCAATCAAACCCCCAGTGAACCGCCAGTCCTTTCAACTCTCCAGGGACAACACACATCCGCCGTCCTAACTGTAACTGTAATCTTTCTTTCCCTTTGGTTACACTGTCAGCCCAGCTTATTCTCACACTTCAGTTCTGTTTCAGTTCACCTTTAATGAGTGCTGATTATGAATATAGTGTAAAATACATCTTGATCTCTGCATTCCCTTCGAGTTCAGCTGTGTTTTTGAATGCATGCCATTAAAAACAATGCAAAACACTTTATAGGACACATATCATTTTTCATCCACTCATGTGAATATATCCGCCAATAAATAGCAAACTGTATTTTTTAAGGCAGTTAGTGTATCTTGGGTGTTTCAAAGTTCCATAACTGTTTTAACAAAGTGCTTTGCAATTGACCTCTCATGCATGCAAGGTACTGGCATGTCCATCAGGAACTTGTATTTTGCTTTGTTACAATAATTTATGTTACATTAATTAATTATGTCAGACATATTTTTTGTCATACTTACGGCAGGTAGCAGATGCTACTTTGGCTTACAATTTTACACAAAGGATATTTTACCCTCAAGCTTATGAAATGTGGTATGTGACGCAGAGTCCAGATGTACCACAGAGAGACAAATAGGTTGGACAGTTTTTATAAATTTAATATATCAATATATAGAGATATTTATCAACAGCTTGATTTCATAGAAACGTGATCGAGACCATTTTGGCATACAGTACAGATATTCCATGTAAGTACAGAAGTTGCTAAGTTTTAAACTCCCCCCACCCCGGCCCTCACCAACCCTCCAGTTAACCCCTCCCTCGCCTTCCCACAGACACAGAACACAGAAAAACAGAAAGAGTAAAAGTATACAGGAGCACAAAACAAGGCACCAATAAATTAAAATGATAACCCCTCTTTTTTTCTAAACACAACAACAAAATCTATTCAACAGAATTAAATACAGTATGAACCCTAAAGATCTGCAATGCTGTTAAAAAAGCAAAAAATCAAAAACAAACCCAAACAAACAGGAAAGACAGGAGAAAAAGTAAAATAAAAACACTTTGGCAGATTATTAATTTTTAGTTACAATCAAGTAGTAAATAAATCCAGTGCTCTTGAGTACAAATAAATTCATATATAGTCAACACTCCTTTTTCCCCCAGAGGTTTATGTACATCTTTTTTTACAGATACATTTAAAACATTATCAAAAGGTTTTTGCTGTATGAAAACGTATTTACAAGTCATGATTCAAAACCATTGGACCGTACCATTGGACCCCAACCCCCTCCCTTTTAATGTCCTCCCCTCCTAAGAACGTTATCTCTTTACACAGTGCAGAAGGCTTCTTGAAAAGTTTTGTGCAACAAACAGCGTAAAAAATGCCTGTCGTATGGCTGTGGAATGGACTGAGCCCCAAATGGTTTTTGAGATTTCCTTGCAGGCAATGACACCAGCAACATGTTGGTAGACAGTTTTTCAAAAAATTGGAGCCAATACTTTCTTATATTTGCAGTGATTATCTTCCACCTCAATCCCTGTTGAAGTAAAACGTCCAAATATATGACAACACGGTTATGTATCAAAATGTTGCTTGTGTATATCGTCATCCCAACGCTCAACGAGATTTACACACAGACTTCACAACTTCTTCCTCCAACCCTCATTTTACACTGACTGGTATAAAAATGTAGGTGACTGAACATTACCCTTCAAGTAATCAAACAGCAAAATCAAATATGAAACAGAGAATGGTTTGGCAAGGAGAGAGAAAGAGAGAGAGAGCAACAACTACACTTCACAGACTAATAGTCCAATAAACACATGATAATAAGAGGAACCAGTTGAAGGTGTAGGAGAGTCACTGGGTCAACAAGAGCTAATGGCCAGCCAAGTAGAGTCAACGAGGGCTCCTTCCAAAGTCCAGAACTATATCCGGGGGGTGAAGGAGGGAGGTGCTTCTCCTGGCTTGTTTGTCTGTTTGCTGGTTCCCAATCAGAAAGTTTATTTCCCAGCGCAAGGGGGTTCCAGGTATTTTTTCTCCAGTGTTTTCTTCCAGTGTGTGTGTGTGTGTGCCTGTCTACCCAAATACTGATAGCCCTTGCCAAAGGAACAACATGTCAATGGCTAAGATGAAGATGGGAGGGCAAGAGAATGAAAGTGCACAGAGACAACAACGCTGACTTTGCTGTCCAAACTGAAACTCAGTAGTATAACAAGCATTAAAATACTTGAAGTCTCACAGCTGGCATTACTTTTGATCCAGTGCATGATGAAGTGAAGTGGTGGAGAGAGGTGAGTGATGTGAAAGCAGTCAGTGCACCCTGGGTCAGATTCTCTGTGAGAAAAGACTGGAAGCAACCAATTAGAAGATCGCAGAGAGCAAGAGAGGGGCGAGCGGCGGGACGGTGGAAAACAGGGAGCACAAATCAGGAACACTATAATTACAGCATGCAATTATAATGGATTGGATTATGGGTTATCATGGCTGTTAGGATGTGCTGCAATCAGCTAATAATGTAACATTGTTCCAATAAAATAAACCAGATGCAACTTTGTCATGGATGTTTGACATCATCTAGTGGTGATAGTAACCTGCCTATTATACATTAGTTTGATATAGTAGCAATATCCCAATGCTTTATGAGTGATGGAGTTAAATCTATAGATTAATCCGCCAAAACAATATGTAAATTTGACCTCCGAACAACTGAACATATGAACATAAAAACACACAATTAATTATTCTCCGACCTCTTCAGCGCGAGACAGAGTGCTCAAATTGATCCTTCTGACTTCCGTTGGTTGTTTATGTAGCAGACTGTGCTGCCATTGCGGCATTGATTAGCTGCTAAACGATTCCTGAAAGTATGAATCAACATTTGCAGACAGCATACTGTCTAAGGATGTTCTCTTCAAGTACCTACTAGATGATGATTGACAAAAGTCCCTTTCTGGACTCTCAGCTTTCTTCAGTGGAAACGGCTGCTCTCAAGGTGGCCACGAAGTGGACCAGCCAATCTGTCTTCACACTGTAGAAATAATAACTTTTCTAAGATGCCACGCTCAGTCACCTCAATAAATAAGCAATTTATTCTCCTAACTGCAAACCCTCCGTATGGAACTCCATTAGACCTGCAGCAAACATAGACCTGCAGCAAACATGGACCTGAAGGAAACGTGGAGAGCAGCCCAGGGTTCAATACAGCAGCGGTGATTTATTTAATCTCAAATTCACGAAGATATCTGACCCGCTTCATCTTCCTCGGCCTCTTACATCATCTTCATTTTTTCCTTTAGGACTTTGACATTGTTTTTTTATGAAAGAAATATGAAACTGTGATTCATAACACTTCCCACAGCCATCGTATCTACTGAAAATGCAGCTGTGTCACCTGAACGGTTTCCTTCATACCAATCCTACATTCTGCCAAAACACCAAATGCTGCTTGTAGCTACCAAACCAGTCAAATGCATTTTATTAGGCTTCATCTGTGCAAGGTTAAGATGAATGGAGACAGCCTCCCCTTGTGCTCAATCCTCCTTCATTAGATAGACGAAGGGAGGTGTGGTGCTGGAGAGGACTATAATTTACCCGTCTAGAACGCCACTCGTCTCATACAAATCCCCCTCTGTGCATCATAAACTGAGAGGAAAGAGAGCAATCCTTCTGAAGCATGTGAAAGGGAATGAGCGTCAGAATACAGCGACACATCAGCAGAAATCTGGCAAAATAAATGGCCCACTATTCATCTTCCAAGCACAAACCGGTTTGCATACAGTTTAGTCTGAATCCTGGCAGTCGTTTCCTGCCTACCTTTGTCTTTGTCCTGCTTCCTCCCTTGTGGTTACTCAAGCATCCACACTGAGCAAACATGTCTAGGAAACAGTGAGTGCCATGAATAATAACTATCATTAATCAACTGTCTGTATAGTAAGATGAATACATATGTTGAGTATCTACTGAGCCTAAATTGGAAGACGTTAGTGGTTGCATTCTATACTTTTTTTGCTTATTAAAAAAACACCTAGGATGGGACCAACAAAAGCAGTTTTTAGCTCGGCTCAGTTGAAATGCAACATTTTTAAAATGTGTTATTCTAAGAACGGAAGACCAGTGTTTTCGGTATACCTCTATACCTAATATCATGCATTATAAGATGCCCTTTAATGAGATTAAATGATGTCCGGAATAGGAAACGTGTTATTCTGCCATAACTACTTGTAACAGCTATCATATTAACTTGTCATAACAGCCTATAGTAATCCACTATTACAATGCATTATGAGCAATTATTGCGATAGTCACGGAGCAGAAATTCCATCTGATTCAATGAGCTGGAAGCCTGTCTGTGGTAAGCCAATGGAAGATCAGCCCTTTACGCTGGTTAAACGCTTTCCTTCCATCCAGCCTTCAAATTAAATCAGTGCTCGGCTCAGTCAGCCTTGGCGTATTACTCATCTGCTCACACAAAACAGGGCCTTTAACAACCACGCTGAGCAGTCAGTGACAGCGGAGAGTGATTCCTTCCAAATGTTTTTTTTCTGCTGCATCTCATCCAAAAAACACACAGCCACATTATTAAAAGACAAGGGAGTTATCATGCTAGGAAACACCAAAAGCAGTGCTGTGAGGCCACTGATGCTCTGGGATTGATAATTATGGAGGAGTTGTGAAACCTAGTAATGTCAAAACGAAACAAAAGTGTTGTTATTGGAGCTAAATGTGAGAGCAACACAGTGTTAAAGACTATTGGAGCCAAAAACTCACACTTTGCAGCTTGAAAATAAAATGGAACATTATTATTTTTGTTTTTTCATGCTCCACGTTAGTGTTGAAAGTAGGGATGCACCAATACCAATATCAGGCCGATACTGACTCTAGTAGCTGGATTTGGTATTGGTGACAATGGGGCCACACGGTTCAATTAAATTCTATGTTTGTAATTATTATGATAATTTTAAATTATAATTGCTGTTTAAGTTTTGATGAATTTGTTGCTGCATTACAAAGGTTGTACGCTGTTCATTTTTTAAATAATTTCCAAAGATGTGTACAATTTAATTTAATATCAAACAACAATTCAGTAAATTAATATTCATGTATATCCATTTATTTGTTACATTTTATCTTACAAAGTTGGGGAAGCAATGTTTTAAAGCCGGATGTTGCCTTACACATAAAAGAACGGTACTCTGTATCGGCCGATACCCAAAACCAAGGTATAGCCAAAGTCGGATTGGTCCATCCCTAGTTGAAAGTCAACAAGTCAACTCAAAGCATCTTTCATATCGCATCACAGTCACAGGAATGTGTTTTTGTGACACTGCTGTCTGTTTTACTTGATGGGAGCAAACACAGGAACACGTGTGAGTCCTAACACCCACTGCAAATGAACAAACAATCCCAAATTCATTATCGACTATACTCAAACCTCTGATACCAGGAGATAGGATTACCCATAACCCCTTGCCTTCTCCGCCCTGCTGCTTTTTGCCTCGGAGCACTACCCTCTGGTGGCATAAATCCTCCTATTCCCATCAAAAAAAAAACTCCCTAACTCTTTCACCTCAAAATCACCTCCAAACATGCAGACAACCCCATCATGTTCTTCCATCTCTGTTCCCCTTGGCTATATTTAGGTTTGCCTGCCTACTATACAATATGTCAAGGGGTGGAATCTGAGAGGCTGGTGGGAAAAAGGATGACATTCCCCTGTTTTAAAAAAATCTGTTCTCTTGTCAACTCAAGATGTAAAGGGAACTATGAATACAAAATAACCTCCTTGCCTACTTCTGTATCTCCTTGCAAAGTTAAACAAATCTACCTGTAGTACTGTAGCACTGAGAGACGCCGATAACATATTTACAGCAGCAAACACATACAAATAAATAAAAACGTCACAAAATGAGGAATTAAAAATAATGCATGCAGGCTATTTAACCCCTGTACGGTGGCCAGACAGCCTTCTATTTACAATGTGCACTGAGGCAACCAAATGAGGTTAGTTTGAACAAAGTCATCAAGCAGCATTTTACACACCACTACAGCTAACAAGAGGCAGAGAGAAGAGAGGAGTGGAGACTACTAATAAACTAGCACTAAGGGAAGTAGTAGTGGCTAGTAGTGGTAGTAATGTTACTCCAGGGGAGAAAATAGGATTTACAAGATGTACATGTCATCCCTGCTCCTCAAAGGGGGAGGAATCCTTCTCTTTCTCCTCTGCGTTGTACTGGCCTCTTAGTAGTGGTGTAGAGGCTGTGGTGGGAGGAGGGGCCAGGATAGGATTGGGGAAGGGGGGGCAGGCTGCATCCCCCCCTCAGGGATAGCCATCATCCTCCAGACTGAGTGCCACGCGCTGCAAACAGCAGATAAAAAGACGGTTACCACAGGAGGCTGGTGAAGGTGAGAGAGAAGTGAGACACACAAAAAGAAAACAGAAGCATGATGGACAGGGAATAAAGAAAGACATCGGCTCCCAGAGAAGAAATAGCCGGTTCATATTGGAATCCATTTTCCTGCTTTTTCCTGCAGTCCATGCTCCTCTCACTGACCTTCCTCCTCTCCACTTTTTAATTCCCCCCTTTATTCATTCCCTCCTTCTCTGGCTGCTCCCTATGCAAGGAATGTAGGATGCTTGCCTATGGCCTTAAATGTCTGGCCCACATAATGCCAACCTGATTTCTCTGGCTGCCTGAGTTGCCACAATGTCACAAAAGGAAAGGAAGGAAGAAGAGGAGAGGAGAGAAGTGAAGAGAAGAGAAGAGGAGAGGAAAGGAGATGAGAGGAAAGAGGAGGACAGGAGAAAAAGAAAACAAGTGATACAATTGAAGACCATAAAATAGAGTTGTGCAGATGTAAATAATGCAATTGTGAGACGAGACGAGATAGAGAAAGAGAGAGAGAGAGAGAATGTTTCCCTCTTTTCAGCCCTTGACTGAGGGTGGTTGTTAATTCGACCTTGAATCTTAAAATGACTCAGTCGTGCACCTGTTTCCTGTGTGTGTGTGTGTGTGTGTGTGTGTAGCCTGACATCATGCCAATGATACCCAGAATTCTTTGCCTCTTTTCTCTCCGGAGCAACACAAAGCAATCTGTGTTACCATGCCAACCGATCAAAGCGCCAGCCTCCCAACCCCCTATAATCCCTTTTGGCTGCCCTTCCCCGCTGGCTTTCCAATACCTGAAAACAACAAATATATTCAATACATGTCAGAAGTGTCCAAGACATTTAAGTGCATTTTTGTGTGCAAATTACAGCTGGCATTTGTTTTCCGGAGACTTGCAAGTGATTCTCAAAACGGTGTCAAAACACGAAAACGATTCACACGAAACAGTGAATCATTTTGGACTGTCCTCGGTTCTGATTTGTGCTCCCTTTTTTGAGCTCATGTCTTATTTACGCTGTAATTAAAAAATAAAATCAACTTGCCGTAAGGGCGATGTCATTATGTTACCATCTACTCTAGAATCCCATTTATTTGCAGCATTGTCTCGTCCAGTGCTCCGCTGCCCTTCCAGTCAGCTGTCTGAGGTGATGATGAAGCTAGCCCTCCTCCTCCTCACCCAACACTGAAACCCTTTTATTCCAAGAACTCAAACGCCACTACCGAGGCCCCCCATCCTGCAGCTTTCATTGATATAGCTGCACTGCATCAAGAAAGCAGGAATCATTTCAGCCTCATGCCCCTCGAATGTCTGAATGATCCTTTGTTATCATCTTTAACAGCAAACATAACAAAGAAACATCAAATTCCTCTCTGATAGGGATGCTACATTGTGGCACACATTTTCTGTTGCCTAGTGACCATGTTGAGAAATCAGATTTTTGCACCAGCTGCTTCTGTAAACGAGGATGATATGCGACTGCAGAGGGATGATTTGTCAAGAATCGGTGGATTCATACGAAACATGTCGCCCACAAACACTTGCACAAGTCAATGGGACGGCTGGTTGGCACCAGAGTGCGATGGTGATAAACGCATGCACTGTATGATAATGGTCATGTCGGTGACACAAATGTGAACCTGGTGTACTCGTAAAGGGCCTATGTGTGTGTATGATTGGTGTTTTCGGTGATCGCTGCAAAAGTGTGTGATTGTGGCTGTGCGCGAGCCTGTTCTTTGTTCCCACCGGGCCGACGTGTACAGCAAACAGGCTTTCACGAACCCTGCTCGTCCTCCCAGACCCCAAATACTCCAAACTCCTTCCTTTCCTCTGCAGCTCCTCTCATTTGCTGCTGGAGAGCATCGGTGCCCCCGAGTACCAGTGAGAGTTGCTGTCTGTGACTCCGCCCCCTAGAGGAAGCGCTATGAATGGCTGACTGTGGCTGCCACTCACTGCTGGGTACACATGCCCAATGGACTCGTTGTGGCGCCCGATGTGGATCTCGTCGTCGTCGTCCTCCGTGGTTTTGCGGTAAACCGGGTTGTCGAAGTTCATGCTCTTGGTGTTCTTGCGCCGCCAGTTGCGCCAAACCAGGTACCCACCGGTGCAGAGCAATCCGATGACCACTGTGGCAAGGATAGGGACTGCATGTGTTTAACACACACACAACAACAACACACGGCGGGAGCGTTAACACAGCCCAGGGGACACAGAGCGGCGCTGTAAGCACTCACACATACAAACACACGTTCCCTTATGCACTGACGGCTCATTATTATCTGCCTTTGTTTTTCTAAATTGTATATAATCTAATGCACACCTGTGTGACAGGTTTGTAAATCAGGAATTTATTTGTGTTCATTTTGTTGCTTAAAACATTTGAACATGTAATTAGGACTATAAAGGATGGGGCCTATATTTAAGAACCTAAAAGTACATCAAAAGACCCTTTACCCTCTAATATGCAGAGCATATGCTCAACTTTGCCCTTCAGTTTCTTAAAGGGCCACTTGAAGCGGAGACAACTTCATGTATTGTTGCTAAACTGCAGTGATCAGCGTCTTCTTGCAGAGGACATCAAATCTGTGTGGCAAACTGTTCAGGATTAGCCACAGTGTTTTACATTTAAATACAAAATCCAGATAATTTTCAGTGAAACTGGTAAAAACTGATAACAATGAGCCTTCATATATTTTACATACATTCTATGACATTCCTTTTAAGTCTCAATCTTACAGAATGATCGAAACGCATAAACATGAATGCACATGCACAATTATCAACTATGAATGCCTGCATGCAGCATCACACACCCCCCACTCACACAGAACATGCGTACACTTCTTGTAGTATTTTGGTCCTGAAGCAAGCACTAAATCAATGCATCAAATCAATGCAAGTTACCATCATCTTGGGCTATGATTTATAATGTTACACTAGACTGGGGGAAAAAATGAAACACAATCTGTTTTTGGGTGGGGTAACACAAGAAGAAGGGGAAGAGAGGTAAAGGAGGATATTTGAGATAAGCTCTGTCTCTCTCTCCTTTCATTCCCATATCAGCATGACTGGCTAGCTGCCCTTTAGGACCTGTGTGTGTGTGTGTGTGTGTGTGTGTGTGCGTAAAGACCAACAGCCAAGCAGAGGTGTGTCAACGAGGAGAGATAAAACAAGTGTGTGTGTGGTGTGTTTTAGTGTGTGTATGCCCACGTCCGTAGATGTGCCGGCATCCCTTGTGGAAGCCCCATCTAATTGCTCTTTTGTCGGATAGGCACTTGAGATCCCTGTGTGACTGGGCTGGAAACCCCAGATCATCCTTTGTTCTTTTCTAAATGCTCACTGGTTTAAAAAAAAAAAAAAAAGCTTTTGTCTCATTTAGGAATATTTCCCTCCAATTAGAGAGCGGCATAACAGCCTGACTTTGGCTAAATACCGATAATCATTGTTGGACTGGTTCCCCTTGTGGAGCTGTGGGTGGGCGTGGTGCATTAACGGATGCGAGCGGAGAACGGGTACAGAAATCCGGCCCTTGTGGACCTCCACCAATAATTAACGGTTCAAAGCTGCCAAAAAAACGCAGAATGGGGGGATTTATGGCTGCAATGAATGGCACAAGGACAGAATGAGAAATGGAGTGGAAAGGGTTAACCGTCTCCGGGGTTGTTTTAATTAGCTGATATCTCGAATGAAAAGAGAGAAAAAAATTGCTTTACGATGTTTTGGTGCTCCCATAATTCATCAAAGTATTCAATATTAGGGATGAAAGAGATCTCAATTAGCGACATATGCAGCTACTATGAGGTCATTTGAACATTCAGCTGATTTCTCGCTTAGGTTATGCATGAAAGTATTACATATTTCCATACAATTTGATTATTATTTAAATTAAAGCTAATAGAAGAGATTAGCTTTACTAAGCTGGCTTGATTGTAGGGACTTGCATTTCCTTATATTCGTTGTAATATGGTATGGTGGCCTAATAGTATTTCTTCTACGCTTCATCGACAGTAATGTTATTTCGTAAAGATTTCCACTTCTACCAAAACAATTTTTATCGCATTATGCACGTTTCTCTCCGATTCAAAATCTGATTTCAGCAACCATATGACCCGCTGTTAGTACACGGGGTCGGTCAAATAGGTGGACTGATTGCAGTGTGAGCATACCTGTGAGGGTTGTGACCTAACCTGTGTTCTTTTTGTGAGTTCCGCCCACAGCCGCACTTCTCTTCGGGAGCACAGCTGATTCCTATCACCAGTGATCAGCGTCGGCGGTTAAATTCTCCTGTCGTCCTCGTCTCCGCTGTCAGTCCGTCCGTTTGCCAACCTGGCTTCCTCGCCCGTGAGTAGCTCGTGAGTTCTGTGAGTTTCCTGTTGGATTACCAGTTTGTTTGTTCCCCCCTTCTCGTCAGTGTCGAGCCTCGGGTTTTCACCTGCGAGAAGAGGACCTCCCGCTCGTTCCACGGAGATCAGCGGCCCGCTCGTTCCACGGAGATCAGCGGTGAGACTTTTAGTTCTTGTGTCGAGCCTCGGGCGTCACACAACGGGGAGTACACCTCGTTAGCGGCCACCTTCCGGCCCGGAGCGGAGCGCAGGCCACTTTCCGGCCCGGAGCGGAGCGCGGGTGCGCGCTCCCGTTTGATTGACAGATTGCTGCAGTTCCCGTCAGCCGCTGCGCGGAGCGCGGGCACAGGTCCTTGTTTACTGTTCCTCCTGTTCCTTGTCAGTGTCGTCCTGCATTTGGATCTAGTCTGTTTTCCCTGTGTCAAGTCCTGCAATAAAACCACTATTAAGAAGGAACTCCGCTGTCCTGTCGCTGCATTTGGGTTCCTGAACACACCACATCATAACAGAACGGACTGACCATATTATGGACCCAGCAGCTGCAATGGAGTCACCTTCTATAGAGCTTCTCCGGACGGCGATCTCCAACCAAGGAGTTCTGCTGGGACAACAGGGCCACCTGCTGCACGAGCTGCGGGGCTCACAGCAGGCTCTCAGAGCGGAGATGTCCGAGCTCGGCAGCATGATGCAAGGTCTCTCTTTACCCCGCTCCCCTCTACACCGCTCCTCTCCCGGGGATCAGACTGCGGAGACCGAGCAACCAGCCCGTGAGTCCTTCGTTCCGTCTCCTGCACCTTTCCACGGGGACACAAGGGGATGTAGAGGGTTCCTACTCCAGACGGCGTTTGTGTTCAGCCAACAGCCCCGCACCTATGCATCAGATAGTTCAAGGATGGCCTACCTGACCGGGTTGTTACAGGGTCGTGCTCTCGACTGGGCCCAGGCCTGGTTCACTCAGAACCCGTTGGACACTGTCTCCTATGAACAATTCCTGGGCGCATTTAAGTGCGCTTTCGACCAGCCTTCCTATTCTCAGGATGCGGTTCAACACCTTCTCCGCCTCCGCCAGGGCTCTGCTAGCGCTGCCGAGCATTCCATTGACTTTCGGATCCTGGCAGCCGAGTCCGGTTGGGAGGATGGGGCGCTGAGGGGGGTTTTCCTCAGCAGTCTTTCGGACGTTTTGAAGGACGAGCTTCTAGTTCGGGATGAGACCACGACTCTGGAGGACCTGATTGCTCTCTCCATTCGACTGGACACTCGGTTGCGGGAGCGTCGGGGAGAGCAGAGTAGTCGTTTCTCAGCACGGGCCCGCCAGCCCTTAACCGGTTCCGGGTTCCGGTCTTCAGTTTCTCCACGTCGCCGCAGCCCAGGTTCTCAGCACTCACCTCTTCCGGACTCCGCTTCCGAGGATCGGGATGAACCCATGCAGTTGGGCCGCTTCCATCTGTCCCAGGGAGAGAGAGAGCGCAGAGTCCGTTCCGGTGCCTGCCTATACTGCGGTGAGTCGGGTCACCGTATCTCCGTTTGCCCTGTTCGCCCAAAAGAGAGAGCTCGTCAGTAGGAGTGGGAGTACTGACGAGCAACTCCGCCCGGCTCTGTTTCCTCCAGCCCCGTCTCACTCTTCCGGCTAAGCTCTGCCTTCCGTCTGGTTCACTCCCGGTCCTGGCGCTCATTGACTCTGGAGCGGAACAGAGCTTTTTGGACTCCTCCTTTGCTTCGGCCCATAAGATTCCTTTGGAGGAGTTGGATTGCCCCCTGCGGGCAAACGCCCTGGGTGGAAGCCCCCTGACAGACATCACTCACCGAACTTGTCCTATAACCCTGCTCGTGTCCGGGAACCACCGGCAAGAGATCAGTCTCTACATCTTCCCAATGCCCCAGACTCCTTTGGTCCTGGGTCACCCCTGGCTCCGGGACCACAACCCTCAGATTGACTGGGCAGGAGGTAGAATAAGTGGTTGGAGCCCCAAGTGTCTCTCGAGGTGCCTCAAATCCGCCGTTCCCCGGCAAGCCTCGTTCCCCGGCACGCCAACCCCTGGCACCGATCTCACCTCGGTCCCAGTGGAGTATGCTGATCTCAGCGAGGCGTTCAGCAAGGAGCGAGCCCTTTCCTTGCCACCCCACCGACCCTACGACTGTGCCATTGAACTGCTATCTGGTGCCGCCTTGCCCTCCAGTCGCTTATACAACCTTTCCCGTCCGGAACGCTTGGCAATGGAGACCTATATCACCGACTCCCTCGCTGCCGGAATTATCCGCCCGTCATCCTCCCCAGTGGGAGCGGGGTTCTTCTTTGTGGCAAAGAAGGACAAGAGTCTCCGCCCATGCATCGACTACAGAGGGTTAAACCAGATCACCACTCGGAACAAATACCCCCTACCTCTACTCGACTCAGCTTTTGAATCCCTACCCGGTGCCACGGTCTTCACCAAGCTTGACCTCCGCAACGCTTACCACCTGGTTCGGATACGGGACGGTGACGAGTGGAAGACAGCCTTCAACACCCCTCTGGGACATTTTGAATACCTAGTCATGCCCTTTGGCCTTACCAACGCACCAGCCGTTTTCCAAGCTTTGGTGAACGATGTGCTCAGGGACTTCCTCAACCGTTTTGTGTTTGTCTACCTTGACGACATTCTGATCTACTCCTCAAGTCTGCAGGAACATCGCCTCCACGTCCGTCAGGTTCTCCAACGCCTACTGGAGAACCAGCTCTTCGTCAAGGCCGAGAAGTGCGAATTTCATGTCACCTCCGTGCAGTTCCTCGGGTTTATCATTGAGGAGGGGCAGATTCGCAAGGACCCGGAGAAGGTTAAGGCGGTCGCCGAGTGGCCGGTTCCCCTCAACCGGAAGAAACTACAGCAGTTCCTTGGTTTTGCAAACTTCTACCGACGGTTCATTCGGAACTTCAGCCAGACGGCATCACCCCTGACCAGACTCACCTCCTCAAAGGTAATCTTCTCCTGGTCTCCCGAGGCCAACCGGGCGTTCAACACCCTCAAGGAACTGTTCACTTCAGCCCCCATCCTTGTCCAACCGGACGAGACTCGCCAGTTTGTGGTCGAGGTGGACGCCTCTGACACCGGAGTAGGAGCGGTGTTGTCTCAACGCTCAGCCACTGACTCTCGGCTTCGTCCGTGCGCTTTTTTCTCCCGCCGCCTTTCCCCGGCCGAGCGGAACTATGATGTGGGCAACCGGGAGTTATTGGCCGTCAAGCTAGCCCTGGAGGAGTGGAGACATTGGTTGGAGGGGTCAGTCCACCCATTCATCGTGTGGACCGACCACCGAAATCTCGAGTACATTCATTCTGCCCGGCGCCTCAACTCCCGCCAAGCCCGTTGGGCCCTGTTCTTCTCCCGGTTTAATTTCTCCATCACCTACCGCCCGGGAGGTAAGAACGTCAAGCCTGACTCCCTCTCTCGTCAGTTTTCCTCGGACGAGGTGGACCCAGCCTCTGACACGATTGTTCCATCCACCTGTGTCCTCGGGGTGCTCACCTGGGAGGTTGAATCTGCAGTACGAGAGGCTCAGCAGGCCCAGCCAGACCCTGGAGGTGGTCCGCCTGGTCGCCTGTTTGTTCCCCTTCCTGTTCGTTCCCGTGTCCTGCAGTGGGCTCACGACTCCCGACTCTCTGGCCACCCAGGAATAAGACGCACTATTAACTGGCTCCGGCGCTCATTCTGGTGGCCCTCCCTGGACAATGACACCCGAGCTTACGTCCTAGCCTGTCACACTTGTGCGCGCAACAAGGCCTCGCACAAAGCCCCCGTCGGTCTGTTACGACCACTGCCCATTCCCCACAGGCCTTGGTCACATGTGGCCTTGGATTTCGTCACTGGCTTTCCCCCCTCCGAGGGCAATACAGTCATCCTAACTGTCGTGGACCGTTTCTCCAAAGCGGCTCACTTCGTCCCCCTTCCGAAGCTCCCGTCTGCCCGCGAGACTACAGACTTGTTGGTCCAGCATGTCTTCCGGCTGCACGGTATTCCTGTGGACATTGTGTCTGATCGAGGCCCCCAGTTCATCTCCAAAGTATGGAAGGCGTTCTGCCGCAGCCTCGGCGCCACCGCTAGCCTCTCCTCTGGCTTCCATCCTCAAACCAATGGGCAGACTGAGAGGCTAAACCAGGAGCTGGAGGCCATGCTCCGTTGCTTGACAGCAGCCAATCCATCCTCTTGGAGTCGCCACCTGGCATGGATTGAATATGCACACAACAGTCACACCTCCGCGGCAACGGGTCTCTCTCCCTTTGAAGCATCCATTGGCTTCCAGCCGCCCCTGCTTCCTAGCCAGGAGGTTGAGAGTGCCGTCCCCTCCATCCGGGGCCACCATCGGCGATGCAGGAGAGTGTGGGAACAGACTCGCGCCGCACTTCTTCGGTCTGCCGAACAGAACAAGCATTGGGCTGACCGCCGTCGCACACCTGCCCCACCCTATCGTGTCGGCCAACAAGTCTGGCTTTCCGCCAAGGACATTGCGCTGCACACGGTATCCAAGAAACTCTCCCCTCGGTACGTTGGTCCATTTCCCATTGTTTCAGTTATTAACCCTGTCTCAGTGAGGCTCAAGCTCCCGCTTGCCTGGAAGGTCCATCCTGTTTTTCATGTATCTCTGCTCAAACCAGTACACTCCAGTCCATTGAACCCTCCGGCCGAACCCCCGCCACCCCCCCGGCTCATTGACGGCGGGCCGGTATACACTGTCGACCGTCTTCTGGATGTCCGCCGGCGGGGTAAAGGTTACCAATACCTCGTTGATTGGGTGGGGTATGGTCCGGAGGACCGTTGCTGGGTTCCGCGCTCCCGGATTATGGATCCTGAGCTTCTCCGCACCTACTATCGCCTGCACCCCGATAAGCCTGGCGGTTCGCCGGGAGGCTCCCGTTGAGGGGGGGGTACTGTGAGGGTTGTGACCTAACCTGTGTTCTTTTTGTGAGTTCCGCCCACAGCCGCACTTCTCTTCGGGAGCACAGCTGATTCCTATCACCAGTGATCAGCGTCGGCGGTTAAATTCTCCTGTCGTCCTCGTCTCCGCTGTCAGTCCGTCCGTTTGCCAACCTGGCTTCCTCGCCCGTGAGTAGCTCGTGAGTTCTGTGAGTTTCCTGTTGGATTACCAGTTTGTTTGTTCCCCCCTTCTCGTCAGTGTCGAGCCTCGGGTTTTCACCTGCGAGAAGAGGACCTCCCGCTCGTTCCACGGAGATCAGCGGCCCGCTCGTTCCACGGAGATCAGCGGTGAGACTTTTAGTTCTTGTGTCGAGCCTCGGGCGTCACACAACGGGGAGTACACCTCGTTAGCGGCCACCTTCCGGCCCGGAGCGGAGCGCAGGCCACTTTCCGGCCCGGAGCGGAGCGCGGGTGCGCGCTCCCGTTTGATTGACAGATTGCTGCAGTTCCCGTCAGCCGCTGCGCGGAGCGCGGGCACAGGTCCTTGTTTACTGTTCCTCCTGTTCCTTGTCAGTGTCGTCCTGCATTTGGATCTAGTCTGTTTTCCCTGTGTCAAGTCCTGCAATAAAACCACTATTAAGAAGGAACTCCGCTGTCCTGTCGCTGCATTTGGGTTCCTGAACACACCACATCATAACAATACCGTATGATCTGATTGGGAACATGAGCTTAATGTTATAACAGCTGGTCAAATGTGATGACAAAACATGAACTGAATTTCCCATTTGCTCAGATCTCATTAATAATGACATAATGTGCACATTACAAAGGATTGGCCATCGCTGGCTGACAAGCTTACTGGCCCATAATGGCTTTTTCTAGCCGTAGGCAAGGAGGCTATTGTTGGATAACACTACAGCTCACTAGATTTTCTCAATTACCAAACAGCAAATTTGTGCCCAGACATCCACCGAGACTGATATATGACTTACATGTTCAAAAGACACAAATTGTTGCTGTTAAATCTGAAATATACCAATTTGAATCACAGAGAACAAACTCTCAAACAAACCCATTCACACACACATGCAGCCAGACAAATACACATTCCCGCTCAACATGCAGGACTTGAGCGACAAGAGGTGACGGAGAAGCGAGGAGGGAGAAGCAGGCGAGCGGAAAGCAAAGACAACGCAGCGAGAAAGTAAAGAGTACTCACCGATAGGAATGACTATCCCCAGGACAGCTACAGTGATGTTGTTACCTATAAGGTAGTGATCACTCGCAGCTGAGATGAAGAAGAGAAAGGAAAATAAAACGGAGCAAAAACTTTCCCAAAAGGCATTGCTAGAGAGAAATACAAGTTGGTAAAATAAACGTATTTGCATAATATAAGGGCAGAGAATCAATAAGACTTTTGGACTGCTGAATGCCTTTTTAAAATAAATAAACAAAACGCAGATGAATCATACCAGGATGCCATACAAATGCAAATGAGATGTGTTTCAATACAAGAGGAGACAAATGCAATTCCAGGAACTAATGCATCAGAATTTATACTAAAAACTAAAATGCATTTTTATTTAGGAAGCAATGCATCTTTCAGTGATAGTTGACTGACCTTGAGAGTTATATTAAGCACAACTTCGTGTTCAAAGGCACTCTTTTTCTATGTATTCATAATGTGTCACAATGCAACACAGCATACATTTATCCAAGGGATGCCGTGTGTCCCGACTCCCCTTCAACCCTAACACCAACAGGTCGCTGAGCAGCGTGACATTAATCCTGCTCCCAACCCTCACATTAGCAGCAGGCTAGCCATTAGCCGAAGTGTGATCAGATGGTTATAATGAAGTCTAGTGAGGAAGATTAACAGAAGATCACTGCACTGGCCCCGCATACTGATTGGCTCATTTAGAAAGAGACTCCGTGTTGTATGCATGGAAAAAGCACAGATGGGAGGTTGACGGATGGGACATACAATTAAAAGATACTTTCACTCACAAATACAATAGGATAAACTCCATTTAGACACACACACACACACACACACACACACACACACACACACACACACACACACACACACACACACACACACACACACACACACACACACACACACACACACACACACACACACACACACACACACACACACACACACACACACACACACACACACACACACACAGCAGGTGATTCGACTTCTGAGTGAGCAGTGGAGCGTCTGAGTCCTGAGTCAGCAGAAGTGAATTGGGCTTTTCTTAAAGTATGAGTGACATCCAAAGGGTCCTAAGACTCCAAAAGGGGGATTAATAGAATCTTATTAAAGCAGCAGTTATGAAAGAAGCAGTCTTGGAAATTGACGGCAAAGAGAGAGAAATTGAGAAAGTTGGGGAGAAAAAAAGAAAGAAAAAAAGTCTCAATTTCATTGAGAGTTTTATTGCTGGAGGGATTTTAAGTTAAACGATAATATGCTGTTTGCCTGCAAAAATGTCCCTATTTATAGCCCTACACATGGCTCCTTTAAATATTACCCTATTATATTGTGTAGGTAACCTACAGTAGATAACAGATGAAGTCAACAGATAATAATGTAAATAAGAATTGCTTACACTGCTAGTAATTCCTTAATAATGGTTGTAATTGTCTTGCAAGTTTATTTCCTTTCAAATTGCATGCTTGCCCTAAACAATGATAGCCATGAAAAGGGAAAATCAGTCTGAAGTCTCGGTGGCCGTAATAAAAGGACAGGTTCACGTTCCCTCAAGTCTGTCTTAAAACCTGCATGACTGTTATCATGGTTCATTTAAACATCCTCCTCTAACAGGCCCACAATGCACATGAAAGGGAAAAAGTGAAACATGAAAGTTCTGTGCAAAAATGTATTCCCGAGTTCATCTGAAGGTAATATTAAGTTTCGGCAGTCTGAGTATATCAAATTAAATTATTATGTTTCTTCAGACAATGAATTCAGACTCACTTGATTTGTCTCGGACTGCTGAAGCCTTCAGATAAAGCTTGGTATACATCGGAGGACATTGACAGCACATTATGGATCAACCTATCCTTTTAATGCTGCAGAAAGATTAATGAATACTGTCATCGAGAGTGAAACTTCAACTGTGTAAGAGCACAGATGCATTTGGGATTTGTGTACCAGCTGTGGTTTGTATTTTATTCCTGAAACCCCTGGTTCTTCCTCCAGCTGCAGCGCTGCACATGTGGAACAGCTGATGCCGGCACACTTGACAGTGTGCACCGAGTTGAAAATTATTACACATGGCCCGTGGGTTTGGAGACGCGTCTTGCTCATGCCCCATTTTCTCATCCGTGTCTGCTCCACCTCTCATCTGGAGCACTTGTGGTGTGCTGAGGAGGCTGACAACTTCAGAGAGGAGAGGAAACATGCTTCTTAGTAACTCTGAGAAACCCCAAAGTGGTGAGACTAGCTGGAGCAGCCCTTCTCCTCAAGTCCCAGAAAATCACTTTCTCTCCTGCCTCTTTGCCATCCCCTCTTTTCTTATAGCTGTGAATGCGGTTTCCCTCCCAACAGTGAGTCATTTCATAACTCCCTGTTTAAGTACTGGACCGTCATGTTCCTTTTAGTGCTCTGTTCCTTCTTTTTCCTCGATGGCCTCTTAATTGTCTTTCGCTGTACCTTCTCATTTGACAGTCATTAGTTTTTACTCCCCACTCTTTATCTCATTCATGTCCCAATTCTCCCCGCATCTCTAACGCTTCCTCCAACTCTCCAAAACACTTTCATCATCTGTCCTTTATCCCTTCCCTCTGTCTAGCTTTTCCAATCTCACTCCTTGCTCTTCTGGTTTCTCAATATAATGAGAAATCTCTTTGATGTAAATGCAATATTGTCAAATCTGAGCACATTTCTTCTTCTGTTCCATCTTTAATTATCTACTGAGCAGTGGGCTATGTCACTCAAGTATACGGCATTACTAAAGGTTCTTTTTGAGGATGTTAGTATGAATCAGTCAATTCTGGACATTGTTTTGCTGTTAGTCTCCCATATTGTAGTCTGAAAAGAGTGATGCAATCACTCTTTTCACTACTGTTACAGTAGACAAATAACAGGACAATTGTGTCTGCAGTTTTACATTTACCAATATATCATGTACATGTAAGGAACGATTTAAACTGAAATAGCAGATTACTGTAGCATGAGGTTTATTCATTTAGCTATATCTATCAAGGATTCTTCCTCACTTCCAAATATATTTTAAGTCTTAGCGTAAAGCATTGTTTCTGCTTTCTTAATCTGCTTTTTTAATTTGCTGTCATTATTTGTCCGGGACTACAAACTGTAAAGTGGTTTTGTTTTGTGGCTGGAATGTTGGAATTGTTGCGAGAACGAGGAACGCTGGCAGACTGAGAGAGAGAGTACGAAAGAGAGGAGCAGAGAGAAAGACGGAGAGAGAGAGAAAGAGAGAGGCTGTCAGAAAGTGAGGATGAGTTATGAGAGGTGTGAGGTGAGAATGGAGGCGACTGTCGTTTGTTAGTTCTGACAGCTCTGTTACACACTGCTCATGGGGGACCGACCACAAGCAGACCGAGAGATACACTTGTGAGTATGGTGTGTGTGTGTGTGTGTGTGTGTGTGTGTGTGTGTGAGCGAGAGAGAACAGCAGAGAAGGAACGAGGATGTAGAGTAGATCGACAGATGGCCAGACACATAAATGGAAGCCAAGCCAAAGAGAGGAGGAAAACTGATGTAAGTAGTGGTTTTCAGCTCCCTGCTGTTTTCATGGCAGGTGGTAGCAGTAGTGGTGGTGGCAGTGGAGCATCACAATCATGGAAAAACACACACACACACACACACACACACACACACACACACACACACACACACACACACACACACACACACTGCTCACCATGGTCCTTACCTCTGTGGGAGAGGTTGGCGTTGCTCTCTCTCAGAATGCTGTTGGGGGCCACTGGGCCCAGCAGGGGTGTGTGTGTGGATGTGGACGTCTGACGCGTCCTCAAACTGGTCGTCTCTGTACTTGTGGCGGCGAGGGTCCGAGGCTGCTCTGTAGAGGTTCTTCTGGGGGTCTTAGGAGCGGCAGGAGGCGTCAGGCGTCTGGTTGTGGGTCTGAGCGTCGTAGCAGCAGAGGTGGTGGTGGAGCTTGTGGTCAAGATGGTGGTGGTAGGGGGGGGAGTGGTGGTGGTGGTGGTAACCATTGTGCCAGTTGTAGTGGTCGTTGTAGTGGTTGTGGTGGGAGTTGTGGTGGTCGGAGCAGCTGTTGTGGTTGCTCTGGGTCGGACTGCAGCAGAGAAACAGGACGATAATCGTAAGCAGTTGGGATATTACTTGAAGATGCTAACAGCTGGCAAGTATGTTGACAACAACAGTTGGAGTATTTTGGCGGGGTGCTTCAATACACAGCAAGTGATGGAAAATTACACTATATATATATATATATATATATATATATATATATATCATGCCTTTAACTCCCCAGAGTGTTAAACATAAGACATAATAGACATAAAGCAGGGAGCAAGAGGAACACAATACAAGGGGGCATTTTTATCAAAACTTAAAAAGCTCAGCAGAAATATTTGTACTGCATTAGGAAGTCCAAAAAGTGTGTGTCTCTTGCGCTGTGCACACAACATCCATGTTCCCCCTCCTGTCTTTTCTCAGAGGGATTCCCTGAATGGTGGCCTACATACATCGTCCTCTGCACCTGTTTAACATGAAATGCAAAACAGCGCAGGTCCATTAAGGACAGCAACTTCTCACACGTGTCCAGGCTGGGGGCTGGCTGACACCTATAAAGAAATTAGTTTGTCTCACTGTAGTGAGAGCAGAACTATATTTGAAGTGACATGCCGAGATGCAAGTCATCCTACGAGCCCAAAAAAATCATAATATATACAATACAATAATTCGGTCTATAATGGCATGGGAAATATTTCCTATGGCCGTCCATGAATAAGACTGTACAGCACCAATACTGAATAGTTTAAAGGCAAATATGTATTTAAAGATATGTATTAATCATTAACTGGTGGACTCCGTTAGGTGTTTAATATCTCCATGACCTGGCACTCCATCATGTCACTGTGATTGCAGCAGTGTAGACTTCATGTGACATTCCTCAGCACAATCCCTTTAATTAAGTGTGCTGCTGAACTCGTATGATTTATTGGTTTCAGAGTGAGAGCGACTAACCCGTAGCACAGCGCCTCATGTCTGGTCCCAGCTCCATGCCGTCAGCACAGGCACAGGTGTACTTGGGGGAGTGGTCTGTGATCTGCGGGGCCTTCAGACACAGGTATTCACAGCCACCGTTAGGCAGACTGCCCATGTTGCAGGTATCTGGAGCTTCAGGAACACAGGCAGAAATAAAAAGAGGATTAAACAGGATTTGTGCAAAGAGGAGTTTGCACATCTTTCCTGACAAACAGAATAAATGTGTACATATTCTTTTCATATTGTGTAGTCTTACAAATTGAAAATGTGCATTGAAAACTGCCAATAACAACATTTTATAAGCATTTGGTGCATTCTCCAAATTCAAGTTCCATGTCAGCTCTTGGGTGATGAGCACAGAGGTGTACATGTACTGTAGACTACAAAAGTCAAGAACAAAAGGCCTAGCTTTTTTGGATAATCAGTCAAAATAGTACTGTCCTACGTACTACCTATTAACCTCATTGTGTATCACACTGAATACTAACATCAAATAGATACTTGGACCACATTTTACAGCATTATTTAAGCTCCTGTGTTTATTTCACAAGCTTTTTGTCAGGCCCAGTAAAGAAATACGAAGGTTGTCTAAAGGCAAGAGTGTCTAAACTTTCTTTTTTTAATCTCTGCACTCAAGTGAAAAATGTAGATGCATTTTCCCAACCCGAGACTCAACGTTATGGGAAAATTTTGCTACTCTTGTCATGTGGGGAAGCACCAGAAATAGGTCGCGGTCGATTCTGCCTCCTGACTTGTGCGTAGTATTAAAGAGCAGCACATCAGAGGAATCATCAGCCATCAGGGAAAGCAGCAACATCACTCACGACACAGAGATATTTTAATACAATGGGAATAGGTTTGCTTGGTGTACAATATCTCAACATATCAAGTATGTAGTATGAACAGCTGTCAAAATTAACCTCCAAATATCTTCAATTCATGCCTTCATTATTAAAAAGAAATGAGGCTCTTTGGGTAAAAGCCAGTCTTTGAAATGCCATGACACATTATGACAACACATTTAAAATCCTATGCTGAAGGAAGAAAGGGGCAGACAGATGGATGAGGAGAGCAGAGGAGGGAAACAGGAAAGACATAAAAAAGGAAGGGAGAGGAATGAAAGCAATAGCAAAATAACAAAAACAAAATGACAAGGAACAGAGCATAGAGGAAAAATATGTAGAAGAGAGTGAGATACAATTTTGCAAAATTATGTTGTATTGAATTTGCAATAGCTCCAGTGTCCCCTGCTCCCTTAGATCTGGAATAAGAACTAAAACATTGAACCTAGGCTTCAAAGCACAGCTGGATGGACAAAACAAATAAAAAGACAAAACACACCAAAGGAAGAGAGGCTCTTTTGAGGTGTGGAGATGTGTTAAGGCAGCCAATCATTAAGAAATTATTTTTTTTGTTTAGATAAGCATATTATCTGACAGGGAAAATATATATGAAAAGGAAGAGAGAAAGGGACATCAGAAATTGCTTCACTCAATGTTAAATGTTGTAGTTGTATCTTCACAGGGCAGCTAGAGTTCTTATGTATTATTTAGCCCAGATAGGCCTGGTTTTGCATTAGTTGTCAGCCTGCTTTGTCTAAGCCGGCAGAAAAGTTGAATTAGGTTTCATTAGGTTGACAATGTCCGTGGTTGTTGCACAGATGTATTGAAAAAAACAAGCATATTGTTGCGGTCAATTCGAGTAATCTTCACCAATACAAGCTACCTGCTCGTGCTTTGTGTGTGTGTGTGTGTGTGTGTGTGTGTGTGTGTATGTTTGTGTGTGTAGTTGGAGGAGCTCAGCCTGACAGAGAGAGCAGAGGAGATGCACGCTGCAGCTGGATAATAAATGACGTTACAACATTAAAAAGTAGTAATAAAAAGCAGCAGTAACAATGGGGCTTATCAATACTACGCTTTACATGGTAGCACCGGGGCATTTTTAATACTGAGTTTAGGAACGCATGCCTGTCTTCAGATGAAGTAAAGCGTAAATAGCTCTCGCTAGAGCCAGGGTCCGTTCTGGGCCGCTGTAGAAACATGGCGGTAGACTAGAGGATGACTTCCACTCCCTAGTAAGATGCCTTTTTCTAAGCTAAGGAAAACATAACGATTCTTAGTTTCGGCTGATTATACACCGATTAAAACATAATTATATGTATATTATATTCAACATCTGCTAATTACTGTCCCCATAATTTTGTTACACACTGTTCCTTTAATTCTGTGATATCTGTTTGAGCTGAACTCTTGATTTATTGATGAGAGAATGCAATTAGCTCCCCGCGGCACTGAGACAAGACTGTTTTGAGTTCTGAGTGAGGGGAGAAAACAAAGCATGAAAACACAGACTCACGTAAGCAAATTGCTTGCACACACACACACACACACACACACACACACACACACACACACACACACACACACACACACACACACACACACACACACACACACACACACACACACACACACACACACACACACACACACACACACACACACACACACACACACACACACACACACACACACACACACACACACACACACACAAATGCTTAAGTAGAAAGCAGACACGCAAGTGTTCATTTGCACACCTGGAAAATACTACATGAAAAACATAATTTGACACGCTCAGCAGGCACATCAATCTAATCACACACATCAGACTACTTGTTTACTATTTCAGAGAGTTTAATACGTGGATCCTTTGGTCTGTACATGGACAATCCAGGTCTTTGTTACCAGGAAGTGCAACGTTGAAAGAATATGTTTCTTTAGTTATAGTTAAGTAATCGTCATCCCCAACTGACAACACGTAGCTAAGCTTTTTATTCTGTTTGATGAGACTTTTGCTCAGGGTGAAGTCTCCAAACTCCAGTATGAGCAAGCGTCATCAGAGCCCATGACGCCCAATTTGCAAAGCAAGCCCGTCGCCTGCAGCTCCTCATCTCATCAGATTCCACCGTAGAAAGAAAATAACACCAACAATATCCACATCAAATCATTGTTGCTGCATTTCTTACCCTTGGGCTGCCTCTGTTCATGAAACACCACCAGGTCCAGGGGGTTGTTGAGGTGCTCTGCTACCGTTGCCACATCACGTCCCGTCAGTCGGTTGACACTGTATATCGCTTCGTCCTCCAAGTCTGTCCAGTATATGCGATCCTGAATGAAAAGAGAGAAAGAGAGTTACATACATTCTAGCCACTGAATCCGTTTCAAAAGAAAAGAAAAACAAATATTTGAGACACCAGAGACACCATTTGATGATATTTAGGTTTGTGGATTTACAATTTACTCTGGTCAGTGGAGACTCATTTTAAGGATCATGTTTTATACTTTAATTCAATTGTATTTGAAGGCAAATGAAAAATAAAAAGGTTTGAAGACAAAAACTGTATTTATTGACGTATGGTGGTTTAAACGGACTGCATAAGTAATGTGGCAACATATGAGTGAGCGGTTTTAACTGTATTCTCTCACTCAATTAATACTTTTGGAAATATGTTTTGTTAAAATATAGCACCCCTCCGTGCCTTGTGAGAGCTAGTAATTAACGTTCTGATGCCAATTGTGTTGATGAAAACAAACAATACATGTTCTCTGATAAAGTGAGTGATATGCCATTTCAACCAGTGAAGTGGAGGCGGTATTCGCTATTCGTTATTTTCAGTCATCCTAATCATAATTAGTATTCAACTAGTTTAATAAAAACAAGAGGCATCTTGTGGGGAGGACTTCCTCTCGAGTCTCAGCGCACAGTGGATAAACGCGACATAGTCGTGTTTTGGAGGAATGGTTTCTAGGTCAGTGTGCGTCACATGAAGAACATGGAAGTCACAGCACCCTTTGTGGCAACTACACACAGATATTGCCTCACAGCCTCGCTCCACAATGTAAAGGCCGTCTCTGGCCTCTCGCGAATCAATAGCTGCGTGCTCGTGTTGCACTAGTATGTCATCTACATCCTATTCTCTGACTGGACTGTTGTGCTGACGTAGCAGCTGTACACACAAGGACAAGGATTTTTTTTAACACGTGTTAGAAAAAATATTTGCACTCGACACTGGGTCTTGGTGGTCATATCAACAGGTAATTTATTCTATTGCAAGAGAGGAGCAGAGACAGACATACAACATGCTACTTTACTAATTGCATATCCACAACTGCTCAAAGAACAGATGGAAACCTCCTTCCTTATATCCCACAGTCACAGGAGGTCTCATGACGTCTTCGTAACCTTCCTCCCGCCATAGACAAAACAATGATGCGTTGTCTCCAGTCAGGCGCATACCATATGATGACAATGCTTTAGTCAGGGACATACAGATATCAGAGATTCCTGGACTCCTAACTGGCTTGCTTTGTATACGGGACATAAGTCATAATTAGGGGAAAGTTCATCTGGAAGTCACAGGCCATATGATATATATATAGGTGTAGAGGAAAACAATTTGTGGTCCTGTGTCTGTGCAGGATGAAATCTCTGTTGACCTCTGTATTGCCACATAAAATCAACCATACAGTTACCACGGTGATGGTATCAGAAAACACAAATTTAAAGGACATATGCACAGTAATAAGTAGGGACATGTTGCTGCTAATGCAATAATCTGGCATAACACAGCTACAACACTAGACCATGATGAATACTGGCTTTACTGTTCGTCCCTATTGTAAAAGTCCCTTGTGTGAAACAACAGTTTCTTTGAAATAAAGGAATAAATACTGCCAGCTCTGACCCATGAGCTCATTCTCTCATCCTTCACTTTATCTGTCCTGCTGGATTTCTCTTGCTCTCTAACACTTCCTCCTAATTCTCTTTAGTGACACTAAATATCACAAAATACTCTGCACAAGTGGAATTGGCACTTGGCTTCCATGGCAACTGCAGACTGATCCATCTAAGCAGACACACATCAATTAAGAAAAACCCAATATATTAGAGCAACGAGAAAACACACAGGCGTTGAGATCACAGGGAAAAAAAGGATGAAGAAACAATTGAGGAGGCGAGTGTGAGACAGAAAGATGAAACAGCAACGATGGTTCCCAAAGCCTTTTTTATTTTTTTTTATTGGGCTGAGGTTGTGTTAACAGTTATATGGTGTTGTTAAAGGGCAACAACCTTGGGGTCCAGCCACAGATCTGTCTGGTGTGTGTATATATGTATCTGTGCTGTAATCCACACTCTCCATTTGTGCTGTGCTATCAGCAGATTTAACCTTTCTCTCACCTTCTCCATTCCCATCTCTCACTCCACTGTCTATTTCCCATCTCCCCCTCACTCAGATTCAGATAACCTTTACCTGTATGACTGTAGTGCTGAAATGATGAAAGACAAATATCAGCCATATTGATAAAACAGTACTCAAATCTATCATTCCATCTCTCCCTTTGCCTTTCTGTCTCTGTGGACGTCTTCTCTATTTGTCTCCGCCTCCGGTTCTCTCTTTCAATTTCTCTGCCGTCAATCTCTGCATCCGCCACTTTTTCTCACATTGAAAGCTTCAAACTGCAATTCAAGACTTGAGAAGGTCATTGTTCTGCGCCGTAAGATCAAGGTGAATCTTCCACACACAGCACTGAAACTCTTGGGCACCAGAGCTCTCCTCATCACGGTATTGCATCACTTCAGTCAGAGCCGCCTGTGGCCGTCAAGGAGATGGGACTACATCTAAATGAAGTCCTCTAAGGGTCGAGGGGAGAACAGCCATTGATGATTTTGTCATATTTTGTCCCAGCAGGACATCCTGACAGACGCTGCGCCCCTCGTGACTGACACATCTGCCTAATAGGGTTCTGGAGCTTCCCTCATACTAAGATGTCATGCCAGAATACTAGAAAGCTCACACAAAGCCAACCCACTCAACCTTTGAAGCCTTTGATCATTTGGGTTTGATTTGTATTTCTTTGTTGTATCAGCCCAAGTTATGCAAAAATAATGTAGGCATGGTGTTGAATCTGTGTTGGAATCAAATGATGTGAGGAAACATTTTGTGTTCATCTCCACAAAACTGCAGAAGAGTATTAAAGCCGTTTCACACTCATGGTACACCCACACAGGGGTTTCCAGTTTGTTTTTTAGCTGATTAGACCTCTTATCCAGACATTTTCCTCAATATTTTGTTGATGCTTTGCTCCCACACACTTCAGTCTTAATATTAATTTCCACTCACATTCATTTAATTGATTCCGGTATAACTGATGAATTAAAGAAAGTTAAGATTATGATATTTTGTGGTGAAAACCATTCATTTCAAAAGAATCGGCAAAATCAAAGAATCCGCTCAGGGAGACTAAATTAACTTCGGTGAACTTTGATTGACAAATGAATGCGTCGTAGCTGATTAGCCGTGTAGCACCATTCACATTTATTTAACCTACAGTGACAGAAGAAAAACTGTTCCACTAAAGAGAGTCAATGATTGATGGGACAAGTACAGCTTTGTGAACGTATTGTCTCGTCAGTAACAAGCTAATGAGTTTGCTAACTGACCGTAAGCTAGCTTGATAGCTTGGAGACTTATATTTTCCCTCTTTATTGAGAAAACTGGTAAACTGTAAACTGGTGAATAAAAAGGTATTGTGACCACTAGTGCTAGCCTAGCTGGGCCGCGGCTAGCGTGCTAACCGTTAGCTCCAACCAGTCTGGCGACCAGTCACCACGTCACAAAGTTTCTGGCCCCGCCTACTTTGCAAGGGTGAGCGACTGCCTCTTCGCTGTGTGACCACAACAACATAGCTCCGCCCACATTCAACTTCAGCAGGGGTCTAATCAAATAGAATAAATGAAAACACCTGTGAAACCTGAATAAATCCTCCTACTGCGTGGAGTTTATGGTAAAAGGACACATTTGCACCACTGTTTTTCTTTCTTGCTCCATTGTGTTCATTTCCATTACCAAGCTCGTCTCATCTTCTAAGAGGGGATAAAAAAGTAATGAAAGTAATGCGATGATACTAAAGCCAGAGAAAGAGAAAACATTACTCTCTGCATGCCTCAGCAATCTACATTTCCTCAGGGCTTGGTGTCGAGGCAGGGGGTGGACAGACTGGAAGGGTTTTGGATGTGTGTGATTTTGGTGGTTGCCGTGTTCAAACTTTGATACACGACCCCTGCGTCTTTCTACTGCGGTGTTAAGAAACTTTAGTACATCTGAATTGATGTGAAGTTTGCAGATGATATGCTCAAGTGGAATGACTTTAACATTCGCTGTGTATCGTCATTCAGCAACATGAACAACATAAAACTCATATTTGTGAAACTTATATGTTTATAACATATTTTTTTACATCTCAGCTCAGCTATTGTATGCATGTGTGTATTGAAAAGGAATGCCTATAAGTGGTGATTTAAAACGTATCTATGATGGCACGAGAGGAAAGGTTCAAATCAATTTAATCATGATAATTGCTCTAAAATGTCATATGGTTGTTACATGTTTCTTTTTTTCTCATCTCCCCACGTTAATGCTAAGATTATTGGTAATGTAACTTCCTGTGATAACACTGAACATATCTTACATCTGCATGAACCTTGTGGTTTTGTAAGTAGAGAAGCTGGAACCTGGGAATAGTTAATCCAGTATTAATATAGCTGATTTATTTTTTTGTCAGTCAACTAATCGATTCATCATTGAACCTCTACAATGAACAAAACGTCAAAAGTCTGTATAAATCTGCTCATTTACTTCTCAGTCAGAATGTGGCCAGAAATGGCTCAAATGATAGAAACATTTTTCATTTTATCATCCTGATGTCAATGCAGCAGTGAACAGTATCACACAGACCCAGACTAAGAGTCAAAAGAGCTCCACTGAGGATCATTTTCCAGAAAAGACACACTACATTAAATAAGGTGCAGTGTTTCAGTTCACAATTCAAATTTCCAAAGAAACAAACTTCCCATTATCGGTCTGTTGGGACCAAGACAGTCTGCTGCACTGCTAAAGGGATTTTAATTTGGTCTGTTTCATAACCAGAACCGAACAAAGACCAGAAGAGCTGATGGCTATTAATCTCCAGGGTTGAACTTTCACAGCATGTCCGAAACGTTGGTTTCCTTCCTCTTTTTGTACACATACACACATATACGAGCACACATGCAGACACACTCAGCTGGACATGATGGATGTCCTCTCTTCCCGTTGCTTCTCATCATTGCAGTGTGTGCAGCAAACAGAAGAATGGAGAAAGCCCTTCCTACTGATCACATGTTAACTCCCTCCTCCTTCCTCCTCCTCCTCTTCCTCCTCGGACTGCTCTGCTCTCCTGCTTCTCTTTTTCACCTTCCACATCATCTATACTTGATGGGCTCTAACTGACTGACTTAGTCCTGCCTCAATAAATAAACCCAAATTAGTTTGCATCGATTGCAGTTGTCTATTGTGACTCTACACTGGTCGGCCCTAGAAAAGAGGATTCCTTCCCTGTGTTTATCTTTAGCTACTAAAACATCTCCAGATCTCATCCGTTTCCAGTCAATCTCTTAGACAAGGGAGTCAAGGTAGGTAATGCTTCAGGTCTAATGCTTAAATTTGGCTCAGTGAAAATCTAAAAATACACTGCTAAGATGGGAATCAACAAACGAGATATGAGGAGTGTCACCAAGGAGGCAGAGATAAGTAAGGAGAGACGTATTTTTCTCTGCCTGTCAACATTTGAAGGTTAAATAAGGATGTTAGCATCTGGTTTGCCTTTCAGGTAGACACCTCTGACAAAAACCTCCAAAGGTTTGCAGACAATCAAAGTCAAGTCCCATAGTGTACTGCCGCATTTTGAGGTTATCATTCCCTTATTTACTTTAAATATTGTGCTGTTTATGCAAGCTGTTTTTGACAGAATTTATTGCATTTATTAATTTATTATATCATGTATTACTTTTATTAGCCTGTTATTTTATTGGATTGAGATACTTCATATCTCGCTGAACAAGGGGTGGTGTATATTTCAAATGCTAAGATTTTAGTCTGTACTCAGCTGCTGGTGGAAACCTAATATACCCAAGACTGGATATTTCCCTGATTAAGAGAATATTTATTTATAATTAAAAAAAGGTGCAAGAGTGCAGTCAGATTCTCCGTGACGTTCTTCTCACAACATGCCAGTTGAATTAAACTCAACATAGAAGCAACAGCTACCTTGAAGAAAGGACACCAACCTAAAACCCCTGGTGTGCTCTGGAAAATGAGAAAGACTGAAGAAGTAGTACTACATTTATAAGCTATCTGTTGTTAACGAGATAATGTTTAAAAGAATGGTGTGGTAAGCTTGACTCATTTTGCAAACAAATAACGAGCATGCTGGGAGATTAAAAGAAACCATCGGACTAGCTCTGAGGCTGTATTCCGTACCTCGAACACACTGAGGGCGAAGGGGTGTCCCAGGTGGTGATCGGAGTACAGCAGCACTTTGCGGTTGTACCCATTCAGATCCACACTCGACAGCAGGTGCAGCTTGGAGTCCACCCAGTAGAGACGCCTGTTAGACAAGTCTGAGAAGATGGAGGAGGAGAGAGAGAGAGAACAAGACCGAGGAGGGAGAGAGATGGAGCGAGAGAGGTCATTCCATGAGAAAAGGCCGAGGGTGAGAGGTATATGAATGTAATGGCTCAGTAGCCACACCATCAATCTTCTTTGACGTGACGGCTGAGGCCCTGCACGGAGAGAACACAGATGTGATTGTAATATTGTCGGTTGACTTCTTGGTGGGGGGAAATATACGTGCCCTTGAGCAAATTGATTAGTCTTGCTGGACTTACTTTGAAGGAACACTTTGCCGTTTTTCTATTCTACCACCATGGATCGGCCCCCAGTGCTTTTTTTCTTTCAGACTACATTTTTGTGCTCCTGCTAAAGACCCCTAAGTAACGCTGTGGTTAACATGGACATTTAGATTATGGGTTCCATTAAGTTTAAAGGCAAGAGACATCATCCAAGTATGACTGTTTTTATCAAGTGTGCATATACTTTAAATGGTCCCTTACTTTTATTGAATTGAGCATCGGAATTAAATACAAGTTAAATATTCTTGCTGTGCTATTTAAAAGGTTAATACTCTTGTTTTCGATAAGTTAATCCGTTTAACCCCCAAGGTTAACTTGATGAGAATCTTTTTTTCTTTTTCTTGGACAAACATTTCAGATTTGATTTTATAACTTACTTATTTACTTATTATTATTAAATATTATGTAACAGGCAAGTCAGCGGACTAAACTGAAACCAAAAGATCTGATTCAACATCATCATCTAAAAATCCAGTTATTATTTTGCATTCACAACTTCTCTCCTGACTCAGACAATCAACTCTTTTGTTCGCTGCTCTGTATGAAATCAATGACCGCTGGAAAATAATCCCCCCCCCCTTCTCTCACAGCGGTCTGGCCAACTCTCTCATTCGCCCTACTCTAAAAAATAATTTGTTTTCATACAGATGTAGTGACACCTCAATTCCACAGAGTGTGGCAACTGCGAGCCTCTCTTTCTCCTCAGGCAAGGGCAGCTGAGAGAGATTGGCTGGTGCCGTGGAGGGAGATGAAAGGGATGATGGGAGGTATTGACGGCACAGAGCGTCTGGCTTATTAATTTGGCCTGTGTTCACTGGCTTGATTGATGAGAGCCAGACACAAACTGAGCTATAACAATAAGAGCTACTTACGGGTTGCAGCACCCTAGACTGTTTTCTTCTCTCAGCCCTTGCTGTTTGTCTCTGTGATGGTCTGTTTCTTTGTGTTGTATTCACTCAAATCATTTTTTCCCCCCTCTCTCTCCAAAAGCAATATCAGCATTATAACTTTGTTTATAAAGTTGATCTCAGAGCTGATTGATTTCCCCTTTCCCCGTGTCATCTTATATTGTCTTCCTGCCTTTTCTAATGAGCTTTGCATGGTAAGAGATGTTTCGTTGCCTCCTTACCCAGGGTGATTCCATTGGGCCACTCGATGTGTTCGGCCACCAGAACTTGTCGGTCCACTCCATTCATACCAGCCTTCTCAATTTTGGCCTGACCTCCCCAGTCTGACCAGTACATAAACCTGCGGAAAGACACATTCAGTACCAACCAGCTAGACATGAACGTTTTTAATTCAGTAAAACTGATGTAATATATAACATCATAGTCAATTTTATAGAAGACAACTAATATGTGACCAGATCTACTGTTCCATCTCACAATGTGTCTGACTCTCCATCTCTCTACAAAATCTAATTTAGTTTCCAAAGCAGGCTTTGAAGACACTAAAAGGAAAGTTAATACTGTGCAAAACTGTGTCTGGTACTGCAAACTTGGACCACTTTTAAATGTGTGTGTCTGTGTGTATAGGCTTCATTTGCATGCATTTCATGCTACAGCAGTCTAGCTCTGCAGAGTTGTGAAAAGAGTCCTTTTGGGAACTCAAGGCATTGGAGACAAAGACTAAGCGGCAGATAGAGCAGACACGTCGTATCTCCAAGTAATTGTTAAGCTGCTTGATCTAACAGATGGGTGCAGCGCTACAAATGCTGTTGGTAAAAAGCATAATTTAGACAACCTGTCTTTTCCCACTGCCTTGTCCAGCCCACCTCTCCCCCCCCGCTGCCTCCATCCTTCCCTCACCTCCTTACGCTTTGTCCTTTCACCCAAAATCACCCCACCCTTAAACTCCTCCCACTCACCCTTGGTGTGGATCCACTGCGATGGCCCGTGGCTCGCTCAACTCTGTGGCTATCAGCACTTTCCTCTTCCTGCCGTCTCCTGCGGCGACGGAGATGCTCTTGTTGCCAGAGTCGGTCCAGTAGATGTTCTTGTGGACCCAGTCGACGGCCAGACCCTCGGGGGAGTGGAGCGAGTCAATAAGAGTCAGCTGCTGCGACGCGTCACTGGCCTTGTTGATGTAAGCACTGTTGAATGGTAGAGAAGATCTGTGTCAGTCAGGGATGTGAAAATCATGAAACAATCATTTTAACAACAGGCATGAAAAGGCAGACATAAGACAACCACCCAAGTTGCACTTTTGTCTTCTTTTCTTGTGAAGAAAGACTTGTGTATTATGGGCGTAGATACCTCGGTGCACATGGCGGAGGAACAGGCGTTCTTTACTCTGGATAAATGCTATGTCAGGGCCACTAAACCCGACACCTCTAAAGCAAACCTCAGGCCTCCCACAAAACATCACCTCCCGGGGAGAAATAGTCTGTCTTTTTCCATCAACAGATTACAAAGCACCCTGCCTCTGTCTGCTGGTGTCCCTTTCCCCCTCTGTGTCTTTCGGTCTCTGGTCTTCTCAATCTCTCTCCATTTTCCTCTTGCTGTCCACTCTTCTGTCCCCATTTATGCCTTTCTCGTTTCCCTTCCTTTAACATCCTCAGACGTACAGCACATAACTATCTTCACTATATAGATATAGGGATGTAAAACAAGACGATATAAGACAATCTTGTTAGAAGGTTGGAAAATGCAACGTCCCAATTTAAACCCCGTTGTCACATTTTGGCAAACCGTGCCATAATCAAGACGAGAAGTACAGAAGGGAGGAGCAGCTTAACTAAAGGCTGGTGAGGTAGTTGGAGCGAAAGATGAGGTGGAGATGGATGAGTGAGGAACTTGGAAGCAGCTTGCGTTGTTAATTGGCTGTGTTACTGTTTTCCACCGCCTTTGTGGGTGGGTGGGGGTGGGGGGCTGCTGCCGTCTTGTGATGGATAATCTGAGGCGTTTCGCTAGTGTCCCAGGGTTAATAACATGGACCCAACACCTGTCTCACACACAGCAAATTAAAATGAGGCCTGGAGGTGGATGAAATCCCTCGTGTCATCGGTGCAACAGTGGTCTATTTAGGAACTGTAAATGACGGACAGTGGGGGATGAAAAAAATATGAACGCGTACAACCCTGTGCCTTGCATCCTGTATTGTAACTTATAGTCAATGATAGTCCATGTTCAATACAATCATCACATCATAATCTCTTTTTACAGACCTAGTGTAGATTATTGTGGGCATATCACACATAAAATATAATAAAATGTATGCTTTTAGTTGAAACTATTTTGATAAACTGGGACGAACAGGGGTGAATAGAGGGCAGACTGGAGTAAGAAAAAAGACAGGGACTGATGAGTCCAAGACCACTGAGCAGATTGCATCTCTAATTGGCTGTATTATTGTTTGAACAGACATCTCCATCACAGGGAGGAGTTAGCAAGTCATTGACCCATAGCTTGCTAATCACTATGAATTAGTCTGGAAAACCACACCGTCGCAGTGAGGGACAATGAGGATGAATCACTTTTCAATACACAGCTATTTCTGTTTGGTAAAATGCTCATCAGAAGAAAAAGTACTGCACCATAAAGTAAGTAATGCTGTGGTAAAAGGTGCGATCAATCATGTCTGTAGCATTGATATTCAAGGTATTCAGCTATTTAAAACAAGGAAGTATTCTTGATGCATTATATATGAGAAATAAAGTAATAAAGATGTACAAATAACCACCACAGTCAACTCAGAAGTTGCAGTTGCTTTTGCTGAAGGCAGTAATGAAATGTTCTTCACAAAGATACTTTGATTTATAAGTTGTTCATTTGTGTTTGCTGACTTACAAACTGTCAGCCACGCTTCTCACAATGTTTCTGTCCATTCTTCATTTGCTATATCTCTAATGGCGAGCATGTTGATTGGTCAAAACTCTGATTGGTCAATTGTCAATGAGCACCAGACCTGTGCAATCAAGGTCTGCTAACAAATCAGAAAAGTGGGATGACAATTTAGAGATCTGGAGCCGGGCAAGGTAATTGGGCTGGGAAATGTAAATGCATATTTGGCACTTGAGACATAGCTGTTATGTAACATTTTGTTTTCTTTAAGAAGGCCATGGGATTATAACTATGCTTCTGATGAACTATCTAAAGGAGCAGCAGATGATCTCCAAGGTGCTCGCATTACAGTCCTTCAAAATTATCATGCAACACAAAATGCTTTTGGATGTAAAAATACTTATTTTTTCAACATGTGACAGGGAGGCAAACACAACCAAGAACCACTCAGTACAAATCCACGTGTTGCTGGCCATGTAAAGTGTTGTGCGTGTTTATGTGCAGCTTCCGAAAAAGAGTTCATCATTACGAATGAGTTCATTTGTCCTTTCTCCGTCAGAAGCCCTTGAATAAATGTCTGAGTTAGTGTGGAAGTATGCAGATGTGAGTGTGTGTGTGTGTATGTATGCAGATGAGTAATAGTGGTGATTATTGAGGCAGTGAAATTAGAGGGAGCATATGGCTCAGCTGAGATGATAGAAAGCCCCTCCCACTACCTGCCAGCCATAAGGCTGAAACACACACACATGCACGCACACTGTATACCTACAGTATGTGTATTGTGTGCACATATTATGTGTGTGAAGGACAAACAGTTCCACCTTTTACTGACAGATGACACAGATACGTACACACACACACACACACACACACACACACACACACACACACACACACACACACACACACACACACACACACACACACACACACACACAGCCCCCAGATGTACCTGTCTCACTATCAGAAGTGTGGCAAGTTGAAGAAGACAAGATGGATGTATAGAGGAGAAACAGGATGACAGAATGGCCGAAGAACACGGAAAGAGCCTTATTCAAATCACATGTACTTTTCATCTTATGTGTGTGTGTACCTGTATATTTTACGATGATATAGATCACACCAGAACATCTTGTTGGTGGACACGTCTACATCCAGGGCCACTGCGTTCTTCAGCGTGGGAACCACTTGTGTGTATTCACTCTTCAGCAGGTCAATGCGACGGATCTCGTGCCGGTTGGTGAACATCAGGTACGGACTCTTTCCTGATGAAGAGGGAAATACATTTATGTCCCGGCCGTGTTTGAGCACGTCTCCTGAAGAACCATTTTACACCATTCATTTACAACCTGACATGAGCAAAATTGGACAGATTGGTCACAAATCCCAAGAGATGTGTTGATACCATTGGCATCTATTAGCCTACTATTGCAACCCCAAAAGAGTTTACCTTTTACATTCTCAACTCGTTCGACTCCACGTGGGCCATTTACTATACTGCCAATCACAAGTGTAGTGTATGTGTGACATGGAAACATTTGCTGATCTTGAAAATGATACATAAATTGTAACACACGTCCCAAAGGTGAACCGGCATATTAGCATATTGAAATGCAACCCCCACTCTACCTGAGCCTGAGACAGACACGGTCACATTGTGCTACTACCCGACAGTGCCTTGTAGCCCGGAAAGGTCTCAAAGTTTATTGATATAAAGAAAATGTTTTGAACAGTGATACTGACATGTCACTTGAACATGGCAACTCCTGCCATTGGATCCATTATACCACAGCTTTTAAATCCTGTTCAACTAAGTATCCAATGACAATCATCCACATCCTTTATGTTGTTGGCTATATATACATTTACCTTGATTTTGATGAATACACAGTAGTGTTAAAATGCTGGTCTGTTTTGTCCTATTTAAAGCTAAAAATCAGTGTTCCAGTCCTGTTTTGCCCTTTATATGTACTTCAGCAGTGCTGTTAAAAACCTTCACACACTGTTATCTACAAACATACCATGGGTGGTGTTGAGTGTTGATTGTTATCACCAAGAGGGGACATAATGTAGGATAATCAAGATCTCGTTTTTCCATTTGTACTATTATGGTTCTTAACACGTGCATTTTTTATGATGTGAGCTTAAATAAATCATCCAAATAAAAAAAACATTCTGCACACAGACATTTTTTGACACAACATAATGCTGGGCACTTAAATATTCACACAATTATGCTCTGCAGAAAGGTAACGCATAGATTATGCAAGTTGGCTCCAACTGAACGCCTTGAAAAGGACACATCCATTGAAAGAGTCTTTGAGTGTGTATACGAGTGTGTGTCCTTCCGCTGGATGAAGTAATGAAGCACAATGTACAGGTGGATAAAGTGGGCCGACAACTAGTCATGACACATCGTTCTATTTTTAGTACAAACAACAGCTTGTCAAAAGTATGTTTCTGGGTTCTCTTCAGCGGTACGCACCGCTGGCTGGCACATCAGTTACATCGGGAAGATTTTTCAGCAAGCTGAAGGGAAGTCAAGCATTTTAATAAGTATCATGCAGTTTAACAGGGTCAAATTCCTCTTTAGTGCACAGATACAAATGTATCGAATGTACACAAATGTACACAAATGTCTATATATATATAATGTGTATGCATACACAGTGTATACACACTTACAAATCCATCAAATTATTTTGTTTGCTTTAGCTCAGCAGCACTGCTTTGCCTCGGCGTTCTGTCCGTCGGTCTGCTTGCTTCCCTCTCCGTCTTCATCTTTTGCTCTCTTTCACACTAACACCCATCCATCTCATTTCCTTGCTTCTTTCTATCAGCTTCACGTCTCTCTCCTATCTGTCAAGTTACCCTCCACACCACACTGTCCAGTAAAGCAGAAATGCCACGTATCGAGACAAAGTTGGCCAACAGTCACACTGACATACACACACACACACACACACACACACACACACACGCACACACACAAACTCATACTTTTCCTCAATAGGTTTCCTCAGCCTCGGTTTAATACGGACTACTGAACAGGGAGAAAACATTACATTTCCACTCCTATTTGGATTCAATCATTTTCCTCTGACGACTAGGTTTGAAACCATCAATTTCACCTGCTGCGTGCGTGGGTGTGTGTGTGTGTGTGTGTGTGTGTGTGTGTGTGTGTGTGTTTGTGGGGGAGGAACGCAAGTAGTAAGAGACAGGCACAAGCAGATGGTCCATCTTTCTGTCTCCTTCAGTCTCCATCACTGATGGATGCAGGTAGAGTCATGGAGAAATAAAGAGGAAGTAATTGTGAATGAAGCAAGAAGGGAAATACATTAACGGATTATGTGACATCAGGGGAAAGAAAGTTGGCAAAGTAGGAGCAAGAGGAAAGCAAGAAGCGAGGATGAAAAAAGAGAGTACCATTCAGAATGATTTACATTAAGAACAGACATGATCTAACTTCTCCTTCATCAATCCCCTGAACCATTTGTTCAAGACAACGTCTCTAATCCCTCATCACTGTTGTCACAGCAATATGTCCTCTATGAAGGAAAAAACAGCTGAGACACTGTTTTCCTCCGACCATGACACCAAAGATTTCATCAAAAAGTGCAACGTAATCGCTCCTTATATCCCAGCAGACCATCAGTCAGATTTCTTAACAAGGACAGGATCCCCTAGATATGTTTTAATTTGCATTGCCAATTCAGGGGCTGCTGGGCCCCGTTGGCCAATTAAGATAAAGCAGGGAAAAGATAAATACGGGCTGGGGAAATGCTGCCGGGCACTAGAGGCGCTTTCATTTGTACAAAAAGAGAAGTTTATGTTGTGGAGATGCAAAGCAAGACCATAACGACAGACGGAAAGGTCAGACAAAGGTGTGAAATTCTGCAAGATGATGGGGGTGTTCAGCTACAGCCAGTGTGATGGCGGTGTGGATGAAGCTATCAGGATGATGATATGTCTGGAAGTAGACACACATGTCGAGGTCAGCCATGCTTGTTAAAAACAAGCAGTATAATGATGCAGGGATGCTGCAGCAGGGAGCAGAAATGGACCTTCTGTCAAAAGTTGCTGTGTGCCTCTGGGATAAAAGCACAAACAACCGCCTTAACTTCAGTGTGCGTAAATTATATTGGCACTCGGCAAGTGTCACATCTCATCAAAGAATGTGTCACTCCTCCTGCTGCCCAGTGTCTGTGTGCTAACATTGATGAGACTCCTCCAAATAACTGCATGTTCAGATGTGTGAGCAGAATTGCAAAGCGTATACGCATGCTGATGTGTGAGTGTCCATGCATACGTGTGATTGGGTGAAATATGAAATACGGCTTCATTAGGTCCACATTATGTCAGCTTCATGAAGCAAACATCTCTGTATTTATGGTCCCATCTCTATTTGTGCCTCTGAATAAATAAACTTCAACATAAACAATAATCCTGGCACATTTTCTGTCTCAGAGAGATAGCCATCCTTCCATTTATCTTTTTTCTCCCGCTGCTCGCCCACCCTCTATTCGAATAAATGTCCGGGCCTCTGACAAGGACGGTTTGCGTTGCTTAGCGGTAATAAAGATTCACACAGAGAGGCATGAAGTAATCAATGGTGTTTTTTATGCCACTTAGCTTAGGAGTGAGGGCCTGTTTTCTGCTTTAAACTCTCTCATTAACAGACCAGTTCACCCGATAATGACTCAACCAAAGACCGATGGCGGTAATCACTAGTAACACTCAGTTCTCTCTCTCGTCCCACAGAAAAGTTAATTTACTGTGTACCTCAATCAGTTGAAGGGTCGGTTCCCAATTTAGGTAAATATGTAGTTGCAGGGTATTAAGGTTGTTTCCTCTAGAATGTATAATACAGTAGATAAAACACTGATAATTAACTAATTATAGTTTTCAATCCTCTTCAGTGAATCCTCTTTTCTCTTAAATGGAAAAGGTGAAAGGTTTTACATTACCAACAGCACTGACATTCTGCGTTCAGACCAGCTCGCTGTAATTTGTAGTTTGTTAGCGGCGGCAGGAACTATCTGCACTTTTAAATGGTTGTTGACTGAAAGACTTGTTATCAGTCAAGGGATGAAGATATTTGATTTCCATTCCTACCAGTGCTCAGAGTGTTTACCCAGGCCAACCAGAGGTACGGACCCTGCAGGCCCCCTCCCTCCCACATCCTTCCCTTGACACTCCAGAGAGAGCAGAGGCAGCTGGCTGCAAACTTTTCATTAGTGAGGATTGCAGAAAAAAAAGTGGCAAATATTTATCTTTGCACAGATTGCTGGGCATGGCCTCCATACAAAGCGAGCCTCGCGGTTCTCAGAATCACGCAGTGTGAGAATAGTGTGGGACGAGCCTCGGTCGCTACGGGTGCTGGAGCGGGAGAGAAACTGGTGTGTACAAGAGAGCGAGCCTCAACGTGTGATGCCTGTCGAGTACATGTGTGCCCATATCTGTATTTTTGTGAGGACTTCCATCTATGACAGTGTGTGTCTTTACCTGAGCAAATGGGTGCAAGCATGTGTGTGTGTGATAAATAACTCACCCACAGCCTTGCAGGTCTTAGAGGCAGGGTCCATCTCGTAGCCTTCGTAGCATTCGCACTTATAATCCCCTTTGTAGTTGATGCAGATCTGACTGCAGGCATCTGGGTTCTCACATTCGTCGATGTCTGTGTGGAGATAAAAGGCACAAAGGCAGGACGATCAAAGGGACTCCACAGACAGAGTCAGAAATAAGAGAAGTACATTTTCTCCATCTAGCATGTTAACAATCAAGACTCTGATTCATCAAATGGAGTTTCTAGGATTCATATCTTTCAGGCGGAGAGCATCAACACACATTATTGGGACATGGTTTGAAAAGATATGCATGCTTTTTACTTATCAAATGTATAATTATAAGAAAACCATTTCAATTGAATTTAAATGGATCACTGTAGTGTATTAGTATGTATTATGTTATTTACACCAAATATGTAAACATCTCTATCATATTGATTCTATGTCAAAGGAGGGATCTGTGGTTAGACATATTTCATTGGACTCGTCTTTATATGACTGAATATGATTATTTCACCTTTCCACAGCACATATATGTTGTCATGCACACAGAGATGCTCAGTCACAGGGTGGCACATTCAAACAACTTAAACCAAATAAAACAACAGTCCAACACTCTGGGAAGTGGCTTGTTTGCCAGCAAGCCCACGGCCCGATGAGAAGATCAATACCAATTTGATCTACTGAGATCAGGATTCGGGATGTGTTTAAAGCTTAGCACCGAGATGGAGAGCGGGGGAACTGCTTCCCTGGCTCTGTCTAAAGTAAAACACATCACTTTCAAACTGCTTTAAAGCTGACGTATTGATGCTTTGTGTCTTATCTTGTTCATTTAACTTGTGTAGGAGAAGGAATGCTAAAATCTGCCAATGTGATGTGATTTCAGACAGTTACATCATTTGAGCTATTCTTTGAAGTATTCATCTCATAACCAACTTTCTCTCTTTATATATATATATATACATATTCACATAATGTTGGCATCATGGATGTTGGTGGTTTGTAAAGACATTTTAATGTGTAGTATAGATCCACCCAATAATCTGGGCCTGCCAACCAAACTGATTACAATAACACTGTGTTTTTGTGTTCTAACTGGCCCAATATACCTTTATATTACAAATTGTGTATATTATATTTGAAACAGAAGATAAAACATGAAAATATGTCGGCTTTTGAGTGGTTTAAAGTTTTTCCGTCAGTTTATTCCTGTTTCAAGTCATTTACCAGACGTTGTTCTTTACTAAATTTTTTTATGAAATACAAGCCCATTTCACAATATTTTATGTAAAAATATTCCTTTTACTAGAATATAACCAATAGTTAGGGGTTGCCAATGCTATAAATATCACAGAGCTCCCATGGTTTCTCACAGAGCTAAATAAACAGGCCAAACAGGCAAATAAAGAAGTCTTCAGCATTTTAGAAATACTTCACCTATAATATGTACTTGCCAAACAAATGCATCTTTGCTAAAACCTCATCATTTAAAACACACTGTATAAACAGTCTGATGCTTGTGTCTGAACAGTTGAGTGAGAGTTTTCAAACCGATGTGATGATATAGTTCATTAATTGATTAAGTGATTAATAGTTAATTGATTCTCAGTTCAATGCGGAGGCTTGCGAGTATAAAGCAAAGTTCAAGATAACACAGGTGGACTAATTAATATATACATGGTATCTTTTGGGGTGAAGTATTGCTTTCAAGGCAGTATTTTCTTTTGTGCATAACTTATTTTTTCTTTACCTCCACATGTCTTTTTGTCCAGGAGTTTATACCCAGAGGGACAGTCACACTCATAACCAATGCTGTGGTCCCTGCAGATGTGGGAGCAGCCGCCATTGTTGTCTGCACACTCATTCAGGCCTGTTGGGAGAGGGGCAGCCGGAGGACGGATAGAGGACGAGGCAGGCAGAAGAGGGGAGGGAAGAAAAGAAGTGTTGAATATCAAATAACTCCAGCAGACTGTAAGACCCAGTCTGGATAAAACACAACGAAAGAGTTGGACAGAAACACCATAAGTTGTGCTTGTGCATAGCTTTCATCATCCTGCCAGTTGGGATAAGTACGTCCTGTAAAGTAGTCTGTGCACACATCACATTTCCATTAATGTATGTATATGTGTGTGTGTGTTTGTGTGTGTACAGTATATCCATGGGCCTGCTTGTGTTTTCATGGCCTACAGGCACAGTCCTAGCCAAATGCACCTGGAATCAATCCATTCCCCAGCAGGGAGCTTGGCACGTTTACCAGGTGCCACTCCACAGTGATGCCTATTGTTACACGCACACAAACACACTGTCCTTCTTCCTCTCAACTCAGTCTCTCCATTTGCTCTTTTTTCTATTTCATTTTTTGGTATTTTAGAACAGAAGAACAGATTGCACTCCCTCTCAGTTACGCTTCCTTTCATTCCTTTCCTTTTTGTATCCGTTTCTACACCTCCACTTATTCCTTTGTCTTTCAACTACCCTCCAGGGAGTAGAGAGGAATCACTACTGAAAACTAAAGCTGGTACTTCATTACCGGCTTACATTAAAAATTTAAGCTTCAAAGCTACAGGTTGTGGTGCGAGGCAGTGAGGCTGGGAGAGAGAGAGATGGCAGGAATAGAAATGGAGAGAGAGAGAGAGCAAGAAGGAAGTAGACTTCAAGAGACATTTGACTAAAAGGATTTACAGCATTTACTAGATTATATGTATACATTTGATCAGATAATTTTAGCAGGGCAGCTACATCATATACTATAGGTATGTGTGAGAGTGGCATGTGTGTGTGTAAAGTATGTGGACAGATATTTGTAACAACAAAGTGATACTTCTCAGGACTGACTCTGTCAAATCTTTGACGATCCTCTTTTTGGTAAATCTTAATATAGTATTAATGATATCTGAGACAACTCCAACTTATTTGGGAAAGTTCTTTTTCCTTTTTCAACATGAACCCCGTTACCCAAAGTGGTGAGGTCCATGAAGGAGCTCGCCAGGCCTGCACAGAGCTTTGCTGCCTAACGTCATTTGCCGACTTCACGAATGCTATTGTGGCTGAATGGAAGCAAATCAATGCGTCAAAGTTCTAAAATCTTGTGGAAAGCCTTCCCAGAAGAGTGAGAAGTTGTTATGAATGGTATTTATTTAATAGTATACACGGTTTTGGGGAGAGACGTTAAACTATATGAAAGCAATTTTCAGCTGCCCATATACTTTTGCCCATATAGTGTGAGACTTGACTCTAAAGAACCCGGAGGAGTTTTGGACCATTAGTTAAGTGCTTTTTATGAGTGGCACCCGATTTTGTTCACATCATACACATGTTTCCCATCCTGCCATCAGTTTCACGCTGTGTTTGACAGCTGGCAGTGATAATGCAACAAGAAATGTAGCAACGTGCCAACAAACGCAGAGAAGAACGCTGCTGGCAAGAAAACATGGAGGTAAAAAAAGTGCACGCTTGCAAATGTTTCATTTTAACCATGTTACATAGCTTTGGCCTCGGACGAAGAACTATTGTGTTACCCATGTTGTGCATGGTGGCAGTTGTAAGTTATAGTGAAAACAAAAGAGGAGGTGCCGGTCTGCCTTGAGACGCACTGAACATCATGTTTGACATTAATGATATAGTCACAAGGCCTCTCATTACAGGGTACATCCACCTGCCTGGAGATCAGAGCGAGCTGAAAGGGCGGCGCGCTCACGCATCATTTTAAAGCCACGCTCCGACATCAGAGCAAAAACACGAGTGAAACGCAGTTCCCTTCAGTAATCTCTCGAGTCTTCTGCTTGGACTGGAGTAGCGCTGGTACTCAGTACATATTAAATGACTTTTAATTAACTGGTACGTTTTTCTCAACGGCCTCTCTCTGTGTGCAGCTGGCTTGCACTGCTTGTCATGTGAGATCCGTGACTGAAGCTCGCTAAGTGGTAATTATCGAAGGTGTATAGATAATCTGTGTGGTTCCATATGGGTAATATAGTCCGGTCACGATTTCCTGGCTAAGATCGCACCAGAGGGCAGAGTCGCTCGGCTCTTTGATCATAACGAGGCTGTTGAGAAATGTCCTGATTTACCCTGCCTTGATCAAATGAAGCTCCTTTTACCGTGAAGAGTGGCCACCCACATTACGCAGAAGAACACTATTACACTAGTGTGTATGCACAGCCGCGTATGCTAGAGATGGTGAATGTACTAATGAGTATCTGGATGTGTAGGTGCGTGGAGAGAAATAGAGGCTGATTACCACACTCCTTCATGGGCTCATCAGACCAGTCCTTGCAGTCTTTCACGTTGTCACACACCTTGCTGCTGTCGATACACTCCCCGTTCTTACAGCGAAACTTTCTCGGGCCGTCACACTTTGTAACTGTGGTGGAGACACAACACACACGGCCAAGTCAGTGTTCTACCTCCTGGACTCCATCTCTTTTCAGCTAGAAACACACAATGTTCAGGTACTTAATTAAGTAGATGTATGAGGCTGCATTCACACCAAACCCAGGCGTTGGAAGCCAGTCCGCTCATTCATTTGAATGTGGGTAGTGCATTTAACCTGTGGTGATGGGGGGAAAAGAGATGCTGGAAAAAAAGCCGGATTGGTGTGAATGCAGCCTTAAAAAAATCTTGCACAGTTGAAGTCAATTAGTATTCTGCAAAAAAAAGAATGCCACCAAAGTGCAAATTGCTAACATATTGGTAGGGCAGTCACTTCTAGTTGGAGGTGCTTCATTTTTTTTATTTCTGCGTTTCAAAATATTTCGGTAGGTAAACGTGACGCCCTTGCCAACAATACTGTGCTGTGCTTCAAAACACTGGCTTTGAGATAGATTTCCCCCCAGGTACCTTGAGCTTTTATGTGTGTATCATCAGTCTATGTGTATGTACATATGTAAACTCAAGGTGATGTGTAAGCCATTTGCTGTGAGTGGTTGAATTAAACTATCACGGTGACTTGTTACACTTCTTGTATACGTCAAAGTAGATTTAAGGCAGAGAACTCGTTTAACACCGTGACATTGTGGCCTCTTGCTTTAGGATAACTTCTTTAGTTTCTCATGATGCAGATTAGATTAGTGCAGCAGAATGCAACCATCTGTGCTGCTTTCACTACATCCTCTGAGAATTTAGCTTGCAGTATTTTTCTCTGGTGAATCGAGTATGTCAAAAATGTACAAAAATGCGTGAAGCTGATCCGTTTGCAACAGTTCTATTGTCACTTTTCTTTGCAGTATAATCTGAATCTCACAACACTTTCAGACAAATAAATAAACACATTTGACGAGGTGTATGAAGTGCATAATGAAATAAGTTGTTTGCATGTTCAACAACACCTACCGTTGACACAGCCAGCTTCATCGCTATAGTCCGGACAGTCGTGCACTTTATTACACTGTTTGGTGCCGTGAATACAGGACCCATCGCCACACTGGAACTCATCAGGTCGGCATGTAAGCAGGGCTGAGGAAGACAAACCACACAACACACACTTTAGAATTAGCTGACCTGTTATTATTTCAGCAAAAATATAATGTATTGCTCACTCAGCCCATCATTTATCTTCTTCAGCTGCATCTGTGAAGATGTGCATGTGCAGTGTCTGTTTTGCAGCTTTAATCAGGCCAACTTGGAGGGCATTCCAACAGCAATCAGTCATACACTACTCTTACCCGCACAGAAAAAGCCCCAATGGAAATACAAATGAGGCTGGTATTCATTCACTGTTTGTGGAAAACCCACATCCAGTGACCTACTGGGTATGTGAGTGTGTGTGAAAGTGTATAAGGGTATTTGTTTGTGCTTGGTTTAACAGCGAGGGCAGGTTTATTTAAGTCATTCGTCTTTTTAACTGGCTGTTTAATTATTCATGTGTTGTGTTTTGGACTGGCTCCGCCAAGGGAATGGAGGCAGGCATGATTGATGGCTGTGGAGGCCAACGAGCGGAAGACTCTCACTGTATCAGGAAATGTGGAATAAAACGCAGCCACACACACGGTTTCACACCAAGCGAGCCCCCACCTGTCCTGCACAGGTAAGCAGACACAGACAGGCACATCAACCGAGCAAACTGAAACGTCAATGTGCAAGACGTGTGCACCTTTTAATGAACACAGATAAAATTACTGACTTCTAATGCTCAGACCGAAAATAAAGATAAACGCATGCTGTGCTAATGCTAGAATCAGCAAAGTGAAGAAGTCATAATCACGTGGCATCACAAATGGGACCTGAGCTCAGTTAATTATGATAAATCCAGAGGAATAGTAATAATAATGGATTGCCATCTCTACAGATATGCTGGCAGGAGGAAAAGGAGGGAACTGGAGACACGGTTTGACCTTTTCTCATTTACATTAACCTCCTGTCACCCTTCTCACAGTCACATGTCTCGGCATGTCTGGGAAATAACACAAGAAGATGGAGACAGATGTTTCAAATAAGATGGGGAATGATAACCAGGGGACGAGTCTGCGGGAAAGCTTGACGGAATAGAGTAGGAGGCGAGAACAAACTGGAGATATGCAATCATTCTCACATTTCTGATTTACATTAAAATGTTGCACCTCCCCAAGCTGAGCCCTGCTCTCATTTACATTTTGCAGACAACTGAAACTATTACATCTTGTTTGACACAAACCTCCACCCGCCCACTTTCATTCACAATGTGGTGAGCACGCACACAGACTGCGTCAGATACATGTAGTGGTACACACGGCTCCCGTCTCATGCGTGATGGAAGGTTAAAGCGTTAACGTGGTTACTGAGACTAATGAGCCCGCTGGCACGTGTAGACGAGGCGGGACCGCCTCACCTGACGCCACTCAGCCAGAAGTATCACACTTCAATTATGTTATTGGGTTTGTTTTTGTTTGTGGAGACCCACTTTGTACATTGTAGTCATGTCATTATTGACAAATATAACTGTGGATTTAGACCTGGATTAGCTTTAATGTAGTGGAAACTAGAAGGTAACAATGTTAAAGGTACTCACAACGAAGGACAAAGATCCTCAGTGTGTCGGGTTTAGTGGCATCTTGTGGTGAGTGTAATCACATGTTAAATCCTAAATGCTATGACTCATTTGCATATTGTTTTGAAGCAAGTGATCATACTATATCCATATAAAAAACTATCCGGTCATGCAGTGCATCACTATAGTTATTTTGACTTCAAAGAAAATAATATTATTGACTGTTGGCTTTGAGAAATTGTGTCTTTAGAGATTGGAGGGTTTTGAAGTGCAATGGTCAATTGAATTGTATTTACATTTGTAGCTGCAGCGAACTGTCAGTCAAGGTAAGCCCGCCCTAAAGCATACTCCACTTTATGGTCTCGTTTACTCTAAATGGGCCCTTAAGTTACCAAATTAGCATCACGCTGTATTGAAGAAGACTTGAAACTAGATATTGAGACCATAAACTCATGTTTACAATGTTTACTGAAGAAATCATCATTTGACTTCTTTTTGCAACCAGTGGAGTCGCCCCCTGCTGGTCAATAGAAGGAATGCAGGTTTTAAGACATTTTCGCATCGGCTTCAAACGGCCGAAACTGAGACTGCCGCCTCGTTAGAACACTTGCTTCTGCCTGAGTCTTGTGTGAAAGTGTTTGTGTGTATGTGTGTGTGTGTGTGTGTGTCATGTCGTATGTGCGATGCTGCTGTCATCTCCCTGAGTGGTGTGTGGGAGTGTGAAGAGGAGACCAGATGGGGGTCTCGCTTGATGAAGGCCCTTCACCTCCCACACATGCACGCACACACACACACTCCCTCAGCAAAACGCATATGGTCAAACACACTCAGAAGTTCCCCTTCTGCTTCCAGAGATCACATGGTTGCATGGCAACACACTCATGGATCATCATGTTAGTATTGATCTTCCTTCAATCATTTGGTAGCACAACAACATTTGTCTCGTAGTCTTTGTTCACAATACATGGCATGTCAGCCTTTGAAGTATATTCCTTCAGGAGCGGTGAGTCACACACATACCTATTGTTCCACTACACATTGTTAGTATGCAATCATCATTCATTAAAGCCTACAGCTGGTATTTCTTTTTCACATTTATCATAAAAATTAAAAATAAAAATAAAAACACACACAGGAACAGACACATTGCATAAAAGAACACATTCCTCCATTATAATTAGCATTTCAAATGTAAATTACAAGCAAAGCCATGTGCCTGAGCATGTGCAGTGACGTCAAGGCTACGGAGACTGGGCTAGACTGGAAATACAGTCATGGAGTCGAATCAGAATAAACTACACTGGCCTTGTTGGTTTTAATTAGGATTTTGTCACTGAATAACACCGGCATTGGGTTTCATGACAGGGATCCTGTTGTGGCTACACAGAAAGTAATTCAAACACCGTCAGCATTATCCTTTAGGAGCCATTCAGTTACAACCTTTTCTTACCCCATCCATCTCCACATAAATACAATACATCCACAGATGACTTACGACAGTTTGCTTCATCCGACTTATCCTTGCAGTCTGCGTCTCCGTCACACTTCCAGTTCATGTGGACGCACTCCCCGCTCCCGCACTGGAACTCGCCCACCGGGCAGCGAGGTTTCTGGGGCTCCGTCCTCCGACTGCAGCGCTCCATGGACTCGTCCGACTTGTCCTTGCAGTCCGGGTCGCCGTCGCAGCTCCACAGGGCCGGGATGCACTCTGAGTCATTGCAGCGAAACTCGTGCTGGCCGCAGGTGGGAGTCGAGCACTTTTCCTCGTCGCTGTTGTCCCCACAGTCGTCATCGCCATCGCACACAAAGATTGGTGCCACACATTTCCCATTGCGGCACTGGAAGTCTTTGGAGGGGCACGCCTTGGCATCTACAGGACGGATGGGACAGATAAAGGTTTTTAAAGACAATGTTTGTTTTTTTAAATCTGATTATTCTCATTACAAAAAAATCTTTTGAAAATGGAGTGAATTTAACAAACTTCATTGAGCTTTTATAAAATAGCCTTCCACTTGAACGCATTTTGGAAGCAGACGTTAGTGAACACGGGAGTAGATGAGAAAAAATGTGAGCTAGAGGACTGACATAGTCAACATATCACTGCAGATATTCAAACTCCTCGGGGGAGTCGGGACATACGCAGTCATATGTCATTCCTTCTCTAACGTGTGAAAGACTGTGTTAATACAATTTAGAGTTAATAAGCAGAGGGCAATTCCAGATGTTCCTCATTTGCTCCGGGGCTTTTTGCTGTCTGGTGAGAGTAAAAGAAAGAGTTTGATGAAAAGTGACTGAGCAGCTCCTTAAAACACACAGAGAAAAGTATAGCAGGTGAAGGAGAGGATACGCAGTAACTGATCAGGTAAAAAAGGAGCGGGCGAAAAACAACAACAAAAAACTCAGGTAGGCGTCCCTCATGTGAAAAAGACATTGCTTATTTATATTTTAAAATATATAACACATAGTCACAAATGCAACCACAAAAACGTAACCCTTTAAACAACGAATGCAAACATTATTACACTGAAACACCCAAGATGAATGTGACATTGTACCGTATTAAGCACAAGGTCGAGAGCATATGTGCAGCAGAAGTCCAGTATGTGGAAGCAGGTGTGTGATGAGCAGAGCTGGGGCACAGCTGCAGGTGTCTACCGCAGTGCAGAAACCCCCTCCACGAGTGTGTGTGTATGTTTGTGTGTGTGTGTGTGTGTGTGTGCGGAAATGCTTGTAGAGAAATACCTGCAAAGACTGGATATTTTTGTGTATGATTTTTGTCTGTGCATGTGTTTATTTCTTCTCCTGCAACTTTTATTAAATTCTGTATTTTTTGCTTTTTAACTGTTTTTGTAATGTTTTAATGAATGTTCTTAATTGTTTTTAAATCTTGTTTTATTCTGCATTTTGTTTTGATGCTTTTAATGGTTTTATGTAGCAGAGTGTCTTAAGATTTCTGGGAAATGAGGAAACTATAATGATTAAACATGTTATGCATCTGTGAGCATGGGTTGTTTTGCTGGAAAACTGCGTGTTTCCTCTTCGTCATATCGAAGCACCGACGGTTTCTAATTCCAGCCAGGATGGACAAATCAATCTGAATCATGTATTGTGCTAATAAAAAAACACTTGTTCTTTGATGTAACGCTCCTCTGTGGGCGACCGACATAAGCGCTTTACTCTCTCTCTCTCTCTCTCTCTCTCTCTCTGTTACCTTCCCACACAGTGCGCCAAAGGGACTCATTATGGTAATAGGCTATTGGATTCCCCGCTAGCTGTTAGTGCTAGCATGCTAATCATCTGCACTCAGATCTAAGTAATTTAATTAACACGAGCACGTAAACAACATCAGCAACATCCCAGCAGAAGCTCAGGAGGTTTGGGGGTCACGTAGGGTGTTTGTGCAAACAAGTACTGAGCGAAGTTAAAAAGTGATTATTGTAAAAAAAAAAAAAAACTTTTTGTTTATGGAAATTATAAACAGATTTTGCTTCATCCCGGTGGACCATGAAGGGTTGCAATTCAGACTAAATACTGTCATTTTTATGCTTAAAAGAGTTTTTCATTAAAACAGAAAGCTTGGTCAGCCAGGTGTGCTGACTATACACAGCAAGGCTGGGATAAGGAGCGTGTTAGGACGGCTCCCACTGGGCTACTGAGCTACAAAAAGATAGTTTGCTCTTGATAGCTTTATTTCCGCTGCAAGAACAGGCAGGTGGCTTGCAGTTTATTGAATTTGTGTCTCATGGATAAACACAACTGAAGTCTGAGTTTGAAATTCACAGCAACACAGGCTGTATTAAAGCCATTCTTACACAACGTCTTAAGAGTTACAAGAAGTTAGGAGGTCACAACCAATTACTTGTTTAAGTAACTCATAATGAATGTCTCAGAAATCCTATACTAAATCGGACCAAGAAATAACAAAAACAAGTACGAGTTGTGGGTAATCAGTGGCACACTGCACAGCTACACTCTTCCCGGTTAATTAAACACATCCATTCAATGGATTATTCTACCAATTACAATTTCAAATAGGTAATCAGTAATCAGGTACTGATTACATCTTGACAGTAACCTTCGCCACCTGCAGGTGATTGTGTTTAACTCGGGGTCGAAGCTTTCTATCCATATATCCCCAGACCCTGCACTGGACAGCTAATAGATGGCGCAGAGAGATAGGGCACATCTCATTGACCTTGATCTGAAGGACAATTGAACTCTCTTCCAGCTTGGACCAGTCTAAAGAAAGCAGCTGTGTATGCATGCATGTACGCACACATGTACATAAAGAGCTTTCCAAAACACATTCAAAATTAGACACATGCACATGCAGGTGGACGTTCAAATACGATCGTTTTGCACTTAGATATGCATTCAAACACAATCAGTGTTTGAAGAGACATAATGCACAGACAGACAGACAGACAGACAGACAGACAGACAGACAGACAGACAGACAGACAGACAGACAGACTTCCCTTATTGAGTCGCTGGTTTTAATGTTTCTGAAGCGTGGAATCCAATCAGACTCCAGCCTAACGTTGGCCACTGAGCCGTGGGGTGGGAGCATGTACACGTAAAATAAAAAAATAAAAAAAACATTGCCAGGTTTTCTAGTGGGAAAGCAAGCTGAAGATCACAGATCAGCACTACATTACATTTCATTTAGCTGACGCTTTTATCCAAAGCGACTTACATGATATACAGTAGACCATAGACACAGCAACGGTGAGCAATTAGGGTTATTTTTTTTAAATTATTTTTTATAATCCCTTATTAGTCCCACAGTGGGGAAATTTATTCTCTGCATTTTAACCCATCCTTAGTATTAAGGAGCAGTGGGCAGCCCTCGTGAAGCGCCCGGGGAGCAACTAAGGGTTAAGTGTCTTGATCAAGGACACAACGACACAGACTACAGGAGCCGGGGATCGAACCACCGACCTTCTGATTGAAAGACCGACCCCCTAACCACTGAGCCACAGTCGCCCCTTGCTCAAGGACACAACGACACAGACTGCCGGAGCCGGGGATCGAACCACCGACCTTCTGATTGAAAGACTGACCCCCTAACCACTGAGCCACAGTTTGGTTTGGAGAGTAGGCTTAATGGGCCATATCTTCGACAAGCGACATATTCATCTACTTTGTGAAATATCAATATGAATGCCTTATCTTTCACACAAGAGCATCAATAAAAAACAAATCTGTGTTGAGTCATGCATGCCTTGTACTGTCAGATACACAAAGGTAATTGCAAACAAATTGGCATCTATATTCATGAGGAATGATGGGCTAAAAAAAAAAAAAAACATTTCAAAGGAGGAGCGACGATTTTTGTTAAATTATTCAACATTTATTAGAATAACGGCCAAAACCACATCCAGCACTTCAGTGCAGAACATTTTCACATGGAGCTGGGCGAAGCATCAGACAGTGGAGTTCTGCATAGTTCAGTTCGTTTGAGGGCAGCTTGGGACTGGTGTTGTTGCATGACCCGTCACTTTGCAGACTCCATGTTGCATTGAAAACCTAACCTGATAAAGCAGGATCCCCTCTCGCCAAAACAAAGGCAAAATGTCATCTACCTCTGGGGGGAAGAAAAACAAAAACACGCAAGAGGATAAATGCCATTTTCAGAAGAAGTGCTCCAGAATGGACTGAGCAGAGGAGCGATGGTGATGCTCCTCTTCATGCGCAGTGACAAATGACAATTAGAAACTAATGGTGCATTGCAACATTGGTTCCTAAATAGCAAGCAAGCGCTCTGTCAAGATCTTAGTATTGATGGCTGACCCACTTCACCACCTCCATACATATTGGAAATTTACAGGAATGACAATTCTTTAAGGTAAAGTCAGTGAGCAATTACTTGAAAAAACAAGTCCAATGACAATTTTTAACTGCATGAAAGAAATGTTGAAATTATTATAGTTTCTTGCACTCCACAGTGTTCAGGCACATCTGTATGGATTGAGTCAGTAGTTTTAGGACACTTAGCTAATGTAGCATATACTATGTATGTAGCACCATTACCCTTGATATGAATAAATCAGCAAAACGTCAGAGGAAGAACGGTGCCAGAGGCGTTGGCATCCCCGCATTTGTAAAAAGAGGGTTGTGTGTTGCACGGGTCTAGAAATGTTAGCCCGACACTTAGATGGGGATTTAACACGGAGGAGCTTAGGAGGACGAGACGGAAAAAAGGAGGCAGTTTTAGATCATACTTTAGATGCAACACATTCTGCAGGAGGACCAGAGGGCCCTATGTGTGTGTGCGCGTGTGCGCGTGCGTGTGTGTGTGTGTGTGTGTGTGTGTGTGTGTGTGTGCGTGTGTGAATGTGTGCGTGAAGACTCACAGACAACTTGACATGCAGTCTCTCTCAAGGGCTCTTACAAAGTCTTTATCAGTGCTTTGGCTACATTAGACCTTTGAAGCAACAGCTCGGGGTTGATGGCAGCACGCACTCACACATTCACGACCAACACCAGACAGACAGGCCCGAAGCCCTCAGCCCTCTTGCTGTTACATACAAGTGATCCCCTCTCCCTAATGGAATAGATAGACAGACAGTGAGGAGAGATGGCATTCAGAATAGATTCATCACTGACTGACAAACAGAAGGCAGCTTCAGAAGACGTTCCCTTTCCAACAGCCCGGCCAAATGGGGTTTACGAGGCACAGAGTCGACGCCGCATGTTCGGAGCATTGGTTGGAAAGAGTCATCGAACACGTCCGTCATCTCTCTTTGGTAAAAACATGAATAACTATGATACACCATGCTGTAGTCCGGGGAGGGATGTTTTGCACTTTATTACACACTGCAAATTCACTCACAAATATGATAATACTTAACTTGCAGTGCGATCCGCTAACTTATCTTAATGAAACAAAGCAAAGTCCTCAGGGATTTAAACCAATGCCTGCTGATGCAGTGAGCAACTGAGCTGATTACTTTGTACATGACTTGTTTTTTAATCATCTTCATATAAAGCAGGAAACGCTGAGAGGAAAAAAAGAAGAAAGGAGATGCAGAGGTAAATATATCTGCAGACATCAAGGGTGAAGTATAATCAGATTTTGGATTTGCAATAAACTGAAGCTTCAATCATAAATGTGGGTGCGCATATTTTAGTCGACTATAACTGCCTTGAGTAATCTACAAAGTTGTTGTTGATGTTTAGGTGCTGAGCTTCCTGAATTTATGCCGTTGGCCATTGTTGAAATGGCTTCTTAAAATAAATAATCCAAGATAACACCGTATAAATAAAACACCATTTGGATGCTGGCGACACAAAACTTGTTCAGAGACAAAATCCAGCTGAAGAACCTAGCGTTTCGATTTCTGGGTTGAGTGTCTCTAAGCAAACCGCAGTCTAGCTTTGGACATGCTATTTCACAAATTATGATAAATAAATTGACCTTGCGATTAAAAAAATGCCTTCCTTAGAAAATGTGTCAAGCCCTTGTCCAAACCAGGCTCGGAGTCTAGATTTATACCACACGCTGCACTTGAGTGCATTCTGACCCAGCATGCAAGTGCATCACTATGAACCATAAACCGTTAAACCAGAATAAATCACAAAAAATACACGCACAGCACTTCATCTTCTTAACACAGACTTAATATTCAGCTACGCTAGTTAGATTGTCTTTGGTCAGAGTGGAAATGGGTCACGCTGGGTGTGAAAAGCCACTGAAAGGAAGAAGACCTCACTGTAGTGTGACAGTGGGATCTGGGGAATCCAAGTGAAAGAGCAACAGAGAAAAATGGTACAAAATCCACTGAGACTGAAACTCTCTGTGTAACCTGATTGGTTTACACCAGGGAGAGACTTTCTCTTAACCACCTTCATGATGAGTGGGGACTATGGGGAGGGCTGGTATACTGAGTAGAACAGGATATTTCAATAGCTCAATCACTATGACATCTGACAGCAGCTGAGACTTGAATATTAACTGCCTCTCCAGCAATCACAGACTGAATGTGTATGTGTGTGTGTGTGTGTGTGACAGATGTCTTTGTGTCTCTATATACATGAAGTGTGTACTGCCATAACATCCATTGGGGATACCATTGGTCAAAACACATTTCATATTTCAAATAATGTAGGGCATTAAATGGAGATTGTGATATGCCATCACTCTGTCCTTGGAGCTCCACACAGTCTTAAATCTTACCAGTACCCCCACCATACACACACACACACACACACACACACACACACACACACACACACACACACACACACACACACACACACACACACACACACACACACACACACACACACACACACACACACACACACACACACACACACACACACACACACACACACACACACACATTTTATATACCATGTTGATAATTACCATTTGCGATGGCCTCATCATGATAGCATATTTGTTTCTTATGTTGATCACGCTCCACAGCTAAACCCACGTTTCGTTCTCCATATTACATGTTGTAATATTGTCTATAACATTAGTAGACACATCATTTCCCCTTACTGCCAGGCCAATCTGTCCCTCATTTTAAATGGTTCTAAGCTAATCAGGTGCGTACCATTTTTGTAATTAAGATTTGACAAACTAATCACTGCAAATGTGTATTATAATATACCGTTGATTTGTTATTGCTTTTGAAAACAAGTAAACCAGGTAAAAGGTAATAGTCTGTGTATAAATAAATAAATATATATAAGTACCTCGCTAGCTTTACTAGGTGATGTTTGCAGCGAGCAGCCATTTAGGCCACAAAGTGGACAGAAAAGGCTGTGCTTATTACTCATCTCTTCATAGTCATAACTATTGTATATAGAGGCAAAACTGCTCAGTGAATTCCACTGAACTTACTTCTAGAAACAAGCACACTATAAAACACCAGGAGTAAAAATAAATAATGATGTTAAATTAACAATGTGGCCACAGTCGGACAAATGCAGTAAATTGAGGATTTACATTAAGGTTATCTTTACTAGAACGTATCTTTCTCTCACCAGCTAGTTAGCAGCTAGCTTTAGTGCAGTAACTAGCAGCTTAAAGTCATTTAGTGTGGTCAAAGTGACCGCACTAAATGGAGTGTGTGTTTCCCCATCTTTTCAAATGGGTGAATATAATAAATACGGCTTTGAGAAAACTCGGCTGCCTGAAGTGAGGTGGTGGTCTGTGACCAGCTGAGAAAGCAGCAAAACTAAAAGATCCTTCTTATCTGACTTTCTTCACGTTCCGTTGCTTCCCCCTCAGGTTGGAGCAAAGTTGTGCTTTTTACATTGGTAAATTTCTTCAGACAAGCAGGCTTCCTGGTCATCTCTGTGCGATTCTGAGAGTGTGTATGTGTGTATGCATGTGTGTGTGTGTGTGTGTGTGTGTGTGTGTGTGTGTGTGTGTGTGTGTGTGCGTGCAGGGTTGTGGGGGTGAAAAAGGAGTGAGTAATGTTGTTAAAGCTATCTGAGTCTGAAGTGCAAACGCCTGTGGCTGCGCAGCGAGCCTGTTTGTGAGCCGGCGCTCTATTACATTACACCTACGCACACAGCGAGAGCAGTCAGAGGATTATAAATGAATGGGGAGCGTAATGGGAAGAAACTGAGACAAGAGGATACCACTCTCTATGTCTATGTATGCAGGCACCTCTTCTAGTGGAAATGTGGGTGAAGCAAAATAAAAGAGGCAAAGACCTCTAGAAACACAAACGCTCACACACATATTACATACTGTACTTTTCTTTATGTGGGCTGTGCTTCGTCCTGTTTGATCTATTATCAAATAATGGAATAGAGGTTACATTTACTTTAGCCTACAGCGAGCTGGACTAAAGAAGTCATGTGATGCATGTGTATGTGGATTTCTGCAGGAGGGGATGTGCGTGTGTATATGTTTGTTCATGTGTGTACAGTTTGTATCTCACTGTGTTCACTTATGTGTTCTCCGTGTAGAAGACACACTTGTATCTTCACGTATGAACACTTAACATGCCACTTTATGTACTCCCCCCTTCTACCACACACACACACACACAACACACACACACACACACACACACACACACACACACACACACACACACACACACACACACACACACACACACACACACACACACACACACACACACACACACACACACACACACACACACACACACACACACACACACACACACACACACACACACACACTCCTCTGCCCATCTATAAAACACCAACTAACATTTCCCTGGTGGGCATCGATCCAGCGGCCGCTTGCTGTAATGTTACACAGCAGCTCCGGCTGGTGTGAAAAGAGCAACAGGTCCCCAGGGCTCCCAGGAGCCTCTCTGGCTACTGCCCGTCTCTCTTTATACATTTTCTCCCCTTCCATCCTCGGCAACATGGCGCTGAACGTGTATTTACGGTCTGTTGTAAATGTAAAGTGTTAAACTACACTATGTTGCATGCAAAGACAAGAAACATAAAAATGCACAGATGTATTAAGAAGTGTGAGTGACAGCAAAGATAACATGACATCTTTCAAACTTGAGGGTGGCCAATTCCACCACTGGATGCTTGAATCCAGATGTAATTAGATTTGTGTTTATGAGGTAAGACATTATTGATCAGCACACGCATGGAAGCTTTTAAATGGCAGCAACAACTTATAAAAAATGCACAGCAAGAGTGTCCTTTGGTCGTAATCTGTCCATCTGTCCACAGACCCAAAGGGGGACGATGTGCACAGCATAGTCATCACGCATTGCCGAAAACAAAATGTTTGGAGTTGGAACTCTTTCCCCCCAGGTTGTAATGACACAAACAAGACATATTTAATTAATACAAAATGGGGACTTCATTCCTCACTTGTAGACAATTTAATTAACTCAGCCTCCTACACATACACGCATATCTTTGGTTCTATTAACGGATATTTGTAATGCATCGAGCGGAAAGGGGAAAATCAATTAATCCTCGTATCTGTTCTCATTTAAGTGTGTGTGATCTTTTTGGGCTTGTGGAAATGTAAAGCTCTCTGGTGATCAACCGTGAGCAAACTGTACTCGCTGAATCAGCACCTCAACAGACCACACACACACACTTACGCACGCACACACATTGTATTAACTTAAATAGTCAAATTTGCTGAAATTACAAGTTGATTGGCGAGAAGGTAAAGAACCCTTTTTAATTATGTTTTGATTTAAAATGTTCATTTATAAACAAAAGGGAGGCCATTAGTCATAAAAAAAATTAAGTTCTACACACACACACACACACACACACACGCACACACCCTGAAGCATGCAAACACTCAGCGAGCAGCGGTGGTGTGCCTAAACAAACATGATTTCACATTAACATAAATTAAAGGCTCATAAACTTTCTTCAGAGGCCTCCACTAAATGTAATAAAGAGCCTCTCTTCCTGGATCCATGTTTTATTCAACATTCGGATATGCTCAATTAGCAGCCCTAATTAACGCTTGTTGTACTCCGGTTGTAGCTGCCACGGGGGCGAGCGATGGAGAGAGAGCAGAGGAGATCAAAGGTGGAGGAGGAGGCTGATATAGGGAGGATGGAGAGATGGGTTGGAAGGTGGATGGCGGTACTGTTCTTACGCACTCTGGAAACCGCAGAGATTTACAGTTGTTTATGAAAATATTAAATCAGCATCCCACATCTTTTCTTTTCTTTTCTCATCAATTATTTCTGTTGTATTTCCAAAGACCTTTTAGAGTCGACTGCTTTTTACCGATCGACCTGACTGCCGGCGTGTTCCAGAAATATTCACATTAACAGAAACCCGTCTGCCTGAGCTATGCACTGCCATCACTCTGCTTCGTCACGTAGGTACAATACTCATTTTATTTAATTCCTTTGTTACGTCTGTAACATCAAGAATAAATTGATTTCCCAAGTATGCATAAGTATAATAAACAAAAGCAGCATGATGATGATTTATGCGACCCAAAACTCTCATGTTTTAATAAATACACAGAGCGCAGAGTGAAAGGGCCGGAAGAAGGTAGATTGATACAGCTGATATATCATCTTTTATAACCTGCTGTTTGTTTCTCATTTGCAAACATTGGTATTATTATTCTTAAACATTGTGCTTTATAAAACTAAATATGAAGATTTTTTGGAATTACTCTCGTCATAGCTTAACATTAAGATAAATCTAAATTACTTTGGTAGATCATTTTTTGTTCATCCAAAGCAGCATTAAAAATACAGCCATGTTTGGCCAATGAATAAAGATCGAGCCTCGACATAATTCACTTTAGTGTATTTACACATATGTGGACGCTTTTATTTGAAATCCTGAGAACCAATACCAACCATTCCACTCTCACACAAAGAATTGCAAAGATATGCACAAGAAAGTAATTTGTGTCCAAGCTAAAATTATGAAAATTGACTTACTTTTGGCTGAAATATGGATATTCCCTTAGTGTTTGAGTGCAAACTGTAGGTCTGACCCGGCTGCAGACAGCTGCAGTGAAGCGAGGTGCATTTGAGGACCGTAGACGAGCTGTGGTGCTTTCAAAACCTTCTGAATTTCCACACTTCTCGACATATACAATATTTTGTAATATTTTTGTAATTTGTATATTCAATATTCTACTGTACATTCAATTTCTTCTTTACTGTTTATTTTATTATGTTTATTACTGTTTATTTATATTACTTGATTTTCTATCTTTACGTACTGAGCAATGCTGCTGTAATCCTGTAATTTCCCCACTGCGGGACTAATAAAGGATTATCTTATCTTATCTCCGAACTAAAATAATTATTATAAATACTTAACTTCACTCGATCAACTCCAAATTTCGCACAAAATGTTAAGATAATAATAATTAACTTTCAAATTTATTTTTTCACATATATGGCCTTATTATTTATCTTCACAAGGGTTTTCTGTATATTATAGATTTTTTACATTTTTCAAATAAACCTTGTGAATGAGGAGATAATCAGGATTTAGTATGAGAAAAAATTCCCATTAAAGATTTTAGGGCGCATGAGGTTCAGACAAACTTAATATTCACCACTACCACCTTCATCTGTAAATGATAGATGGACAGCTGATCACTACAGGTTGTTATTATAACAGCAAGGCCCCAATCACACACACACACACACAAACACACACACACACACACACACACACACACACACACACACACACACACACACACACACACACACACACACACACACACACACACACACACACACACACACACACACACACACACACACACACACACACACACACACACACACACACACACACACACACACACACACACACACACACACACACACACACACACAAAATCAATTATCATCAACCCCCCATGAAATATTTCACAGCTGTATTAACCACTTTATTTCTTACTGCAAAGAGGGATGAAGGCTCACAGGTCAGACGACGAGATGAAAGGCAGCGGAAAGAGCGTATGATTTCTGAATGATGGAAAGAAAGAGAGCAAGATGTGTAGGTGCCTGTGATGGGCGAGGAAGAGAGAAAAGAAAAAAATAACTCTTTTTTGAGACAGTTTATACTGTACATCGGAGAAACAGAGATGGTATTTGAACAGTAGACACATGGGTTGCATGACTAAATCGACAGCGGGTTTGGTTTTCATTGGGTCGTGGCCAACAACTCCCGATGTGATCCTGCTGTGATCTAGCAGCCTACACACTGACAACTTACTGCTGGGATGGAGACCAATGATCCATTCAGAGAAAGTGAGAACCAACAACAGGGGGAACAGCGAATATGAAGTGGAGACGTGTTTCTATCCAATGTCGCATAAATGTAGCATATTTGCAAAACTGGGTTATTTTGAGAGGTGTTTATAAAGATTTCACAACTTTTGACATGTTAAGAATTATACCAAACTTAAACTATGTATTGCTATTTCCATTGCTATCCATCTTGATTCAAATACAATCAAGTGTTTCGGACACATGTAAAACGTAAAAATTTAAATAACTGATCATAGACGGCAAAAAAGTATGAATCAAAAGCCAATAGAAATGAGACGGACGGACCGATAAGAAAGAGATAATAAAGTGTGCTCACCACGTTCGACTGGTGCGATTAGCTTCTGATGGTAAACCCTGATTCATGGTTTCAAAGTGACACACATTATGGTAAACAGCAATAGTTTGAAAATGCTACCCCCAGGGTGTTCAAAGCGATGAGATCGCACAGCTCAAAATTCAAAATTAATTAAAATTTGGATATCAATTTGATCTAAATTGCCTCCGCAATCATTAAAGTTAATTTATTGAATGGTAGTTTCACTTTCTCTATTTGACAGTAAGCCTCTTTGGCTGTGCATATATAGGAAAGATTGAGACTTAATTAGCGTCCAGGAGCATTCTCACAGTGTGTGTGTGTGTGTGTGTGTGTGTGTGTGTGTCCTTAATTATACATGCATTTGCACGCCCTTGCAGTGTACATACATGCATTTTGTGCATTACTTACAGCATGAGAATGTCTGAATGTCACAGTGCCCGAGGCTTGAAGCAAACATTATGGAAGCTGAGCTGCATTAGACGCACGGCGCCCTGTACCTCTGGGGAGGACTCTCCTATGCTGCGCTTAGTCCTGCCTTTACACTACAACTGGCCTGAATAACTTCACTTTCACTCCACAAATATATTATAACCCTGAATGTCTGAAATGTGTCACAAAGACACCCACATACAGATGTTTATGCAGCCATTCAGACACTGTGCGTACATATACATTTAAAGTGGTTTCGTTTTCCATCAAACCAAAGGTTTAGCGAAGGGAAAATATGTCACGCAATCTATATTCTTGTAGAAAATGCTGTGTGCATATGTGTGTGTTTGAGTGTGTGTGTGTTTCGCAGGTTTGTAATCAATAATGCTGTGGGCCAGATGTTTGCGCTGATGAAAATCAATACACTTTTCACAGCTTCAATCCCAGCTGTGAGTATGTGGGCTGGATACAGTAATGTGATGCGAGTGTACAGTATGACGTGCAGATGAAGCAATCTGAGTTTGTGTGTCCCTTAAAAAGAGGGTGGCCACATTTGGATTTGTTGTAATTCCTACACCGTTCACCTGATTTGGATGTAAATACCCTCAAATTAAAGCTGAAAGTCTGCACTTAAAGCACATCCTGATTTTTTCATTACAACTCCATTGTTGTGGTGTACAGAGCCAAAATAATGGAAAATGTGTCAATGTCCAAATATTTATGGACCTAACTGTACATACCTCTTACTATGAAAACACAGAAAGTGTCCCAGTCGCCCTCGGCACAGTGAGCATGATGCAAGCATGAAAGCAAAACCAAAGCCCGACTGTATGTGTGTAAGCTTGTGGTTGCCTCGTGCGAGCCGGTTTCTGAATGTCAGTTAACACAGCACATCCTGTTGTGTAGGACACATCTTGAGAAACACACTTTCAAGATACATAACTGGTTTTATACTCCGTTTAACACTCCAGGGCCAGATCTCCCAGTCTGCAGAGCGAGAGTGCTTTTCCCCTCTTTCCAGCTCATCGAGCATCAGGCAAGAACACGGCCAAGATTGAGCCGAGGAAGAACAGAAACAGAATATATATGCAGTACATGAAGGGATGAAACTTTACTTTTTTGGCTGCTGTTACGTCAAGTTAAAAAAATACTCCCGGCTGCAGAGATTTGTGACGGCCCAGGTAAAAACATACGGAAAGCGTCTAAGCATACCTCATATTGGGTAAAACATATTGGTCACATACCCCCAGGTGTTTTTTTTTTATAGATCTGGATTAGGGATTGATCAGGGTCTGTCAAAATACATTATTGTTATTTTTCTCCTCAATTTCTCTCAGGTTTCACAGAGCAGTGTTTCCCCTACCGTTATAATAGGGGGGCGGGGCGCCCCCCTGAAGAAACCCTGCGCCCCCCTGTAATTTTCTCTATAGTGTCAGATCACAACAGAAGTAATGTAAGGTTCCCTATAAACAGGTCAACACCTTGTTCTTTTATTAAACAAAATAAATGTTCTTATGTTATTGATCGTATCTACCCGACAGCGTGTCATTTCTGTCTCTACGTGGTCGCGCGTTTACAACTCTACTTTTCTCTCGGTGATGCGATGCACACAGACACGTGCGCGCACACACAGGTGCACAGAGAGCACTCCCATCAGCCGGCAGAGAGCGTCGAATAATATGTCGCGTGGAAAGAAAACAGATATATCTGCGTTTTTTAAGCGCTCCCAAGGTAGTGAGGATGGGACAAGTCGCTCTCTTGCTCCGAGTGCAGGTGCAGAAACGAGCCAAAGTGCTGCTGCCCCGCCCCCTCCCCATATCGAGAGGCGCTGGAAATGTTCTTTGAAAAGCCAAGAAAAATCCACTGCAGTGTCAAAAACTGCACACGTTGTGGTGTTAATTAAAATAAATTAACACCATGTTAAGTTTTTGTGTTTTTCCTGTACCTGCGTGTTTCCACCAGCAGCTTACCTGCAGCGCACTGATCCTCATCTGCCCCGTTCTCACAGTCCCTCTCTCCATCGCATCGCCATGACAACGAAACGCATTTGCTGGCAGCCCCTCCGCAATCAAACTTCTCTGGTGGACAGGTCTGTCGGCCTGTGGTGAGGGGGCGGAGGTGAAGAGAGAGAGAGAGAGAGAGAGAGAGAGAGAGAGAGAGAGAGAGAGAGAGAGAGAGAGAGAGAACCGGGAATGGCAGGAGAGGGAAAAGGAAAATGGATAGCATATGAAAAAGTTGAGGAGGAATTGGATGGAGGAGAAGTGAAGCACAGAGGGACAGAGAATGAAGACGGGCAGAGATAAATGAGAAAAGAAACAGGGGGGAGGAGAGAGAGAGAGAGAGAAGAAACAGTCAGTCAATGAAACAGTTTGATAACTTAGTTATCTTGTTGCGCCAATCGATTCCCCCTCAAAGGCCTGCAATTAAACCAGACACACAGAGACACACACACACACACACACACACACACACACACACACACACACACACACACACACACACACACACACACACAGGGGTACTTTATTTAGTTATAGTCACATTTTCAAATTACTTGATCTGATTTAATAACCAACTGCCCAAAAGCCAAAGGTTTTCAGATTACAATGATATAAAACTAATAAAATCAGCAAATGAATTGAAGAGCTGGAAACATGTTTGCTTGATTAATGATCATTAATGATTCAATGACATAATTAATTAATTAGAAAAGTATTCTAAACAATGAATTAACTAATTGCTTCTGTGAACACATCACAAACGTGTAAATCTGAAATGAAAAAAAATTACAAGACATATAGTGCCATGCTTTCTTTCACATGGGGAAACCTTATTTAATCAAACATGTAATTGTGCTGAGAGTAAGTGCGTTACACTTTGTCAAACATACACACACATACACACACATACTGGGTGTGAGTGAGGAAGTGGTCCCTCTTGGTGAAAGTCCATTACAATAGAAAAGGCCATTGTTCCTACATGTGTAGCCCGTGGGGTTGGTACGGGGAGAAAAAATACAGCCGTCCAATACATCAACTTTACACTGAGTCCCTGCAGCAAATCCCTGTCCCTTCTCTCACACACACACACACACACACACACACACACACACACACACACACACACACACACACACACACACACACACACACACACACACACACACACACACACACACACACACACACACACACACACACACACACAGGGACTCCAGAGCCCCAGATTACATTACAGCGCTGTGTCAAACTCAAGTCTATCAATTATACATATTTGACCACCAGCATGCTTCTTGGCAAGCAGTCTGAGTGTTTGTGTGTGTTTGTGTGTGTGTGTGTGTCACAGCCAAGGATCAATAGTTCCTCTGGGATTTGCCTATTTCAGTCCCATTCTCTATTTATTCATCTCGTATTTCTTCTCATTCAGCAGTACTGAGTAAATTGTTGCCATTCAAACGCCGCCCTCATGGAGGGACGCTGGGGTTTCAGCCTCGCTCGTGGCGACTGCAGAATTTTCTCTACATGATTGAAGGCGTGGCTGCTTGTATTTGATTGGTCTGTGAAACTGGACAGGTTTGGAGTTTTGTGGTTCGGATTCCCTTTCTCTTCTGTCTTTTCTGGTGTTGATCTTTGGATGATGCGGCCTTTAGAGAAGAAAAGCCTCCTGCAACTCCCCTTAAAGCGAGCGTGCAAGAAAGTGCAGCTATTCAACTGCAATGGTGTGAATATAAATAATAATGGGAGGTGTGTCAATGTGAGGAAGGAGGTGATAGCGAATTTGTGTGTTGTGTTTGACTGGTACTGTACTACATACTGTAGACCAGTGGTTCTCATCCTTTTTTCAATAATGTACCCCGTGTGAAATATTATTTCAGCCAAGTACCCCCTAACCAGCGCAAAGCATCTTTGGTAGAACAAAAGATGTAATAATGCTGTGCCATTAGTGAATTGTATTGATTCTATATTAAATTAGACAGTTTATGAACTTACACTTTATATGTCATTGAATATTTATTAAATAACTATTTGTCTGGGATGTTTGAATGGATGCTAATTTTTATTTATATTATTTTTATCTCACGTACCCTCTGGAGTGCCTTCATGTACCCCCAGGGGTGCATGTACCCCCATTTGAGAACCAAGGCTGTAGACAACACTGCTCTGATGTTTCACATTATTGACCTACAAGTGTGTGTGTGTGTGTGTGTGTGTGTGTGTGTGTGTGTCTTTGTCGGACAGCAGAGTCGAGGACTACCTTCTTTCTCACTCTAATATGAGCCAAGCAGAAATACCAACCCCGGGGGGGCAGCCCACTCAGCGTGTGATTGACAGCTGGGTTAAAAGGATGTAATTTGTCTGGCTGACCATTTCAGGCCCTGGTAGTTGAGAAGGGCGGAGTCATGGATCAGCTGCCAATCAAATGACTGAATATGGACAAGAAAGAACAACAGATAACCTAATTGACATTGATCATAACAAAGTCAATTATATGATTTTCATCCCAAGGGATGTTCACAAAATGAAATGGATACTTTTATTGTTCTAATATTATATATTTATACAATAATGTGTAACTATTAATGTCTGCTCAGTTGCTCCCTGGCCTTTTATATGACACAATAGCAGCTCTACCTAACATTCATAGTGTTTATAAAACATTTTTCTATCTGCTGCCTCAGTCCATTAGATAGCAATATAGAGTATTGCAGGTCATTCACAGAGAAGGTTGTTTGCATGAACAAGGGCAAGGTGTTTTGATTAAACAGAAGTGTAGTACATGAAGGTAATTAGCAGTATCAGCCAGCAAGTTTGCAAAGACAAAGAAAAAAACATGCTAACTAATGAAATCCATAATGTCTGCACGTCTTGAACACAACAACTTTGTTAAAAATGCCATTTAAACAACATTGTAATACAAATACGATCCAGATCAAAGAAAAGAACGAAGCCTCTCAGCACTTTTTTTTTAAATCAAGGTTTTTTGCAGTCTGACTTTGCCAATCCAGATGGTAATGGCATTCATAATGAAGTTGTAGGGAAGATACTTTCCCCAGACTTTTAAACGTCATTGCTTAGCACAGATTGTCCCTCTCTCTTCGCCCCCTCTCACTAAATGCTGACAGGTGTATCCAGCAGCAGAGCAGGCACTAAACAGCATTGATAGGCTTATCAAGAGAAAGCTGGGGACACGTCTGGGCCTGCAGAGCTGTTGCAGACTGTGATCATATTCCAGGTCAAGTGCAACATCGACTGCCAATCTCACCGCAGAACATTTTGTGAAGGTTGCTTCCCTTCAAAAATGAGATGGAACAACTTAAACTTAAAAAGAGCCTGGGGATCAACCGTGAGTTCAGTATCTTGTCCACTTTGACCTCCAACTGCCAACTTTGTGGTTAAAGGACAACCCGCTCTTCCCACTGAGCCACCCAGACACTACTGTATCCATACATATATACATTTCTTGTTGGTTAAATAACTATTTATTTAAGATAGAATGTTTGTGCACAAACATTTAGGTTATTGCGAAGTTATTCGTTTTTGCCCTGAAGTGTGGAGTGAAGTTGCTTGTGACCAAGCGGCTGCAATGTACTAAACACCTCACTGCATTTTTCATTTGTTCCACATAAAAGAAGACCCAAGTCTGTCAGCAGAGTACACAAGCCTCTTTACCACACACACACACACACACACACACACACACACACACACACACACACACACACACACACACACACACACACACACACACACACACACACACACACACACACACACACACTTTGTATTGAAATAATATTTCATGGGCTATAACATCCAGAGGGCAAAGAGGCAAACACTGGGCTGTTAGCATCCCGCTAACTTGCTCGCTGCCAAGGCCTACAGGGAATAACAGCTGAGCAACTGCTGTTGGCCCCATGCTCTAGTTGAGCTGCTTCGTGGCGAGCAATACGAGATGGTGGTTGGACCCGGTAGCTCCCAGGTGGGAGTATGTGAGTGTGAAACACGGTTAAACCAAGCATGTGCTGTCAGTGAATACATCCAGGTAATATCGAGGTGAAGCAAAACAAAATAATAAAAAAACATTGGTTAGATGAGGTCATACCTTCCCCTCAACTTCCATTTCCGTGACACATACAGGCGTATTAGCAAAAATATATTCAGCCCTGTGTCTTCATATCATTAACATAATGCATACTTAATTATTCCTCCCCAGGGGAATTTGCCTGTCAGAATTTGTGGTTGTTTTTCTCAGTATGACACTGCATTACAAAGTGGCATGGCATAACACATGCATTGTTTTTATGTATGGCAGTATGCCGTTAGCCAAATGTTGCAAAATAAGTCACTAAGCTTAATTGTCAAACAACCTCAAGATCTCAGTCAAACTCCATGAATACAATTTTGCATTGGCTGCAATTGGTGGTTTTATTCAGCTTATTGATATGAAGCAGGCTGCACCTGTACATTTATGAATTAAATCTTAAATGATATTATTTTTGTTTTAATGGATTTCATTTTGAGAAAAACTGTCCTTCAAAATAAATCCTTTTTCCTACCATTCTTGGTCTTAGTATTTTGAAATTTGTGCAGTAGAATTTAAACAGGCTTGGCTGTTCCTGGGGTCAGAAAACTCATTTGGCACATAGGGGACCATGCAGTCTTTTAATTCAAACAAGTCCACAACCAGAAGTGGTACGGACTTGTCATTCTCCTCACACGCCTGCCTGAATATGCATTATGAGCAGGGTATAGTGGTGGACTGAGCAAAGCGCTGTATGCTAATGACGTTTTGATTAACTACCTTCTTAATTTCCCTTCACAATGAGGGAGGGGAACAGAGCATTGTAGCGCAGCATCGCGTCCACTCTCTCGCTGCCTGTCTAGCATCAAAGCTAGCCTCCCAGGTGATTGATTCAGACGGCTCGTAGCCCCGCGGGCTAATGCTAAGGTAATTTATTTATCATGAGGTGTGTGCATGAGGCCGGGAGGTAATGAGTCATTCTTAAGTCACTGTCTGCCACAGTGAGACACAACGTCAAAACAAAAGGCGCATTGGGAGGAGCGTATGTGATAATAAGGCACATGTTGAATGGAGGCTCGCAGATGATTCACCCTGTACTGGCATTAAGCATTATATAGTTGCATGAATATAAAATGCTTAAAGCTACACTGAATTGCCATGCACCCCAGGCAGAACAGAGCTGATTGATGAGGTACTATGCTCCAACGTCTTTTTATGCAAACATCTGAAAACCATGTCTCATCACATCAGTGGAATATTAGGAATGCCCGAATACTCTGCTCTGCCGTGAAAACCAATTGGCTCCATGTGTAAAAAAAACAAAAAAACATTTCCTTGTTTTTTTTCTTTTCTTTTTTCTTTATTTACTATTAACTTGTGAAAATATCTACAATACATGTTAACTAGAATTGACCACAACTATTGATTGCAATTAAGTAAGTATAGAGAATGTGAACATGGAACTCGTGTCTGACACCTCATCATTTAAGTCTCACTGACGGTGGTAGATAACAGCTGATCGTCTGTGAAATAGCATAATTAAACTTAGCTTTCAGTCATAAGTTTGCACTATAACTTAGTGAGTGGCTGCTTGAGAACAGTACAATGTTATTGCTTGACTGCTCTGCACGAGAGACCGAGCCAAGGCATCCCTTGAATCAATACACAACTGTGTGCTGGCATGAGTCCGTCTGCTTATATGGAGACCACATCATATTTCAGCCATTGAATTTCAGGGTTGACCTGGAATCATGAGGGAGAAGACAACATAGAGGATCAATGAGAAACAAAGAGGGAATAAGGCAGCACAGGACAAGGAAATAGAGCGTAAGAGGGGGAGGTGGGGTCATGTATTGGTCACTGAATAGAGAATATCAATGCAGGGAAAAACTGGGACTAAGGCAATTAGAGGAAGATACTGCAGAGACACTCAGAGAGAGACGTCGAGGTATTGGGTTGGAATCTGATGAAATTGGGGCTCCTTTGGGGCTCCTTGGGGGCTCCTGAGGGCCTTCTGTACACATGCACACATCTGGTCGCTCACTTATTCATCTCTAACGCTCTTCTACCAACTCTACACCAAGCAACACAAATGCATAAGCATGTACAATCATTAGCACAAGCAAAAGCACACAAGCACAAATTGATGTATAGTGCAAATGTGTGCTTGTAATCCATTTAGAGATGTGGACTGGGGCACATTTTAGTGGTCTTTAATAATGAATATGTTGTTTCTAATTTTAGTGTCTGCAATTTCTTTCAAATAAATGGGATCTGGTAGAGGATGGTTAATCTCTTTAACTCCTGTGCATGCAGTATGAATGAAAAGCGTTACTTTTAGTGCGGTAACCTTTCCAGTGGGGAAGAAACGAAAGCAGGAGACAAAGGACAGGAGGCCAGGGAGCCTTAAGCTCACAGAGCTCGTATGCATCAATGATTCATACCAGACCGGAGATGTATGGATGAGCCAATTATTTGGCTTGTAAGGACTTTGCAAGTCTAATGCTGCTTTGATAGGTTGCAGCGGGTGAAATCGTCATGGCGACGCTCATTAACCTCATTCTAAACAGTGTTCTTATTTCTACAGAATTGTTCATGTAAATGTAGGGCCGTAATGGTGTGTGTGTGTGTGTGTGTGTGTGTGTGTGTGTGTGTGTGCCAATCAGGACCAGACAATGGTGTTTTAGGACCATTAGGGAGGTAGGTAAAACTAAAATGACAAAATCAGGAGAAATACTGAATTTCCAAGATTTATGTCTTGGATATTCTTTATTTTAAAGTGGTAAATCCAAAATAGAAAATAACTCTAAAAATAAAGGATATTCTCTGAGATCCGAGCGGTATATTTTCATAAGAAAACAACATACTGATTTGGAGGAGGTGATAGCTTTTAAGCACGAGGAACTACAAGCAATGTTACAGACTGTTTAAACTAGACTATTAGGATTAGAATCCTATAAGGATTATCTTATCTTTTCTCTGGCAATGTGTAATGGCCGATTTTCACAATATTTGGACGTTTCATAGACTAAATGATTCAGCAATGAATCGATAATGAAACTAGTCATAAGAGGCAGCCATATTACCCAATCGTTCCTGAGTAGAGTGGTTTGCCTCCCTCATACTGTGCAGCGATGCCAGTTTGATTAAACACTGCAGAATGGCCGCTATACTGACACTTTGACAAGTAAATATAAAACACATCACTGCACACAGTTTTAAAAAAACAGGTTTCCCTCCTTCAACCACAAAGCATCATTTGGCACAAAGCCCGCCTCAGCAAAAGTGTGAGCTGTCAAGTTAAGACAATGGATGAAAGTTGATGAACCCACATGACTCAACTTCACAGGTCAATGACAATTCCTTCCCATTACACTGCCAACTATGTCAACTCATGTCTACAAAGCCACACATCAGTCGCAATGTGCAGGAGCAGAATGCTTTATCCGGCGTACACTCACTTCATGGCCACAACTACTTCATGAGAGTTATTTTGGACACGGAATAAGTGTCATGCATGTAAGTGCGTGTACTGCACAGCGGCCATTATTACTGTATGCATGAGTTCATGTTGGGATTGGGCTGCATGTACCATAAGTCTGAAGATGGTTACATAGATTTTTTGGTATGCATGACTGAGCATGTGTTTGGTTGTTTATAATATATGCGTGAATGCATGAGTGTGTGTGTTTTGCATTTCCTCACACCACACTGAGAACTGGAGCATGATGTTTCATGGCCATGTACAATGAGGAAGGCTATGGGATGACAGGGAGTTCCAAAGTGGTTGACATTTTTTTTAGAATTTGGCTATTGGAAAATAACCAATATAAATTGGGAAAAGATACTAATGATGTAATTTGTATTTAGTTTTCACCGTAACTTGATTAAGAGGTGAAATGTTTGAGGATAGGACGGCTGCTAATTTACTGCATCAACTACCAAAACTACTTTTAAATATATAGGAGCATCTCCAAATAAAATGCTGTGTAGGATATTGCATCAATGTCTTTTTTTTCCCACTTTTCTGTGTACTTTCTTGACTTTTAAGCTTGGCACTGAATGTAAATGAACAGTTTGGACTTGGAGGCTAAGGCTGCAGCGCCAACTCAACCCCCCCACTTGTCCTTCAGATGTGAAATCCAATTTACAGAAAGGGCGTATGTGGTTAATATCAGATTACATTTTAAATGAAGGTTAGTGTTGATTAGTGGCTTTCATTGGAACACTGATCTGCTATTACTGCAGCCCTGATGTAGTGGAAGGGGGGAGTATGCTAAGAGAGAAAAAGATCAAAGTCAAAAGAAAGGAGGGGAAAAAAATATCAGAGAGAGTAAGTGCAGGGATAAGAGAAACTAGTGGGATGGCAACAAAACAAGAGGACAGGAAAAGACAAGCCATGTAGGAGTAACATGAGAAGAAAAAACCACAGGGAGGTTGTGACAACAATGAAAGAGATTAAGTCAAAGTTTAAAGAATATTCTCAAAGTAGACAGAAATTATGTTGCAGTTAAAAAAGTGTGCAGACTTTATGCAAATTTGGAAAATTTGGAAAGTAAAAAGTGAAATAATATATATTAATTTGGATCCTCCTAAACAAGACCCACGCTGCTGTGGGACTAGACAAGCAACAGGGACTGACACTGTCCGGGACTCATACACCCATGACGACCAAGGTCTTTTAATTCTTCACTTTGGGGCTTTCTGCTTGCAACAGTGAGTGGAAACATTACACCAATGCCTTCTTTACAAATAGAAAAAGGTCATATAAAAAAATCCTGTATCCTCTCATTTCTGGTACACCAACTGTTCCATGACATTCAAGGATGAAAGGTTGTTTTTGTGATATTGCCACTATTTTGCGCACCTATAGAGTAAGTTTACGTGATTGAGATTCCTCATTTGTCTCTAAGCTGGTACGAGTTTGTTATGGGGGTCAGAAGGAGACGGTGCTACAAAGTGAAATTGTAGCTCTCTCTGTCTCTCTCTCTCTGCTGTGATAGAGGGGAAGAAGGGTCCTGTTAAATGTGGAACCATTAACACAGTCTAGACTGTGGGTCTGTCACAGTGCCGTGGGGGGAAGAAATACAGCGGGACACCAACACACTCTTAGGAAATTGCCACTTTCTTCCAACAGGCCTCTCTTAATGGTTGTTTAGTAGACGACACATTGGGCATTAAAAATACCGCCAGTGGCGAGTGCCACATCTCAACTAATGATGGCAGAAAAGGGAGGCAGACCAAAAGAAGAGAGGAGGGAGGAGGAGAGTTTGGGATGCACAGAGCGTGGGGCTAAACTTGACAGCAAACTGCGCTTATTTCCTCTGTGGCAGTTTATTCAAAGGCTGGGTCGGGCCACAAAGGCAGGGTTGTGAAATGTAAAACAGGCAGCCAAATCTTTGTGGAGAGCCTACACGACTTCTGAAAGCTTCTGACTTGACTTTTCTAATTTTTTAAGGCAGCTACTGGCTGTATAAAGTTGCAATATAGAGTCATTGCAATGGTGGGCTCAGCTAAATTATACACTTTAGCGAGTGTAGTGGCCTCGACAACACCAGACTTTTGATTCATTATGGCAAAACAATTACCAGACAGAAAAATGTGGAACACCACAAATACTGTTTTGTTTGCATGACTCACACAACACGTTTACATTAATCATATTTTTATATAAGTAACAACTGTGCAAAAAACTCACTTTTATACTCGCACAAGTTGTACTATACAGTTGATTTATACACAATGTTATATTTTACCATGCAGCTATTTGTCTCTCAGCACCTGTTAAATTATGTTGGACCAGCATTAAAATTACTGACGATGCATGTGCCTCTTCCACTCGGTCCTCTTCTGCTTTTTCATGATTTATCTCGCTGCTGTGCATTTTGACCTTATTGAAGCCCTGCTATAGGGCAGAGATGTTGCTCTGTCGAACTTAGGTTTAATTAATACAATAAAAAATGGCTGCATTCCAGTGCCAAGACCACTGTAGTGTGCATACTGGGACACTTAAATGGAGCAGATTTGACTATGAAATGCCAAAAGTCTTCTGTGACAAAAGGTCTAATTTGCTCCCCTGTGACTATCTGAGCTTAAGACCATCTGCTTCCTTTTTTATTGCTTTCTTCCTGCTTCAGCCTGTCTGACTGGATCGGTTTGCCTGTCTGACTGATTCTTTGTTTTTAACCTGCTGTTTGACCCGATACGATTTAAATCACACCTGTTCCGTCTCCCGAGTCTGCTTTTGGATACCACACAATCCGGTGTTTCAATTTAGGGAGGGAGGAGAATAAAACTGAAATAAAAAGAAAGTTTTAGGTTTTTTTGCCTGACGAAATGTGGAAGGACAAACAGTGTGATGAAAACATCATTATTTGTATGCATGCATCTTTACAAACACGACCAAAACCCTAGCAAAAGCAATCCCATCAGAGAATTCCAGCTCCACAAGACGCCCTGCGAGAGCAAAAACATATTGACCACCAATCAATCGTAACCAGCCAAGATCAAGGGTCACTAATTGAACGGAAGAATGGAATTGACGGAAAACATCAAATGGTGGCTGTTGCTGTGTAGGTGTTTTTTCCTGTTTGATTGCCATGTCCAGTGTAAACCAGGAAGCACATTTGTTTCACACAACCACAACACAGGGGTCAACACACATGTTCACTGATATCAGAGCCGGTTCATTACATGTACTGCACCGCTGAAACTATGAGACTTTCTCTGTGCAGCTTGTGGGAGTTACATCGATAATCACCACTTACGGCCCTGATAAATAACTGCTTTCTCATATATTGAGTGTTTCTCACAGGACCTCTTTGGTTTAGCTTTCTCTGTGTGTCATTATTGCAGAATGGCTTTCATAAGGCAGCTAAAATGCAATGTGTCTTTGATTGTGAAGGGTACTTCCTGTTGTGTATGTTGTGGTTGGGTGGCTATTCTCTTCCTTTAGGGATCAATACACTTTCATTTATTACTGATATAAATCAAGTTAAAGATATTTGTGGTTAATGAGATGCCACAAGATGGCAAGATATGCAGAACAATGCACATGAGGGACTGATATCATGGGCTCACAATATAAGAGAGAGAATCCACTCCAGTTTCACTTTACAGCAGTGTCTACTTCAGACCCCCATAATAAAATAATAGCACCAGATTAAAGTCATTCTCAGTATTGTACCTTAAATTATTTATGAGCTAGATTTCACAAACAAACACACATAAAAAACACACAGACACACACACACACTACTGTCTGAAGAACACTACTAAGAACTGAGGCTTCATCAGAAATGAAAAATGAATCAGAAGTTGTAATGTTGTCATACTACCACAAACATGAGCCCTAAACTTAGCCAAGTTTAAAGTTTAAATGTCTTCGCTACAGTTTTCGTCTCAAAGTGCTTCAGCTACTCTGGAGAACATCCCTGGAAGAAGTCAGAAGGGATTTGATGTGGGCTTTATGAGTCAAGGCTACACAAAGTGGGAGCGGAGTCCTGCTGTGATGGGAGGCTGTGCTTTGACACTTTGTGTCTTGAGATGAAAGAGTATTTTTAATCTCTACCACAGAACATAAATGCCATGCCTCCTGTATAGGTAGGTGTTCTGTATGTTTATCCTTGTATTATTGAGTACCTGAATACGGGATCCGGTCTCTCAAATTGAAGCATGACAAGTTATCACAGCCTTCACAGTTAAGTGCATATTTCAAACCTGAAGTTTACTATAATTCACAACATGAAAAATCTATAGTGAGAGAAATTTGCAAGTACATGCGGTCAGAGTGACCCAGAGCCTTGAGTCAGGCGTCACACAAAGGCCGCTGCCTTGATTAAGCATGGCTCTCGGGGGTTGAGCCAGTACCTCACAAGCAGAGCTGACAATCAAAGGAAAAACTTTTTGAACTTAAACATTGAAACTGACTGAAAATGAGCGCTGCAAGTGGAGAACCTGTTTTGCATCATTTGATCATTTTGATCCCACCAAAGTATCTGACGAATAAAAATAAAGTGAAAGTGAATGATTGAAACTGAGGAAGGTCGGTATGTGTGCGTTTGCGTTTGTGTGTATAGCGTGGCCAGTGAGGGAAATTCAGCCCAGGGCAACAGAGGCTTTCCATTAAAAGAACATGTAGCAAGAGACTGGAGACAAATTAGACTACTCTGAAGTAGAAAATCATTGTGACCTTGGATTGCACACTCAAACATTTCAGTCGCGGACACACACAAGCCCGCACACACGCGCACAACTATATAGAATTGAGTCGCTTTCTTTTCCAGAATGTCTGTGTACATCTGTATGAATGTGTTTGTATGACAACATGTGTCTATTTTTGAAGACGGGGTCACTGACTGAAAATTGAATGAGAGAGACAGGTGGCGAAAAAGACACAGAAAGAGACATTGAGCGCTAGAAAAAGACAGAAAAGGGGGGAGGGGTGGGGGGCACCTGGGAAATTACACTTGCTGCTGCCGCAGCCGCCGCCTCAAGCATGAAATTGAAGCCGTCCGACAATCTAACTCACTGGATCCTTCCCGTTTATATTCCAAAATAATTAACTAGCCCGACCTCCTGCCTCCATGCCATAATACGCTAACCTGCCCATGCCTCAGCACACATGCAGAGACAAGGAAGAACCCACCTCTGTACACACGAGCAGGAGGAAGTGCTGACAGGTGCAGGAGGTGCACGTTTTAACTTTAGTTGTCACCAAGGAACAGTTACACTGATAACTTGAGGCAGTGCTGGATAATAAATAACGAGTTATCTTTGATTAAATTAATACATTTTTCACAATGTAAATATGAATGTACAAATCTATATAGGATTTACCACAATATTTAACATGTGCAATGGGTCATCTTGGCACAAAGCACGGCTCACGGCCAATAAACACATGCATAATATGTGTTTTTAATGCACTGGAAAATGTTGCTAAAAACATAATCTTCAAAATAAATGTAACAGCTAACTTTAATATAACAAGTCTACATCCTTAATAATGGCTTTGTGACAATACTTGCATGTTTAGACATTAACACATGAAATCTCTCTCACACCATATCAGTTCAGCATATTAGCACTAAACACAAAGTACAGCTGTCGACTTGCTGGTGGCGCTAAATGAAGGGTCACCGGAGTCAGTAGGCTTTACTCTCCAGGGAACACGACTATATGTCCAATAGTTTAGCTTTGAAAATAGTTATATCTGAACTAAAGTGGTGCACTGACCTTGCTACCCCCAGAGCCTTGCCACCATAGCATGAAAAACCGTAGTAATAAACCAAACTGAATTTCACAGCAGGTATTAAAACAAGACTAAGAGGCATGACTATGAGAGTGTTGACTTACAGCATGTAGTCACAAAGCAATTAATGGCATCAGCAAAATCCTTGACATTAACATCCTGCAATCATGATTTAAAAAACACCATCAGAGTCTACTACTTCCTGTTAGATCCGGTCTGTTGGCTACTTGCAGTTTACAGACCGTGTTCAGATTTATTCACATGTTTGTCGGGATCAAGTCAATAATCTAATCTAACCGGCGTGCATGGTGCGGCGATCGCAGGTGATTGATTCTGAGGCTCCACTTTTCTCCAGTGGGGCATTAATTACTGTATGAAAAATAAACTGAAGAAGTCAGTAGCGATTGGATATGAGCTCATTAAACTCAAGGCTACCAAAAGTTGGAGAGAAGTCATGCTGTGATGACAGACTCTGGTTTTGAGAGTTTGTGTCTTTAGATGAATGGATTTCATCAGATGGAATGAACTAAGTAGCAAAGTGTGAAATGGGGCAGGTTTAATGCCCGTGGTGCTGGGCAAGTTGCTGAAAACATCTGAACAAATAACCAGTAAAAACACATCAGCTTTTACTAATGTGCAATGATATCATTTACATTTACTGACTGGTGTTGCTCAGTCTTCTACCAATAGAGACATAATGTTTTAGAGAGTGAAGGTGTGGAGATCGGGGCCCTGCACAGATAAAGAACAGAGTTTAGGTGTTTTCTGTGAAATAAATGCAGGTCCTCATATCAAAGAACCAAACCCTCATTTCTTTCTTCTTTTTAATAAATGAAAATGTGACTGCTTTCATTTCATAATAGCTGACCCAAAGGGGATAGAAAGACTGTTGTTTCCCCAGCCTTATCTCAAAAGGCTCAACCGTGTGTGACCGTGTGAGATTACTCGACTTCCAAAGTTACCAACATGTTTGTCTTTCTTCCTCTCATTATGTTTCACAATGAGTTGGAAAGCTTGTCAGCATGCCTCCGACTATGAAACATGAGCAGACTTGTAATGATTACAAGTCTGCTCATGTTTCATAGTTACGTACTTACGTTGAGGATACAGAACTTTAACGTTATGAATATAGAACATCCTCCAAATTATACAAAGCTGAAGCACTCTCCAACAGTTTTAACTCTACAGCCAAATGTTTTAGACTGCTGGGCACAGTAAAGAGAGTGTGGTCCAATATGTGGCTGAGTGTCTTGGTGTTGCAATTCAGTTACCCAAAGAGACACTTGGGTGGCGAGGAGGGCTCTTTTTAATCCCTGGAGTGTAGATATGCAGCAGCCGAGCCAAAAGAATGCACAGTAGAGATGGAGTTTAAGCAACACTGCAGAGACGCAGCTCGTCTAATCAGGACTGATTGTTAAACTGCAGGATCTCGCTGATGCTACTCAGAGCAAATGGATGCTGACTTTGTAATGACTAGACCCAGAATATCAGAGAGCTTTGATGTCTGGCACATGGCTTATGAAATGGGTGCCCACAGTGTAGCACATTATGTAAATTCAAAAGTTAAGTGCAAATATACAAATAAACCAACGGTACCCTATAATGAGTAATTGTATTTTCCAGAAACAGTTTCTTCTGTGTAAATACATCACATTTAGTTATCAGCTATTATGGATTAATAGCAAACACCCTTAAAATGAACTATTTAGTGGTAAAACAATGACGGTGCTCAAGATGTTTTGATGAATGTTCATTTACTTTCCAACTTTCAGATGAGAATATATTTAAATCGGGCGGATTATCATGTGGATCAGAGTGTTAATTGTTCAGGAGAGTAAACCAGAGACAAACTGGTGCTCATCCTCACAAAAAGTCAAAATGTTTTTCTCACTGTAAATATATAAACTATTAACTTGTTGGTTGTGTTGCCTGTGTTGCCATTAGACTCTAAATATTACTCATGATCTTAACTCGTTCCTGCACATAAGTTACATTTACAACATATCCCAGTTTGCACGTTATGAGGGAGTTTTCGTTAAAGTGAAAAGATCATTGAACCTTTTGAGACTTTATGGAAAACAATAAACCAATTTAACTACATCCAGTCCAAACATGTGGGCTGTCTATTTGTTGTTTTCTTGTATATTTAAATGAATAACTGTCCCTTATTCAGTTATGTAGTGACTTTATGGTACTTCTAATACTACTAATGATGCAAAGGGGGGTCTGCACAACATATCCGTGCAGAATATTGTCTGAAATCTCTGCATCACCTGATTGAACATTTTCTCCAGATTCCCCTCTAGGCCCAGAATAATTTTCAGATGTTTAATTACAGACATCTCCTTGGGAGCATGTTTGTGTATGTGTAAGGCAGGGGGAGGTCCAGAGGCGTCATCGGAGGTCCATAGTTAATCAGCAGTCAACCAGAAGTCCTGGGGATCAGCCCATCGATTCCCTCCCAGGGAAATCAATTGAAACAAAGGCATTGCTTAAACTGAACTCAGATCAGAAAGTGGAGGACATGCAGCAGGGAAGACCAATAGGACAGAGAAGAGGATGTGATACGAGATGGTAGGCTCGCAGAGAGAGGTTCAGACGGTGTAAGGGAAGAAACATAGATATGTGTGATACAAACAGAGAAACGACATAGAGATGAATAACAAAGAAAAATCCAGAATAAACAGACAAATGCACAATGCTTCTTTCCAAGGAATTAGGAGTCATTGAATGGGGCAGCACATATGGGAGATTATGGGCTGACACATTACACAATGCTCACCATCACCAAAACACAGGAGGAGACTTGGAGTGCTTTGGTATGTACAAGGTATGCCAAAACCCAATGAAGTCCCATTTAATCTGTCACCCATCTACAATGACATCTGAGATTCCTTTTTACCATTTAGACAGCCAGCTGTCTCTTTATTATCTACTCATCATGGCAGAATACAATATGTTTACAACTAATTAACCAACTTGATTAAAAAAGGTTTTTGAAGAAGATTACCAACCCTGCTTTTAATTTCTTTTTCCATATTGCTTAATTCTAATGATAATTGACATTTCTCACATACTGACATTCACTATAATGTTTTCTGATGAAAGCATACACACTCAAGAGCACACACACATTCTTCCGCATGCCAACAAACACACACACACACACACAGCTGTGATGATCAATGTTGCTGAGAAAGTTAGAGAGAGAACTCGCAGTGTCTGACCTTGATTGGACATAATGAGACTTAACCACAAGTCCACTAATCTGATGAAATTACTTACAGATTCACCTTGTGATGAATACTAAATACAAGCATCGACCCAATCTTTGTACACACACGCGCACACAAACACACACACACACACACACACACACACCCCTTGGCCTATCCCAATCAGACTTATTACTTAGATAATCTTCAAAGGGCTCTTTGATTACCTCTTTAAAAATCATGTTAATACAAATTGCAAATAGGAGCTGTTTTGTAGATATAGCCATATGGACAGTTTTGTGATTAGACAGAAGTGGAAAGACTTCTTTCTAACCTTATCTTTGGATGAAACACTAGTTACGTAGGAGATTCATATGTCAATCTCTGGGAAATGCCTGTGAATGCCATAGTATGTCTGGATTCTACTCCCCTTGCCCAGGAGTTGACCAGTTTCAACTCTGCAGTGGAACAACTTCCTCATGACGTTTACAAAGCACCATACAACTCTTCTGGTTCCTAACGAGAAGACTTCCAAACTCTGCCAACGTGGTCAGTGCGATATATGAACCGAGTCAAACCCACGAGAGCACTATTTTGGTGAAAGGAAAGGGTTCGGGATAAGTACAGGTTATGAGATGAGATACAAACCAAGATTGAAGACACAACGGCACTGTTCAGCTCTTTATACTGCTTTCAGGCAGTCATACAACTCGAAAAGTTACCGTGGCATCGGAAGTATCAAGGTAGGTGCTATGAGGTATTTAACCTGGATTGCTTCATTGGAAAATCCTGATCTTTATTTCCCCCCAAAGGCGTCCCGGCTGTGCCAAGACAGCTTTCTGGATGAGGAGCATCCGTTTTGTTTCGTTGATCTGAACATGAAAAATTCAGTCCTAGAAATGTTGGCTGCTTTAAAAAGGCTGCAAGACAATGCATCGACGAAAAGACAAAACTACTGGAGAGCACAGTTTTTGGCAGCAAGATTATGGATCGCCTTTTCTATGTTACATTCAGCAGTTTTAACATTCGGCGTCACAGTTTCTCCTAAAATACATCAATTTATCTCACTCAACTTTTCGGAAGTATTTTCTCACCATGTCATTGACTACCTTTTTCAAAGCCACAGAAGACGCCATGACTGCACTCTCTTCAAGTTGTTCTGCTATCTTATGAAAACTCTTTATTTGAATCTGAAACTAAAATAAAAAGTTCAAAAGTTCATAAACTTGCAGAACTTCTTGTGTCAGTATAATAAATCACTTCTATGTTCACATCTTTTCACAGCCTTTTAAAAGTACAGTATCTTTCCTCTAACGCTGGTAAGCCCCTCACACTTCTCAGTCTCATTTTAAAAACAATTATCAAGTAATGTAGATGTACTGAGTATTGATAAGAGTAGCTAGTTGTTCTAAAATCGTAAAGATACCTCTCCATTCCTGCAGGCCACCGTTGCTCTCCATCATGCTTAGAAAGGGACGGGCTGAGTTGAGGGCCACTAAAATGTACACACTGTCCGTTTAAGCCAAGCATACAAACCATCCAGTCATCACACTGGACCGTGTACCATTTGTCATAATTGCGGCAGCATGCAACCTCCACATCCGCCAACCTTTTAATAAACAAGAGTGTAACAGGTGCGGTCTGTTCACAGGCGTTGGTTCATTTTTCATCATTACACTAATGTTTGCTGAAAAGCCAAATGGTTTACTGGTTGCAAACACTGACAATGACCCTCACATGCATTACTTTAAGCAGTAGGTCATTTTAACAAGACGGGGAAGCAGTTATATAACATCAGAAAATGATTTGCACGGTGAAACATAATCCACTAAAAAAATAACCAAGACACAGATAAAGAGACGTTGCTCTTTGTGGTTTCTGAGCTATATTGGCTGTATTGCCCTCCACGGAAACTGCTTTGCCATATTCACATTGAGTATTTGCAGCAAACACTTCTTCCATTAGTGCTTAGGAAACAATATGTAAATGTGCACACAATGCAAAAAAACTGTTTCAATATGCACTGTATAACTGAATATCTAATTTGCTAAACATATTTTCCTCTTTCGTGTGAGAAACCAAAAAAGGATTCATGGGTTTTGGAATTACTTTTAAATCTCACCTTTCCAAGCACGCTCTCCAGAGGATTAAAATGAAAGTAGCAGGTCTTGATGAAACCATATAGATGTCCTGCCTCTGATGATCCAGCAAACAACTAAAAATCAACTGAATTACACTTTTTGGATACAACGTGCAAGAAAGAGAAAGGTCGACACACTGAGGACGAGCATCCTTGGAAGTGCTTTATGTTGAGGAAACGTGTGTGTGTGTGTGTGTGTGTGTGTGTGTGTGTGTGTGTGTGTGTGTGTGTGTGTGGAAGATAACTAGAATAAGCACAAATTGCATGACTTTAAAAGGGACAAGACTGGTTTCATCATGCTGGTGTGGCATGTTTTGGAAAATGTATGTATTTTTTAAATGACTTTGACAAGCATGAATAAGCGCACACTCACACAAACACCAACACTTCCACAGAGTCAAATTGTGTGTGCATGGCCTTCTCTCGGTTTGTGGTTGTGTTTGTGCGGCTACTTACTGCAGATTGCGTCGGCCTCGTCGGAGCCGTCTGCACACTCCGGTTCTCCGTCACAGCGCCACCTGGCAGGGACACACTGTCCATTCTTACAGGCGAAGTCTGTGGTGGCGCATGTCTTCTTTGCTGTGGAGACAAAAGGGAGCATGCAACATTACTCTGTGACTCAAAGTAAGGTAAAGCAGTAAAGCTGCTCTTTGCTGGTCGTTAATATGAAGAGTGAATTAAATCATTCCACGTTGATTACACAGCGACTGTTATTTTACATATTAAATGAGATAGACACTTTGGAGCACAGAAAATGTAAGGAAGTAAATAATTGCGTAAGTAAGTTTGTATGTAAGTATTTAAGTAAGTGTGTATGTAATTATGTAGGTAAGTAAGTAAGTAAGTTTGTATCTAAGTATGTAAGTAAGTAAGTATGTGTGTATGTAAGTAAGTCAGTTTGTAAGTAAGTAAGTAAGTACATAAGTAACCATGTCAAATATATGATAATCCACTTTATGACAGCAAGGGTACGGAATTAAATTGTAACTTGAATCAAGACCAAGTCCAGAGAACCAACTTTAAAACAATGTTGCTGTCCAATTTTAATTTACCCATCAGCTTGTTTATGTGCAACTTGTAAAAGGAGACATGAGAGAACAAGAGGTGTTTTATTAGCCAGCCTTTGTTAGTGTTAGTTCTTTGACGTTGCATAAGTGGATCAGGGCTGTTCAGTCACGTGAGAACGGTGAGTAAAGAAGTCTCAGTGTGACGAAAAACTTCACAAAAATCAATTGTGGATGAAAAAGCCTCTAGTCCCTACATCATGGAATACATTGTTTACATTCTTTCCATGAGGGCTGAACTGATTTGTTAGATCACCAATATTGTAAGTAGATACATTTACTTGTGAAATGTGACTCATTAAGAATATAAATTTCATAAACTCGGCTTGGGAATAGTATATTTAACAACCTGGAACAGATTTGAAAGTATTATCTGAAGAATGACTCCAGTAAAAGAGCTCATAGGTGGATGCTCGGGTGGAGGAGAACTGTTATCAACCCGAGCAGTTTGCTTTTCGGCAGAGTGAACGAGCAGTGCATGCCAGCTTGAGTAGTTTGCAAGAGCGCGTTGGATATACGCTGCAGTGAATAGAGCGTGCCGCATGTGATCAGAGCTGCACCCCTCTAGTGGGCTGCCTGAACTGGCTCAGAGGTTTCGTGCCATCTCAACACCCCACCTGCTCCACCGGGGTCCAGTCCAGTCTTTACAAAACCGGCTCTGGCTCCGTCTAGTTTTCTGATAGCCGATGGACTACTTTGTGCTGTAGCTTTCTCCGAGAAAGGAGAACATTGAAGCACTTGAGTCTGTCACGGACGGGAGGCAAAAAGAATCCCTGTCTTTGACAGCGAGAACCACTGAACAAGAGAAAGCACTCGCTTGGCGTGTTAGCAAAGCCTTGCTTTGCCAAGATGAAATATAATGTACAAAGAAGGGGACTGACAAATGGTGTGTGTGTGTGTGTGTGTGTGTGTGTGTGTGTGTGTGTGTGTGTGTAAGAAAGAGCAACAGTGACTGATACTGTTCCATTTTCTTTCACGTGAGCCTGGTGTTCAACCAGCTCACCGATCCGCAGTTAAAACCAGCTGAAAATTTGATGTGATTACAACATTTATAGATTCATCTACAGAATGAGATTGTTATTCTTTCATCATAGAAATCAAACACATATGAAACCAAGAAAGAGACGTGGTCGTCCATCAGTTTGTGAACAGGGATAGCAGCCCAATTATTCCCTGGATGGTAATTGAACAGGATACAACATCCACTCCTCAAATAACTTGTCAAATAAAAAAAGATACACAACATCACTTTGTTTTTTTGTTTGGTTAGAGGTGCAAAAGTTAAACGTCACAACTTTCCCTGTTCTCTCTAATTTCGCAGCAGGAATACAAAATGATTGAGCTAGACCCTCCCTCTTTCCTTTGGAGAAACAAATGAAGAAAGACCATTCACAAGGTTATCAACAAATATATTTTGCAATTTCTCACTACCAGAACTAATTTGCAAGTACATAATGTAACGAGTGAGATACTTGTTTACAGTCACAATAAAGAACCAGGTTCAAATTTCACCGAGAACCTATAAAAAAGTGTCTGTCTCATACAAAGCAGAGGCCCAATGATTGGAGCCACATGCTTTACCTTTACACGCATTTAGCAGGGCAGCATTCAAACTGCTGAACTACACAAGGAACCAGGCCTGGCACTGTGTATTATATACAGTCCCACTTCACTTAGCGAGGGGAACGCTAGCCAGCTTATTAGCTCGTTGTTTATGTGTGAAGCCTTGGATGTCCTGTGGTGCGAGGTAAAAAGCCGTGTTATGACTGATTACACAAGTGGGAGCCGTAATAATGAAGCGCATGCTCGAGGAACTGACAGCGTCTCAGCTTTGGGGACCAACGTGTTCTATATGTATATAGAAATGTACTTGTATGGATGACAGTGTGTATGTCTGACTGTGGAAAACACAGAGACCACCACACATTCACCAGAGCAGAGTATGGATCCTGAGTAGAGTGGAGAGAAAAAAAGAGTCTCAAAAACAAGAAGAGAGAGATGAAATTGAAGGTGTAGACCTAGAATAAATGAAAAGTGTGTCCCTAGGGATCACAGAGCAGTTGGAGCCAAAGACAAAAGTAAATAGAAAAAAGGGAGAGAACAGGGAAGAGGGGAACAGAAACGAAAGGGGAAAGGAGGCTGTTTAGGTGGAGTCTAGTATGATGGCATCAGTCGTCACAAAGGTCTGAATGAATCCATTTCCTCCCTCCCAGTATCTTAGCATAAATCCTGTTTTTTTCTTCATCTTTTCCTCCATCTCTGCCTACAGCCTGATAACACAGGCAGCGTTAGCCACACAAATAATTTATATATATATAAATACACTACTGGGCAGTATAATTCACAATAATGTACTGTAGATCTCATGGGAGGTGATATCAGACACCCATAAATAACGGCTTTCCTTCCTATCATATCTCATGTCACTGGTCATCTTAAGACTATTAAATTCATCTGGGGAAGCAAAAATGATCCAGGTGACAAAACGGCTTACAACATGTCAGACTCAAAAGGATTAATTAAAATGCAAAAGCCAGCAAGCGTGAGTCCATATCAATTTCCTACAACCCTTCCCTTGACTCGCATTTTTCTTATCCCGAGGACATATGGGGAAATAATACGATTCACCTTGGCCCTATCTTATTCTGGGGGCCAAAGGCATTGAGTTGCCCATTTTCCTCTGTGAGCAAATACAATATGCTTTTAATTAACCTTTGGATGAATGATGTTACTCACATATTTATTGAACAGTGGCAATGGACAAAGATTTTTTTTTCTTTTAAATGGAGAAAAAAAAAAGAATGAGAAACTACTTCAGTAATCTAGAGCAACTGCAGGGAAGGTTTTGTAGAATGTAAGATGATAAGTGGACATTTTTAATCATCTGTTGAGAAGAGACATAATGATTACATAACTCTTATGTTCATTATGAAGACTTTACTTTAAAAATGACATCCCCACTAGAAATAAGAAATGGTAGTGTTTCAATAAAGCCCATTATGGAAAGCGATTATTGTCCATTCTGAAAACTGAGAATTACATATATGGGAGAGCAGTCATTTGGAGTTTTGAATACTGAATGAATGGTTATTAGTTTTATGCAGGGAAATGTTCCCACAGATTTGTTTACAATCCAACATTTTGGATAGTGTTCATGAAATGAAATAAGCATGCAACTAAAAGGAACTGACACCGGGAATGAAGGCAGTCACACGCTAGAGAAAGAGATGAACACACGACACGGATGTATTCTAAATGGTCGACGAATATAAAGAGAGACCGCGACATTGTGAAATGTGTGGACATTTGTGTGAAAACCAATGTGTGAAAAATGAGCGTGTACAAAAAGAAAATATACCTAAGCCTCTCAAGAGTTGCTGATGCACACACAAACAGCCGCTTACATTAACATTCTGATGCACCCACGACCTGTCGTATATGGGTGTCATCCATATGGAACAGCCTAAACCTGCCTTATGGGGTGTGAGAGTGAAAGTGCAGGACACACACACACACACACACACACACACACACACACACACACACACACACACACACACACACACACACACACACACACACACACACACACACACACACACACACACCTAGATTTGAAGCATTATGTTATTTTAGTCCTCGTTCCCCAGATGGAAAAGGTGATTAATATTTATGTGAAATAGCACACAGACGAGAACGCTTCCAACTTGCTCACGATGTGATTTGATCTGCAATCTCGAGGCATCACTAACTTTGTACACTTTCAAATTGCACCGTCATATTTTCATATCGTATCCATATTCCTTAGGGTTTCTTAGACCTAATGATTAACATATGACAGTACTGTTTGTTAAACAACACATTTTCGGATTTATTTAGTCAATAACTATTATACAATTGGAGATTGGACAATACAGTCACATTATCTCTTCATGAATATTATACCTTTATAGGGCCATGCAAGGCCGAACCATTATAATAATGCATGGGGGTGGCCATGCATTCAGACTACACTGAAGGTGTAACTATCCACCTTTTCAATAGACATAGTGTGTTAATCTTCCCCTGACATGTAACTAATGTCACGCTCTGCAGACCTCCATGATCAATGAGTGACTAAGCGGACCTACTCACATTGACCTCCACCCCGTCCACTCAACACACACAGACACACACACATGTGCGCTGGCCTCTTAGGATTCTTAGTCACATACACCTGACAACATGATCATTCGACCTGGGACCAGGTGAAGGTCAGCGGCAACCTCAAGTCATTCAATTTACACACCTCATTACACACACACGTGCACACACACACAAGTGAAAGGGAAATGGAAATAAACCATCCAACAGAACAATAATAGCTAAGGGAACACTGTCGCCTTTAATTAGGATTTGTTGACCGCGGTCCCTGAAATGTTGATTTGCTCCAATAACAAAAGGTCCGGAACAGACAACAGGCGCTGTAATGAGATGATCCACCTATATCTTCAGACACCGACACTCTTTAATCTGCTTAAACTCCAAGTGCAAGACCAGCCTTATATTTATAAATATGTTTATTTCAGATACTGTATGAATGGCAAATGCTTTGTTAATTTAAGAGCAGTTTGGGTCTAATGTTAGTTTCAGATACAAAGCAACAGTGCCTTACTGTATTCAAGCAGATTAAAAGCTAAAGTGTCTTTACAGTCTGTATTTTTTGGTAAGGTAAAGTCATAACTTTGCACAGGCCCACATTATTTAACCTGATTGACAACATTTCAATTTGAGCATATGTATATATTTTTAACTCCATCCATGTCTGCCTGAATTTGAACTGTTAATATATTCTACCTTTATCTGTTGGTATTCCACTATCAGTCAGAAAGTTTGCATGCACACAAAATCCAAATATAATTTTTCTGTTTGCTAAATATGTAATTTGTACCAAGATCCTAGAAAATCAACTTACTTCTTCCCAAAATAAACAATACGATTCACCCTGACCGAGGCATGTAAATAGAGCAAGCCAGAGTAATCTGGTATAAAATAACCACACTACAAAGGAGAAAAGCCCAAACTGGCCAAGTCTGTTCTTTGTCCATGAAATCTGTAGAAAAGCCAGAAGAAATACTGCGGTAACCAGGTCGCTCTGCTCAGATATTCCATTACTTAGATTTTGATCAAACTGTGTTGGTCTATTTGCACGTAATAGAAAAGTCCATTTGTTAATGCTGAATGAAGATTGTCTTCGTGAACTGATGATGATCAACATGGACCTGGTTTTGCCTCAGTTTCAGTTGGACTTACCTACTTGCTCATTGTAAAACTTGTATTTACTTCACACATTATTCTGAGAATTACATCAATAATATATATAGCACACAATATTAAGGGGAGTGGGGACAACATGTGCTTTCTTTTCAAGGGCCATAATGTTACCCTAAAGTTAATCTGGAAATGACAGTATGCTCTTCAAAGCACACACACACACACACATACACACAGAAAATAAATAGCACAATATGTGTCTGGCTGTAAACCAGTGTCTACTGAGGACCCAGGAAGGAACAAGCAAGAACAAGAAGCAAAGGAAGAAAAATAACAGACATAAAGAGAAGCGAGGTAGAGAGAATGGAGAAAGAATGAATGGGGGAGAAAGAGGAGAGGAAATAGATGGTCCTCTACATTGTTGTCATCGGTTAAAGAGCTAAAGAACGTAGCGCGTCAGTAGAGGGAAGCAGGCCGTTAATCAGCGGGCAAACTGTGAGGGAGTGGCGAACACTTGGTGAGTCGTGTGTGTGAGTCTGTGTGTGTGTGGACGAGGGACCGAGAGAGAAGACAAGTATAATATTGGTCTTTTGAGGAGATTAAAGGCCTGTCCAGTTTCCTAATAATCTGCTGGAGAGATATCGGGGCGAAAGGACTAGAATACAGCAAGAGCAAAGTGCTGCAAGAAAGAACGGTATTTGTAAGGTAATGGACAGCAGGGAGGGATCGGATGCATCCTTTTGTTCATGTTTTTTTATTTGACTAACTTGAATACTACAGTGGTCCACTCACAGGGAGGAGACATTTAGTTAAACAATATGATTGGCCAATTGAAAGTAAAAGGGCAATGACAGCTAAAGGTTTATATCTGCAAAATCCAAAGTTTTCCCAAACTCTTCAAAGCCAAACTATTGCGACTGTAACTTAAATCTGTGGCAAGAATTGGCATTTTATGGCAAGTATATATGTTCAATATCATCAGAGAGGAATACAAAAAAAAACCTGGAAATGTAACATTAATGAGAGCATAAAGTGTAGGTAAAAAATCAACAGTGGCTTAACGGCTGCGTGTGGATGTTGACGGTGTGTCAGATGCAGACACTACAAAGGCCAGAGATGTGAGGGGAGCTCATGGACTCTCAATCCAGACAGCTGGCCAGATCAAATGCACTCTATATTATTCTCCTCGCTGCACATCAAATACCACCTACCGGTTCAAAGAAGCTTGTTACTATTTCATGACCCCCCTCTGTGGACAGGGGAGTCGTGGCAAGACGTGGTCTCCAGATGTATATTTCTTTTTTTTTTGGAGGGGGGTCGTGGATTACAGGCAGGCTGACGGTTGCGTCGTGCGGTTAAGGAGGACTCACCTGATCAGTGTGGGGAAGATGAAAGAGACAGAGGCACCCTTTAGAAAACTGAGATCCTCTAACTCACTTTTACAATCATTGGGACCTTCAGACAGGTGAGAAGGTCTGGAAAACCCTCAGGTGAGAAACTGACCTCACTCTACTCTACTCTTGAGGAAGCTCAAAATATAATGTATGGTGTGTTAAGTTGTATCAGAAAAGGGAACGCAAACAGAAAATGAATTGATCCCGAGTGCTGGTCCGTCTGTACAGACTATACGGTGGAGTTACAACTCTACGCTATCTTTGATTGATATTGTATTTTTTAACTACTGTTGGATATTTTAGGAACACACTGTAGCTTGTTCACACAAAGCCAAGATGTAACAGTATAAATAACTGTATATTAAAATGGATTACCACATTGTAACACTGCACTATGCCTCATATTAAATGGCATACTGCACAGTATAATATAATGTGGTTGTATTATGGCATATTTTGCCCTTTAAAAAGTCTTAAAATACCAGTGAACAAGGGAATATGTGTCATTTCTCCATCAATCTCATGTACATTCTCCATTGCTGAAACAACATTTCTCTCTCTGGGACCAATAAAGTAGTCTATCAACGGTGAACTCCTTCACTCTCCAACCACTTAAATACATCTTTGATAAGCAAGAGCCACGCTGCTTAGACAAATGGAAAGCTTGCTTTGCTTTAACAAATGAACAATAATTACGCATAAACAAAGGAACTTAGCAAACACACCCAGCAGCAGGAGGAACCAGAGGACTTCAAAACGGAAGACGCTTAATGGAAAGAAATAACATCCAGTCACCTCCAGAGGCTTGGGGAAGTATCGTTTGTCAGCTCTATTCTCATATTTATGAGTAATCATGAATCTGCTCATACCTCTGCTTAAGCCTGCGACTGTTTACTCATTTCAGGAAAACAGATTGCATCACGTTCTCCGTCTTTTAAGCTATGGGAGAAATGTGAAGAGCCTTTATATGACTCACTTTTCAGTAGTGAGGGATTAACAACAGCAGCCGAGGACAGAGGCTGTGGAGCTGAATAACGCCATACGTTTTTAAATTATTTTCTGATTACCTTTTAAGTCGCTGTGAAGACAGCATTATGGAATTTAACAATATGTATCCATATACGCAAAGAAAACGGCAGAGGATAGGCACACACTTTAAACACCCCGTTCATCCTGCAACCTGCCCTCTCTTTGCTCACTGACGAGAGCAAAGAGAGGGCAAAGCATGTCCTCTGAGTCAATCATGTTTGCCCGACACCTTTATCAAATATTAGGCTCTACAACGACTGCTTAATTCCTGTGTGTCCTGGTGGACAGTTCCTCGTTCTGTTAGCTGTTTGACAAACGTATCCAAAGAGTCTGAGGTGCATCAGTATCTAGCCTGATCGTGTATCTGATTGAAGGACGACCCTGCTCTACCACTACACAGTCGCTGATATTTTGTCTAAACATAAAACATCACTTTGGGCATGTTGAACCATAGTTCTCTTGGCTCTGTGTTTTCCCCAGATCTCTGGATTCTAACTCCCAGAATGACAGCGTCTGCATCAGCCACATGCCAAAGCCTAAGACCTCCCAAATCCTGTCACATCCTGGGTCCCCGAGCCTCATTCCTCCTTACATAAGCAAGGAATTACAGTTCAGCAAACCAGCGTAGACTTTGCAAAGTTAGTTATTTGGTTATTCAATCAAACGTCCCGTATCAGCAACAAAGCAAATCATTCCTATCGGCAAAACATGGCTGCTGTTATTAAAGCCTACGGTCTACTGTCATCACACATACTTCGGAAATTCCTCCTAAAATGTAGTTTTAAAAATGTCTTTGTTCCTTCTTTATTTATTTCTTCCTCACCCTTTCTGGAAGTGGTGTGCCCGGAAGTCTCTTAGCTGCCTCTTGAGACCAACAAACGTGTCTGTATTTGTTGTTCTGAGGCCGAGTGGCTGTGTAGTCAGTGAGATCAAAGAGCAGTCGCTTTGTACGCCGCGTTAGCTTCAGAGACTGCTAATTAAGTAGCCGCACAAAAGGGGCCATTGGTGGAGGGAGAAACAAACAGGGCCAGGTTTGTTTTCATGTATACACCATGAAGCCTATCAGCCCTGCAAATGATGGCGTCAGACGGCCAAATGCTCAGCAGTTCAGGGAATCAATCACACGGTTTCTCTGAGTCATGAGAATATACAAACTTTGTAAAAAAAAAAAGGTGAGGCAAAAGTGAGTTTGGAATAGTTTGACTAAAGTAATACCACATCTGTTTAACACACATCTGCCTGTTTCTGCTATTCTACATTCTTTCATTTAATGTACCCAGTTCTGTACATTTGTCGACATTTAATGTTGTGTTGAAAAGGACCTTTATCAGCAGAAAACCCAAACCAACCTATGTAATAGGAAAATACCATTTAATTAAACTTCTGTTCAAAACTATAGAGCAAAAACATCGAAGAAATTAAAAAAAAAAAACACTTGGTATAGAATTAACAAATGCAGAATACGAAATATACTAAATCTTTTTTGGTACTTTGTTGTATTCAGTTGTAGTATCACATTGTTTGAAATGATTGAAATACACAAACAAGAATAATTGTTATGACAGAGGATAGATAAGAGGTTGCAAAAGGTGCATCGTTATATGTGTGTGTTAATATCTGTGTGATGGTATTCTTTTCCAAGAAGTCTGAAGGCTGTGAGATCATACCCTACTGCTTCAGTATCTCTCACTAGAAGTGACATATGCACAGAGCAACCTCACTGCTTCTGTACTGTCCACACACACACACACACACACCAAATCCCCTAACAACAGGCCATCTGGGTGACATCCGGCTCTCAGACATGACCTGCATTGATTTATTAAACACTCAGACACTGATACCAGTCCGGTTACTCACATACACGCGCGCGCACACACACACACACACACACACACACACACACACACACACACACACACACACACACACACACACACACACACACACACACACACACACACACACACACACACACACACACACACACACACACACACACACACACACACACACACACACACACACACACACACACACACACACACACACCACCCCCTCCCCCATGTTCCACTCCGACACTCCAATCTCATCAGACGTTCACTTTCCTAGACAGGGTCATCGTTTTAATGATATCAGCCATCAATCCTTTAGCCCACTCGTCCCCACACGTGGAACACCTCTGTGGCTCTGCATTCAGCGGGGCGCTGTCAATGCTGATGGACTGATGTCATCACGGGCAAATGGGAAATCATGAAGCAGCCGGACACAGCCTCGAGGATTTAGTCTGTCCGTTCTGAAGAATGCATACTGTAAAATCATAAATATGTTTTGATTGTATTGGAGAGTGGAATGGACAGACAAATTGTGTCACAAATAAATTATTCTGTTACAAAGATACAATCCATCAACGGTTAGTTTTTAGTTTTTCTTACTCACGATGGGTATTAGTGTGAAGATTCTATAATCATATTGATGAAAACAAATGGAACAAAACCTCAACAGAATGGGAGACAAAAAAATATTTTCAAAGTATGATGTGGAAACCAGACCAGCTTCCAGCCCGCCTCAGGTCAGGAGACTCCTCTTAAGGCACACACACACACACACAATCACATGCACACACACACACAAATGTACACTGAATCACATGTTCACTCATACACATAGTGTAAATGTCCCAATGGGGCCATACAACCTACATGGGGGAGGGGATAAACAGTACTATAAGAAACCTCAGTTAGTCCGACCCCTTTGTGTCTAGCCAGACGTACACAACAAACATGTTGTTTTGAAAACACACCATGAGACGGAGGTAGATTTTGAATCAAGCCTCTTAAACCTACACGTGTTGTATAGCGGCCCCTACATACTCTTAAAAGGGTTAATCCATTTATCAGCACTTCTTTATCAGCAGATTGATAAATGATTATTAACCTAGATGATTACAAACCAGTGGCAATCATGCAGTCCAAAACCAAATGACTATGCATGTGGCAGAATAAAATAAAAATGCATTCAAATGACTGGCTGACAAGCGGAAACATGCATACATCAGCGAACCCCCCCAACTCCCAAAACAAAAGGGGAAAAGCCTTTCAGCAGCAAACAACGTTCCCGCTGGCTGTATGAATCGACGCTCCCTGTGAGCCTTGTAATTCTCCTTCCGCAGTCCTGCACTTCCACCACCGCCATTCAATCCCAAAGCGCACACATGCAGCGTGCTGCTGGTCGGCCCACATGACAAATTACTACTGGGCTTATTATCAAAAATCAGGGAGTGGTTGGGGGGGGGACGTGTATGGTCGGGATTCCAACAAAGCCTGCTGAGCAACTGCAGATAAAGCAACAAAGAGCCCCACAAAGGTCATGAGGAGTTAGTGCATGTGTGCGTCAGTGTGCAGTGGCTTGTACGGCGCTGTACAGTTTGTGCATTGGTATCTGTCACGTGGCTCAAAAGGAGGTAGAGGAGACGCGAGTTAGTATTTGAAAAACAAAAAGCCAACCTGCTGCTCTGCACTGCTCCAAGCTTCCGGATACGATGGAGGAATGTGATTATGTTTTGTGACACTGACCCTGCCTCTCTGTGTTCTGCTGCGCTCTCAGCAAAACAAAACGCTGTAAACAGCCTCCCATCCTTTGTCTTCCCTGCCACGCTCATTTGTTCTCCGTTCCTTATTTGCTCCTCTTCGGCACCATTCCCCTTCTGCTCGCTCCCACCTTCCCGACCTTCCCCCCCGCCCCTTTTCCCTTTGGCAAACAGGCGGTTTTCCCTTCTTTCGTCTGCTTGGTTGGTGATCGCGGATTAGAAAAATAATAAAGAAACACGTACTGGATGAAAGCATCTTGGCCTGAGTTCAGAATAACAAACTCTCAGGGGGGATGTTTGTGACAAAAACATCTTTTTTGAGTTTGAGGCTGGAAGAGAATCGTGACAGATACATATAGTGTGTGTGCGCGCGCGTGCGTGTGTGTGTGTGTGTGTGTGTGTGTGTGTGTGAGAGAGAGTGTGTGTGTGTGTGTGCAGACAGGGCGCAATATGGCAATAGCTGACAAGTCTCAGGACAAGATACGAGGGTTTAGCTTTGTTTGGGTCCATATGTTTAAAATCTTTTTTAAAATGTTGACAATTATATTTGTTTATTAAGATCTCTCACTGCATATGACAGTGACACTTAAACTGTGAAGTTTCACTTTATAAAAATCCCCAAATGTGTTGAAAGCAGTTGAGTTCAAATCACTAATGACCACTGGGAGAGTAAATAACAACAAACACTGCTTTTCACTGCACACGGTTTATAGATGCCAATGTCTTAAATGGACTTAGGGACAATAACAGTTTTAGCTGATTCTTAAGGGATGATGATTGATTTGATTGCCCCTATTCTTTTTTTTTGTTCACGGAGGCGTTAAGCACAAAGTCAGCATGACCTAGAGGTTTTATTTAAGCCACTGGCTGCTGTTGAGGTGCAGTATGTAAAATAAAACTGTCCATGTCATGAGATTAATTCTCAAAGTAAACATGAGGCCTTCATTCCAGATTCTGCTTTACGTCAGGATGAGCATCACATGGGTCTACGCTTTATGTCAATCCACCAGATATGTCAATCCACCAAGGAAATAATCCCTGAATCGCATCTTACTTTACAAACTAATTTACATATAGATCTACTCTTCGATGCTTATATATTATTTTAAAGACACATCTACACTACTGTGCTTATATATTATTTTACATATACATCTACTCTTCGGTGCTTATTAATTCATATCTCTGTTCATTTCAACAACAATCAAAAGCAAGTTAATGTTAAAATCAACTTACATATGCGCCGCGTTGAAAACATTGAATGGGAAAATGGAATGAGGCGCAAAAGTGTCTCATTGTTGGTTTAGGTAGACGTAAAAGAGTCAAAGTGGCCGTTCGGCTGAAGGTAGCGGTCAGCGCTGTGACTCACAGCCATGAGAGCTTCCTCGTTAAAGCTCCACCATCATGTCAAGCAGGTTTACGCTGTCAAAGTAATCATGTTTCCTCAGCTAATCCCTTTAAGGCCTGCATGTCCCATCATCATCGACTTCATGAATGAAATTACACAATGACTAAGCTCTTTTCATTGGCCCACAAAGCTGCTTGATTTGGGAACATTAGGGAGGAAATAAAGGGATGTGGTTGGAACCATTTGACTCAGCCTTTGTCGCGGCTTATGATTCATCATACTTTGTAAACCTGCCAAATGAGCTCATCTGTCGGGTATAATCTCATGACATCTCAACTTTGAAGGGAGGGGAGGCTGCCGGGAGTGGCCTGTAGTTATTTAATTAAACATGCATATTGGAATTTCAACTACTGTGGTATTTTATTACAATGCTCGGTGCTCATAGCCAGTGATTTCTTTTTCTGGTATATGCTGGGTGAGAAATTTCCATTCCTTCAATTTTGTAAATAAATTGAAGTTGTAACTACACTAACCAAGAGTAAAAGCTTTATGTCTAATTAAAGTTTCATCAGAATATTACATTGCTGTATGAAGAGACGATGACTGAGGCAGCACACAAGAAGGAATAACTGTATGTTAATAAAAGGTTAAAGGCCTATGCGTAGGCGGTGAAAAGTTATTACGATATAAATGAAATAACTACACCACATGATTCAATACAGTGCCAACTATACATCAGTAAAGACTTTTTGAAATATTCACTTATTGAGAAGCTAAACATTGACCCGCAATGCTTGAAAAGCCACGCAGACATGAGATATTTATATATATTTCGCTAAAGGACAAAGTGAAATATATTTAAAAGCTTCTCAGACGTCTGGATACATCAGCTGATTCACCAGCTCAGAAATTTACAAAATAAGAGACCTTTAATCTTATCCTTGTGAGGAATTCCTTTAAATTTACCACAAATTACAGGGGTTTTCTTCTGCTGTTTTCAACAATTATTGCATGAGATAGACACAATGAACGATCCCTCTGCTGTTTATGCCAATCACAAAATGATTACACAAAGCAAATCAATGAGGATGTAGCCGCTGGATGAGCGCTTTAGACAGAAGTGACCTGAAGTTACCTTTCACTGTGTGCTTCTTTTTAATCATCGTGGGTATCGGGGCACGTTTGTGAAATAACTGTTTTCCCATTTCCCCCTACTGCATGTTTCCCTGTCACCGAGGTGTATCCACGGATACCCCGGGCCACCAGAATACAAATACAACCAAGACACCCTCAACCCCATTACCACACACACTCTCACACACACACACAAATCCTAAACTGCGCTGTCTTCTCTCCTACTCCACTGTCTCTCACACCATCCCCCTTCATTAACGGTTTCCCCCGTTTCAACAGTCACAGGGGACTATTTGTTCAGTTTTGATTAACGGGGCAGTGGGGAACCTTTCTTTCATTTGCTCTTCAACGATTATGCATAATTTACAAAGAGCATTATGTGTATTTCAGCAAAAAAAGTGGTGGCTGTCATTCACCTTTTTTGCCTGCTCTTCCCATCCATGTACATTGAGGTGGGGGCTGATGATGTATCCACAAACTGCCTTGGTTTCAGATGGACGCACTCTATCTCTGCATCCGTGTCTCGAGCCATCAGTCTGGTTTTAGGTGTGTGTGTCTGTTTGTGTGTGTGTGTGTGTGTGTGTGTGTGTGTGCTGAGGGTGGGGGGTGCCCTTGGATCACTTTTAAAAACCCCAGAGAGGGGTTGATGAAAGGACTCCCAGCAGGTGCTCTTGGCCACACAACATAATGGTGAAATAGCTGCTGGCCGAAGCAGCTGAAAAGTAGTGCCAGGACGGTGGAGGGTGGAGGGTGAAGGGCAGAGGGTGGGTGCTGGTTGGTGGTTGGGGTGGTCAGGTTTTGGAGCCAGCAGTGTGCGGGCACGGCTTTCCGATGGCAGCGAACAAAGCAGACCTCTTCATAGCCATCCAGAGATGCAAATTGCTCTTCATCAAAGTTTCACACTCGGTTTCCAGCGAACAAAATGGAAAGGCTGGCTCCTCTGCGAGAACTGTCAGTAACACCCCCATCCTCTGTCCTCTTTCACTAGTTGTAAATGGCAGTTCTTAGACGAGCAGCAAGGTGAGCACGCACAAGCACTCACATCCTCACAATCTCCGGGCCCACCTTTCTTTCCACTGGCAGTATCCAGCAGGGAAGCTTGCAAAAGAGGCAGGGCAACAGCCATCAATGACATCCCTGCCGGAGGGGTATTTAAACTTGATCAGCCTCATCTCAGAGTATATGCGTGGACAAGAGATGCCTTTCGTATTTTAGATTCTGCTTCTTTTACTTTCTTCTTTTTTCCTCTTCACCTCCTCTCTGCTGACCCAGACAGAGGATATCGTCGGGCGGTGGAAGGAGCACTTTGAGGAACTCCTAAACCCGGTCAACATGTCCCCTGAACAGGGGGCAGCGCCTGAAGACTTGGGGTTGGATGAACCCATATCCCTGGCAGAGGCCACTAAGGTAGTCAAAAAGCTCCTTGGTGGCAAGGCGCCGGGGGTGGATGAAATCCGCCCTGAGATGCTGAAGGCGCTGGACTTTGTTGGGCTGTCTTGGCTGACACGCCTCTTCAATGTCGCATGGGGGTCGGGCACAGTGCCCATGGACTGGCAGACCGGGGTGGTGGTTCCCATCTTCAAGAAGGGGGACCGGAGAGTGTGCTCGAATTATCGGGGTATCACACTACTCAGCCTCCCGGGAAAAGCTTATGCCAGGGTGCTGGAACGGAGGCTCCGACCGTTTGTCGAACCTCGGATTCAAGAAGAACAGTGCGGGTTTCGTCCTGGTCGTGGAACAGTGGACCAGCTCTTTACCCTTGCAAGGATACTGGAGGGGTCCTGGGAGTTTGCCCAACCAGTCTACATGTGCTTTGTGGACTTGGAGAAGGCTTTCGACCGGGTCCCTCGGGGCTTTTTGTGGGGGGTGCTGCGGGAGTATGGTGTGCCGGACCCGTTGCAATGGGCCATCCGGTCTCTGTACGCCTGCAGTAGGAGCTGTGTTCGTATCCTCGGCAGTAAGTCAGATACGTTCCCGGTGGGTGTTGGCCTCCGCCAGGGCTGCCCTTTATCACCGGTCCTGTTCGTGACTTTCATGGACAGGATATCTAGGCGCAGCCGTGGGGCGGAGAATGTCAGGTTCGGGGATCTCAGGATAGCCTCTCTGCTGTTTGCAGATGATGTGGTCCTGTTTGCCTCCTCGGACCATGACCTCCAGCATTCACTGGGGCGTTTTGCAGCCGAGTGTGAAGCGGCGGGGATGAGAGTCAGCACCACGAAATCTGAGGCCATGGTGCTCTGCCGGAAACCGGTGGATTGCTCCCTCCGGGTGGGGACAGAGTGCCTACCACAAGCGAAGGAGTTCAAGTATCTCGGGGTCTTGTTCACGAGTGAGGGTAAAATGGAGCGGGAGATCGACAGGCGTATCGGTGCGGCTGCAGCAGTAAAACAGGCGTTGCACCGGGCCGTCTTGGTGAAGAAGGAGCTGAGCCGGAAGGCGAAGCTCTCAATTTACTGGTCGGTCTACGTCCCAACCCTCACCTATGGTCACGAGCTTTGGATCGTGTCCGAAAGAACGAGGTCGCGGATACAAGCGGCCGAAATGAGTTTCCTCCGTAGAGTGGCCGGGCTCAGCCTTAGAGATAGGGTAAGGAGCTCGGACATCAGGAGGAAGCTTGAAGTCGAGCCGCTACTCCTTCGTGTCGAAAGGAGTCAGCTGAGGTGGTTCGGGCATCTAATTAGGATGCCTCCAGGACGCCTCCCTTTAGAGGTTTTCCAGGCACGTCCAACTGGTAGGAGGCCCCGGGGAAGACCCAGGACACGCTGGAGGGATTATATCTCCCAGCTGGCCTGGGAACGCCTCGGGATCCCCCAGAATGAGCTGGTAGATGTTGCGGGTGAGAGAGAAGTCTGGGTCAGCCTGCTTGACCTGCTGCCTCCGCGACCCGACCCCGGATAAGCGGTGGAAAATGGATGGATGGATGGACCTCCTCTCTTTTCGGCTACGGAAATGGGAAGATGGCCTGAGCTCTCCGGCTGCGTGAGATAACAGCGGAGCTTTGACCTCATACAGGACTGTGTTTGCATATTCTAGTGATGTCCAAATACTTAATAATAAAAATGTAGGCCAAGCAAACAGCTCATATATAACTCATTGGCATTTTTGGAAAAGTATCCCTGGATGGCGATGCTGTTTTCTGATTTCTTGTGTGTTAGTGTTCTGTTCAGCTGGTGCCAGGCCCTGGGGGGGGCGGGGGCGTTGAACCCATTTGACCACCCAAAGCTAGCCGGGTGATTGGAATAATGTCCAGCAAGTACTACAAATAACAACCGTACAATTCTTTTAAGTGTTGAATTTGCTACAATCTTAAAGATGTTGTCAAACATATCACCCGCCGGCTAGCGGCACAATTCCCCCCCTCAGTCAGAGTCAGAAGACTTCTATTGATGGTTTCACTGCAATCAGACACCATGCCATTGGCTTCACTTTTCCTGGATCTAGCCGCCTGGTTGTTTCAGCAAAGCCAAATTTGGATAGGAACTTGAGTTTTGCATGTGATGAGACAACAACCCTGTGAAAGTGGGAGTTAGTGACCGACTTGCGTGCAGCATTGCTTTTCCCCTGTCCACTTTTGCTTTCCAACGTCAACTCAAACATCAGAGAAAAACAATGGAAAGGTTGTTTCCGATCTCTGAGTGTTTTGTTTATCCTGGTTTGTTTGTTTAATCTTTTAGATTCTGTAAAGTTTATATCTGCTTTTTCTTTTTCTCTCCATCTCTCCCTATTTGGTAGACAGTTTGGGTCGTCTGTTATGTTACTGTTATGTAAAAGTCTGTAACATTACACAAAATGATCTCCCCTACTCCAAATATTGACAGAGGAATCAGTGCTCGCAGTTCCTTGCTGGAAGACCATTGCTACCTCAGAAAAAGCGACCTTTTGAGGCCCAGGAACCAAAGGTTCAACAACGTTACGCTAGTCCTACCTGCTGCAGTCCAAGAAGATGTTATGCATCATTATGACCATGCTGAAGAAGTATTATTCTACTTATTGTCTGTCCAGTTCTTTTAAAACAACCCTTCACTGTGTACTCAACACAACAAGCATGCTATAATACACATCTCATCGCAATGCTATTGGGAAAGCCTTGCTCTCAGTAGATAATAAGTAATAGCAATGTGGTACCGACCATTTATCATACGTCTCCTGTTATTTTCAACCCTCCTTGACTGAATAGACTCTGCATACGGAGGAGGCCTGGCCGATTAGTATTCTTTAGAGTCTCTACGAACAGACAGGCCCGCGATCAGAATGCAAGGAAGTCCTCCTGCCGGCGGTGAAGGAGTGAGGGTGGGGGACAAGACAGCAGAGGCCTGTCTACCATGTAAACAAAGCTTTAAAGATCGCATTTACAATGCCGCACAGTCTGAAACGAAGAGACAGCAGAGCAAAGAAAAAGTCTCCACTTTGTTTCTTAACGGTGTGGTTAAGATTTTTGGTGGAACTTTGTTTATGGACCTCCTTTTTGTATGCAGTAAACATGTGCTTCAAATTGAATAGCCCTCTGTTTCAATGAAAGAATAAGTGTGAAATGTTGCATCCGAACATGTCAAATAGAATAAAAAAGATGTGACGGAACTGTGAAGTCATGAAAAAGAGGGCTTCTCCAAAGAGTAAAGAAACGCAGACACTAGAGAAACAGATTACATCTGCATATTGTTTTATTTTTCAGTCCAAAATCCCAAACTAATTGACTATTTGTTTCAGAACTAATTAACTTTATCTCATTTTGTTTTTTAATCTCAAACCCTAATTTTTGTTTGTGGTATTAATATAGCATCAAATCCAATGTTTTAATAAGGTACCATACTGTTAGTCACAATTTCAAATATGATACATCCAGATTTTCTTTTGGAAACGTTATGCTCTACTCTGACACAGTTCAATCCAGAAGTCATGAAATATCAAATAGGGTTGGCGACATCTTTAATTTCATTTAACACATAATAGGCCTGCCATATTCCCAGTGGGATCCCGCTCCTCGTCTTCTTTTACTTGCCTCCCTATTTGTATCGCCCTCCAGTACATCTTCTGTATCTCTCTCCCTGCACACTAAACAACCTCTTTTTGTGGTCCATGTCATTGCATGGCAGGGGCCTTTCAGACCTGACGGATAAGGACCCAATAAGAGCCGACTGGGCACCGACAAAGGTAGATGGGAGCAAGTGTGGGCTGCAGCCAATTTAGCCCTCCAGAGGAATAATTTACAGCTCTGCCAAAGTTGATTTCCCTTACTACAACCAAAAGCACTCAGAGGCCATAGCACCATAGCTCACTGGTAGATAGCCGACTACAGCAACATACAATCACACACAAAGGAGCCGAGAGGCAGAGGAGGGAAACCCGTTGTTTGAATTATTGAACATTTATTATGAAGTGGGAAAAACAGTAGAGTAATGGGAGAGATGGGGGTTGTGGTGGTGTGTGAACCAAATGGCAGCGACTACTTGAGTTGAAGTCATTGCTTTCTGGAAGGATAAAGCCAATGAGAGCGTAAAGCTGGATGGTGTCAAGTAACAGGAAACATTATACTTTTACTTTCAATCATATCTTTTGGCTTTAATTCATCAGCAAAATAGTGGATGAATAATGCTAAGTGATCTTGGAGATGGTTTGTATGACGTAGGTATGGAATTTCACATAAATAATAACAAACGAATATGAACATTAAAGAAAACCAGCTATCACACACAAAATAGTAACAAATTAAAACTATGCTTGTGGTCTATATTATCCAGCTGAACGATTCTCAGAATGCCTCGAGCTTGGACTATTTGCTCAAACTGTTATTTCCAACTTAAATAATTAACCTGCAAGCCTCCCACAATCTACTAGATGTTTTCTTCTCCCCCGCAGTCCAAACTACAAAGGTTTTCAATTTACGATGGTAAATCAGAGAAAAGCAGAACAAATCCTCACATTTGGGAAGCTGGAATGAGCTAAAGCTTTGGGATATTAACTTGATAAACCACTTCAAGGAATAGCTCAATTATCAAAGTTGTTGTATATACATTTCTTGTTGGTTAAATAACTATTTATTTCAGATAGAATGTTTGTGCACATTTAGGTTATTGCGAAGTTATTCGTTTTTGCCCTGAAGTGTGGAGTGAAGTTGCTTGTGACCAAGCGGCTGCAATGTACTAAACACCTCACTGCATTTTTCATTTGTTCCACATAAAAGAAGACCCAAGTCTGTCAGCAGAGTACACAAGCCTCTTTACCGCACACGCACGCACACGCACACGCACACGCACACGCACACGCACACGCACACGCACACGCACACGCACACGCACACGCACACGCACACGCACACGCACACACACACACACACACACACACACACACACACACACACACACACACACACACACACACACACACACACACACACACGTTGTGGCAAAAGAAGAGATTGGCTTTGACATCTGCCTCAGAGTGTATTGTCCTGTTCTCTTTCGTATGGGGCCTAATGTCGCCCTAACCTTTACGCCGTGCACTGGTTCAACTGCATCAGCAAAAAACTGCTTCAGTGAAAAGCCAACTACTGTATCTGCTCAAAAGCAGACTTTGCTTTCTCTCTTGTTGTTTTTCTACAATAGTACATGTTTTTATTGAAGAACACAAGCAAACAACTTGTGACTGATCTGCAAGTTACAACATGTTCAACTTGTTTAACCCTAGAACACTAACGTCGGGTGATTTTCCCCCGAGCAATTATATTTACTTTATTTTCATTGTGTTGCTTTTTTCTGAGTTGCGCGGGTCCTTGTGTAGCTTCCTGCTTCTCACTGACGTTACTGAAAGTGGGCGTGTCTTTATCCTCTGATTTTTTTCAACAGGCAGGTGTTCGGGTGATTTTCACCCGACGTTAGTGTTAGAGGGTTAAAACAATTTCGGATGGGTTTTTACATTGACATTTTTTCTTTTTTTTTTTTTCTTTCACAGAACAAGGCTCACATGTCCCAGGAACATGTGGACCAAATAACAACTTCATAGCTCCATTATTTATGTTTTTAATCGTGTTTTATTGTCGATTTCCTCATTTTTCACCCGATTTTGAGCCTTTTTTCACGGCCCACCATGATATCTGTTTTTCATTTTAAGAGAAATGATATAGGTTAAAATAATAGAAGAGGACTTCAATTTACCTTGTATAGTTGTATTTTAACATATTTTGATCAGAAGTATTTTTTATCAGGTATTTTATGTCGGGTGAAAATCACCCGACGTTAGTGTGACTATTTTTAACGTTAGTGTTCTAGGGTTAATGCAGTTTTGGCTTTAGATAACTAACAAACAAGCTGCTGTTCCGGCCGCCGTGATGACTTTGAGTAGGCGGAGAGGGAACAGCATGTTCGGTTGGAGTTTAGTTCAAAACGTCCCACTGACACTATGGATACACAATAGCATCTCAATGGGAGTTGAGGTGGTAGTGAGAGAGAAATGACTCTGAGTGCGCGCGTGTGCGTGTCTGTGTTTGTGTGTGTGTGTGTGTGTGTGTAAGAGGGGGTAGGAAACAATTCAAACCCTTTCTTTATGTCTATTTGCAATAAATGGTTGAGTAGAGAGGAGAGGGGACCCAACTGTTATTACCTTCCTTTGCTCCACCCCTCCATCAATCCACACACACACACACACACACACACACACACTTTCCTAAATTCAGTGACGCATGGAGCAATCCCTCTTTCAGCCCCTTTATTTCTGGGAGAAGCTTATGGATCTTAATTGCATTACTGGGAGGCATCAGGGGCCAGGAGCAGCGCTCTAACCTGGTGAAGGTGGAACAGAAATTCTCATTTAACAAAAGAGGAGAATAATCCCTCGCTGACAGTCTGGAGGTTATCTCTGTCTGTCTCTCCTTCTATGACTCTCATTCATTCAGTCTTTTTTCTCTCAAAAGTGTAATTTCTCAGCACCACTGTGCAAATTATACCAAATTAGAATGGTTGGATGTAAACAGCAAATTTGCCCAAATTGCCTCCACACTGACATGTTTATACTCTCTAGAAAAATAACATCGTCGACAAAGAACAATAATACAAGAAAAGAAAAGTGGAAACGCACTTGTTTGAATCATTAATGAGCGGATTGAAATCATCAGCCCAATGAATGGTTTAATTTAATTATGAATAACACTTGAAAATGGTCTTTTTACTCTCTTGAATCTCGTCTGCATGTGTCCAGCACAACCAGAAAGAAGAAGAGTGCTGCTACAAACAAAGAAAAGGCTACTTGTGTGAAAGTACCTTTTCCCCAACAACAAGGGAAACCCTAGATACCACAACTCAGAACGATGGCTACTATTGAAAAAAAGCAGTATGAAAGGTGCACCGTATTTGTAGAGATGCGAGGCAAGGAGGTGGATGTAAGAAGAAAAAGAAGAAAAAAAACATTAGAGAAAATATTTGAGCAATGGTAGACAAATAGAAGAAAAGGATGTGGAGGAATGAACTGTGAGCTCCGTGCCTTTTACAAAACACAGGGCAGGCATTGTTCAGACTAAAGGCCTTTAAGTCAGTGTCACAGCCCCCCTCACACCTCCCACCGCGCACAGGGTGACAACTATAGGCTTGAACTCTGAGATTAATGCTGTTCCCCTTTCTGTCCCTAACATGGGCCCTGGACTTTATAAAGGCCTCCTCCCCATCACTTAGACCAGACATGCACACATACACACACAGCCCCGCAACAACTCTTTGGCAGGCGAGCACAAACAAGGCGTAAGGGATGTAGTTTCAAATGCTGGACAAGCCACGACTGGGCAGTAATGGCTGACGCTGAACAAAACCCGGCAGCAGAAGTTACGAGTGTAAAGCCCCTGGCGACGCCTCACGAAGTCATCTGTATTCTTCGGTCCTGAGGAGGGCCTCTTTTTACATCACTGCCTCTAAAACGGCTGGGATGGATCCCAAACGGACCACAAAACATGTTGTGAGATCAACATGCAACATTTGAAGATGTCACTAGCAATGGCAATGTCAGAACTATGGCAGCATATAACACGACAGGACTCCCCGTGATAGTTTTACTTCGGGAGTTAGTAGAGCATAGGCAAGCTTGTGGGGGCTTAAACCCCGGCACAAGAGAAGGATTAGTAGTGAGAGAAAGGTGGGACGTCACGCCAGTGATGAGCGCAGCAAAAAAAATCAAAAGTTAGGAGGTCCCTTAGATGAGGAACTATCCAATTATCTACTGATCAGATGTGAACAGCGACAGGACAATTTGCAGGGCGGGAGGAGAAAATAATGAATCCCTTCATCCATGCAGGGATTTTCTCTTCTTTCTGCTGATCCCAACCACTGGGATGGAAGGAGGATGAGAGGGAAGGAGGAAGTTGATTGAGAGCAAGAGAGAGTTAGTGAAGTAGATCAAACACGAACACCAATTCCAGACTCTGCCGGAAAGAGTGCCAAACTAGTCCAGAGTTATAAAAAACGTGTCACGTATTGATTGTAAACTAAATAAAAATGAACTGAGGAAGTGAACTCGCTGCCGTAAAGCTAAAACTTAACTTTGTAGTAATGACAGTGGGCTGTTCTTTACATTACATCTAATTCAAATCTATGGAAAGAGTCGTAGAACAATCTCTCTTTCCGTTTAGCTTTTGAATTAAATAAAGAGACTGCATGAGCGTACAGTGCGTACAAGTGAGAGGATTAGAACCATTTAAGATGTCTTGCATTTCCCTTCGCTTCTCATCAAATACACTCATAGCCCATGTGTACAAGAGCGTGTTAGCATAGCACTTTGAGGGAATACTGGTTGCTGACTAAGAGCTTTGGATGTTTTGGGTTAGCTGCTTGAATTGCTGGTTTGGCTTTGTAAATATACTGCTGCAATTAGATCGATTCAGGAGCAAACAACCTTTGCTGAGAAGTGTGAATGCATGATGGCGCTGCACAAACAGAACACACAGTACACACAAACTGGGAGACAAATGCAAACACAGTAAACCCCCCGCAAACACTCAAGCAATCAACACTACTTAACACCGTGGATATACAACATTTATGTAAAAAATACATAATCATAAGAGGTGAGGGACAGAGCAGTTTGCTATTGCTATTTCAATGTATTATTGCATATTGTCTGCAAATCAGATGTCTCATGAGAACGTGTGCTCCAACGTGAGATGCATCCTGCTTATAGTAAATTCCTCAATGCTGTCAGCTCTAATCAAAGAGGCAGACACATTTTTGACACATGCAACAAAGGGGGCAAAAATTGCACTAGATCGGTTCCATCACAAAGATAATAGTTTAAACATTGGCGAGCTGATGCATGGGGGATTGTTTCAATCCAATCCTGTCAAACTCCTATCAACAAGGGCACAATATTCCTCGGAGAATGGCCGAGGAGGTTGCTGACACACACACAGTGTCTGATCAGTCGGAGAGCCGGCCAGCGTGGAGACAGAGGCCGGGAAAGTAGAGACTAAACTGCTGTGCTGGTACACTGCCATAAAAAGTATCCCTGTTTCCTGGACTGCAACAAATGATTGTTTCCCCCAAATGTCAATTAGGAAATAATTGTTAGAGAAAAATAAGTATTATTTAAAAACGAATGAATGCAATTTTTGCTAAAGGCTTACTTGGTATGGTCCGACTAGCTTATTGTGGCTAATGTTAGCACACAACTGATAAACACTGCAGTGTAACTGGGTCTGTTTGTGCTACTGGTACACTATGTTCAGCATGTAATATACTCCTTTAAGTGTCACCTAAATTATACTAGGTCTGTTATAATAGGTTGAACCATTGCTATTTAAAATGGTTATACAAATTTGAACGTACAAACTGAAATAACTTTTGAGCTTACTTTACCAGCACGTTATTATGAGCAATCATTTTACAGCAAGATGAAAAGACTCTCCAGCATGTCCAAGTGTTTTATCAGCCATCATATACATCTTTTATGGTACGCCTGGTCTTTGAACCTGCAGTTCACCTCTTCAGCAATACAACAAAGGCATGAAAGCAACTTTTCTTTATGGAGTTATATATTTGAGTAATTCAGTATCGTGGCATGATAACAAAGAAAATGAGTTTGAGAATTCAGGCTTTTGTGTAATTCCCCGTCACCATCAATATAGCTGCTTCCTGAAAAAAAGAAAAAGAGACTTATTTTGCCACTGGTAACAATTTCCTGCCTTGCATCTTGAATACAACTGAACCCATTACTGGATACTACCTCCAGGAGCTCCCCTCAGGTGTCTGAAGTCATTCTAAACAAATCATCTGGCAATACAATTACATGTCGGAGGAATGTGAATAACAATAAGGATTCAACAAGGGTTTGTTAAGCCTCTGAAGTGCCATTTTGCTGGCAATTAAAATGGTGTTACCATGCAAACAGTTTGTATCAGCTCGAAGCATTCATACTGCAACAGTGAACGTGCATTTAGTTGTTTGTTTGAGAGGGTTGCACTTTGAATTTTTCATATTTAGCTCTTGTTCCTATGAAGTTTGAATGCTCTTATTGCATGTTGCTTTGGGCAAAGGCACCTGCAAAAATTAATACGAAGTAATTTTACATCATTTAATTTCAACCTCATAAAGCAAACAAGTACAATTTACTGAGTACTTAAGTCATTTAAAACGTGACTTTCAAAAGCCTTAATCTCGTGAACAAGCTCCGTCCAGCATCTAAATCTAAAGCTTGTTGGAAGTCAAATGACACAGCTTATGGCAAATGACGCAGACTTTTAGCTCCATCGAAATCAGTTTTTACACTGCTAACCCTTTGGAAGCCAAATTCACATAAAACCCCCTGTGAAACCCAAATGAATCAGCCTCTCTAAAAAAGCTCCAAAGCAGTTGTTAATTACACAAAGACGGATCCACCGTGGATGATCATCCTCGGGCAAAAAGACTGGCAGCCCGGAGGAGTTAACCAGGTCAGAGGGAACCGGATGGCACAGCTTGGCGTGGCACCACAGCCGGTCATTGTGCAGGAGCAACAGGAAGTGCTTGGCACAACAGGGGCGACGACTACACGGACCTCTACAGCGGCCAAGGCGGTATCAATTCTGTCAAATTGCGAACACCTTAAGGATGTAAACAGGAACTCAATGTTTTGCACAAAAAGATGCACAATGACCCAAAAATATGGCTTGAAGTACACATCAAATACTGGAGACAGGATTTACAGATGCTTATTTGAATGCTTCTTTGAATGCTTGTTTGCATTCAAAGAAAAGGATCATTCATTGGTTATATCTTTATTTTATTCTTTTATTAAAACAACACTGCTCTCTAACAAGCAGACTGCATGGCCTTTACAGACCTTGGATAGTCAGAAAAGTGCCAAACTGTCTCCAAATGTTTGAGTCAATCTTTGATCAGGTCTTGGAAGTCTTTCAATTCACAGTCATGTGCCATCACTACAAACCCTTCAAGGCTGACAGCTGGTCCTTTGATGTCAAAACATGCCCTTTGGCAAATATACGGGTATATGGGGAACACTGCTAAATTATCAAAATTTTGTATTTTTTCATGCACTTTCATCCTCCTCGAAAAGACAAGCAAGGTGAGGATGATACGTTCAAAGATCTTTGCTGATGCTCTGATGTGAAGCTCACTTGATTGAGATTTGGCTTCAAAAGAATTTCTACCCTGAACCAAAACAGAGTTTCATATGGGGATCCAACAGAATCATTTATAACATTTCAATACAGAAAGTGAAGCAGGCATGCCCCTCAACAGCGATCTGCACTTGTACTTCAAAAGTACAAAATAAATAAAAAAAACAAGCAATAGAATTGCAGAGACGTTAAAACCAGTGTTCTTTGAAAACAACAATGCTATGAAATTTACTTTTGGACAGAAAAAAACCTGTGATTTTTATTCAACTTAATTCATGGAAAGAAAGAAGAATCAATCGTAAAGGGTGGAAACAATGGAGCTCAATATATTGCCAGATACACTGTCTGATCAGCAGAAATGTCATGAACCCTCAGCTCACAGAACATTTTCACAGGAGGGAGAGATGTAGTCTCTTGTGCCTACATTCCTCCTGCCAGCCCCTTAAGGAGACCAAAGGCTCGCTTGTTGTAAAACTTATGCAAACAAAGCTTTTTTTTCTGTTTTACACAGTAATCTTGTCCTACTGCTTAGCTAAAACCATCCCTTTTAACTGCTTAATAACCCCATCTCATTAGAGCATACAGTATTTCCTGTATTGGCGGCAGGCAGCTTACGGAGCTCAGCTCTATCGATCCGTCTTTGTGATGGTTGGACATGGAGTGCTGAGACGAGGCGAGGGGGAAGAGCAGCGAGGCATTCACCCGGAGTGAGATGTGGCTTTCTTTCTCAGCCCGGTAATGATAGGAGAGAAATCTCATTTCACGACTCACTGACATGTTTGCAAAACCTTCATCGGTGAAGGCACATTCAGAACATCGCTCCGAGGAGGCTCTGGAGCTAAGTTCAACCTGTCTGGGTCCAGGATACATCTACAACAGAGCGTGTTAACAAAATGAAAACCTGGATGGGCGGGGGTGAAGGAGAGGGCTTCGGGACAAACGCTGACAGCACCCGCTTCTTTGGTTGCTAATAGGTTATTGATTGAGTGGAGACGCATCCAGCTTTCCACCATGAATATCGCCCCACATGGGTGAAGCAAAGCGAGATCAGAGCATTCACCCCAAGAAGCAGTTGTTCTTTCCATTCAATTCAGCCGGCCAAGCACCAACAACAGTTCCTATGATGGATACAATGTTGATTTTCTGTTCGGTTTTCGAGAGGTGTTGAAGTCAATTTGGAGGTTATCATCTGTGGTGCTGTTTATTGCATTATTGGTATTAAGTACATCCTGATTGGTATAAATGGGGTGGACAATATGTTGGCTGCTTGATCACAGGTACAAAAGTATAACTTATAGTTTCTCTGTTATTCACAGAGAGCATGAGCTTCAGATCCCTTACACAAGTAGTGTTGGTCTATACTGGTGGAAACCTTGTGTTAGATCCTATGATCATTTAAATCCGTGTTGTAATGAGCCCACAGTATGTGTCCTCACCTGCTCACACTCTGAGGCGATACCCTTCCTCTGTGGTGATTTAAGAGCTACTGTTAAGTGTCCCGGTTGTTCGGTGTGCTTTGTTCGCCGTGGAGTGAGATTAGCGTGAGCTCACCAGTAGAGAAATCATTCGTGAGAAGTGCCTCAGCCGTAGACTGAACTGTGACGACTAGGGATGCACCGATACCGATACCGGTATCAGGTATCGGGCCGATACTGCGTTAAAATACTCGTGCTCGTATTCGTTTTCAATTGCCGATACCAAGAACCGATACCACTCAACAGTATTTCGCTACAACAAACTGGTCGCGCTTTGTGGAGAAAAAGATTTGTTGTCCTACCTGACTTCAACGTCTAGGGCAGGGGTCGGCAACCCGTGATCCAGAGCCGCATGCGACTCTTTCGTCGCTCTCTTGCGGCTCTTGCAGCAAGGTGTGTAGAGTAATGGTGTGTTCACACCGAACGCAACGCGAATTTTTCGCGCGACCAGATTACATGTAAAGTCTATGTACAGACGCGTGTGGTTGCGACAGACGCAAATTTACGCCGGGCGGCACGTTAGACGCAAGTAACGCGGCGCGTTTGACGCGAAAGTTGAAATTTTCCATATTTAATATATCTATAATTGAGAGTCTTTGCGTCTTTGTAAAAAAGTGGTATCGCTGCATCCCTAGTGACGACATCCACGACTGAAAGAGGCTGGATCATCACTCCCAGCGTGCCGTCACATTTATGTCAAATATCTATGCGGAGTGTGATTTTTCAAACCCCTTTTGCATCGAACTGATATCTAATAGAAAAGAAAACAGTGGTCATTAATTTTCCACCTAATCCTGAACCACAACAGGAGGTTCTCTTTTGTTTTTGTCTCAATCAGCAAATGTTACAGCAGCAGCTCACGGCTCAGCGTTGTGTGCTAATGACGTGCGAGGGGCAAATACCTCCATATGCCCTGAGTATGGAAATACACTGGGGCAGCAGAAAGTTAGCATCCCTTTCTTTCTTCCTCCACACACCACATGAAGTAGCGACCGACACACACACACACACACACACACACACACACACACACACACACACACACACACACACACACACACACACACACACACACACACACACACACACACACACACACACACACACACACACACACACACACACACTGTCTAAGTCATTTTGGCCAGTTACAATGGGATTCCTGAAGGCTTCAATTTGCACAGTGTCTGAAGCCAGGGACTAGACTCAGGAGTCCAATCTGTGTGTGAGCAGATTTACAGAGAGGAGAGGTTATTAGGGGGCATGGCTCTCTGTGTGTGCGTGTGTGTGTGTGTGTGCACGTCAGTGTGTGTGGCCTTCTGTTCTTGCCAGTATCGGGTAAAGGATGGATGGAGGCCCACCATAACAGCTTCTCCTCCCCCTGTACTGTCTGTGTGTGTGTGTGTGTGTGTGTGTGTGTGTGTGTGTGATTTGGGGGTTATGTATTAGCCTCCATCTTCTTAGCCCCCCCCCCATTTAATATGCAGCATTCTGCTGTCTGATGACTATCTCCATCTAGGCTACAGAGCTTAGATCGCTGATCCAGAAAGGCAATTTCAAGACTATTTACAACTGGCGATACAATCCAACTGTAGCTCAAAGACATTTGATATTTTTTTCGACAGGAATGCAGAGACAAAAACTCAACAGTACTCGCCAAGCGGTACCCTAAACTACCATCTAATGTTTCATTAATGAAAGGATGACACTGGGGTCTGATATTGGCAGACAGGATCTGGCATGCAGAGCTGTCAGTGACAGAGTGGTAACTGTGGATACCAAAGGGAGAAATGGTGACCATTTCTTTCCCAAATTACACAGGGCTCATTGAAACCTGAATCTAACATCCCAGGGCAGATAGAAAATGTATTTTATCTATATTGCACTTCACCATGATTAAATACACAACAGAGCCTTTTCTCAAACCGCCGAAGCCACACTGCAATGAAGGTGAAAATACAATTTCAAAGCACTCTTTTCAAAAGATATCCATAGGCGCTTATACCTGCTTTTGCCGATGGCACTGAGGGGCTGAAGAGGCAATTTCACATCAGTCAGAATTGAAACATATCGCTCCTTTAATACCTGCGCACAATCAGATTTCAACAAAGTCTAGGGCGCTTGAGAAACTCTCAATGTGCAATCAGTGTGTGGTCTCAGAAAACAATATCTATCCAATACAAAGTTCAGTAAAAAGTCTGAGTTTCAAACAATCTTCTAAATTTGCAGCCCTCTTTTTACACATCAAAGTGTCCTCTTTTGATTTTCCAAAGGCTTAACGTAACAATTCCCAATGCTCAGCTCTATTCTATATAATATACAATATTCACAATGTGGTTTGAAATTGCTCCTAAGAATGGAAAAAAAATCTTGATTTATTTACTGAGGTGGCAAACTCTCTGAAGGAATAACATTTTGAAGCTATAATTCTGCAGCTTTTCTTCTTTGACTGTCGGTAGAGTAAAGGGTTAACGTCTTTAAAGATCTGTCGACACAAACTAATCTCTCCGTCCATCAATGTGTCTCGTTAGAATATCCCCAGTGCTCCTTCCAATCCCTCACTCACTTCCCATGCATGTCTACTGTACAGGTGGATAGTAATCCCCCTACATCGCTGATGGGATGATCTCAAGGTGGAAGACCAATTATGTCACAAGTGAAGAGATTAGATCAAATCCCCGTTCCATTCCTGTGACAAGGTACATTATAAGATAATTATAAGATAATACTTCTAGCATTTCCCGTCATGCTATATTTCGCTTCCTGAGCCAGACAGCACTCAACAAGTGATGTAAAAGGGCTCCATGGGTTCATTATCACGCAGAACTTCAAATACTTGCTGTGCAAGTATAAACAAAAAAAGATGCTGTGACACGGCAGCCAGCAGCAACCCAGAATAAGGTCAACAGCTGTGTGAGAGAAAGGGATTTTTATTTTTATTTTTTTCATGAGCATGTTTGCCGCCTAAATGTGTGTGCGTAGGCAGCCGTTAGTAGGCCACTAGGTCCCCCGGGACTTGTTGGGAGTCATCGTTATTGCCATCCCTCTTTTAAAAAAAACACAACCTGGAAGAGATTCAGATAGAAGAACTTACAATAGGCTGATTTCCACTGTGGGGCTAAATCAGGTTGTTTAGAGCTTCGTCATTAGCTGGGTTTTTGCAACAGGTCCTAACAGAGCTAGTCAGCATTTAATCACCTGCGTATCTGGCGAATAAATAACAATATTCCGTATAATATCAATGTTTTTTTTTGTTTCTTTTTCGATATTTGAACCAGAAAGTGACAAAAATGGGAGAGCTGTGGAGTAGAAAGAGAGCCAGTGAAAAGAGAGACAGACAGGCGGAGACGCCTTTGAACTCCACACGGCCAGGAGGCTGACGGCAGGACAGAGGGCCGCCGCGACCTTGCCTTGGCTCTGCGCTGCCCGCCAGCAGAGATCAGTGTCTGTGTATGTGTACCTACAGTCGCCACAAAACCCTTCTCACTTGCAGAGACGCCCACTGGCAATGGCAGAGCCGTCACCACGTAGTGTCAAGATCAGTTTTTGTTCTATTAACACTTCTAAAGGGTGCTCATATCCATATTTTCAATGAGGATATATAATGTGAAAGGGGTTGCCAGCAGTTACGATTCCCACTGAACATTTCCCCCAATAGTATAGTCCCCTTCAGCTTTATGGAGTCTTTTATCTCACTTTTCTGGTTTCATGGCCTGCACTTTTTCTGTTTTGATTCACTCTCACTGCTCCCATTGGTGTCCAATAACATATTTATTTAATACTGAAACAAAATGCAAGTTTAAACTTAATACTGTAAGCTGAGGGATGTTTATTTACTTCAAGTAAATAAACATAAAGTATAAAGAATAGAATTGTCCAAGTCCAAGACAAATATGTCTGTGAGATGTCTTATCGCAGACATACATTTGATTAAAGCAACCAGCTGCTATGAAATTGTGCCATTGTTTTTTAATCTTTGGTGCACATTGTTGTGCGCTGTATTGAAAGTGTTTGCAGGATATGTTCAGATTTATGTAAAGTAAACACACAAAGAAGTTTTCATTGTACCGCTCTTTTGCTTGGTTGTGTCCATATTCATCAATCTTAATTCCCAGGCTATCTGTCTCTCTCACCTCATTTATAATATTTACATGGCATTGCTTCAACAATCTAGTACGAAGGGGAAAAACAGGCAGCGAGTAATAAACACGTCTCTCTTGAAAGTAGAAACAACAAAGACAACATTATCTGGCAGCGAAACGGACGACCCGTCAGTGTGCTTTATGGGTCGGGTGAAGAAATGAGCAGCAACAGCAATATGTAGTCATTTTTGGGGCTTCTCGGAGGAGAGGGGTGGATGAGAGAAGGGGGGTGGATGAGAGGAATGGAGAGGGAAAGGGATGAGACCGGAGCGGAAAGATGATTAGAGACAATACAAAAGCGGGAGTATCGTGTGCGGGGGAAAGGGAGGGAGGCAGGTGGTATATTGCAGGTATCCTCGCAAAAAACAATTTGTATTGTATCCAGATCAGTAGGTGATAACGTCTCCTCATTTCCCTTCTGCCAGATTTTTACTGTACACCTCATTGTCTCCCTTCCTCCTCTACAAAGCCCTGAATAGAGAACAAAAGATGAGCAGAGAGAGGAGAGGCAAACAAGGAGATGTCTCTGATCTCCCATCCTCTGATTCCTCTGGCAAGATTACACCCAACAACAGGGAAACGTGTAAGACTTTGAGAGGCAAGAATAGCAGCGTCGAGGTCTGGAGTAAAAACAGCTGTGCCACAAATAAATGATGAAAACTGTAAACGTGCCATATTCCATCAAGAACAAAGTAAGATGAACAAATGCACATCCTTACACAGGAAAAATACAAATAGGATGACTAACATGCACATCCATTGCATCTTGCACAAGATGAGTAAGACATCAAACTTTAATGGTCAGGTTTGGAAATCAGGTCACCTGAGCAGCGAGTATAAATATGCCACGTGCAAAAAAGGAATAAAATAAAAGCGTGAAGATAAAAGATCCAAAAGATCTGGTATGGTAGACACGGTAGCACTGTTAGGCCAACAAAGAGAAAAACTATTTGATGAAGGAAATAAACTATGTATATTTTAAATACACGTAGTAATTACTGAAATCGTATAAACAAAATATACATCACCACTTAAAGGTAAAGTTCAGACAATGTCTCAACACATTGTGTTACTTTATGTTGTTTTTTTTAATCTCTAGACATGCTTAGCCGAATCCACACACACACACACACACACACACACACACACACACACACACACACACACACACACACACACACACACACACACACACACACACACACACACACACACACACACACACACACACACACACACACACACACACACACACACACACACACACACACACACACACACACACGCACACACACACACACACACACACACGCACACACACACACACACACACACTTTACTTTACTCTAGTGGAAATGAAAGTGCATAAGCACAGTCCTCATTACAACACAGGGGGAGTCGCGCAAAGATATTCCAATGTTATGCAAGGGAGAGTGCTCAAGGCATGGCACAACATTTTCCTGTATGCTAATTCAACATCATTAAATATCATCAATAATGCATTTACCTGGAGTTGGTATTACAATGAATTTCATAACTGCTGTGTATAGTAGGGATGAATAATGTATCTGCATAATGGGCTGACGTGACCTTTTATTTGTGGGGACATAAAAAGACACCTAACTTTTATTTTTATACAATTTCATAAAACAAAACAAAATTGTTCACAGGTTGTTTTGTTTCATGTTGGTTTCCTGACATGCATAATGCATAATACACAAATGTATGTATAATTATACAAATCTCCAGGGAAATAACCTTAATTCACTATTATGATGACACAAGGAAAGCTGAACATGTAAAGTGGGCTACAGGGATCGGGATTATATATGTTATTTAAACAAATACATTTACATTTACAAACATGAAGTTATTATTCAGGGAGTCCTAATTCATCATTCATCCTCAATATGTTAAATATGTTGTTTTTAGTATTGTGCTTCCACCAATGTACAGGTGTACAATCATCCTGTTAAAACCTATGTAGGTAACAAACAAAGATATCTACATATTTCAATGTGTAATATTCTTTCTGAAATATATACTGAATTAACAAAGTTCTGCATAAGTAGAAACATATTTAATGAATGTACATTGACATTAGTCCCTAGAATGGATTAAGTCAAAAACCAAATTGAATCTCACACTTCTCATTGTGCTACTCAACTCCTCTTGACTAGCAAAATGATATGTACAGCTATGAGTGATCATTAAATAGAATATAATCAAAATTTTCATTAAGTTTAGAAAAAAAATGAATGCCATCTTTACATTTACGGCAAGCTAGTATCAACATGCCCTGTATTGGGTCCTGTTTTGGCTGTAGGTGAAATACTCATCTGAAGCTCCTCGGTTCAACCTAAAGCTGAAACCTCTTTCACTAACAGAAAACAGAAGTTAAGGATAGAAGTCGGCCCTGTGGAGACCGATTCTACATTCTGCACAAATCAAAACTGAGGCGCTTCCATCTTGTTCTGGAGGTTTGTCCCACAGGTTAGAGAGTTGCAGGGTTAAGCCCTATATGAAACTGTCTGTCAGAGCCATGCCTCTATATCATAGCTGTACGCATTGGCTGGGACGTAGTAATCCTGTTTTTATTAAAGGGGAATATAAAAGGAAACCGTCTGAAACAGGTCTAAGCCCCTCTGACAGCAAAGGATTTCATTACTGCAGCTTGTGGTGTGTGTGTGTGTGTGTGTGTGCATGTGTGAGTACGTTTTGGAGGCAGCAGTCACACATAGCGTGGATTACATATAATACCTTAAGTTGCACTTAATGTGCAAAAGTCATTTTTAACCAGCTAAATTCCAAACTGGAAGTGGTTTCTAATCACTCTGTCAAGTACAAAGTTAAAGGTCACAGCAGCCCTCTGCAGTTATTCCCTGGCCTTTTGTCGCTAATTTGAGGATAACACGTTTTCCTCTATTTCTTAGAACTTGCACAGCACACTTTGATCTTTTCAGGAATCACACCACCACCCACACTCACTCTCAACGTGTGCAAGTGGGAGTGAGATTAAAGCCACAGTGTGGGACTGTTCATCTAGAAATGAATGTGAAAAAGTTGCAGGTCATTAGTGTAATAGACATTTCAACATGCTGCATGTTGCTGACCAACAGCGTCCTTTTATATATTACAGACATTTTAATCCATCTATTGTTACACATTTTGTTTGCTCTAAATGATGTTGTCAAAAATCCTTTTGTGTTGCCTCACTGAGTTATGCATGTAGTGATCTGACGGCCTTTTAAACACTTGACTGGGCTTTGAAAGCAGAAACCGCTGTTCATCCTCTCGTTGGATGTGAAAGAGAGAGTAGCTCATATACACCAAAAAAAAAAGCCTAGGCATGATCTTGAAAAATATGAGTAACGTCCCACACAAACATGTTTAGTGGAGATTTAAGCATGCATTGTCCTGAAGTCCATGGTGTGCGCTACCGTGTGTGGTTTCAGCGGGGCAGGGAGGTCTTTGTGTTTCATTTGCTGCCATTCATCTCTTCCTCCCTGGTGAACTGGTATCGGGGTCATTGCCTTCATAAGCCTTCATTCCCACTTGAAAAGAAGGAAGAAGGAGGAGGAGAGAACAACAAGAAGTAGAGAGAGAGAAAGAATATAATGAGAAAGCAAGAACGACATTCAGGGCAGGGAGAAAGAAAGAAGCCCTCCACCGTCCTGCGTGCCAGAGTAATTGTGGTCCGTCCATTGGCCATCGGGACTGCCCACCACTTCAGCTGCTCTTACGCCGTTTACAGAATCTTGTCTTGTAAGGCCTGGGAAAAGCCACCAGCTCGGAAGAATGTCTAGTAGAACGAGATGAAAGCCCTTTTCTCAAAAAGTCGAAATCAGAAATACCAGCCGTGACATAACGCCGTCCCCGGAAAGAGGATCGGGTTGAGGTGGTGCTTTAGAGGTGCTAGTAGATTCTGTAACCTTTGGACGGAACTAAGTCAGCTGTTTCCCACTGACGGGCCGGAGGTAGCTTCTTATTGTGTCGGCCTTAGAGGTACCGTATGTGTCGCGGTGCAGAGGATCACAAAGCGGTTCGGTTAGTACTGTCACGGTTAGTTTGGAGTCACGGATTGGATCAGCAGAAAAGAGCCATATGGGCCGATACAGATAAGTTTTGGTTTTGTAATAGCAGCTGATAAACAAGAAACTATATATATATATATATATATATATATATATATATATATATATATATATATATATATCTATAAAAAATTGTACACAATTGCAATATGGTTTGTGATATAAGAAGGGATTATAATTTATTCAACAAAAATGTAAAGGATTATGGTGGGATTTTTGCAAGATATGTACCAAACAAAGAGGTTTTCTTAAGTACTGTAGAATAGTATGTGTATGCCAGGACATTTCTGCAGCAGAACAATACGTAATTTAAAAGATTTGGACACTCATTTCTTTCACCTTTAACAAATATTGTGCATAATGCACAATAACGGGAGCCTTAAATAGCATCCATAGGGCGAGGGACATGGTGCACCCTGGGCAGGTAGCCAGTAAACCACATGGGAGTTCAGACAAACACCGACAAGAACATGTTTAGATTATAGGAGGGCATGGAAAATGCAAACAGGAAGCGAACAGCAGATTTGAACCCAAGTCCGTCAAACCATGATAATGGGGGATGTGATAATCAGGGGAGGGATTAGAGACAGGGTGTTAGGGGATGTAGTACCTCTGAATCAGCAATGAATAAGTAATGCTTCCACCCTTACTAACTGGAAATCGAGGTGGAAGAGGAAAAATAATCTCCTACCCACTATTATACCGAACCGTGTTCTTACACACTGATGATAATGGGGATGACATGAAAGAGGTTTAACTAATGATATCCCTTGTAAGGTACCTGTGAGATAAATTGTTTTAAGTCGGATTTACAAAAGACATGCACAGATTATTGATCTCTAAAATCGGTCGGCATCCAAACATAATACATCTTTAAATAAAAGGATTTTTGATGAATTACTTCCATTGGACTGTATGGTGTGTAAGTAATGGAATAAAGTAAACGCATCTCAAAACACCAGTCTATGACGAAAGCCCCCTCTTGACTGCCACACAGCGGGAGAAAAATATGCTAATATTGTTATCACGGCCGCTCAGCGAATAAATGAATCCATGCATGGGTGAGTGCAGACTGACGCCCTGAATATCATCACATCAGATAGCGCGGGCTAAGTGACTTCCTCGTGTTGAAACACCCAGACGCTGTTGGGTGTGTGCAATAGCGGGGCGGGAGAGGCGAGGTGCGTCGTTCATCATTATTACCGCGGCATCTCGTCCAGCTCCGTCTCAAGAGTGACAGCTCTCTTTAGCGCGCTTCTAAAGAGCCGTTCCTCTGAGGTGGAAGTTTGGAGACACCCAATAAGTGCTGCTATTAGGTGACCAGGAGCACTCTCGTCACTATAAACACACTGATAACACTCCCCAAATGTCCACGGACTGCCAGCGGCCACTTTACAGCCGCTGAAATTATGTATCTGTAATATAACACTGCTAATATAACAACCTCGCACTGAACTGAAGAAATGCACTGTGCAGCCATTAAACTTACCTCTACAGCTGAAGCCATAATGTCTGTCAGAACGTGGGTATACATAGGATCTGTGTATAAAATGTACGTCACTGAGGAGCTCCCGCTGTCCTTAAAATGCGGTGTTGGTGCAGACACAAATCGACAGCCATTCAATGTGTGCGCAGCTTTGACAAGTGAGAGTGGAATGTTTCATAAGCTTGGAAGCAGCAAGTTTCATAGGCATGAGGACCTTAAATAACAAAAGTACCACATAAAATGTTCCAACAAGGCTATGACATCGACACTATAAAATGTTTATGATATCTGTGGCTCAGCGGCATAACAGCAAGATATGTGATTTATATAAATATGCTACATGATCTGAAGTAGATCTGCATCGTAAAGGGATTCTCCACCAATTTAGCACATCAATCAAATCAGTTTCCAAGTTGCAGGGACTCTAATGTCTAAAGAAAAGTAAGCGGAGGGATGTCAACAAGGTTATCGCAGCTTGGATTGTAGACAACAAAACAAATCTTCAACAGAAAGTGTTTGACCAGGACGACAGGGTTGAACAAAGAGATGCACAGGAAGTGTGCGATCCATCACTTTATTAGGCTCGACTCATACTAGGAACTACACAAAGCAAGTCATTTGCATCAATTATTATCTTGTTTGTCAACTACAATATACACAAAAATCCCAGCGATGCCCAGATTGATGTTTATTCGCCGTTTAGGTCTAACAGCTGATATCAAAGGCTCAAGACTTAACTCGCTTTACCATTGTCACGAAAAAGAATATCAAACGTCAGTGTGTTTTAATTTGAATTCAAATATGTGCGTTATAATCTTGGCATTAGTAGTTTTATTCATGTATTTCAAGCTGCATAGAGCTAGTGTTAGAAAAGTTAAACAGGTCACAATTGCTTCCCTAATATCTATTATATATTGCTGTGAAAACATGTCCTTCAAACCACTGGACTTATTCAAGTTTCTCACCAAAAACCCCATTCTACAAGATTAAACTTGAACACATTACATTACATTTACTTTCTTAGCGTGACACGCCTGAGTCACGCAACACGCGTGGTGTGTAGTATAAGTTTCAATGCACACAGGACAAAACCACGCTGTAAAACTCGACAACAATAGAAGTTGAATTTCCCTGCAGAGCTTATGGACAGTTGTGACAATTAGAGAGGTGTGCATTCACTTTGCATGCAGTGGGGAGCCGAACAAATCAATTGATCTCTTTTTATTAATAATTGCTGCTGAACAAAGGAGCACTTACCCTACAAACAGCAGCAATCCACAGGAGACAAGGGGTTAAAGTGTGGCCCTGAAGGTATGCGAGTGTGCGTCTGTGTGGACTTGAAGCACATATGTAGTGTAGAGACTCACACACCGATGACTTCATTCATCTGACTGATGACCCGCTTCTGCTCAGCCAATTAAACATCAAAACAATTTATGTTGCTTCCCATTAGAGAGAAACGCGTTACTGAAACCAGTTTAAAGGCATCGACGAGAAGGGGAAATGGGACGAAACGCACACAATCAGTGGGACGCAGAACGAGGCTGAAGACAAAGACGGAGGTAAAAGAGGGCAATCTGATGTGCACTCAAAGCCTAGAGGGCAGAAAGGGAAAGATGAGATCCCACAAGGGCAAAGGCGGGTCAGGAGGTGAGCTTTCACATTGAATCCGTGGAAGCAGCGATGGCAGATTCTGCGATTCAACTAATCTGAGTTTATGGGTGCGTTACATCTCGAGGAGCAAACGAATGTAACGCCCCCTCCCCCCTGCCGAGTCTACAGGCGTAAAGAATGTGCGTGAGCGGCCGGATGGCAGTGCGATAGAGATCCTCTACACCTCATCAGCCTCTCATCCTCTCTCTCTGGTGATACGGGCTTGGTGATAAGTCATTACTGCAGACTGCACTGGGGTAATTGGGGCGAGGAAAGAAGAGCAATCTGTGGGACGGGGACGGCACTATGACCTGCATTTCTTTCCATCTCTTGAAAGCCATTAGCCACAGTAGGCGTTGAACTGCCTGCTGTATTTGCTGCACATATTTGAATTTCATAAATGTAGATATTATGTAACATAATCACAGTGATGGTGCCAGGGAGGCGTCTTTAGGGGCTTGGATTCTCAGTTTGTACACTACGAGCGCAGACGGCATGTGGGTTGCCATTAATGCATTACATGTCCATGTTTTAGGCATGTTGCTGCACTCTATCAAGAGAAGTAGTCATTCATTCAGTCATTCAAAAGATCATTGGTCAGATTTAATTCAGTTTTTGATGGATATCTGTGTCGTTTACAACAGTTTGGATACTAGTTGTGTTATTGTTGTGGCTCCTTCAGTGCCCTTAGCAATCTCTAGTCTTGTTTTAATGTTTACTAAATTGTTCTTCAGAGTATGATGAACAGATTTTAAACTGGGGAAAAACAGAGCACTGTATCGACTAATACTTCAAATACTCCGAGGTGAGGTGTACCGGGAGAGAAAATGTAGAATTGGTGCATCCCCACACAGCATCCCTACGCTCGGGGGTTTGTTCAAGTCCTCGGACTGCTCATGTTTTTCGCCTCGAAGACGCTTCTTATTGACGTCACCTCGTTCTCAGATCTCACAGAGTAGCTCACAGTGATGCTGCTTTTAACCGATAGAAAAGACGCCTAAAACTATGAACAAAAGACACAAGTTGTGCTGAACGAGAATCATCTTTTAAAATCAATCTCTATATCGATATTTCTCAGATCACGCAACATTGTACAGTTTTCTCTGTCACTCTCTGCTACTTGATCAAGCAGTGACATGGAGGGGGTGGGGGTGGGGGGGAAGCGATGAAAGAGAACGAGGAGGAGAGCAGATAAGCCCACAGCATGCAACATCTTCAGGGCATCACACACACACACACACACTAGCAGTGGCTAACAAAGGCTACCATGCATAAAGCCTCGCTCACTGCTCTGGCCTCCGGCTTCTGAGGATTGTAGATGCTGTCATTTCTAAATCGCCTGAGGAATCTCAAGGAAAGAAAGACATAAAGGGAAGCCTGAGGATCAGCCGACCGGATGGAGATACACCACATCTACTCGTGACGCTGTGAGTTCACAGTCACTCACAGACGCTGTGAGTTCAAGTCTGGTTCACAGTCCATTACGCTCTCAGCTTCTCCATTTCGCTCTTTATTTCCTGTTCGGCTCCGCTGCACAATGCCCCATGATGTGACTGAAGTTAAGTGAAAACTGATCTAGAATCTAGACGGCACTTTGAACATCAGACATCATCAGATAAAAAACATCCCTGAGGGGTGGAGGATGGACGCCATGCGACCGACATTTGGTTTTATTTCAAACACAAATTCATGTTGCGAAGGAACACGTTTTTGTTGTTGCTTGTTTGCCTTGTAAAAGATGGTTTTGAAGTTGTGTATGCGTGCGTCCTTCTGGAAGTCCAGCTCCACATCGAGCACACAGAGAGTACATTGATCTTCTCATTTGACTGAAGGCTAGAGGACAAACAACGTTATTGCAAAACCTTTTGGATTGTTTCTTTTGATTGTTTTATTTTTTATTTATTATTAAGTATTTATGTTTTAGCTTTCAGGCTGAATTAGATCACAATTGAAATTTTATTAGAACATTTGTAATGAATTGCAAAACAGCTGGTGTGGCAATCAAAATGATGTGACATAATGTGGACTCACCTTATTTTCATAATGCCCTCTAAACCAAATACTGCCACCAGATTAATGTTAACCCGAGTGCAACATCCTCCTCATATTCAGTCATTCAGTTACAAATTCATCGCTTCAACAACACCTTGCTCACAAAAAAACTTAAACAGTGAATCTTTCCTCTGATGTTTACATCTCCCAGAAGTGCGTTAGGTTATAAATTCACTCACAAGATTGTTGGAACTCCAACATGAAAAAGATGCCCTGAATCACTTTTACGCCTTCATGATTCATGCACACCTCACATTTTCTAAAATGTGAGCTGCTGATTTTTTTTCTCACGTCTAATTAATGCAGATTTATTGCACATGCTTGCATGCAGACTCTCACACACATACACACACACACACTCTTGGGGGAATAAAATGCTTACAAACACACTCCCTCTCTTGCCATCTCTCTCTACTCCACCCCATCCTGTCCCAGCACACCCACATATGCCACGCTGATATGCATGTAGAGTATGTACACTACATGCATATCAGCCCGGCTTAATCTAATCCATTAGTCATATTAAGCAGATGCGGTAGTTTGTATGGACCAGACTTCCCTATCTACCATCAGCAGCTGTTGAGTTCCCCAACAAAAAATGCAAACTCTAATGCTCATTATGACATTATTATTACATATCATTATGACTCACTTACTGTAAAGAAGGAATATCAGCACAACACCTTAATAGAAAACCTCCCAAGATGCAGCTCTGTGTCACTCTTTGTGGTGCAAGTGCTGTGTTTTTGCAATTTTCGGCAGCCAGCTGAGTGGCTGTGGTGCTACTGGGTCCGAGACAGCTGGTGTAATGACATTCTCACAGCGAGCGACGGACCAGCGTGTTATTTTCTTCCACCCATGGTATGCCCATAGATTTAGAAAGGCCTGAACAGGCATTCTCATTCAAATCAATATTCTCAACAGAGGTCATTTGGCCAGTGCGCGCGAAATGAGATGGAGGGGAAGAGGGGATTATCAGTGCGTTATAAAAGCGGGCATCAGCAAAGTGTTCAAGACTTATGTTTAATGTAATACAGAGGAACAGTTTCCCTTCACTTCATTTCATTCCGCTGACCCCGGCAGGGGAATCTGGGATAAAACGTACCATTTATTTTTTGTACGGTTTACTAGTGCTCTGAATACACAATCACATTCCCAGTTGTATTTTGAAGATAATGTTCGACAACACTGACTTCTAATGTTCCATACAGCGGGCGCAAACCCCACCAGGAAGAGCCGTTACAACCGATTTCAGCTGCCTGATGGTGGCACATGCAGCGCCTGTGGTGTTGTTGACATGGATGAGCGCGCTGAGTTTTAGCCTCCCGCTGTCTCGCTCCACATCAGCGAGATCACATGTGAGTTTAGCTGCACCTGGGTCACATTTCAGACACACAGAGCCATTACAGTCCAGTCCGATGCAAGCACAGGTAACATGTTCAGTCATTAATATGTAAACGCTATCGCCAGAAAAGATGAGGAGAGGCTAGGACAAGCAGAAATATCAGGTTCATAACAATGTCCGATATTAACAACCCTGGCTCCAACAATGAGCTGGATGCATTTAAGCAGGATGGATATACTATACCTTGAATTTCAGGGCTCCTTGTGACCTTTGCATCCATTGATCATCACTATATGTGCGAATATATATATATATATACACACACACACACACACACATATATATGGAAAGTGGGAATAGGTCATTTATATGATAGTAAGATCCATCAAAACTTCTAGAGCAGCGACAGTTAAACTACCACAACACAACTGCATTCACTGCCATTGGCTCAGCAGAGCAATGGCTGGTCACAGCTCTGCAGCAGTAACCGTTCTACGTCACTGATTAATCTAGCAATTACAACAAATGTCATAAATAATGCATTTGGCTTATTTTGATTGACCAGTAACCTAAAACTGATGAATATAATGATGTATAATGAGGGAAAAGCAACTCAATCTTCACGTTTTGTGGTACAAAACAGTTATTGGATTCAAGCTTTTAATTATATTTAGCTTATTCCTGCTGTATTTACAGAAGTACATTTTGCATTTATAAGCTTTTGCCAATTTCTCAGTTTTCCCTGCTGATGTGAAGGGAGCCCAGCGAGATCAATGTGGATAATTGTTGTGTTTGAACAATAAATATGTATGATTTCATTGATTGCTTTGCCGCCAGCTTTCTAGTGCTGGTAACCCTATAATTTAGTCTTTAGGCAAATGCAAAGTGTGCAAATGGAGATACCTGTGCTTCTAGAGATACACCATTGTGATAGAATTATAGCTTACCTTGAACCAGACTCAGCTGACAGAATAAGACATAATATATTGTATTCATTGTTATCTACCTGAATAGAACCTAGACTTTAAATCTTCCAACAATAGTCGTATGAAGACAAAAAAAGCAGATTGTTAAACACTACAGGAATGGCCTACTGTTTTTGTTTCGTCTTATCACGTTTTTCTTGTTCGCTCGGCTATACGAATGCATTTTGTTGTGCAACCCTGTGTTGCAGAATGACAATTAATGATCCTTAAATCCTAATTCACATTAAGGACCGAGAGGGGTTCTTTAAGGAACGGATGGAAAACTGGCCACAGTAAGAAAACTCCTTCAGGTACACGTTAGGACAGCAAAGAAAAAAATGTATTCCCTTTAGTTGTGCTGCCTGTGTTGTGATAACTTATCGACCAGCTCCTGGGAGAGGAATTAGAGAAGTCCAGCTTTCCTGTTACACTTCTAGCTGATCTGTACCATAGTCTTTTTTTTTTTTTTAATTGCTATTAATTTGACTGATTTTGCAATTGCGATATGATTTGCAATAATTAGAGGAAAGTAATCATTGAAAAATATGTGATTTTTGTTATTTTGACACATTTCACCTCTATCCAATAGAGATTTCACAACTGGAGCAGGCTGTATTGTGATTTCTCATACATGGTCTTTCTGAAATGCTAACAATGTTGACGGATGTTTTACATTTCAGCTAAATACTACTGAGCCATTTGGTAATATTAGAATGCAAAATATTGCATATTATATTGAATATTGAATGCATATTTCTTATTAGCATTCCATGAGTTTTGACTTTTGGTCAAAGCTTTGTGGGAGCTTAGTACAAAAATGTATATTCAACATTCCAACGGCAGAAGCAGGTTCATGAAAAATAGCACAAAAGCTACGCAGGTCACACTGAAGCACATCCACTGAACATCAGGAAATACATAGTTGACTTGACTTCCAATTCATTCAGGTTTCATGAACTGAAGCTATAGAACAGATGAAGACTTTCATTTCAAGGTATTTCAGGACGTATATACCGACTCTAACACTGCTACTGCATATTTTCCCATGATGCCGCTTTCTAGGCCAAAACAATTTTAAAAATAACTCCCTCGTCTCAAAAAACTTGTGGGAAAAAAAAGGTACTTTGTGTTGGCATCTGTCTCCTTTTTTTGCAGAGACTTCCATGTTATGATTGTATTTATTTATTTATTTGTATTCTCTTCAATCGACATTTGAGAACTTTGAGGATTCAAGGCCCGATCCCAACAAACAACCTTGACCCGGGAAGGGGAGGAAGGAAGTGGAAACTACCAAACTAAAAAGAGAGACTACTTTTTCTCTCTTGTAGTAAATGGCGGTTCTACAGCGAGATACACACAAGGATGCAGACATTTTCACTTGCCACATAAAGGCCTTTATTTCTCTCTGTCACACATGTAATACAACAACAAATAAATGTACGAAACACAGACTCTTGCTTTCCCTCACTCTCCTCAGGGAGGGCTCTATCAACATGTCCCCGTGGCATCATTAGCGGTCTCTGAGGATGCAGGCCTGGTTAGGCCTATGAGTGCCCCTCCTCCGTCTATCACCACCTGTGATTAATGGTTTGCTTACTTTCTTCTATTTTTATCCACCTGTCATTTTAGCAGCTGGTGCCTATTATTGCTTTGTAAAAAGAACAAATAGTCACATAGTCAGGATTCATATTTTTCTCCAGGAACATAAAAAAAAACACTGCAGTTGAGCTGAAATTAAAAGGGGAAGTTTCTAAAATGTCAATTGGCCACTTGGTTTCAGAGGGAAGTAATAGCTTTTTCATATAAAAGTAAATTTCAAAGGCAGGGTAAATACTTCCACCGAGGATTTCTGATGGCTTATTTTAGAATGAAAAGCATCCGATTAAGCAGTTTAATTTTCCACACTGAACCAATAATGCCACAAACTACTTAAATAGTTTACGGCACGCATGTTTTAATGGTTATCTTCTTGATGCATGTAGTTACAGTTATTAAATTACAGAATATGAATTTAAGGTTTATCCTGAGGCCCAACGTCCTCCCTCTATTCCCCAAGGAGAAGATTAATTGGATTTTGGTCAGGCAGAGGACAATATGAACCAAACAGAGGGGCTGCATGTGTTTAGCCATGCAGGAGAGAGAGAGGAGCTCACGCTTTGACCTTGACTGATCACAGCACAGGCGGGTTCTGCAGCAGTCAGCACTGCAGACCACGCAGGTGCGAAACTTTAAGGAATATTCTTAGAAGTAAAAATGTGTGTTGGCTGTTTTTTGGTGAAATGTATTTTATCTCTTAAAAACATTTCTAATTTTAGCAACTTTCAGCCCAGTCTGTTCTTGATTGATCACATCCTCTGGTTAAGGATACAGAGGAGTCAGCATTACCTACTTACCTGTGGCAAGTAAATAATAGGGAACACCGACGAGCAACTGCAAGGATCTGAGGTCGATTTTGTGCAGTTCAAATTGTTGGTTTACAGAAAGAAAGAAAAAAAGATGAATCATAACACAGGATTCACCAATATCCATGATGGCGATTAGATGCAAAATGAGGAACAGCCTCTATTCCCTCCTTTTTCACGTGTTGTCTTATAACTTGATCATCTCAATCTCAGAACCCATCGGCTATCGGTCTGATAATGGATAATCATTTGGGCGAAGACTTTCCTTTCCGTGCGCTGCTCATCATTTACACTTGAAAGACAAGAGTTGAGAAACAATCCTGTCACGCCATCGCTCAAGTAGCCGGTTTATAGCTCATTTTAAACCAATAAAAACCTAATCATCAACCGTCTCTTTCCCCCTCCACACGAACCCTTTACTGCATTCAACCAGAGCTCCAATGTGAGTGGTGACGACTACTCGGACTACAAATGGAAACCAGGACGCCTCCAACACCAAAATCCTGTCTTATTGCTTCCAGATTCTGTAAATGAATGCCAAACTACTTCCATCTTACTTACTTACTTAATTACATCTACGCACTTCATCAGTCAGTGCCATGGACATTTTGATATTGTACATAAGCAAACCAATTAACAGAGTCATATTTGTGCTTTCTTAGCCATTCACCCCCATTTGCATTATTCAGTCCCATTACAAAAAAGAAGTGCTCTGGGATTGCAGATGGAAACGCGTGTCTAACCTTCTGCTGAGGCCTGCGGGGGTATCTGTAATACAGAGCATCATATAGAGACAAGGCCTGTTGTACTGCGATTGAGTGGTTCAAACGATGGGTGGACAGCAGTAAAAGGGGAGAGGAAGAGAAACATATGATGTTGCCGCCCACCCGAGGGGTTAAAGGATAAGAAGTTACTGAGTGGTGTGACAGACGTTATAATGGAGGTCAGAATGTATTAACTGGATGAGCGGATCATCAAAAGCTACAGGGCAGGGATGGGATGTGGTGCCATATGCACTGGAGGTGCAAGAGCAGTGAACCACATAGAACAATCTCACTTTTAATATTCTTACAGAAGTCCTGCACTGGCTCCCTCAGGAAAGAGGGGAAAGAAGAGGCAATCCTCCAACAAAGACCGCTTTCTCATCATCATGATGGTAAACTTCATCGCAGCTAAATCAACTCTTCCCCCCTTCCCTCATTTTGCAGATCATCATTGTCTTTTATCAACAGTTGCATGCACGTTTGAATATTACTGAACCACAAGATTTGTAAGTGTGAGGCAGAGGGGAGAGAGAAAGAGAGAGAGACAGAGAGAGTGAGAGAGAGAGAGAGAGAGACCCCACGTAGGCCATCTGACACCCCAGGATCAGTGTGACCTAATCTCCACAGACCGATACCCCATGATTAGACACAGGAGGATGTAAAGCATGTGTGTGTCTGTGTGCGGGTGTGTATTTGTCAGGGTCGGGGCAGTGGAGTGAAGATCAACAATCATTATTAACACAACACATATCCATTAATCCTCATCATGAAGCCTGCTGTTATTGCAGCAAAAAGTTCAGCAGTTCTTCAGTGCCTGAGCTGAGTGCCGCACTCCTGCCACACTGCAGGAAATGTGGCATACTGTGCATATACATATTAATGGAGAGATTAATGCACACTTGATATGGGTCCAAAGCAAAATGACTCACACAGCCTTTTGAGTCTCATTCCATTCACTGTCATTTAAGGGGCTACATAAGGCTGAGATGAGACACACTGCAATGCTGAGTCATTTGATGACTGTTTGGGAAATCAGAAAACAACTTATGTAAATCATATAATGTTTCACAAGATCATGGTGTACTGTATACGTGCATAATTAATGACTTGATAAAGGGATTCTTTTTCTAATAGAGGCGTTTTGTGTGCACATTGAATATCCCTAACACAAAGCAGTCTATAGACATTTATAGAGCATAAATAACAAAACATCCACTGGTTCCAGCCTCTTCAGTGTGAGAATTTGCTGTTTTTATGTTTTATGGCAAACATATGGATCTTCAGTTGCTAAATGCTCCAAAAACATGAACGTTGTGGGCTGAAAGATGGTAAAACAGTCCACTGAGCTGAGGGGGGCTGCCGAGCCAGGGGATCATTTTCCGTGGGTTTGTCACGCTGAACTGTCCCTTTCAAATTGCACACATTAATAAAAGTAATTTATTATATAAAAATATTGATTAGTGCAGCTATAAAGATTAAACCAACCTTTTGAAAAAATTTAATCAATAATAATAATTAATAGTACAGTCCAGATGTCTGAGCGTTGTCGCATTGAATCATCCTTTCTTCTTTCTTTACCCTTTTATCCTCTGGCAAAAAGATCATTTAGACCAAGATTTGGTTTTTTATAAGGCATACTTCTTCCTCATTAAAGCTAAAGTAAGAAGATGGCTAACACTCAAAACACACTTTATCTTATAAATCCAGCAAAAGCAGTGCAAAAATCCAGCCAAGTGGCTAAGTGGGCCAAATGTTTGATTCCGAGCACAGTCCTCCAACTTCAGTGCATTCATTATATCATTTGATGTCCCGATATCACACCACGCACACAAAATTCAACGTATTATAGAAACTAACCGTATATTAAGGCTGACCCGAATGCTTTGAAGCTTCGACCATTGCCATAATAACTGATGTCCAAATACATATTTAAATGCGTATGCATCAAGACTGATAAAGCTGATAGTGAGCCAGCCTCTCTGTAACGTTTATGGTATTCTGCATCAGGAAAAGACGTAAGTTTGAAACGTAACGAGTTCAGGCACTGCTCTTCAACATTAATGCAAGACAGTTATGAGCAATGATATACTGCCCAGAGCATCTCAAGGTCTCAGGAAGATGCCTTCAGGCTACAACTTGATATGTTCAATGTGATCCTGTTGAATTCGTGCCGGCTGGATTTCAACATTGGGAGAATTTTTCGTTTTTCTAGAGTCTAAAATAACATTTTGTTAGCGATGGGGGTTAAGCCACACTACAACCTTACACATCTGTTGCCCTCTAGGTCCAGGTACCCCATCGAGTGGGATGGCAGACGATGAGTCAAATTCCAAAAGACTGCAGCCAGTGTTGAATTAGTATGGAAAGAAGGGCGGCCTTCATTAGGGCCCTGTGGTTTGTCTGGGCTGATAAGGGCCCAGCCGGGGAGGAGGCGAGCGACACATTAATCCTACACAATGAGCACCGTGTGACACGCTGGAGCCCTGACGTAGATTAAGACTTAATGAAAACTAAATCAGACAAGGGCGAGAAGGAGAGACGGAGACAAAGTAATGGAGATAACAAGGTAAGGATGAGGAGGGCAGCCAGTCAGAGGGAGTCCCATCCGAAGGAAAGACAAAGTTAGACAGGACAAGCAGAACCTTCACGAGGCCGTATGTGTGGAGACAAAAAGATAGTGTGTGGCTTTAAAGGATTTGTTTAACATTTTGATGCATCCAAAATGTGCTTTCTTTTTTGAGCCTGAGCTTACTAAATGTATATCAACCTCATGTCAGTACACTATAGAAGTAGTTTTGGGAAATACGATGATTTGCTTTTTTGTCAAGCGTTAGATGGGAAGATCAATATCATTCTCCTGTCCATGCAGTACATATGAAGCTAGAACTGATTTTTGATTAGCCTAGCTTAGCATAAAGACGTAAGCCAGGGGGAAACAACAAGCCTCCCTCTTACCAAAGTTCCAAAGTGTGCCTAGAGCACATCTAAACGCTCAAATTAACATGTTATATCTAGTTTAATCCATACAGGAAGACATTACACTGAATTACACAAATGTGTTAATTAGTAAGCGTTGCGGGTGGTTGTAGGACAGACACAGTCTCGGCAACAAAGAGAAATGTTTCTCCGCAGATATTTAAAAGTTTTAAGCTTTCATGTGCTTTTTGAACATTCCAAAAACATTGATCACCCACTATTTAATGACCTGCAGGGCCACAATGTGCCCATATAGCACCAACACAGCGTGGATACCTGGTGCCACGGGGAGCACAACAAGCTGAGAGGTTAGGTGGTGATGGTGGGTTGGTGAGTGTGAATTACAAGAATGTGAAGGTGTCGAGGAAGAGGGTGACTCAGCAGGGAGCCAGACACTCCTGTTCAGAGACAGTGTGTGTGTGTGTGTGTGTGTGTGTGTGTGTGTGTGTGTGTGTGTGTGTGTGTGTGTGTGTGTGTGTGTGTGTGTCCAACCACTAAAGCATCACAGGCACCACTATATGGTTCTCTGGAGAAGTGACCGGGCACCGACTATGCATTGTGGGCTCAAACATGGAGTCTTAAGAAAAACACCAAGCGTGGCCCATTGTTCATAATGCCCTGCGCTTGGGTTTGCCTGGTGCGAATAATGGCTGTACTCAGCAGCGAAGGCAGAAACACCGTGACCTTATGATACTGCAAACAGTGCTAGGTAGCAGGTTGGGGTGGATACTTGGGTTAACAAAGCATGAGACTCCAATGCCAGAGACCAAGGATGGCATTGATTTATTTTTTCAATGGAAAAGTATTGCTCTCAGGAAAACTCTGCATTTTTAGTTATTACTCATCTGCCCAGCTAATAAAGTGACCACACCCTTTTCACTTATTCCACCATAAACATTTACAAAGGAAAAAGTATCACGCATACCGATAGCATTTCATAGGGCCTTTAGCCATGGAGGTGATCTACTACCACCATATCTCTAAACTCAACCTCGGAGAGTAAACCTACAAACACAGCGTTGAGCAGACACAGAGCAACACGAGCATTAATGTGGATTCTTGCCTGAGGCCACCCAATAATAGTCAGTCTGATATTCACTCACCTTTTAGCTGAGCTTTGAACGCCACAAACTCATGAGGGAAATATCTGGCTCTTTAGCTCTTTGTCTGTCTGCAGTGTACAGTGGTTTTATTCGAGCTGCCTCCTACAGCTGGAAATAAGGTTGATGAGAACAATAACCAACACACTCAAGTTGAAGGTCGTAAAACCAGAACAATGAGTTCAAAGTGGCTAAAATGCTCAGAGGAGCTGAGAGGAGTCAGGTGATAATGTGTTGTTCGCATATATATAACAACACATTTCACGTTACAAGATTTGATCCATTTAAAATATAAAAATGTTTATACGGTTACAGTTTGAACATAATTAACATTTGTGTATGCCAAGAGCGATGTTATGAAAGACTTCACAAGGGGGTGTTGTAAGATTGATATCTTAAGCATAAGTCGCGCAAAACAAATTAAAAGCAATGATTGACACCGGTACTCTGTATCAGCAAGTATCCAGGTGTCACAATCCATCTCCGTCTGTATCCTTTTCTTTTGTTAAGGACACTCGAAACCCAATTTTCAACAAGGAGAGGTGCACTAAGCTACAGTGAGGATGCGAGGTGCTGATTGGGATCTCTCCTTGCTTAATGAGGTGACAACCACCGAGTGAAGGATGAGTGTTTTCTCATCAGCAGTACAATTCAGATTTAGGCCTGTTTAGATGGAGGTCACTGGGCTTTTCATAATGGGCTACATGGTCTGCCGGCTTTACTGTGTGTGTGTGTGTGTGTGTGTGTGTGTGTGTGTGTGTGTGTGTGTGTGTGTGTGTGTGAGTAAATGGACGGGAGATGTGTGTGAGCATGTGTGTAACCGAGACCTGGGGACGAGGGCGTGCTTGGAATAGTTCATTTGGTATCTTTACTGATTAATATAATCACCCCTCCTCGCTCTCACGCTATTTTTTTTTACTGTACTACTGTACTCACGTGAAGATGTATGGGCTGCATCTAGAGGACTGATTAGGACGGCAAATCCTAGGAGGCTCAGTGAAATCCAGTCCGATCCGAAAGAAGAGCAAACAATTACGGCAGCAAACCCCTCAGATTTACAAAGAATGAAATAACCTGTGTGTCAGTGTGTGGAATAAATCTGCCTCTGTGTCCATATTTACGGTCCATTTTCTTTGTGAGAGAAATACTGCTTAGGTGTGCTAATTGGTATGTTTCTATATTCTCTATGTACAATGCGTTTGTGTGTATATGTGATGACAGCTGCTAAGCTGGACCTGCACTTGCATCGCTTCAGTACACACGCCCACACACACACACACACACACACGGGATAATCAGCAATTTCCCCTACCTCAGCATGGCATTGTGTTCATGTGTGTCAATGGCGCCGCCTCTATGTGACAGATGGGCTCCCATCGTAGCTGTTCACATAAGGGTGGCAGAAAGTAACTTTTGGATGGGGGGGGGGGGGGGGGGGGGGGGGGTTCCTGTTGAACTGAACCGACTCAAGATATGTGCATTGGCAGGATGCGTCCGGGTGTTAGAAAACCAAACCATGCCAAATCAGGTCAAAGCGGGCCAAAGCATATCAAGCTGCCGACCAAAAGCCTGTGCAGAAAATTCATTTTCAGTATTATGTAAATTGCTTTGGTAAATATGGCATCAAATGCAACTGCCAGGGCATATAAAGCACAGAATTAACAATGAATGTAAATTATTAATTGAATTTTAAATTGTGATGTGAAGGAAGGGGAAACAGATGGCAGCCACAGAAGGTAAGGACGGAGAAAATGGACACCCTTGTCTGTGTCATTTCTTGCTACCAGGCATTTGTCTTTGTCAAATGTAGGATAAGCAAGAACAATGTGCTGTAGCAGCCTCAAAACCTGATAGAGTAAAACATAATAATGCCAGCTACTGTGAGGTACAGTGTTTGCGTTATAACTTTTTTTCTACTAAGAAAACAATAGGTATAATTGACCTTTTGCTAAGCCCCGCCCCCCGCTGCTAAACGAAAAAGCAATTTCAGAGTGAAGTAGACTGAAAGGACTACAGTATTTAACAGCGTTTAATGTCTTGGATGTCAAAGTTACTCAGCAGTGGAAAAAACGTTCAAAAGATCAAGTGTAACAGCCACACCCTCTAAATCACATGGTTAAAGTGAGCCACCACATCAACTGGCAAATGAGACAGAAGACAAGGGAATTGTTGTTGGCTGATGCTACGCTATGATTAGCCAATCAGCATTCAAGAGGCGGGACTTAGCGAAAGGTAGATTCCCGAGTGGACGCTAATGTGCATGCAGGCATCAACAGCAAGGGCCATGTTTAATGATGCACAGATACCACATAGCAGGTTGAGCAGACAGGCCTCTCCAGTGTCAAAAGTGACACTTTGTTTGTTTTCCGTTTGTTTACTTCGTGGCCACTAGGCCTTTTGGTTAGGGCATGTTATATTTCACAATAACACCACACTTAGTTGATTGAATTAATGTATTATGTGCCCGCTAATGGTGTTAACTGACATAAGCATACTCAATGTTATCTCTGCTTTCTCATTATCGGCTCCGAGACTCTCTCACACACACACACACACACACACACATACTTGTAATCGTGCCCCGTGAGACATGCCTGCACAGATGTGCCCCGTGGGGACACCACTTTCTAAATGGAATAACAGCATACTTTTGATCACATACATTTTTTGGGGGTCCTGGGAACCAAAATATGAACTCAAATAACAAAATGTCTCAAATTTATAAAACTTAATTTTTGTCTGGTTTTTCTATTCCGGTGGGGACGCTCCTATTGTGTCATAACACAAACCACCACTAGGTGACACTGTTAAATATTCGTCTATTCGTTCCACTTACAATCCTATATAAAAGGTATGCAATGGAGGATATGGTTTTAGAAACACTGAGCAGCTTAATACATTGTTTTTGTTTTCTGTATTATATTTTGTTAATTCAATTCATATTGCATTTGTATATTCACCATTAAATGTTTTACTTGTATAATGACTCATTATCTGTGTATATTAAACTCCACTCAATATAAATGTTCAAACTTCACAGCTGTATTTAAAGGTTCTGTGGATCTTTCAGAAATATAACACCAATATTGTTCCGTACAGCAGTGAATATTACGGTTGAAAGCATTACAGTTGTGATACTGCAATATTAAGTGCTTTGTATTTAAGTTGAACTAAGTTGACTCACAGGCAACAAACGGATAAACAAAAGTGGTTTATTAACCATAAAGGAAACAAAAACTACTTCCTCAAAGTGAGGAAGTGATATGATACAACCAGATCAATATAGCCTTAGAAATAGTACAAAAAGACAAACATTACAGCATTAACACAATAGCCATAATACAATAAGGTGAACGCTTCCACAATAACACAACAGCAACCACTCTGGTATGGGGTATTGCAGCTGCTTTTAAGTCAAGTGATGAATGTAAAAAACTTACCTAATAGACTTTCGCTTTAACGCATCATTGCGATGTTTAACATAATATTTGACACCCACCCAACTCCTACCCTTAAGTGCAAATCCTGACGCCTCAATGCAGTCCAGACACTGAGTTTTTCCAGGCACTTTCCCAGAGTTGATGTGGTCCATAAGTGTTTTCTCGACAGCCTGGATTTCTTCGTTTGTCCATTTTAGTTTTTTTGGACCCTGAATCAAACGAGACAGAAATTACATGTTATTCAAAAACCAGCAAGTAATGAGGCTGTGATGACAACAGGTATTGACTGTAGCAGTACTCATAATACCAGAATTACTAGGAGATCAAGCTGTAGTTGCAGTAATGTATGTATTTACATTACATTTCATTTAGCTGACACTATTATCCAAAGCGACTTACATGCTATACAGTAGACCGTAGACACAACAACGGTGAGCAATTAGGGTTAAGTGTCTTGCTCAAGGACACATGGACATGGACACGATTACCAGAGCCTGGGATCGAACCACCGACCCTCTGATTGAAAGACAGACTTGCTAACCACTATTTCAGGTGTTTCAGTAACACCTGAAATAGAACTAGCAATAGAAATATAGACGGTAGTTGCATAAGTATGATGTTTACCAACACTAACATCATGTAAAACAACTGGACATTGTCCGTTTAGTGGAGAAGACATTTTCATCAATCAGTTTTAAGCTGACGAAGCCTCCTGAATGTGACAAAATATAAGACTAAGAGATATCTGAAGAAATGAGTCCTTTACAGAGATGATTCTCAATTGAATATACTGGATGATTCTTAGCATGTGGAATTATTTTTCATTCATAATGATGGCAGTTACTTTAATATGCTAAAACCATGTGCTTGCCTGTGATACAAACACAGAGATAGCATAAATATATGCCTCTATGTATCGAACGGTAAAGAATACTCTCTATGCAGAAAAATAATATATTTACGGTAGGCCGAAATCATTGGATAATATTATTGATGCATTGATGTGTTGATAACTTTAATGTTGCAGCTGGTAATGGTGGAGCTAATTTTAACTACTTAATACACTTATTAATACACACTACTTAATGATATATCATAGTTTATTAGTTGTATCTATATTTTGGAGAGAATCTGAATCTACAAAGTAGTTCAACTAGTAACTAAAATTGAAAAATATAAAAAAAGTGAATTCCCTCTGAAATAACTAGAGGTATTGAGTTAAATGAAAATACTCAATTTAAGTGCAAGTACCTAAAGGTTTTTCTCAAATATAGTATCTTGTTAGATTCAAAACCTGCTAGAACAAGAGCACACAGTTCTTATTAAAGTTTCTCTATTCTGTGGATGACACTACAGTATGAGCAGTTATTACATTATGAGTTGCTACACATGTTTTGTCTCCTATATATATGAAGTTATGTAATGAAATTACTTAATTTTGATTATTAAACAGGATGACAGGGGAGTATGAAAAGACAGGTGAGAGGAGAGTCAAAATTCTTGATTAATTTGATTAAACTTAACTCAACATCTACAACAGAACAACTGTCAGAAACCCATCTCATGTCAGTGGACTCGCTAAATAACTTTAAAAATACCCCACGCACTGAACCCCAGGGGAGAAACTGAATACACTTTGAACAGATTACCTTTTGTTGTGTGTGATTTGCCAGAGACCTCCCCAACCAGCGGCATCTTTTCATCCGACGAACCTATTAAGGCGCAAGCAAAGTGAGAATAAAAGCCTTTTAATATATTTAATACAAGCACTTAATGTTCATAAAGGTCCAGACAAAACAATAACAACTAGACTAAAACTAGAAAAGGCCATTTTTTAAACTTGACTACAGAACAACATTCACAGTGTGCATACTTCAAAATCTTGAGAGAGAGAGATATCTTTATGAAGGCAAATCCCTGTCATAATTGGAGAGCGCAAATGAGCTCTACGCGCGCGCACAAATCAAACAGCCACGCGCGTAATTTACGTTGACGAGTGCTTTTACATCACTCCGCGAGTAAAAGTTCCTCTCGCGCATTATTAACCTGCTCGCTCGCGAAGCTTCAATCTGCGCTCGTGTCTGTAACCTGCTCGCTCTTGAGTAGATTTAGATGGGCGGAGCCAGTCACCATCGTATTGGTTACAATCCTCGTCTTTGGATTGGCTGGATATCACATACATACACATCCAGGAAGAGACAGATGAACCCAGTCTACAGCACCCAGTAGAGACTGAGCCATGTCTTTGTATGTGGGTCTACAGACATGTGGGTGTTAATGTGGGTGTGACCCAGTATACAGCACGTTATCTCCGTGTTCCAGGGCTCGTTACCACGATGTGGGCTATGAGGAAGCTAATGTGTGTGTCTGTTACGTTGCCAGTACGTTATCTCCGTGTTCCGGGGCTTGTTACCACGAGGTGGGCTATGAGGAAGCTAATGTGTGTGTGTGTCTGTTACGTTGCCAGTACGTAATCTCTGTGCCACAAGTCTACTGGAGCTTTCTGCCTGTTTAAACAGCCGGTTGGAGCCAATACAAGATCAAGTGTGACTGAATTAATAACACAACGCAAGAGGGAGGGAGTACACAACCGCTACAGTGGATACATATACACAGTGGGTACATATACACAGTTGATCAGGGGCGGACTGGGGGAAAAAGTGACCCGGGAGTTACTGTCAGACTGGCCCACTCATTACACTGTGCGTTATATATGTGTCCTCTGTGTATAAGACTGGGTTCATCCGTCTCTTCCTGGATGTGATATCCAGCCAATCCAAAGACAAGGATTGTAACCAATTAGATGTTGAGATACGATGGTGACTGGCTGCGCCCACTTACTGTCAGATTGAAGCTTCGCGAGCGAGCAGGTTAAACATTCGCGAGAGAGAGACATTTGCTCGCGGAGTGACGTAAAAGCGCTCGTCAAAGTAAATTACGCGCGCAGTTTGGGATTTGCACGCGCGCGTGGAGCTCATTTGCGCTCTCCAATTATGACAGGGATTGGCCTTCATAGATCTTATATTACGTTTTAGCCAGGTATTGGCCTGATATATAATAGAAGTACCATGACATCTGTTAAAGAGAGTCACGACGGTCATCTATTGATGTGAGATTCACAGCATTACTTTCTTACACTGAATATGTGTTATTCTTATTGCCAAAGTCAATGCAAAGACGCAAATGGACGCAAGTAGACACAGGGGCAGCAAACTGCTGTGAAGGCATTTTGCAACACCAGTTTGACTTTTCTATAAAAAATGTGGCTGTTACTTTGTATTCACTGTGTCTTCGATGCACGAAAATACCCTGATTGCAGTAAATCTGGCCCTTCTCATGTTAGAATGTAAAGTTTTGCAAATAAACTTACAATTACACTGTCGGTTCTCCTGAGCTCTGGAACACTGATGTCCTCATCAACATCATCTGGAGTGGGGTCAAGAATAATGGTACTGTCACTGGACCACTGGTTTTCTTCCTTAAAAAGAAACATCAGAAAATGTTTAGACAGGCTACCTACCTACAAAATTAAAAATAAGCTGTTGCATGGAGGCCTCAATCAGATTTTATTTAACAGACTTTACTCAGGCAGGCTGCTCAGGTTTATTAACAGCCACTAGGCCACAAATAATCAAATTATGTGGAAAACATTGCTTATTCTTGTGTATGTATGCTGTTTTACATAAATAATCAAAGAATAAACCCTACAACTTATATTACATCCAACATTAGGAATAAGTGGCTCCAATGCAAACAATTGAATTAATTAAAAGGCACCGCCTCATTCTAAGATCTCTTAGCTATCATTATGGCTGCACATTGACATAATCTAAAAATCTTGCTCCCTTTAATATTCAATACTTTTGGTACACAGGAACATTTTACTTTGAACTTAAACTGATGGCAGTTTAACAGACTGAGGAACTGAGTTCTGCAGTCAAACATCAAACTAAATCTTCTGTGTGATGGTAAAAGCTGATATTATTCAAATAAGATTTCAGAGGGGTGGACCATATATTACCAGCCAGACACAACATTCTCTTACTTTATGCAGCTGGAGAACCTGACTCAATCACTTGACCTACACACTTGAAACAGATACGTACCAGGTATATAGGCCACCACCCAAGTATATTTCAGCATTTTATCTGTTTAATTATTCGTCCATCCAAGACAACGACTACATCCGTTTTCATTTAAGTAGTGGTCTGCTATTAGACAAGAGTCTAGTGAATATTTAGAATAGAATTCAGTGGAAAACATTGTAGTAACACGTTGAATATGTGTGATTAACTAGCTGTAGTCTGTAAGAAATTAAATACTGTATCATTGTTTTGATGTCTATTATAGTTACACAGTCGAGCAGGTTAACTGTCAAACAAGAACCCAAAGACATCCTACCTCTTCCTTCTGGTCAGGGTCAAAGTCATCAGCGCCTGCAAATATATTACAGAGGATTAAAATATTAATATGGTGTACGATGAACTAATAACGGCAACATGAGGCTGTTCAAACCTTGATGGAAAAAATGTGTTTCATTTGCATTCCTATTTAAATAGTTGTATGACCTAAACCCAGAGAGTATGATCAGTTAGGGATAGCAAACGTATAGACTCCTTTATGTATTTAGTATAATATTCTACACTTTTACAAACAACTTCCTACAAACCTCAATATACAACCCCCTCCCCTCCTCACCTGTGCATTCAGAGCTGCCACCAGCGGATGAAAAACATGCTCCATCCTCCTGTAAGCAAAAAAGGACACATTCAGTCCAAATTAAACATGTCACAATACTCAGTATTTCAAGCTGTCGTGGTAGAATTTGTAATTAAAATTATGACATGAATCATTTAGATATCACCTGAGCTGCTATTATCCCAATTTGACCGAGACTAAAGTCTGGTCTTATAAGACTTTATTCTCGGTCAAATTATAGTAACGAGATCTATTTCTGTTATGAGGCTAAATATTCTAACTCAAAACCCATGGCCATTTGAATTACTATATCCGCATACATGTGAAAAAAATACTACATTTTAAAAGTTGACTGTGACTAATTTGATCTCATTGTAATACAGCTGTAACAATATAATGTTTTAACCTGAGTGCAACTTTGTTATTTCAAGATAATATATATAATATATATTTGGTAAGTCAATTATACTTTCGAACAACGGAAGGACTGACTATGTGCATGAGGCTACACTAGTTCTATCATAGTTCTATCTCTCTCTCTGTGTTCATCATGCTCTCTATATTCTTTATATTATGTATATTCGCAGCTTGGGAGATGAGAAAATCCCCCTTGTTCCAAAAACTACATAAATACATCACTTTGTTGAGCATAATACTAACATTCAGTGTGAAAAGATAATAATGATAAAACATCAGTTCTAATAAATATCTAAATCCCATTATATTGCAACTGTAAAACTCCCACGATGTGTAAATTATATATTTATAGTTAACCGTAATTAGATAATTGAAGGCTGGTCTCAGGTCAGTTTCACTTGACTTTGGCGCATGTGCCGTTAGCTGCTCGCTTAGTGTTAGCTAACATTAGCTAGTCCTATCACATTACAACATAGCTCTGTGTATATATGCAGTACATATACAAGCAGTACGAACAGTAACAGTGTAATGTGACATTAGGAAGGAGTATAAGCATTAAAAACTCACCATTTCCATCAAGATTTGTGCCGTCAGGTCACGTGTAGAGCTGCCTGCAATCTGATGCAGGCCCGAGCGCATGTGCTGAGGAGGGGCGGGACTAAGCCAGAAGTGAAACTTGAAATGTCACACAGAACCGGACTTTTACCATCCTCACGGGCCGTGGTCACAATGGGGACAGTACAAGTCATGATGTGTGTGATGGCTCAGAACAGAAACGTTTGATCATTTACACAGAACATGACTTTCACCGTCCTCATGGGCCGTGGTCACAGTGGGGACAGTACAAGTCAGGATGTGTGTGTGATGTATCAGAACAGAAACGTATGATACTTTACACAGAACATGACTTTCACCGTCCCCACGTGTCCACGCCCATCCCCCAACCCTTTGGTCACTGAGCAAGAGGAAGCTCAGGATCCATGTTAATAACTTAGACAGGTAATAGTAATTGCTAAAATATACGGTTTATATCAATTACCTGTGAGGCGGTATTACTAGAATTTAGTATAAAATATGTACAAATTTAAATAAAATCTAAAAAAGGAGATTGAATTGACACAAGCATTTCTAATGAAGTTAATCAATAGAAGCATTATTAAAAAATTATACAAACATTGATATTCATAAAAACAAACTACAACCATTTATAAGCCCTTGTATTCAACAGAACAAGTATTTATGAATGTATTTTATAAATAAGTGTAGGGAACTTGAAAATATAATGTATTATACATATGATCTTGCTTATAATTTCATGTAATTTCCTGAAGACGGATCTACAGATAGTAGATATAGTTGTTGTGGTACACAAAACATAGAAACCGTAGTTAACTGGATGTAATTCCAATTCTTTGAGTAATCTGGTGACTCAGGATTTGTTGCACTCTGCCAGAAGATGAGCTGCACTGGCACCATCCTTATAGACATAGTAAAAATGATTGTGCCAACGACATGATTGGTCAGTGGGTGCACTACAAGTCTCCAAATCTCGATATGAAGCCCAAGTGGATAAGCAAAGAGCAAAGCCTGCTCCTTCTTTCATATGTTCCTGTATCCACCATACAGTCAATTGTTACAACAATATAGGCTTGTAGCTCCGTCACTGCGAGCTAAACACTCAACAAAGTCTCGACTGTTCTCTGTCCTGGCTCCTCGATGGTGGAATGAGCTCCCCATTGACATCAGAACAGCAGAAAGTCTCTACATCTTCCGTCGCAAACTAAAAACTCATCTTTTTCGACTATACCTGGAATAAAGAAAGTAGCACTTTAGTAGCACTGGAATGGCTCTTACTGATAGCACTTTGTAGTTGAACTTTTTGATGAAATTGTACCTTCTTGATTCTTGTTGTTCTGATTCTTGTTTGTAACCGTGGAATGCACTTATTGTAAGTCGCTTTGGATAAAAGCGTCAGCTGGATGAAATGTAATGTAATAATCTACCAAACAATGAGCGTTGCTAGCTACAAGGGATGCAACCATAGATATAGAATAGGACATTCAGCGGTTTTCCATTGTCATAATGATAACACATGTCTGTGGGGCTGTTAAGTGTTGTTGCAGCTCACTGGGAAGAGAGCCGACTTAGCTCAGCCAGATGGCTAGCTACTGAGCAAGCTAGCTTATCTTTCTCCTGAGTAGGCCTCAGTAGTTAGACAGAGCGACCGTTACACCGAGCACTGCTGTTGGCCACCAGCTGATCATCGTCTGTAACTAGTAAAGCATTTAAGCAGAGTAGAATTAGCAAGCTAGCTAACTAGTGGGTTGTCTGCTAGTTTGCTAGCTAGCTTGCTAATTTCCCTTGCTTAAATGCTTCGCAGGTTTTACATGATGTATCTTTAAATTTCAATTAGGTCAAAGTGCAAGAAACTTTTCTTGATATTAGAATGTACAGTGCATCCGGAAAGTATTCACAGCGCTTCACTTTTTCCACATTGTTATGTTACAGCCTTATTCCAAAATGGATTAAATTAATATGTTTCCTCACAATTCTACACACAACACCCCATAATGACAAAGTGAAAAAGGTTCTTGAGACATTTTTGAAAATCTATTAAAAAATAAAGAACAAAAATATAACATGTACATGTATTCACATGTAAGTATTCACAGCCTTTGCCATGACACTCAAAATTGACCTCAGGTTCATCCTGTTTCCACTGATCATCCTTGAGATGTTTCTACACCTTGACCGGAGTCCACCCTGCTATGTTCAGGTGATCAGACATGATTTAGAAAGGCACACATCTGTCTATATCAGGTCCCACAGTTGACAGTGCATGTCAGAGCACAAACCAAGCCATGAAGTCCAAGGAATTGTCTGTAGACCTCCGAGACAGAATTGTATGGAGGCACAGATCTGGAGAAGGGTCCAGAAACATGTCTGCAGCATTGAAGGTCCCAATGAGCACAGTGGCCTCCATCATCCGGAAATGGAAGCCACCAGGACTCTTCCTAGAGTTGGCCGCCCAGCCAAACTGAGCGATCGGGGTGAAGGGTCTTAGGCAGGGGGATGACCAAGAACCCGATGGTCACTCTGACAGAGCTCCAGCGTTGCTCTATAAAGGAGTTTGCCAAAAGGCACCTGAAGGACTCTCAGACCATGAGAAACAACATTCTCTGATGAAACAAAGATTGAACTCTTTGGCCTGAATGCCAAGCGTCCTGTTTGGAGGAAACCAGGCCCTGCTCATCACCTGGCCAACAGCATCCCTACAGTGAAGCATGGTGGTGGCAGCATCATGCTCTGGGGATGTTTTCTAGCGGGAGGAACTAGAAGACAAGTCAGGATTGAGGGAAAGATGAATGCAGCATGTACAGAGACCTCCTGGATGAAACCTGCTCCAGAGCTCTGGACCTCAGACTGGGGAGACGGTTCCTCTTCCAAGAGGACAGCGACCCAAAGCACACAGCCCAGACCACAAAGGAGTGGCTTCAAGACAACTATGTGAAAAAATTAATTTAATCCATTTAGAATAAGGCTGTAACATAACAAAATGTTGAAAGAGTAAATCGCTGTGAATACTTTATGGATGCACTGTATTATACAGATGCTCTTGCATATAAATGCATGTAATGTCCTGGAGATGGAAAAGGCATAGAAAGGTTTGACAAAAAAATTATCTTAAAGACGATGAACGGAATACATGGATACATAAATAAATCATAGTGCTGTTTTTCTTCATTCTGGAATGCCAGAACCATTGGTCCAGTTAACCGTGAGCCGCTGAGTCCTTCTCTGGTGGCATTTGTGTAAATACATACACATTATACTGTGTGCGTATATATCTTCATCAGTAGTCGGAGAGAGGATATTAAGTCTTTTCCCTATATATATATGTATATATATATATACACACACATACAACTGTGTAATGATTGTAAGGAGCTCGTTGTCACTAATGCCTAGCATCACTGCAAGTCCATCAGGCCTCAGACAGATGCTCTAGACTGGGCCTTATTGTCTATAGTTTCTTGTTGTGCCAAATTACCTTGAGGAAGCCCAGACTATACTCATTATGATGCTGTTAGTATTTCGGCTTTTTCTTTTGGCTGTTCTAGCTGCACTTCTAACAGGACTACCAGTGCTAACACTTCTATTTAGTGATGATTAGTTTTCCACTATGACCTCTTTTTTGGTGTGATATTGTTAGCTGAAGAGCTAATGCTAGTACATATTTTATGTTGTCATACACATGTGTGTGGGGCTGTTAAGTGTTGTTGCAGCTTACTGGGAAGAGAGCAGACTTAGCTCAGCCAGAAGACTAGCTACTGAGCTAGCTAGCTTATCTTTCTCCTGAGCAGACAGGGAGTTAGGCCGAGGGACCGTTACATCGAGCGCTGCTGCTGGCCACAAGCTTGCCGTTGCGACCATCTTTCGTAACATTTAAGCAGAGTAGAATTAGTAAACTAGCGATTATCTGCTAGTATACTATATAGTTTGCTAATTTTACTCTGCTTAAATGCTTTACTAGTTACAGAAAATTAGCTATACAAAGTTACTTATCAGGCTAGTGCTCAAAGTAGGCCCTTCTACATTTCACTCTTTCGTGTACCGTAACTTCTTTTCTGCGCCAGCAGATCACATAAGCTGCAGGTACCCTTTTCTGCCCCCTCTGTATCAGTTTCTCGTGATGGCAATTCATAACTGTGCTGCTCCAGTGTTTTTGCACCTTGCTTAAACAGCAGTAAAATGCTTCACTAATTACAGAAACTTATCCAAACAAAGTTGTTACTCATCAGGCTAGTGCTCAAAGTAGGCCCTTCTACATTTCACTTTTTCGTGTACCGTAATTTCTTTTCTGCGCCAGCAGATCACACAAGCTGCAGGTACCCTTTTCTGCCCCCTCTGTATCAGTTTCTCGTGATGGCAATTCATAACTGTGCTGCTCCAGTGTTTTTGCACCTTGCTTAAACAGCAGTAAAATGCTTCACTAATTACAGAAACTTAGCCAAACAAAGTTGTTACTCATCAGGCTAGTGCTCAAAGTAGGCCCTTCTACATTTCACTTTTTCGTGTACCGTAATTTCTTTTCTGCGCCAGCAGATCACATAAGCTGCAGGTACCCTTTTCTGCCCCCTCTGTATCAGTTTCTCGTGATGGCAATTCATAACTGTGCTGCTCCAGTGTTTTTGCACCTTGCTTAAACAGCAGTAAAATGCTTCACTAATTACAGAAACGTATCCAAACAAAGTTGTTACTCATCAGGCTAGTGCTCAAAGTAGGCCCTTCTACATTTCACTCTTTCGTGTACCGTAATTTCTTTTCTGCGCCAGCAGTTCTCACAAGCTGCAGGTACCCTTTTCTGCCCCCTCTGTATCAGTTTCTCGTGATGGCAATTCATAACTGTGCTGCTCCAGTGTTTTTGCACCTTGCTTAAACAGCAGTAAAATGCTTCACTAATTACAGAAACTTATCCAAACAAAGTTGTTACTCATCAGGCTAGTGCTCAAAGTGGGCCCTTCTACATTTCACTTTTTCGTGTACCGTAATTTCTTTTCTGCGCCAGCAGATCACATAAGCTGCAGGTACCCTTTTCTGCCCCCTCTGTATCAGTTTCTCGTGATGGCAATTCATAACTGTGCTGCTCCAGTGTTTTTGCACCTTGCTTAAACAGCAGTAAAATGCTTCACTAATTACAGAAACTTAGCCAAACAAAGTTGTTACTCATCAGGCTAGTGCTCAAAGTGGGCCCTTCTACATTTCACTCTTTCATGTACCGTAATTTCTTTTCCGTGCCAGCAGTTCTCACAAGCTGCAGCTACCCTTTTCTACCTCCTCTATATTAGTTTTTGTGAAGGCAATTTATAATAGTGCAGTTACAGTGGTTTTGCACCATGTTTAATCAGCAGTACAATTTTACAGGGCTATCATTTCCAGAAAAATATGTAAAACCCAAAATGTCCTAGTATCTTTTATTTAATGAAGAAATTCAGAGTTACTCTTTATCCTGCTGCGTAATATGTACAACCATCCTGACTGATATTTATTTAGATTTTAGGAGCAGGCTGCAGCATTCTGGATCAACTGTAGAGACCTGAGAGACCCAGCAGAGCAGCCCGATAATACAGAGTTACAGTGCAACAAAACAAGACCTTATTAATATCCGTATTAATTCATGTTACACCACTGACATGGCATAAGAAATCAAATATAGTTTTAGATCTATTATTATTATTGCTGTTATTAATATCAATGATGAGATCATTAATAATAATTAAATATTATACAAAAGTTAAATATTAATAGCAACTATAGTAATATCAATATTCATATATATTTAGTATTTATTTATATATGTATTTGTGTATTTATATTTACAAATCAAGATAAAGTTTTAAATGAATTGCCAAACTTAAATACTACTTTTGACCAATAGGGGGCGAAAGAGAGTGAACAAACAGCGATGCACACTTCAAGAACAACCGACCTCGTGGGGACTGCAGTACCCTGTGTATACTCTAGGGGCGCCTTCATACACAGTCACACAGATTTTTGTCTTGAAAAGGGTTTCATGGGGACTTCCTAGAAAAAAGCATGGGGCGTATCTAGACACTGTTCTGAAGCCAATGGGAGGGGTTTGCCCGTGGGGACCTCGTTTTAGGTCCCCACGGTGACACGAGTCCCCATGGGTCTGTGTGCACTCAGGTCAAGGTCCCCACCGGAATAGAGGAACAAGAACACACACACACACACACACACACACACACACACACACACACACACACACACACACACACACACACACACACACACACACACACACACACACACACACACACACACACACACACACACACACACACACACACACACACACACACACACACACACACACACACACACACAGAGAGCTGAGTCAGTCCATGGAAACGGTGTTCATCCGCCTCTTGAATCCATCATCCTTTTTCCAAAGCAGCAGGTGCACCCACACTGAGAAAGCAGCATCATATAGACACACACTGAGCCCCTTCCCTCTGCAGCACCTCCAGCCTGTATGCAAGAGTTTCTGTGAGACTGTAATTCTGTTTCTCTGTTCAAAACCCTGCAGTGGTATGAAAGCAATTTACTGGCGACTTAAATCTACATTCTGTGTTTTAGCTAGTAAACATCCGTTCCAATAAAGTTCTCTATTGTCTCTCACCTTGCTATTTGTCCTTTTTTGCTTCTGCAATCTGCATTACAGAAGCAAAATACAACAATACAAAAAAAAAAAAGGATTACAAGGCAAACATTGCAATTTACATTACATTTCAGGAAACCCAAGCAAGAGGTAAACAAACTGTTAAACAAACCAACAGCAGCCATGGGCCTGAGATGGAGTGAGAGGAGGATGGGGATGGGGGGGCTCAGCAGCCATGCAGCAGGAAAGAAAATCTAATCATTTTCTCATTACTATGCTTCCTCGGTTAGTTGGGCTGATTTGGAGAACGGATTATGCTCTTCGATCGCTCCCCCCCGGGTCCCGGTCAACTTTCGTCGAAGCGTACTCCATCCGTTGGAATGTTTTAGATTACCCATTATGCCGTACCTGCAGGTGAATGCTCTGCTTATTACAAGCTGAGCGACTTCAGTTCATTTCGCTGTAATAGCAACGACCCAGTATTCTCACAATCATGAAAATACAACAATCGCTCACAGAGGAAGTTGATTACAGATCGCTCAGCTCAGTGTGGCGGTTATTAAGACATTTTGTCAATATAAATATTTTAGCACAGATGCACAAACAAATGCTGTTTCTAGACATGTTGTGAGGCAAAATACATGGCCCTGCAAATGGTTTCTTTCTATTAGATCTTTGTTTTCTTAACTTTAAGACACACGCACAAAAACTAATATTGTGTTGTTAAAAGCAAGACGGCTTCCTGCTTCAGTGCGGTGCTGAGGAGGAGGTTGTGTGCGAGTGTGTGTGTACTCTCTTCCACTTCTTGCCCCATGAGTCTCTCCCTCCCTCATCAATGGCCGCTTTAGTGCATTAGTACAGAAGACCGGGGCCCGCGGGGTGAACGGGGAATGGCGAGGCTTTTCTATTTACGATAGTGGGGTCGCTGGCTTTACAGTCCCTCACAGCTAATGGCCATCTCTGGTAACACACTCTAATGTGCTCACACACACACAGACACACACAGCAGGAAACTCTCCATCATTGTGACACCTCTGAAGCATATGCAGGTGTGCACGTACGTACACACACACACACACATTAACCGACACACCAATCCATAGTCTCTTCATCATGCTGACACTAACAGTAGGAAGCAGTCACATATACACACTCACACCAGAGTCACACACAATAACACACAAGTTTAAAGGACGCAGGATGAAGCCCTTCAAAAGAAATGCATGCATACATTATTTTAATCACATAACTTTACAGTATTCATTAGTAAATTCCACATTATATTGTTGACAATATGTCGAGTCTATAAAGACAACATAGGCGCATGACATGACTAACATGGCATTTAATAATAGTGTTTATAACCCGATCAAAGTTGTTAAACCTGCTTTATGGAGATGAAGCAAATGACTCGCTCTTTACAGAAATTGACAGTTGAAGGGGGGCAACAGGAGAAATAAACACAAAGATAATTAAGTTACAGAGAACATTCATTCAAATTTGCATAAACTATTTAATCTAATTTAAAAGCTGCTACAAATATTACTTGATTGAAGTCCAATCATAGACTATATGTAAGTGGAAGTAGACGGCGATGACATTTTGTCACCAAAATGAACTAAATGAACATCATGCTGTAACGAATAAGACTTGAAACTAGCGATTAAGACCATAAACTAATGTTTACTGAGAGAATACATCAAGTGAGAAGTAGGGTCATTTTCTGATAGACTTCTTAACAATCACACACACTTCTTTTTGCTACCTGCTGGCTACTAGAAAGTATTTTGAGACACTCCAGCACTGGCTTCACCTTTCAGGACCGGAGGATGCAGCACGTGTCCAATATAAACCATGAGAATGAAACTGCCAACCACATGTCCCGTTCATCCATTCCTCCTCACGGCTTCAGAAATACACACAATGACCAAACAAAACATCTACGTTTATCTCCTTACTGCACACAGAAAATGGCATCTCCTGCCTGCTCCAGTGGCGATTGGACTCTATACAGACGATCAATGTCCTGTCTAAAGAAAACATCTACTCAGCTGACTTTGTTTAATACAGATACGCATCAAATAAACGAAGCATAAAGCTCTCTAAAAGCTATTTCATGCTTCTCTAAAATGCCTCCGCTTTCTGCACAGCTCCTTTAAGAGACTCCATTGTGCTCAGCGTCAACAACTCAGAATTCATATCCGCTCCACCAAAAGTTGTTTTATCACAGCAGATAGAGAGCTGGACAGACGTAGACACACAGTGACATTTTCTCTCACAAACTTACACTTTATGTCATTGTTTAGCAGGCAAACTGTCCCATTTATCTAGCAGCTGTATTTAAGTGTTGGAGCTGCCCACACACAGTCAAATTTAAACATCTCCGTCTTTAGCTTTCTCTGCTTTGCTTCCACACGTTAACAGCTGCACACATCCGCTGCTCAGTTGTTGCTGTTGATTAAAAAGCTTGCACCAGGGAGAGAGGGAGGAGACAGAGAAAGATTTCAAATAAATGGAAAGGAAAAAAAAGATAAAAGACTCTTTTTTTGGATAGAAGTCCTGTGCCTCAGTGGCCTCAGATTAAAGATGCAGGAAAAACAACAAAGAACCGACTGCAGCCACACATTGATACACATCTATGAATTGGAAAATATTTTTAAATGGTGTTTGAATTAAATGTATATTTGTTCATGTATGTGCTAAATAATTGAACACACAAACACTGGAATAAAAAATGGAGCAGGTATGAAAACAGGAGTTCTCCCTGAAATACTGACAGAGAACGGGAGGACTATGCAGGGAAACACACACAGACGCACACAATGTGGAAGAATGTATGTTGTGAAAGGCTGGCAGAGATCTTTGAAGACATTTCTGCCATATAAAGAATAATAAATGTGCATCACAAAAGAAACCATGACACACACAGAGACAATAAAAAGAGCATGGTGAAAGAGATGTAATGCTTGCTTCCTATATGTATAAGAGCACACAAAGTGACCTACATGTACTGTACAACAAACATAATCAAATCTCTCCCACTACCCTTGGAACACACACACACACACACACACACACACACACACACACACACACACACACACACACACACACACACACACACACACACAATCCTTGTATGGATTTAGGGGGGCAATTAAATGAAACATGAGAGCAAGCACATGATTAAAGATTTATCTGCCCAAAGTCCCCGCAGCCCCTTCCCTCGTCACACACACACACACACACACACACACACACACACACACACAAACAGACACACCTTCTACTACTGTGACCATCTGGGGATACAGGAAGGAAAGCATTGATCTCATTAAAAAAACTCTTGACTACACAGATTGGTCCCCCCTCCCACCCATTGACACACACATGGAGATAAATACACACAGACACAAACACACAAAACACCCCCCCAACTGCATGTTGGTGTAATTTACTCAGTGAAGTACAGTATAAATGTGCCATTCATTGAAATCAATTAGCCGGGGGTTGCTAACTTTGAACACATCTCCATAGACCCTTGTTGCATTATTTATCCAAACTAAAAATAGCAATATTCATATTATATCAGGTGGAAAATCAAAGTAGCTCTTAGTATAGAGCTTGTTGTGATTTTGGCCAAAAACAGCCTCTGTCAATTAACATTGAAGAATACATGTCAAAATTCTCGATATCCACAATTCTATTTGACGTTAGGTTTTGAGGCCACGATTACATTTTCAATTGCACTCAAATTTTTGACTGACAGCTTTGCAATTTTTGGTGATGGAGCCTTGATTCGTTCAGCTCATGCCTTGACAACTGTTCATTCATATTATCAAATCCTTCTTTAAATCTTGAGCAGCCTACAAACCTAATTTTGTTTCTGTCAAGAAAAGCACGCAAACAGATTTATCACTAACTACAGGCATATGTATTTTGAATGACAGGTTCATCTTCTTATCTAAAAACTGATATCCCTCGCTGTCTCCTCCTTCCACACTCATTTCTCATCTCTCTATTAAACCCCTGAAGCGCATATGAAAGGAGACTATATCTATTTTATCCTACCATCACCTGCAAACCTGCTCATTTGTCCTTGCTCCCTCCATTCCATGCTCTGTTATACTTCTCACATCAAACATTATTTTTCCTCAACTGAACTTTTCAAGTTTGGAGCATGAAAAAGAAAAAAAAAACAGTTTGTCATCCCTCTGGATTCTTTGACAAAGTGCAGGAGTATCTTCAATAGAAACGGATCAATGCGTCTCAAGTGCACTCAGATAAAAACATGTTGAGGCTCTTTGAAGTTTGGAAAAACATATAAACCTGTGTTCACGTGCGCCGAATCCCTCACACTCTCTCAATGTTTCTCAACATTGCAAAAAACACCCTTAAGTGAAAGCATAATTTGATGGTGTCTGACAAATTGGATTATGGGTAAATGGGGTCTGGGCTTTATGACAGAAAGACCTTGTGCCATTTCAATATTCATGATTTTCAGAACGAGCTAAAAGTGAATTGAATAAATCGGGTAAACTGCGAGGGGCCGTCATTACAGGGACCGTCTTTCTCAGAACGTAAGTGGCAAAACAAAAACTTGCAAATTGCAATAAAATGACAGTTACTTAGCGCTTAGGGTGAGATTTGAACCCCTGCAGAGACATGTCAAAAGGACAGGGATGAAACTTCATGGAAAGAAATTAGGAGGTGACAAACCACCCTGGAAGAAGGATTTCTACGATGCTAATGCTATGAATACTATTTATTTTTTAAATATTATGTTTGCACTTCTACTTCTTGTTGAAAGAGCCAAATGCCAGAACCGATCATGTCACCTCTTCTGTCGCCTGCATGCTCCATCTGTACACTTCAGTGTCAAACAATTGCACACAGCCACCAGTTCGAGGAGCTGCCTGAAGGAGACTTGTGTCCATCCCGGAGAACAAAGGGCTGCCTCACCTCCACTCAACTCGCTCTTCACAGAGGGATCGATACTCACAGAAAAAAAAGGACATTGTAACATAGCAACATAGAAAAAGTGAAAATAACCTTTGACTTTTGCTCTTTGGCGATGAGGGGTGTTCTGCTCTTGACCAAAACACAAGCCCCTCAGTTTGGAGAAACAAACAGCCGTACAGCTCGGGAGCAAAGCAGCACGGCTGTGGACGAGGACGGCAGCCACTATTTAGCACCCTATGAGGAAGAAATATATCAGTTTGTGTGGATGCTATATGTTGAATATTTTCACCACTTTATCCAACAGTCAGGCCCCTTTATTGTGACAGGGAACTGAACTGGAAATGAAAGTTATCTATATTGTGTTGGTCAACGGAGCACATCAAACGGAGTTGGCTGGCTTTTAAAGAGAGCGTAGATAAGTTGCCCTTTCGGTTCAGCGTCCCTTCAGACGGGGCAGTTTGACAAGATGATAAAGCTGTGAAAATATTCTCAATATAGTGTGTACACTGGAATGGACATTGATTTTTTTTTAAGGTGAGTCTTTCTTTTGGGTGGCTAAAATAGCTGTTGCTACATAGCTTTGCTCCCGTGTCGGTACTCCCGTTTCACCTCACTGGGGCTGAGCAGGAAGTGGTGGGAATGTGCACCATAAAGTGACAAATCAAAAATAACTTCACAGATCGTGTCAGGGTTTAATGAAGCCGTCTGCTCTTTTATGAAAGCGTCGTCACACACAGAAAAAAAACTGGACCAAGGCCACCTGGTCTGGGCCAAAAGAGGTGGAATAAAGCCAACGGAGAAAGGAAACACATCACAGTAATAACACCATGGCCCAATTATACTTAACTACTGCCTTCTGTCACAACTGGGTCACTGGGTCTTCACCATGCGGAGTGGACGAAGAGTGTGTGTGTGTGTGTGTGTGTGTGTGTGTGTGTGTGGGTGGTAGAGGGTCTGGTTTGCACATGGGTCATTATTTAATAAAATATTTCAAGAGGCAGCGCTCTGTGCATTTGTAGTTTGTTTTTCAAGCTTTGCTTTATTGTAATGAGCTTGTTAATCTCCTTTCTTGAGATACTTCAGAGGTTGCATTTCTAATGGAGGGAGCTGCTTCTATAGATTGGAAGGCAAATATTCATTTGAAAGAAAAAACATAAATACAAAGCTTATATTCCAAGCTCAAGATGTCTATTTTCTGCTTTTGTCATTTTGTCCCCTCTCCCGTATGAACACACATCTCAGACTCTCGGCTCTCGCGTTTACACATTTTGAAGGTACTCAGAACTTTAGCTCGGGTGATATTTTTGGGACGTTAACTCGTGGGCATTAAAAGTCGGCTTTTTAAATGTAGTTGTAGGACTTAGTGGTGGTAAAACCTGCGCTCAGCAGGCATTGCAAAGTGGAATTTCATGGGCAGCAAGGCATGAAAACCTGCAGATGGGCCGTGGCAGCCTGGGATTCACGCCCTCACAAGTCTCTCCGGCTAAACAGACATCTCTCTCTATTCTGGTCGCCTGTTCGATGCGACAGTCAATGCTTCACACACCTCGGCAAACAGGACGAGTATTATTACTCATCGTGGCTCAACATTCTATTTAAAGTCATTTTCTGGGTCGTTCCTGTGTCTTTATGGCCAGCAGATCTGGCAGCCATCTGCCCAGTCAGCCAAATGGTTTCAAATTAAATCATTATTTATTATTTTGGCCACAAAACCCCTGACTACTGAAAAACGTAGAGTGCAAGTTATTGGGTGAAAGACACAGAGGGGAAGATGGGATTGTGGAGTTCAAAATGGATGCAAAAAAAATGTAAAAGGGAAATGAGAAGAAATTGTGATGCCACATATTTTACCAAAACTAAACTATAATGTGAAGAAAATAATGCAGCATGAACCAGAAGAAGCATGACGAGATAGATACGAGAAGAAGAGAAAAAAAGAGCTAGAGACAACAGTGAGACTTCAAAGAAAACCTTTTAAAAAGATTACAATAAAGTTTGAACATCAAAAGACACACAGGCCAGGTATGAATCAATACCTCAAGCAAGCGCAGAGCATTAGTGAGGTATAACATCAACCAACATCGAGAAACTCTGGGAAACAAAAGCAAAAGCAAAATTATTTTACGTACAAACCTGGTTCTCCTGTTATGAGAATGTCAAAGAAAAGGTCACAGTATTCATTCTGCAACAGCAGCCAAGAAGCTGATGCATAAGTGCATGAATACAAGTGTGTGTGTGTGTGTGTGTGTGTGTGTGTGTGTGTGTGTGTGTGTGTGTGTGTGTGTGTGAGAGGATGAGACAGGGGGTGCAGGTATACAGAAGGTTTTTGCATATGCGCAGGCCTGGTAATGGCAGTATGGTTATTTATAGAGATGCACCAATTTAAATTGTGTTGGCAGATTCCGCCTTCTGCTTTATTAAAGGCTGACCAGCCGCTTACAATTTTTGCCGAAGATTTTCTTTCTCAAAACTTTAAAAAGCATCAAGGCTACAGACTAACGGTTTCAAACGCTGTCCTAAAGAGGGTGTAAACCGTCATAAATTCTAAATGTTATCATTTTCATTGTTTGCAGTTTTGTAGAGCTAGTGTTTGCACATCATGAGTAGGGATGGGTATCGTTGGGATTTTATGGATACTAGTACTCTTATCAATACTGCTTATCAGAATTGTGACAGTTATTAGCATCTACTATCTTTTCTTCTCTCTGCCATGAAGTGCTTCTCACTCCGTAACTTACAGAGTACCGATAGCAGAACCATTAACGAGACCTTATTGATACTGAGAGTATTTACTACAGTCTTATCGGTTCCTGTGTAAAACAGAGTTTTAGGGGTCATCCTTAATCATGATAACTTTATAATTTAGCTATGCCCAATACAATTTTATTCTGAATAGCTTTAATGCATCATAATGCAACTCAATGCAACCACTGTTAACGTCAGCTGTTCAGCTGTGTGCTGAGGACAGAGAAGCATATGAATGTATATATAATATATAATAAGTGTGTGTTTACTAAGGTTGTTCCTGCACAACTTGCAAGCTTTATGTCGTCTTCACTCTGGCTGAAGAGCTTCCACACAGACAACATGGGGCCGTCTGTGTGTCAATGTAAAAACTATCATGTGACACGTGTGTAAATGTGGCCGGCAAAGAATTCAGAAATATGAAGTTGAGTGGCCCAGGCCCTGATGATGTCCGATTAGCTGAAAATTGGCCAGTTTCTATCGGCAGCCAATCAATCGGTGAATTTATAGTTTACATGTGCTTTTAATTTTTACTTTTTTTATTTGTGCGTGTGTGCAAAACTAGTCTTTCTTCCTCCTACTAAAGCCCGGTTAAAATGTAAGCCGATCATCTAGCTTCTTCATTTCAAATCATACTAAACCTCTGAGACATGTGCAATGCAAACAGACATCAACAGCAACATGGGCTGCAGAAACAAAGAAGGTTTCAGCAGACACTTTTACTCTAGGAACTTATATGCAAACACACGTTTTATCAAATATAGACAAAGGTTTAAAAAGCTAATGAAAACATGAGGAGTTCTGTGAAAATGTGTATGAAAATTCCTGCAGAGTCTTGAACCCAACAAGATAATGCGGTTGTTGCATGCAAGGTCACATCCCTATGCATAATGCTCACACACAAAACAATGCATCTTTTTAAGTGTGCATATGTGCGCGAGAGAGAGAGAGAGAGAGAGAGAGAGAGAGAGAGAGAGAGAGAGAGAGAGAGAGAGAGAGCCTCTCAGGCCCCATTGAGAAGGTGTCACCCTGCTTCCAAACACTCAAGCTCTGCTGCAATGACACATAATAGGGTGTGGGGGTGGAGGGCACAGAAAGAGAGGGAGGGTTGTCGTTGGTTAAACGTGCTGTGAACACATGCCAGAAAAGAAGAAAGACCAAAAAGGGACCTTGAAGAAGGCGAAGATGGAGGGAGAGGACGGAGCAGGAAAGGAGATGTGATGAAAAACATTTCATCCTTCCCTACGTAACGAGCACGACCGGCAGAGACTCAACCCTCCCACCAGAATATGCTCTCCGCACAGCGTAGCATCTTTAAACTGCCAGTTGAAAGCTTTGCAAAGCAGCCAACATCCCGAATAGCTGAAGTATGTTTTGAACGTCGATACGTCCTGAGAGACTCCGATGCTGCTCCGGCAGCTACAGCACAACAGCTTTTTTACTTCAAACATCAGAACTCCAACAGAAAGGACTTTTTTTTTTTATCAGGGGTTTTAGAGGAAAATCAGAACGGGGAAATGAGCTCCTTACAATTGATTCCTTCACTATTTCCTCACCCCTCCCCTCCTCACCCGCCTCCCCGGCCCCTTCATGTTGACAGTGTCAGTGTGGTGCGATAATTAAGCATGCTGCAGGTAAAAGTGTTAGATTAAGCATTATGCGAATCCCCATAACATAAAGCAAAATCCCCTCAAGGTAAAAGACCCGTTGCCAGGCTTAGCTGGAAAGGCGTATGTATAAAGGAGATACCGTGTGTGTGTGTGTGTGTGTGTGTGTGTGTGTGTGTGTGTGTGTGTGTGTGTGTGTGTGTGTGGTGAATAAACAGCTTCATTCAAAAGCCAGATGGAGGGGAGGTGACAAGAGGAAGAGAGCGAGAGGTGTAGGGTAAAGAGGAACATGCAAGAAGAAAGAAAATACATGAAACACAAAATACATGAAACACAAAATACATGAAACACGCAGTATTATTGCTTGGTCTATAAGTGTGAAAAGTCCCCGTCAGCAGTCCCCAGAGAGCCATGGCGGATGGTGGATGTGCCCTGCAGTTGGTGTAGCTCACACAGGTGTTGCATTTGAAAGGTGTATCTGCTGTCATGTATATCAGCCACATACGATTATGCAGACTGATGTAATCTGCCGTGCAAAATTGCAAACCCTCTTGTTTTGTAGTGTTTTGTGCAACATTTGGTACGCAAACACTGCCGAGAGAACCCAACAAATGCTTTAAGTCTATATTTGTTCTTTTCAAGTAAATAGAAGTGACTGACAAAACTGATTTTAATAGAGAGTTATGTTTGCAGAAACTGTTACAATTAACAGTAAAGGGACGCCAACTTCTTCTCAACTGATTCCCTGCTTCACCGACACGATGGGTGGAACATGTCCCGTTCTGACAGGAGACACTGGAGCAGGGTAGGATGCAATGACTCAAACTGCAGTAGACTGAGAGGAAAGGGAAGAGGAATGCCAGGCAATTTATAAGAACAGTAGAATGTAGAGCAACAGAGCGAAGAGAAATGGAGAGAAAGTAGAGTATCGAGAAAGAAATGAAAGAGAGCAGAGAAAGGCTGAGGGACAGCAACTGGAGGAAGAGACATGTCATCAGGAAAGCGAGTCTGCTCCCTTTCCCCCACTTTGTAACTTCCATGAGTAACTTCTCACGAAACATTGTTGACATCCAGCACTCAAGGGCCGCGTCTCGGTGTCAGCGGCCATGTTTTATTCATCGGCATTCTTAGTCGTCGCTTCATCCGCCGCTCCGCGACTGCATATACCAGGCAACAGAGCGCAAGGTGAAAAACGGGATTACAGCAAATGTAAATAATAAAATGGAGGCACATGAAGATATTCTGTTAATCTGAGCCGGGGATTAATGCAATGATACCCTGTCAGACACGGCCGGGTTGGGGAGGGGTGGGGGGATAACAACAGCTAAACACGACAACACAGGGACAAAGAGACACAGGAGAACGACACACACACACACACACACACACACACACACACACACACACGGTAGGGAAATAGGATTGCAGTGTTATCGGCGTTTGACTTTGAACAATAAGTGACTTTGCAGCAGAGCCGACAAACAACACAAGGTAATCTGTCGAAAACCGACGGGCTAATTCTGACAGAAGGGAGTGGGGTACTGCGTACAGAACGGGAGAGAACAAAGAGAGCAGGAGAGAAAGAACAAGAACTAAACTTCGGAAATAAAGAGATGATTATCACTCAACCACATCGTCCCTTTTTCTTTGGAAGAACAAAGTTTGTTGTGTTTTATGAACTCCTCAAACACACTACTCACTCACTGCTTCCCTCTCTGTCCACAATGTTTCACCATGAATATGTTTTTAACCGTCTAGTACTTTTCCACCTCCATCATCACGGCAGACGCCGCTATGTTCAAGGTCAGCCGCATTGTTCCTCAATGAGAGCAGAGGCCATGAACAAATCGTTTATATTAATATATTTATTTCAAATATACCTGGACTGTCTGAAGCCAGGACTATGCTACTGGCCCTGACCAGCTGCACTCTTTCTGTTGTGTTAGTGAGCAAGCGGATGTGAGCGTGGGCGAGATATTCAGTTTCTCCACTAAAAGTTGAAAAGTTGTGCTCTAACATTTTTACATGCTTCAATCCATAGCCAATCATTTATTGTTGGAATTCACAGTGCCACTTCTTCATGAAAGCTTTCGCGTGTGCTAATCCACATACTTAGTTTAGACTTAGAGCGTTGGTCTGTTTTAATACTCAGGCTTTCACCCACATCAATAATATTGTACCCAGAGAAATACTAGAAAACATCAATATATAAGAATAAGAATTTGGCCATTTCGAGTCCATCATGTCATTATATCGCCAAATAAGGTGACAATGGTCAATGCAATCACAATAGTGAGTGAGCCATTATTTTCACTGAGGAAAATAATGCTAAATCTTTACAGTATGCAAAAATATAAAATATTTAAATAATAAATAATATAATAAAATAAATAACAAGTGACCCCTCTCACATGCACACAGGAATTGATTTGACATATTTGAGCTGGTAGCTGTGAGCTTCCTGTTAAATTTGTCAGCGTTCCAGTGTGCCGACTAGTGTCTGATGCATTCGAATATTACGTGAAACATTGGAGAGACACTTTTGAACTGCTGCACAATGAGTCCAAGCATCCTTTAAACAGCGTCCCTCAAGGTAACTTCCAGAACCCACGCATTCAAAACAGAACATGATATTTAGGAATGTTATCGCACCGCCCCGATTGACTTACTAGTTTCCCCTGCGATGAGGGGCGATGAACAAAGAATAAAAAGGAGAGAACCAAAAGACAAGTTTTTGGGTTGAGTTTTTTTTTCTGTATTTAACACCCACAAAGAAAAGGAGAAATGAGTCCTCAGGCCGAGGCAAACTCTCTAGTCCTTCCTATCGTTGCTTTCTGACACACGCATACACTTCTCACAGTGCGGATTCTCACCCACTGAGACACTCACTAATTGGATTAGAGGTATGCAGATGGAAAGTGCAGTCTCACACACACACACACACACACACACGCACGCACGCACGCACGCACACACGCACACACGCCTCCTCCTTGTAGGTTTGCTGCATTTCCTACCCCTGCCCTTCATGTCAATACAGAGCCACTGCGCCCAAGATCTGGAGAAAGAGAGAGAGAGAGGAAAAGGACAAAAATGCAGAAAAAAGGAAGCTAGAAAGGGAACAAGGGGTAGAAAGTGGGCAAAAATGAGGGAGCAGAGAAAGAGAGAAAGAGAGAGCAAACGCCTCAGGCTGGCACTGACCTCAGCTAAAATTACCCTTCTGCTGTTTTGCACCGCTGCACCCAACACCTATCAGCACAACAGGTATTGTTAGCTTGTAGGGCATGATGCAGCGTCTGACCAAGGTGCCCGGCCGTACTTTGGGCTTGTCAACTGCCAGGCGAGCAATGTTACACGTGTCTACTTGATTATCTTAAATATTCAATCTGCAAGGAATGCACCATGTTTTAGGGAGGACTGGCCAGCTGGCCGTCTTGCTCTTCAATACATCAACAGAGGGACACTAGGAGACGAGTGGCATGTGAAATAAGATGCCTGACGTTTAATGTGAATGAAACGCAACAGAAATAAAGACCCTCGTATAGCGGTTGAAATTAAGCCAGTTTTACATGTGGTACTGTTTGTGGAAAAATTTCAGATTTTCTTTTTTTTTTTTCATTTCTTCGGGAGCAGATAATAGTCCATTAAAAACTATTTGTGTATTTTATGTAATGTTGTTCAGAACACCTACACAGAACTGTCAAAGCTGTCAGATGCCGCCTTGTGTGTCAGCGTTTAGCTTCAAGGCTGCCAAAACTTACTTCTCATTTCCTTTAATATTAGTCTCAGACTGTCATCCAACATACGGTAGCAAGTGAAAGTAACATTTCCTTCATGGCCCCAAAAGAAGAATCAATTCATGCTCACAAAAAGTGATATATTATTATATAATTATATAATATTCCTCATTGCACAGGGAAGTTAGCAATTATGTCCTAGACTATGGAAATGAGACCCTCGTTAAGGCCCAAGTTGTCTGGCAAGTTCACCAACTAATTACCAGCCAATTTACCCCAAAATATGCTTTCTTCAGTGACATGTGTGTCTTGTATGATATAATGTGATCGTTAAAAGTCTTCGCTCTGCACACGAAGTCAACCACATGAAACCCACAGACATACTTGCTTGTACGCACACACACACATACCAAAGCAGATTCTAATATTAGCGAGTAATTCAATATTTTCCGAAACATAAACAACGCAGACGGCATATGTGTAAGCTAAAACCAGCCGATAATTGTCTCTCACACACACACACACACACACACCCCAAGTGGGATTCTTTCTCTGAAGACTGGAGCACTGCAGCTGCGTACACTTGTGTCACACACACACACACACACACACACACACACACACAAAAAAAAGCTAATGATGGACTGTTGTTTCCTTGTGCGTTTGTGTGTGTGTGGGGTTGTTCATGGACGGAGGTGTGTGTGTGTATGCTTATCTGCATGTGTGTTTAATGGAGTTAGACACAGCATAATAGAAATAAAACTCGTTCAGAAAGAATTATCGAGTACAAATATGCTATAATAACCCCATAGTTCAGCTGTGTGGATCGCCATATTTTTCTTTGGAGTCTTGCCACTCAGCCCTGCTATTGCACACTCATTGTGTGTGTGTGTGTGTGTGTGTGTGTGTGCAATTGATTAAGCTACTGGTCTCTTTGACCTCATACTCCCATCTCCCATTAAAAGAGTGACCCCAGCTGTGCTACAGCGAGCAGTGTGTGTGTGTGTGTGTGTGTGTGTGTGTGTCAGTAGGTGACCAAAATGTATTTCTGTGAGCCCATCAGTACAATGCCTTTTATGCCTGAAGCGCTTCTCTGCAGCCTCTTATTACAGTGTTGTGTGTGTGAGTCTGTGCGAGACCGCCTGGCCTCACACACAAACACAGGGCACCGGCGTGAAATGTGTTGTGATGTCTCTTCTATGGGACGCAGGTCTCAGACTGCAGATCAGACGCTCCCCTACTCAGTCCTGCTCAGACTCATTGTCCTGCTGTGACACACACACACACACACACACACACACACACACACACACACACACACACACACACACACACACACACACACACACACACACACACACACACACACACACACACACACACACACACACACACACACACACACACACACACACACACACACACACACACACACACACACACACACACACACACACACCTTTCTTCCCACCATAATGGTATTCTCTTTCCATCCCCTTGTTTGTTTAGGGATTCATGCTTCAGTGACGGTTTACGATTCAGAATTTTCCAATCTTACAACCTGATGTGTTTTCTAGCAGAGTGTAACCGAGGCTGAACCATTTCTCCAATGACAGACAATGAAGGCTAATCTATTCTGATATCAACACTCAATAATATATAAATATGAATCCTCACATTTGAAGATGTAACCCACAAATATGAAGGCTAGCACGAGGTTCAGATATGAGATGATTTTACAGTGGCACTTTGGATTAGGCATGTTTAAATCCACTTAAATCCGCTGAAATAGCGATAAGGCCGTTATTCCATATATTCCACATCCAAAATATAGGTCATACAGAGCCGTGCAGAGGTGGAGAACGGCAGTGTATATGCATGCATGTGTGCAGGAGTGTTGTGTTCACTACAAAGAAAGCACACGCATGCTACATGCATGCCCCCCCCCCGCCCCCCCCAACCAACCATCATCACCACCACTTTATCGTCTCCCAGGGCAACAAGAACGAAATCTACCAAGAGGCATCTTGAGAATGAAGGAGAGGAGCAGGAGGAGGAAGGGAGAGTGAAAGAAAGGAGAGACGGAGGCACAAAAGACAGCCGAATCTACCAAAACTTATTCTAATACAGCAGCTAGAGGGGATGTTATAGGGGTAATCCCTGCAGCCAGAGACCTGTGTGTGAACAGAGAATAGATGAGTGATGGGACGACTGACAGGAACCAATGTCACAATGGCAAAGTGCTTTCATGCATTTGAAATTTCCTCAACAAGTGCTCTAAAGCAGTTTTTTGCGCCGCACACGCCAAATGGAGCGCCATTCTATAACTGCATGGAGTATTTCCTGCTTCAGATTGGTTCAGAAACCAATTTCAGTGGGTTGCGAATGCACCGTTTCCAGCCAATACATTTTATGTAAGAACAGCTACAACACCCAGTGGCATTTTATCATAAATTCAGCCAATTAATCTGCTCGCAGTCAAGTGCAGTCTATAACTAACTTGCCAAAAAAAAAAGATATATATAATGATATATTTACATAGCCTTTTTTCCAAACTGATCAATGCATCATATTTAGATGCATCAAAAATGTGTCATTGTTCAAGCAATATATCTCAACTTGTTATGATATAGATTTGTTATCTCTCATCATGAGAGACATTTGACAGCTTTTCCATTATAGGCATCATATTTGTATATTCCATCTGGAAGTCAGAAGCAAAGACCAGGAAAATGAGCGTCAAAGATCGTAATAAGATGTGTGAAGAACGCTTAGTGAATGAAGGCAATGTGATTCACTTGATGTCAAACCTACTAAATGGCAGCTGTTCCAGGTCCATTTAGCTTTGCTACACCACCACGAGTGAAGCAAAGTGTGTCGGGTTGGCCAGGTTAAACTTCATCCCTCACTTTCTTTACAATATCTATTATATTTATATATATAATAATATATATAATATTTCTTTACAAGTGCCCTGTTCCTCTCAGTCAAATCTGTCCCATCTTTTCTGGTCCTCCCTCTCCTTTTCAACCTCATCCTCCTCCTCATCTCCGCTGAGCTCTGCTGGTGATATTGGGTTTTGGGGAGGGGCCACAGCGGCAGTGTTGGCATCTGCTGGAAGGGCTGGCACTCTGCCAGACACCGAGCATCACTCCGGCAACCAGAGTCACGCTGTTGGATTTATCTCCAACCAACCTGTCAGCTGATGCTCTTTGTGGGCATAAGACGAGTGGGCATGGCCTCTTTGGCATTCGCACTGCCAAGGTGCCCACCGGAGATTTTAAAAAATGGGAGGGGGGGGCGGGGGGGAGAGGAAAGTCTCTCAGTGGGTGCTACAATGCTGGGGAAGTGGGACAGATTTTTAGAAGGTACCAAGCTTCTAACAGGCTGATGGCTGAAGCACTCAGAGAGAGCAAAAGAGAGTATAAGACACAGCAAGAGGTAAAACGTAGATAAAAAGGTAGAGACTGAGCAGGTGAAGAGGTTGAGACAGTGACAGGAAAGCACAACTACGCGTACAGGATATGTAGCAAGAGGAGTGAGGAGAGAAGGCAGTGGCAGAGACAAAGTGTCTCAGTTAAAAGAACAGTCCGTCACCTTGTGGCTTAAGTACCATTACAAATAACCTTTGAGCAACTCTTCAACAGACACAGCAAAGAGAAACCACACCTGCTGGAGGGGAGAAGAGCTCATTAAAATCTAATTCCACCTCCATCAAGCGTTGCCCAATAAATGTCCAATAATCCCAATCAGTGTCTGCAGTGACTGAGACGTGCTTGTAAATGCCACGACGTTCATCCAGGAAACTCCCAAGATATTCAGCAGCCACCCTCATGGTGGGCGTGCGCGATGAGAGAGCCATGGGATTGGCGTGCTGGTGCCCGAGATAAGCAATGAATCAATTGGCCACTAATATAACCATTCAAGCAATTAGTACCATGGCGAATTTATACGGGATGATTACTCGGCTGGTTGTCCATGCAATTTCCTGGAACGTTCCTAGTTAAACCAGAATCACGTACTACTTGTCTTTTTCACTTATTCCTGAAGAACATAATACAATATCTGATTGCCCGATATCATACATGCAATTCTGTACTCTAAAGTCCAATTACAATCTCCCCGTCCACCGAAGCAGAGGCACCCTAGAGAACAGAAAAGCAGCCAATTTGTGATCAGCCACATAACAGTATTTGCATTAGAGCATGATGCATTACTCAGCAGTGAGTAGTCCTCATGACACATAACACTGCAAGTTGATCATACTATTTCAGATGTGATACTGGGACATACATAGACCAGCTCTGACCCGGTACAGCCACAACTCCCCTCGTGTCAGAGGTTTCTTTAGGAATTAAATAAGTACGAAATTAGTTAAATTCCTGTGCCCATGTGACCTGACCAATGATCCAGGATCAGCAGTTTCTGCACCGACGTCTGCAGACTAACAACTGATAGGGAGATTCCAGAGAGGTCCAAAGCAAAAATGTTAAGCAGCTTATTCTCTGTATAACTTAATTCATTTAAAAGTAAAAATGTGGATATAATCAGCATATTATGTTTTTACCATGTACCATCTCATATCAAAGAGCAGGATGCGTGATCATCATCCAATAATGGGCTGGTGTCGAACGTGTGCCAATTTTTTAAAACTTCACACAAAAAAACCTTTGGTGTCCGTTTTGTAGGGAACAACGGCAACGTTAAGTACATCTGCCAATGGAACAAGATTCTGGGCTACTTACGACAGTTCTCCTCGTCGCTACTGTCTGAACAATCATCATCATCGTCACATCTCCACAGGGTCGGGATGCAACGTCCGTTCTTGCACTGAAACTGCCCCGTTTCACACTCCGACTCCGTATTAGTTCCTATGTTGTTATAAAGAAAAAGAAGAAGAAAAACAAATTATCAACCACTTATTTGGTTCAGAATGTGAACAGAATGTGAACATTGAATAGATGTAGACGTCACATTAAGTTAATATCAGATTGTGTATCATCTATTTAGAACCATGGACACGTGGTGGTGGTATTATAGACATTTAGAGAAAGGAGGCAGTGAGAATGCTTTATCAATACCAGCCTGTGGCAAAAGAGGGACCGGCTGTTTACGTGGCTGTTTTGTGAGATGAACTGGAAAATTGCAACAATACAATTTGTTTCAAACAGCCTCTAAAATAAATGCAAACATACCTTTACTAGCATAAAGCAGATCATTAATTCTGTTCTCAGTATTGTGGGTTGTAAAATGATAAATAGCTCAAATTGCTCTACATGATGATTGTTGTGGTGTTATTTTCTAAAAGCCAACATTACCATCACATAATTTACATCTTCCCTGTTATAAAAGGCTAATAATCTACTTGCTTATAGTGCTAAAGCATCAATAGGCGTTGGTGCGACCGCGATGTGCCGACCACCAGTGTCCTGCTGGCACTTCAACACAAAGATGTGTTTAGGCAAATCTATTTAAGTGGGGGTTTTGGGCTACGGATACGAAAGCACCCAGCACAGAGCCGCGCAGCCTTCACATCCCCACATGCATCCGTTCCTCGGACCAACATCAGTCTACTGCCTTTAGACACGTGTTTTGGTGTTTCACGGATCTTTTCTTCCGCGTGCTGTCGCCTCATGTCGCGCGGGCAAAAGTGGCGAGAAATGCAGGTGCGAGCCCCGGCGTGCATCATGACAGAAGTCTCCGAAAAGGGCACTTGAACGCGGCATTGAGAGAAGACGCGGAGAGGCAACGAAATCCCACAAAACGCCGTCCGCGATGTGATGCGGGTCCAACTCCTCGCCGAGACAAGTGTCTCCTTACCTTTAGCGCAGTGGAGCTCCACGAGTAGCAAATGTAATAGCACGAGCTTTCCGACTTCCGTCCACATCTTTAGATCCTGGGGGGGTCTACGGTTGTGTTCATGCACGTGAAAAGCCGCTGAAGGATCCCCGACCTCTCGCGCTGTGTGCAACCTCTCTGTGCCTCCGCTCCTGAGCGTGTGAATGCGAGTGAACGGAGCCGGGCTCTGTGCTTCCCCTCGCTCCTCTGCCTCGGCTGCAATTTGAATCAGTGACGCGTGTGGGCGGGATAGATGGGTATGGTGCCTGAGGTGAATGTAGTAAGCAGAGAAACTACCACCAAACTGTTATCCAGGGAAGTCAGTGTTTGCATCACCACGTGACGTGTGCAAACTCGTTGTACAAGTCAAGGGCCTGGAAACCATCGTTTAAAACAATAGGCTTTGTTGTGAGAATTATTTTTAAATGTTTCACTCTCGCCAAGAGTTGAACATGAAGATTGATAATAATAATAATAATATTAAAATTTTCTATAGCGCTTTTCAAGCCACTCAAAGACGCTTTACATACAACAAAATGAAAAAGATTAGATTAGAAAAGCATCAAGACATCAATTAAAAACAGGAGAAGCTAAGTGGAATGAGTCCTGTAGTGGAGGATAGAGTGCAGGGGTTTGCATGTGCAGGGTAGGGAGCAGGGGTTAGCAGATGAAGGGTAGGGAGTAGGGGTTAGCAGGTGAAGGCAAGTTTGAAGAGGTGGGTTTTTAGGGCTTTCTTAAATAATGATAGGGTGGGAGCCTGACAGATGTGGATGGGGAGGGCGTTCCAGAGGGGGGGTGCAGCAGCTGAGAAGGCTCTGTCACCCCAGGTCCGGCGCTTGGTCCTGATGGTCTTCAGAGTGTTCACATCGGTGGACCTGAGGCAAGGAGTTGGGGCATCAAGGGGGAGGTGGTCTGAAAGGTAGGGCGGGGCCAGATTGTTTAGGGCTTTGTAGGTGGTGATCAACATGTTTAGGACAGGGGTGATATGTTCATAGCACTGGGTGGAGGTGAGCAGACGGGCGGCAGAGTTCTGAACATATTGTAGTTTGTTGATCATTTTGTTGGGAGAGCCGTAGAGGATGCTATTGCAGTAATCGAGTCTGGAGGTTATGAGGGCATGGATCAGAATTTCGGTGGTGGCAGAGGATAGGGAGGGTCGGAGGCATGCAATGTTCCTAAGGTGAAAGGAGGCAGTTCTGGTGATGTGGTTGGCATGGGGTAGGAAAGAAAGTCTGGGGTCAAGAATGATACCGAGGTCGCGGATCTGGGTGGAGGGGGTGACGATGGAGCCATCAATGTTCAGAGAGAAGGTCCGGGCTGAGCGGGTAAGGGAGTTTGGGCCGATGATGAGTAATTCAGATTTATTGCAGTTGAGTTTGAGAAAGTTCTGTTGCATCCATGATTTTATCTCAGTGAGACGTGGTGAGAGTGGAGTGGGTGACTGAGGTGACGGTCATGGAGGAGAAATAGAGTTGGGTGTCGTCAGCGTAGCAGTGGAAATCGAGACCATGACTACGGATAATTTGTCCAAGGGGAAGGATGTAAATGATGAAGAGGAGGGGACCAAGCACCATGGATAACTGGGGAAGAGGAGGATTTACAGTAATTTATGGCAATGAATTGATGTTGGTCTGAAAGATATGAGGTGAACCAGGAGAGGGCAGTGCCAGTTTTACCAAGGGAGTACTGGAGACGTGAGAGGAGGATGGAGTGGTTGATAGTGTCGAAGGCGGCGCTGAGGTCAAGAAGAATGAGGATGGTGAGGAAGCCAGTCAGCAGAGAGAAGAATGTCATTTGTGATTTTCAGTAGGGCGGTTTCTGTGCTGTTTGAACGAAAGCTGGATTGGAAGGGTTCGTAGAGATTATGGAGATTGAGGTGGGACTTGAGTTATGATGCAACAACTCTCTCAAGGACTTTGGACACTCTTTTTTGAATGCTACAAAAAAGGAAGTCAAAGAGAAAACAGCTCGCCTGGCTCCGTCCAAAGTTCAAAAATACACCTGAAGCTCACTAATTCACTATACCGTCTATATAATTCACACATTACACCTTGCCTTGTTTAATACCTATAAAACCAAAGCCTAACAATAACAACTTAGATAGATAGAGAGGAAATCAACAATCTTGCAGCGTGGTGCTCAGAGATCTTTCTGCTCACCGTCAGTAAAACCAAGGAGCTGATTGTTGATTTTAGAAAAACGAAGACACACACACCCCTGTCTACATCAGTGGAGCTGAGGGGGAGCAAGTGAACAGTTTCAAGTTCCCAGGGATCAGCATCACAAACAACCTAACCTGTCCTCACACATCTCCATCCTGGTGAAGAAAGCTCATAAGCGTCTGTATTTGAGGAAACTTAAGAAAGCAAAATTCTGCGGCATGTTATCTTTTACAGAGGAGCAATAAAAAGCATCCTGACTGTAAACATTGCAAACTGCTATGATGTGCACGGCCCAGGACAGGAGGGCTCTCCAGCGGGTGTTTAAAACCACACAGATCATCATTGGCACTTAGCTATCGAGCATCAGTGATATTGGTGGGAAGAGGATACAATTATATTAAAAAGACAAAACCCACACCAGGGGGCTGCTTGCCTCACAGCAAGAGGGGCTCGGGTTCGGTTCCGGTCTGTGTGGAGTTGGCATGTTCTCCCCGTGTCAGCATGGGTTCCCTCTGGGTTCTCCGGCTTCCTCCCACAGTCCAAAGACATGCAGCTCAGGGTAATTGGACTCTAAATTGGCCGTAGCGTGCATGGTTGTCTGTCTCTATAAATGTGCCCTGGTAGACTGACGACCTGTCCAGGGTGGTCCCTGCCTTTACCCAATGTCAGCTGGGAACGGCTCCAGCACCCCGTGACCCTAAATAGGATAAGCTGTTCGGATAAGGGAATAGAAAACCTACATCAGCCACAACCTGTTCACCTGCTGTCTGTAAAGAGAAGCTTCCTCTGGTTGTGAGACTTCTTAATTCATACTCTAGTCTCCACACATGAAACTGTTTTTTATTGTGCAACACTGTTGTGCATTGACAATAAAATAACCTTGTCACTTGTAACCTTGGTTTCCGGGAGCCTTTGGTTACCTGGCAACCTCAAAGACTCCAGAAATCACTTCACCTGGCTAAGACATGGTAGAAATCACTTCACCTGGCTAAGACATGGTCCTGCGCAAACGCCCCTATGAATCACACGTTGCCATATTTATGAGAATGAAGTCTCTCTCCCTGTGTGTGTTGGGGTCCGAGCTCCTCTGTGCTTGACATAGTCTGGTCGATCAAGGGTGCTGTTGGTCGGTCAGGCTAGCTCACGGGGGTTACAGACAATAATGACACCCCAACAGATGGTGTCATCGCAGAAGCGCAGCACCCACCGTCAGGCCCCCCCTTTAGGTGAACACTTGTTAGCTGTGCCATTATTTTTGCTGTTCTTTGCATTGTTAGCTACGAGCCACTGGCTCAGTCGCCGCCATGTTGAGAGCCGTTGAGAGGCAATATAAATGCTCTTGTGTATTTAGCACCTTTAATGGACTAATAAGAGAGTGGTATCCATCTTCTCGCCCATCTCTTGATAAGAAATTGAATAAGTGTATTTTCCAAAATGTGAAGTCTTTGACTATTATTCAGTGGATCCGATTTTACATTTTTGCCACAATGGGATCAGCGCAGTGGAACTTATTACATAATGCTACGTTCACACAAAAAGTAAAGCGCATTTTCGCAACGCTTTACTCGCGTGAGTTTACTCGCTCGACTATATGTGGTTAACTTGCGTCATTCTCTTCATTCATGCCGGAAAGGGGGCGTGGCTTATCTTCATGCAACTGCTTTCTGTGTATTATTTTCTTGCTGTCTCATTTTAGTCTAATGTAATATTTTACAGAAATTAAACTACATTTTTAATTCTAAGTTTAAATCCATAATCCAATCATATGTGTAAGCATGTACACTAACAATGATGCTGTCAAGCTTCAGCATCCTTTTCGTCTGTTACTATGGGAACCGACATGAACTAGAGAAGCAGGCGCATCATTGTCCATACAATGTTTTATCCACTTTAGTTTCTCATGCACTTCAAGCTGAAGCTGCTTCTTATTTACCTTTGAAGGCATAAAATAAGAGTTTATTTCAGTTCACGTCTTCTAAAGGAAGCTTATTAAACAGCTGAGTGACTGTAATGGCATATATTCTATGAAAAACAACCTATAAGCACTACATTTGTCATATGTCCTCTGCGATATAAGGCTTGCTGATTTACAGTTGGCTTGAATAATCATAATCACTGAGGCTGTCCAATGACCATCATCACTTAAAGAAACAGAGTTGGGTGCATGTAGAGTCATATCTGCAGAGATACCTGAAAGCGGTCAAGTAACCAAACATATTCAGAGTGTGAGGAGAATCTTGACATGTGCACTGAAAGGGAACAGCAGGTCTGTACTGCTGTATGCAGAAAGAGTTCAGATTTTATTTGCTGCAGTTCAAAATGGCTCATGTGCATGAAATGACTTCAACACATGAATCAACACATGAATAATGAATAAACTACCGTATAAATAGAGGGAAGAAACACAATTCTTGCATCTTATACATTATTCAATAAAATGAGTGTGAATGAAACATTAAAAGGCTGGCACAGGTGCAGAACATGGTCATAATGAGTCTTATCATCACGATGCCTGCTACCTGGTTGTAGTTGCAAAGTTTGTCCTCAAGGAAAAAACACACCAAAAAAAGTAAAGTCCTGTGTTATTTCCAACATCTATATCCCAGTTCACTCAATATTTATGTTATAAGTTACCAAAGAAAGCAAATCAAAATAGGATCAAAATGTGTGCATGTGACTTGTACTTTGTAAATGCATAATGGTCAGTAACTGCTGTTATTACCATTTATACTACTTTCATATAGTCTGACATGAACTAGAAAAAAATATGTGCACAGCTGGTGTTTCACCCTCCTAGTTGTATTGTATATCTTTGAGTTGTGCACATGTTTCATGTATGCACAACTAGTATACATGTCTGTCATCTTTTATCCATCAAGCCCGAAGGATTACACCATGTGTGTTGTACCTACAGTGCAGCGCAGCCCTGCAGTAAGCATGAGCTCAGGGATGGGCATGAATTAGAGCAGAAGAGCGAGAACAAGTTATCTGTCCAGACTCGAGACAGCTGCCAGCAGCTACGTGATGAAATATTGCTGGAAAAATATGTCACTGGAAAAAAAAGGCCACATGCATAAAATTACTGGCTTCCTAAACATACATGGTTACATATTATTATTTTATTATGGCAAGCAAGATAGGAGAAAAAATACATGTATTGCAAAGGGCGCAACACAATGAGAGTGAGATGTACTGTGAGAGTTGATCAGCTGTTTATACGGAGGTGTGCCTCAATTTACATTGCAAATTAAGTATGATTAACATCCAGTGTATTATTACCATAGAGTTGCAAAGAGTGTCTAGTTGCATAGAGAAGACATGATTATTTTCTGCATGGAAAATGTATGCACATAAAAAGTGTTTGCACATGTTTAATAACCTATATCAGAAAATATCAATAGCTGATTCAGCAGTTTAAAGCAACAATTGATACTTTTATATAAACAATGTCTATGCAATGTCTCAACATCTTTCAGCTACAGTATTTTGCTTTAATGGCCTGCCAGTTTGCTGTTTTTGGTTCACTTTTGCTATTCTCATCGGCATCAGACACAGCAGAACCAACCAAATACAGACAAACAATGTTAGTGACTATCTATTGAACATAGTGGACCCAGATATTTCCCTCAGAAGTTGGTGAAGTCCTAAACAGAGCGAAGAGGAGTAAACATTTGACTTTCATCAGTTGGTGATGAGTTTAGCACCAGTGACAGAACTGGAGCAATTCTGACAAAAATGTAATTGTCCTGTTATTTATTGCTGCTTAGTGATGAGGCCGGAGCAGCGATAGCTATACCAATACTGATACTTCAGCCTGAATTAAACTACATATTCTCCACTCAGCTCCACTTCATGGTACCAACACTGTGTTACAGATAGTGACTGTTATACACAATTCTGAATGAAGATTATGGCTCAGAGTCTGCTGGATTTTTGAAGGTTCAACAGTTTGAGAACATGTTTGCCATATAAAGTTAATCTGTGTGTTGTGCACAGTTTGTTACAGTTTGTTGCGCGACACTCGAAATACCGAAAAAACAAAGTAATGCAACACTTAATCAGCCTCCAACAAAGGGGCTCTGATTCACGCCTCTGACTAGCTTCTTCTCTATAGCAGCTGTAACTCATGGGTTTGGTAACGACCAAAGTGACAGAAAAAACATGGATTTTGACCTCACAAAAACAATGTTGATGTATTAAAATTAAACCTATCATTCAATAATCTCAGGAACCTGAGAGCTTCTAGAAGAAAACTCACACTGGTAAAAAAAAATACTTGAAAAGCTATCCAATTACATGAAAACATTCTCTCCCAGGCTGCTTGTGGAACTACAGCATTACGATGTGAAAATGTATTATTTTTTCCTTTCCCAGAAGTGGAGGAAACCATGACTATGACAGATTTAGCTGAATTAATCAATCAGGAAAAATGGCCCCAGCAGTTCCACGAAATACGGAGAAAATACAACAGGGAGGAAGTGTGTTGCGGTGAGGCGGAGCAGCAAGGCGCTCCCACTGCAGTACCACGCTGTCATCGTGTGCCTACTATCACATCCGACTGTTTCTGATTTTTACCCCTGGAGGTCAATGCTGAAATTGTGTTCATCTTTCATCCCTGCACACACAGCTGGAGCTAACTCTTGCATTCATCTTTGCCGCAGGACAGTGAGTGAGTCTGACTGAGACCTTCAGACCTTTAAGATGATTACTTTCCTCTTCTCTCTCTTTATCTCTTGCTCTGCCTCGCTTTGTCTGTGCCTGTGACCGGGATTGTTTTGGCTTCCACTTTCCTCTTTGTCTCTTTCTTTTCTTTTTCTTTTCTTCCCTCATTTACCCGCCCCCCCCCCCCCTTCTTCCATCCTCTGTCTTTCTCTCTCTCTACCTCTCTCACTCTTCTACCCCTTTTCTCTGGCCCGAAACAGAGAGTGCTGTCGAAAGAAGGCAGCAGAGCCGGTGGTCAGCAAATCTTCTGTCTTTCCCATGGAGCATCGCCATATGTGTGTGTGTGTGTGTGTGTGTGTGTGTGTGTGTGTGTGTGTGTGTGTGGCACAGTGCTGGACACAGAACAGAAGAGTCATCCGCTTTCCTGTCACAGCTTGTGACCCAAAAACCACGAGTGAGGTCCGGTCGATAGCTGGCCAGGTGCCTGCTGCAGAGAGAGAGGCGATGGATGAGATTGGGCCCCATCACTGCGTCATCAGACAGTATGGCATCAGAGGGCCGGGCAGGGTTGGGAAGCTTACAATCAAATGTTCTCCATTACAGACGATGCATTACTAATTACATTTAAATTATAATGCAAATCCTTTGACTTTGTTCAATTAAGTAGGATTGAATTAAGTTGTGGATTGCTTTCAATTTAATGGGACAAAAATGCTCCTCCATTGAGCTCTATTTTGAATATCGTTATCATCCTATCAAATCATTTGTATTAATATTAACATGTATGAATAAAATATATCTTTATGATCATGGTCTCAGAATAAAAATGGTAAGTTCATCCGTGTGTGCAGTATTTTAGAGTGGGTTACAGTTAATGTGTTTAAATCATATTACTGTGAATAAGTAACGAGTGACTGTCACTTTTGTGCCATTGCCAATGTCTTCAAAATATATCAGTTGACTTTGAGCGCACAAAGTGACTTAGTAATACATTTTAGGAATAGGGTAACATCCTTTCAATGGATTGAGATTGATGTTGCGATTGATCGATTAGTTCTTAACATCAGCTGATGGATTTAGCGCTTCCTATAAAAAGCATTGTGACTGTGCATGTGCTCATATAAAGCTTTTGCATGATTCCACGGGTCTTCACCCTTTCTTTAGTTTTGAATCGGATCGCTGTCCTCTCCTAACATGTGATCTAAGTCTCCTTCACACTGGATTTGGATGGCAAGGCAGTAAAAAAGTGTGGGTCAAGATGCCAAGATGAGTGCGTCGGCTCAGTGAGAGCAGCCAGGCCACAGCTGGCGCTGTCAGAACTACTGTTTCAATCAAATGCCGATTCGTCAGCATCTGCATCCAGTCACTGAGGAGAGAAAAGAAACACAACTTTAAGTACAAATCATGACATGACAAACAGTGGAGCCAAGAGTGGTGCCGTATTTCAAAATGTCACCGAATCTGGAAGAACTGTTTGAAAATTAACAATTATGCTGTGTCCTCTCTGATTTCTGTCTTTACTTTTTAATTAAATAAAGCCATGTTCATGAGAGCTGCGTTCTTTCCCCTCTGCTCTTCTCCCTGTATACCAACAGCTGCACCTCCAGTCACCAGTCCGCCAAGCTCCTGAAGTTTGCGAATGACACCACCCTCATTGGACTCATCTCTGGTTGGGACGAGTCCGCCTACAGGTGGGAGACTGACCACCTGGTGACCTGGTGACCTGGTGCAGACAAAACAGCCTGGAGCTCAACGCTCCCCCACCAGCCCCTCTCACCCAGTGTGACTCCCCCGTCAAAGCTGTGGACTCCTTCCGCTTCCTGGGCTCCATCATTACCCAGGATTCCTAAGAGGGAGCTAAACATCAGCTCCATCACAAAGAAGGCGCAGCAGAGAATGTTCTTCCTGAGGCAGCTGAATAAATTCAACCTGCCAAAGACCATGATGGTGCACTGCCATCATCGAGTCCATCCTCTGCTCCTCCATCACCGTCTGGTACGCTGCAGCCTCTGCCAAGGACAAGGCCAGGCTGCAGCGCATCATTTGCTCTGCAGAGAGGGTGATTGGCTGCAATCTGCCGTCCCTCCAGGACTTGTTTGCTTCAAGGACCCTGAAGCGGGCGAGGAGGATTGTAGCTGATCCCTCTCACCCTGGACACAAACTGTTGGTGTCCCTCCCCTCTGGCAGGAGGCTGCGGTCCATCAGGACCAAGACCTCACGCCACAAAAACAGTTTTTTTCCTGTTGGCAGTTGGGCTCATCAACAGAGCCCGGGTCCCCCACTGACTGACAATTTCTTACTGGACACTCCCCTGCACATCCCTCCATACCTCATATTTAAATTCACTTGCCACTTTATCACCACACTTGTCACTTTCACATAACACTTACATTCTGTGCACATTTATTGCACAAATGCATACATGTTTGTTAAATGTTAAATGTTATGCACCTCCCGCCAGGACAAATTCCTTGTATGTGTAAACATACATGGCAATAAATGGTTCTGATTCTGATTCTGACAGTGCCATTTCTTGCCAAACAGCCTGTCATGGCTCATACAGTACATGAGCAGAGGTAAATAAACCTTGCTGCCTTATTTTTTCTGGCAGTCATCTGTTTTTTGTGAAATTGCCAGAATGTTCTTTGTGAGATTAGTATCTAGCAAGTAAGTAATAATCATATTTCAAACTGTATTTTTCAATTTATTTCCAATATCCCTCACTGTTTTTGCTATACTGAATTTCATACCACATCTGTGTGTGCTTTCTCGAGCCTCACCTGTATGCTGATGACATTCGCGGACCATCTCCCATTGGAAAACACAGACTGGCTTTCAGGATATGATCACACTGGAACTCATAACCCCACCCCCTCCATACATAATTCAAAGGGAGATTTTTTTTCTCATGCTCTAGTAATCTGGTTAAATAATTTGGGATTACATTGCCTCAACTGCACACCAGTAAGGGGATCAGCGCTCTGCCCATGAAATGCCCTCTGTTGTGTGGTACAAAGGGCACCTCAGTCGCCCGTGTATTTGCAGTCTGGATAATCTCTCATTGGCTTTAGAACCAAACGCAGGCATGGTTTCATATCTGGGAGGCTTTGTTAACAGCTAATAGGTCTGTTTACTCCACCCCCCAGGCTGAACTGTGACTTTGACAGAGACAATTTAATAATCAGGAGCAATCGCACGCTGATGCAAGCCTGCTTGTTAAAGAGAAAGCTTGTACATTTTTGCCTTTTAATTTGAAGCTATAAAAATGACGCCAAAAAGAAGAAAAAATAACATTTATGAGACCTATTTATAAGATATATTGAATAGCCCTCGTGAATGTTAAAATTGTTAGTATGACAGATAATACACTTATTTGCCTCTATCTTTCGAGCATTTGAGCCAATTTCACACTCAAGCTCTTGGCTGTTTGAATTAAATACGGACTGCTTCCCTTTTCTCTATTGTCCATCTGCCAGATGCCTCTGTGTGACTAGTTTAGCTCTCTCTCTCTCTCTATTGCCATCAGTATTCCTCCAACATAACCTGCTCCATCAGCTCCCACCCTACACATTAGGGAAAAGAGAGAGCTGCATTGCTTATTCAGATTGGACTCTCTGGTGAATGGAGATAGAGGGAGGCAAAAAGGAGGGAAGCAACCACGAGATAGAGGGAAGATAGATAGGAGAAGAGAGAGAGAAAAAGAGGACAACTGGAGAAGGTAGACAGGGGTGAAGGTGAAAGGAGACAAAGCAGCCGAAAAGGGCAGACCCACTCTGCCCTCTTCCCTCTGAGTCCTCAATCGCATGATCCCCTGGGAGACAAGAGAGAGGGATGGAGAGATGGTATGGAGGGGGGTAAAACGAGAGGTCAGATCATTAGGCAGGCAGAGGTGAAAGGTCACAGCAGGGGGTCGTCTGGAAACAGGGAAAGGAAAGGAAAGGAAAGGAAAGGAAAGGAAAGGAAAGGAGAGGAGAGGAAAGGAAAGGAAAGGAAAGGAGAGGAGAGGAGCAGTGATGAGTCAAACGTTCTCACAGCTTGAGCTGGCTTACCAGATATTGATTTGTACATCCCCGTGTCATGTCTAACAGGACTTAAAAACTCTTAATCTGAGAGACATTTAGAGACATGGACATTAGGGGAGACATGTATTCAGAAGGAGAAACCCAGAGCAGAATGCTCATGTTTTACGAAGACATACGACCCACCGTCATTTCCCAAATGCTTAGATCACACGTTTACCTTTTGAGGGACTTATTTTTATTTGCTTGTGACATTGATGACTTTCTTTCTCCCTTCCTTGCCTTCCGTCACTCAATATTTTGTCAAAATTACAAATTCAACAATTCAAGTAATCATTTGCCAATGCCAATATTTAAATTGCAACTCAACCAACTCACATCACAATGATGGTAGTCACAATAATTCTGCTTTTGTGAAAAGCAATGTATTTACTCAAGAGCCTTTATTCGCTTCGGAACATTTTAACCAACAATGACAGCAGCAAATGAAGCTATTATTGGCTTGTGATCTCTAAGCACAACTGTGTGTCTACACATGAACCGGGTCTTATTTCTGATGCACTGAACCTTGCTCGGTCAGCTCTTCCAATTTTCTCTCACCTGCACTATTATTTCCCACAGGTCTCGTCATTACAATATCAGTGCAAAATGAAAATGTGCTCATCTAAATGCAAATCATAAATGGCGGTTCCAATTATTTTTCCTAACACGCTGAGTCTAATTACAATGTACGCACATGCAACTTTGTTGCTTTCCAAACCAGTACATTGAAGTTTAATTTCTTGTAAATTCAGTTTGTCCTTTTTCTACCCCAGGCTTTTCTCATAATATGAGAAAAAGATTATATCGATATTTCAGTTGCTCATGTTTTTAAAAATCCAAAACAGATTCCTGTAAAACATCTCAACCATTTCCCTTTTACCTCAACACACACAGATATGTCACAGTAAATGTAAAACAGTATTTCCTTTCTTCCATGTGGTTAAGATATAGGTCAGTGATTAACGACTGTCTGCAGGTTAATTAATGCACAATATCACATACAATACGCCCATGTTGGCTCTTTCCATTGCACATCCTTGTGTCTTTGTGATTTCGTTCCGACAGGGCAGAGGAGGCAAACATGCAACAGAGGTCAGAAGTCATGGCACCATGAGTGCGCAATGTGTCTTTGCCCACGAAAACCCTAGGGACGTCCAATTAGTCGCTATTCAGCAGGGATTTAACTGAAGAGCAGCAACAATGTTAATGAAGTGAGATGGAAAGTAGGCTTTAGGGACGACCTGGCTTGTGTTCAGACAAGCATTTAAATGGAATTAAGAACAAGGGGATGAAGACGGGAAATTCAGATCAGGCCTAATCCCTTTGTCTAAGCAGTAAACAGCATCAGGAGGAGAGCAACAAACAACAAGTATAGTCTATTTTCTCTATATAGCCAACTGAAAAAGTGATAATCCTTGGTGCCTTGCCTGTAATGTTTTTCAGTCTCTTGCAGGAGCTGAATGTTTCCTATATGAGCCCTGGACCCTTGAAACTCCTAATTGTTTATAACAGTATGTGTGGATTTCTTACTTCTTGGTGTTCCTCTGCCCTCCTGAAGTGTCTTTAAACACAACACTGAACCATAGTGGGGCTTGTTCAGTACGAAGCCCTATCTCTGAACTACGCTTGTATATTTACAGTCTAGTGGTTCAAAGACTGATTACATGAATACATTTCCAGACCTGATATTGTTGCCCTCAGTATTTGGGCTGAATTATATTTGAGTATTTTTAATCATTTCTTAGATTGTCTGAGAAGAAGGATGATAAATGTAGCGCTGGATTGAAAGAGGAAATCACAGACGGTCTCTGCTCAATCACACGCCAGAGTGAAAGAGAGAGAGCTGCTGACTCAGCTGACCATATACCAGGGTTTGGCAGGTGTGTGTGCATACACATGCATCCTTATGTGTGTGTGTGTGTGTGTGTTTGTGTGTTTTGTTCCAAGGAGGCAATGAGCCAGACATGAAGGGTACATGGAGATAGATTGATGGAGGTTGTGTGAAAGTGTGAATATGTACAAGCCACGTGATGTGGAGAGTCAGGCTCGTGTGTGAGAACACGAAAGGTAAGAGGAGAGCGCAGTGAAGCGCTGGCAACACACTGGTTGGTTTTCTCCGCAGGAGGTTTTGCTATACTCTTGTAGTGATATGGCTCACAAAGAACCTCCCCTGGGGATTAAGTGGAAGGATTTAGACAGCGAAGAAAGGAGCTCTGGTGTGTTCTTCTGCTGAGTCCCTCCTGTGCTCCATGATAGGGGTCAGCTTAGACCACCGCGTGCTGGCACCATGGTGCCTAAGCCCAACAAGAGGCGATTAAAATAGGTCAAGTGAAGCTTTGGCAAGATGGCCTTTGTCAACCCTTAAACCCAGTCTGAATACCTTAAAGAAAGAGGATTGGTGGGAAAAGAACACAACATCCACTTGTTTGCGACAGCCAAAAAGAGTTTGTTTTTTTGTTTTGTTTGGGACATCGAATGCACACGTTCGATGATACCAGAACTGCACAAATGAACAATTTACACAATGAAAAACAAGACAGATGTTCCGTTTATCATCATAGTCACATCATATATTTTCTTTGAGCAGCAGAAGTGTTTGTTTTGTGGTGCAAATAGAAGCAATCACACATGTTGGCATGTCCTTGTATTAACCGAAGAGAAAATAGGAGAGAATTGTTCTTGGCAGATTTCAGTCAGGGAACCTTTGCTCCAGGCTACATAATACCAAAGTACACATCTGCCTCTAAACACAATGATTTACCTCAAGCTCCTTTTTCCCAGCACAAACACAAAATGCTCTCTACAACCAAAACCATATGCTCCGGTCTCTTAAACTAATGGGTCTGGAGCCAGAGAAATGGATCAGAGGTGTATCACTCCTGGGTCTCCCACATGACAGCAGAGCCATTTGTTTCATTAGATTGGTTCCCAGGCTGACTGATTAAATTCCTTTTGCTTTGAAAAATCCTGACCATATGGTATTTGCACAGTGCAGAGAATCCCAAAACACACAAAGTATGGTAAAACTCAGGGCAAGCTGCTGCCATACCTGCTTGTCTTTCCCATCCTAATAGGTCTTGTTATATTAATTGCATTGACAAAGACAATACGAAGCGTGTTCCCCTGTAGCGGCACTTAATTTTTAACATCAATCATAACAGCAGGCGAGACGTGTACATATTTCAACCCAATCGAATAGCAATATAGTAATGAGCAGGAAAAAGCTGAGTGAAGAAAGACAGAATCAAAATACGATTTGGCTCAGAGTCTTGTTGAAACAGTGCAGAGACAAACAGTGTTACAATTTAACCTTGTGACCCTAGGCTGTAGGATGCTAGATATTTAGCCAGTTCATCTCAGGATCTTGACATGGTTTGAATTGGTAGTTCCCGTCTCTGTGAGCGGCTTTACCCTCCTCACCTCCATTATCCTCTTAACTTCTCACCAGGTGTTGGAGCAGGTACTACCAACCAGAGTGCCTGAAGGGCACTGAGCCGTAAGTGTGCCTTACACCTGGTTCACACCACAAGACTTTAGCCCTGTTTTTCCACCAATGGACAGTTTTTGGAGCTCCCAAACAAAATCCCCAGATTAGAGGCGAATCGCCGTTGGCTCACTGCTCACAATTTGTCCTTTGAGCACTACTGTTTAGAGAAGCAAGCCAAGACACATTCCAGATATCTATACGCTAAATATCTGGACCTATAGTGGAGTCTGTCGGGGAGCGAGAGCCAATGAGAGCGTAAGACACAGGTTCAGGGAAGACCTGGCGGAGTAATGTATGTCTAAATGTGTTGCATTCACAACAAGGAACACAGTTGTTGTTTCACCTCGATTAGACAAGCTATGAATAGTAAAGGCGTGGGAAAACACAACATCTAAAGTAGTCTCCTCTCCATCGGTCATCGACACCTGACAGTAGGGTGTCAGGGTGCTCCACATTTGGCGTTTCACCTCGCTATATTTGTGTATTTTTCTGCGTCGTGTTTTCAAAACTTCCTCTTGGATGTGTGTCTACAATCTATCATCTTTAGAGGTTACCACGCACAATTGTCTTAGCACCAAGTAATACAATACAGGCAGAGGGCAGGTTCTCTGCAGATATAGACACATGGCCACACATTTCTAGTGGGTTATAAGTGATGACTGAGATGGATTACTTTTTAATGAACCTATACATTTTTCTTTTAAAGAAAATACTACTTATTTTACTTTTAAGGAAAATGTATAGTATTTCATCTGAAGCTACACTTTAAAGTCAAGTCCAAACAATCATTGTGTGTTCTGGTACTCTGTTGTCATCATGCAGTCCCGTTATTGTGTAGATTTCCAATCAATATCTTTGTGAGATCTATTCTGGGCAATCAATTGCGCAGCCTTGCACTTGGTTACGTTACAATGTGCACAAGCACCAAAAAAATGAGTACCACATGCAGCAGTTCAGGAACATAAACTGCCATTGGCTACCTTCATGACCTCAGGGTCATTCTACCACTCATCCATCCATGACTCAGTCCTTCATCTAATCAGTCAAAGAATCAATAATCCAATAAAGCAAAATTCACATCTGTGAATGGAGCAGAATATGCATCTGAAAAAGAGCAAAAATGAGAAACATTTGACAGAAAACATTGGGAGAATGATCAATACAAGAATGTATTTATGAAAACATAAATAAGTATTAGTACACTGCAGCTGTTTGCATTTCCATCAAATTGGTTCTTATGCATATTGACTGATGGACTGCAGAACTGGGCTGTGTTTGATTTTGTCATCATAATGGACCAGCTCAGTGAGCATCCAGGAAGTGTTTACTGAGATTAATAGAAAGACTGTGACAATTTTAGGGGCCTCCGTGGAATCGCAGATGACAGACAGGACAGAGCAAAGACAGATTCAGTGCTGGCCACATTTACTGGCAGATGCAAGTCATTCTATTCCTGTTCCTCTCCCTCTGAGGTAAGGATCTTAGGGAGCTCATTCATCTCAAACAAGAGCGTCTGTCACTGCAAAATTCAAGTGAAAAATAATGAATTTGAATTGAAAGCACTTGCATAAACCAGCAACTGTTGTTATGGTACCATTTCTTTCCAACTAGTCTGGGATATTGCAATTTATTTCTGTGTCTAAATAGTTTTATATCACTTTATTTTGAATTATGGGATCCTTCCAAAGAACTCAACACACTACACTCAGCACAAAAACTGAATGACACATCGAGCATGATCGTGGTGCGAGCATGAATGGAGGATATAATGGGTATACAGAACACGGTGAGATCTCTGACAAGGATGCCATTGCTTTCCTGTTATATAATATTGTTTACAACCTGGAATTTGGGTGTCTTTGTCTCTCCTCTCTCTCTCTTCTCGCTCCCTCGCTCCGTATCTCTTACTTTCAGTAATGATTTCAAACCTGCCAGACAACTGTAACGGCCTCCATCAGACTTAATTCTTGTTGAAAGTCTCACAAACAGACAGACATGAATCATACAGTGTTGGACATTTAAACACACACACACACACACACACACACACACACACACACACACACACACACACACACACACACACACACACACACACACACACACACACACACACACACAACATGTCTAACACATCACACTGCTCCATGTCCTCCTCCAGCTCCTTTTATAAACCTCCTGTTCATGCAGAAGAGGCACCGCTTCCAAATGATGTCACTCACGGTTTCAGCCAGCTCTGCCCATGTTGCTGCTAAATCCCACTTGACAGAGGCTTTGTCTTTAGTTTGGAGCTACCAAGTAAATAGGCAGCACTGTTTGTGTGTGCGTGTGTGTGTGTGTGTGTGTGTGAGAGAGAGAGAGAGAGAGAGAGAGAGAGCGAGAGAGAGAGAGAGTTTAATGGGTGCACAGAGATAGTTTCTCAAAACCTTTTTTTAAATAATAAGCCGCAGCCAACATAAGCGCTCTCTAAATTAATGTCAAAGAGCTTGGTACTGCAGCTCTTAGCACCATGGATGTATAGCCCTATTTTAATAATTTAAAAAATATTGTTGATTGCTCCTCTAACTCGGTAGACATTGCACAACAACATCATTATCATTTCCCCGACTGTCCAAACAGATTAAGTCATGCTCAATGAGGGTTTATTACAGTCAAACGTTTTATTTATAGATTATACCTAACTGAAGAACACATTGTCTTCTGACAGGAACACAATCCTACATACAGAGAGTAAGAACATACGTTTTTGATGAAATTACTAGTATTTTGGGGTTAAATAACAATTGTTTTAACCTGCAAATTCTGTCTTGCAAAAAACATGCTCTGGCAGCATGAATCCACAGACTGTTTACTAGTAAAGACATCAGTGCCACTAGATGCTCAAGACAGACCATGACATTCAGCTTCATGTTTAATATTTGGTTGAGGCAGCCAGCAGCCTTATTAAGAGAGATTCAGTCCAGCAACAATTCTATAAATAGCAGCATCACCTGAAAGTGTCAATGCTCGGTCCACGGCCCAGATGCCAGATGTGCCTGCATGTGTATCTCTACTGAGCATCATGCAAAAAATGCAAATAGGACAATGTTTCCGCTGGGTCAAACAACTGTATCTTCTGTAGCGGCGTGTGCATGCCAGATGATTGGAGAGGTAGAGGATCTACGTAGTGTGAGAAACATACTGTAAAGCGGGAGACACTGGCAGCTTGGCTCAGTAAACAATTATTTCATGTAACGAGGAACAATCTGTATCCAGTCGCACAAAAATGCAATAATTTGCAATGACCTGGTGAATCAAGCAGTGTCTAACTGCCAGCTCAGGACTTCATTATCAGAATTATCATCATCATTACCTTTTGATTATTGTAATGTCTTTCACCCCCAATCGGATATTAAAGTCCCGAAAGAGTAGTAAAATCATACCACAACCCTTTCAGAGAGAAGGTTTCAGCTATTCTTGATCTCTATGAACATACACAGTGGCCAGAAAAATATATATATATATATATTTATGTTTTGTTTTTGCATAAGATGTAATGCAATGCAATAGTCCTGCAATAAATACTATACGTTCTTAAAAATGTGCATACTGCTACTTTGTAAGTTTTGTGTTGACTCAATTCTGTGGTTTTGAGGTTGCACTTTGAAGATGGTTTAACTTATTTACATTAACACACTACAATATTAGCAGATAGGAAGAGAGGTAAATTCTAGTAAACTAAGCACATTAACACCCAAAGCTAGAGCATCAAATCACATAGAAAACGCATACAGTGCAGATAGCTAGCACAACGTTAAGCAGCCATGCACAGCACTGTCTGTACAACACTAACATGTAAACTGCTTCACTGAAAACACACAACAGGCTATTAAGCACAGGACAAAATCAGACCATTTTCAAACAAGCTTGTGATATTTTACTGCTGAGAGACATGAAAAGCAATTTAGGTTGATCAATGATTTTATGGTGATATATACGTTTAATGGGGAATGTGTGGAAGAAGATAGAAGCATAAACATGCTTCTGAGGGGAGCAACATGGCACCTGTAGCGCTGTGTGATCTATAATATCTCCCTCCATCAGTAGTTCTAAACCTCCTCTTTCTGCTTAATTGATCTATTCTTAATTGCACCCTGTAATGAGTTATTAAAACCGGAATCAGGTGAGATCTCACTGAAAATAATACCCGGGGATTTCCTCCGTCCTCTGCTCCACGTGGCTGATAAAGCGGTATTTAATCTGTCTCTGCCACACTTTGTTTTGGCCTCAACTTGCCTGAAAGAGCCACACAAAGCTGCTTTAACAGATATATGGCACAGATATAGTTCCAGCCACATATTACTGCATGTCCTGCTTTGATATTTTCATTATGCTGCTGTTTTTATCGTATGTTGTGAACACTAGCTGCTTTATTGAATGAATTGCATGACAGTTAAATATCCAGGTTGAAGACACACATTGTGTTCTGATAATTGAAACAGTTTTTATTGGAAACAAAGAGTATGACCTTTCAGGAGCTGCAGCTTTCTCCTCGTGCTCTTATTAGTGCTGCACGTTGTTCCCACATACGAGTCAGTATCTCACTGATTTGAATCTAACAACAAGTGAGGTGTACAGTTACTTAGGTATTACTAAAAAGAGGCACACTGGTTGAGAAGCGACGCCTGCACTAATGGTGCAAATAGATAGGGAGGAGGAGAAGAGAGGAAGGAGGGAGGGCACGATGGCACAGGGAGAAGGAACAAATTGAGGGTGTGGTAAAAGAAAGGGATGGTCCTCCACCCTGAGCCACTGCTGTGTGTTGATTGGAGGCCTGCTGAGATATAGGATCACAGGATGGCATCAGGTTGCTTTGGGCACATCCACTAATGAGACCATTTGAAAAGAGTAGCATGTAAGGAGAGGAGAAGGAAAGGGCAGATTAACTGGGAGAGACAGTCTGAGACAGATGTTGCAAAAGAGGAAGAAACAGGTACAGGAGTCAAGGAGGAGGAGGTAGAGAATGACAGACATCTGTCCATAGCCTCAGCCAGTTAATTAAAACTACAGCAGCAGTTTGGGGCTTTACTCCAACGGTGGGAACGAGGGAACTGGGACGTGTGGACTGGAGTCAGAGATCATGCTGGTGCTTAACTTCCCCCCCTATAGTGTGTAGTGGGGCAATTTCTATGCAACCATTCTTCTTCTGTCAAAGACAGAATCTGCATGCATCTTAAACCATTTGTACTTTAGTGGTTCACTAATAGCACATTTAAACATTTGAGTCTCACTCTGCCTCTGTGTCTCTCTCTGGGCCCCTAAAGACCTGCTCTCATCTCTTCCATACTGATAGGGATGAGCGATGGGATTTAGCCCTGAGCCAGGGCGCTGATCCAGGAACACCTCATGCCCTCTCCGGCCCCAATCCCACTGCTACACCAACTGAACATCAGCCCCAGAATTGGAGCTTAATGACGTGACTCTGATTCAATCTGTTTTACTCATATTTGGTCTCTGTCTGTAAACACGGTGGCTCACTATGACCTACACACTTTGTTCATAAGTATGTATTAAAAGAGTAGTGATACAATCTAACATGCACTTTTCCTTTAAAAAAAAAAGTAATCTGAATCAACTCAACTGTGAATTCATGTTTGATGGAGATGAATGAAACATTCTTTGTTTACTAATCACATACATAATTAAGTACCACTTTCTACCAGTGGTGGTATTATTGACTTCTGAAATGTAGACAACTATGAAAAATAGCCCCATGGGTCAATTGATACAGAAATACTGCTAAGGGGATTTAGGTTTGAAGGACTATACCCACATATGTCAGGAGAAAGGAAATTACAGTGATCAATATCCCACATTGCAGTTCTTCTGGTTTGACTGATTGTTTTCTGTGTATTTTTTCTGCCTGACAAATTGACTTGAGGCAAATCTTGCATTGCTGAGACAATCTGCCTTTGAATCTTGAATTTGTTGCCACTTGTAGCTTCACATTGAGAACCATATTTATATTTTTTCATATGAAAAAAACTCTGAAGTTGGACATCCATATTGGTTTAAAATGATCTCTATTAGGCACTTTATGGATGAGGAACGTGGGTCAGCAACACTTTTATTTTCACTTACCTTGTTCTTCCTGTGCCTGCAGTTGGATCATCCTCCCGGTTCTCCAGTTTGCCTGCCCTGCCTTGTCCTGTCCGGTTTCCAACCCCGCCCTCCTGTCCTCGGATTCTCCGCTGTCCCATGACAATTTTCCCATTGTGTCCTCCCTGAAATAAAACCCTCACGTTCATGCTCTCTGATCTGTGTCTGCGCTCGGGTCGGCCACCACACCCTGTGACAGTCATTGTTTTGTAAAAATAGCAATGTGTTAGATGGCAGAGAATCACTGTTTCTTTCATCATAACAGATACACCTATTTGCATTCACAGGAAAGAGGAAGCCCTCAGCTATTCCTCCAACTGCTCTTCCATCAAAAGCATCATCAAACAAGACAGAGAACAGAGGGTGGTTGATGATAAGAAAGAGATGGGTTAAAACAGAGAGAACAGGCAGGAAAATAGATTGTCATATTTAGAGAGAAACAAGGAGGGAAAATAGAGAGAGAAAAAATAAAAGTAAAAAAGATGGCAGAGGGAAGAGACGAGATATGTGCAGTCATTATTGTGACCAAGATTTTGTAAACTCCCAATTATGCTTGAACAGCAGACAGAGCGAGTGTGTGAGGTATGAGACTGAGGAAGTGAGAATTTTGTTAAAGAAATGAGAATTTTGCAAGAGAGAATACATTGAAGAGATAGAGAGAGAGAGAGAGAGAGAGAGAGATGATAAGAGGACGAGAGATATAAGTGATAGAAGTTTATATTCTACAAAACCCAAAGCATCAGCAGAGAAACAAGTTTTCAAGGAAACAATTACTCTGCAAGTAAACAGCTTCAGTCTAAAGGTTATCTTCTTATAACGATTGAATTATTTCTTCTTCTTTTGTACTACAATCTGGAGAGAAACGTGCAATTTCATGGTAAAAGGAGAAGAGATGGGAATGAGAAATTGCCTGCACATTTCTCAAAGGCGATGCCTTTTGATGCTAACAAATCTCCATGTGAAAATAGGGGCTTGGAGAAAATGGCACCACAACCACTGCCAAAGTACCCGGCCTTGCCAAAAAAACGTGCATCATTGAAATGTCAACTTTTCAAGCATTTTGAAAAGACTTGTCTTGATGATGATTTCGTGACATTTGGCACTTTGAATAATTTGGTTTACTTTCGGGGAAATTAAACAATGTCCGCCATTGGGAGTTTATGCTCACTGAATTCTTGACTGACAAACAACAATATCAATCAATGGTGTATTTAGCTGATTACAGAGAAACGGCGCGTTGTTGAAATTCTCATTTTATTTCATCAAACTCGGTTTGGGGGAAGGCTACTAAAAGCAAGTGCCGCAAGACATGGGCTGACATGAAGTATGACTCACAGTATCTGTTCTTCTGTTGCGTGTTTGATTAGCTGATCTGAGTCAGACTTGTTGAGTAAAACAGAAATGTGAAGATTACAATGCAGAATAATTTGTGCAACAAATGCAAACGGTAGCCTGTATGTGCAAGTATTCACAAACATCAACAACAGTGCAAACATATCTTGGCACACACACATTCCCACAAAAGCCATCTGTTCATGTCTTAGCGTGTACTGAAACACGAGGAAAGGATGGATGAGGCACAGATTTAATCCATTACTCACAACCTCTGTGGAGAAAGAAATTCACAAGATAAAGCTGACGAACATGTACAAATCTGTTGGTAGATAGAATTCACTCGCAGTGTTATTTCTCTTAGGTGGTTAAAGATTTTCATTTATGAGCCAAGGCTGCTCACTATCTGATATGGGTCATGGTGATGTCATCATATTATGAAAGGAGATCTTTCACAAGCAGCTAGATTGAGAAAAAGCAATATAATGTCACATATACAAAACGTCTTGATCTAAAAAAATTATTGTTTGACCTTTGGGGATGTCAGCTATACTGCCTCACCTTCTTGCCAAGGGTTAGGGAAGTAGATCGATACCAATTCATTTCTGTAAATTAATACGAAACTACAGCCGGCAGTCTACTAGCTTGGATTAGTTTAATATGATTTAGTTCAGCAGCTTGCCTGGCTAGCAGCGTCTCTAATGCCCCCTGATTTACATGCGAGTGGATAAAAGAAAAAAACATTTTAATTGAGGCAGAACAGTCGTTTTGCTCTGCTTTCAGTCTTTATGCTAAGTCAAGATGATGGCTGTAGCTTCATATTCAGGTTACATATAGTTGTATTTTCAAGAAAGCCAATATTTCACAAAATGTTGAAGTGATACCATAGAAATATTTAAATATAGACTATATGTAATTGAATATATACTGCAGAATAACACATACAAAATGTATTGCAAGTGCAGAAAAGAAGGGGGCAGATTGACAGAGAGGAAAAATGAGACAACAGAGTGTGACCTAGAGACGATTTTAACAGAGAGTGGATGACAAAGGTGGATCTAGGGCAGAAATAAAAATGACACACCTCAGGGAATTAAATTGTGAGCTTAAAGAAGAAAAGCCCAAGAGACACTGTAATTGGACAAGTGTTTGGTCAGAAAGAGGAACAGAGAGAATCGTACCGACACAATGACAAGACAGGGACTTACTGACAGACGTGTAAAAGCACAGCAGGTGTCTCTCACACACACACACACACACACACACACACACACACACACACACACACACACAGGTCCAAATGTGCTGACATAAATATTACAAAGGTTCCAGAGGATGCGGGTCTGTGACACATGAGACTACTGCTGCATAGAGAGTTTACCCTAAATCGAAACCTCACAATACCATGTGCCAGTTCACCTGGACAAAACTGCTGCACACCAGCCACAACTTTCACTTTGCACTGCAATTGTGCTGTCATCTGCTTATAATCACTACGTTTTTAGAACTGCATACATGCCTTGTATTTTTCTCTTGGTTTGTCATTTGCCTTTGATGTGTTTCTGGACTGAATGAATGTCCACATGTCAACATTCATAGTGTGACGATGCCCCAGAAGCCACAAAGTAACAAGCTTTACATATTTATTGTGACTTCTGATATTAACGCCCTGGCTCCACTACCTTCAAATCTAAACACATACTGTATATTAACAAACCTACACAACCACACATAAACACACATCCACACACACACACACACACACACACACACACACACTGGAGGCCTCATTAGCAGTACAGGAATGCTGCAAACCAGCTGCTTTGACTCTTCTATAAATAATCTGACGCTTCTCTGCCCACAAACCTGAAAGAGTTCTCATTTAATCTCAAGGCACACTGAGGTATGATGCAATAGTATTGGCCACCCTTCCAACACCTGAATATGTTTAAGCAAAATTATACATCACACAGCATGTTTTTGTGTTTAAAAGAATAATCATTAAAACAACATGAATCTACATTTGTAAATAAACACTGAATCAATGAGTTGTTCATAAATCTCAAACATATTATCAACAAACCATTACTCAGTCGAGCAAATGACTAACTGATGGTTAGTTACAATACTGTAATAAAACACATGTGCTATTATTCAGTGTGTTATTCTAAATTAATTTTGTTAGACATCACAAGAAGATAATGTGAATAATGTTTTATGGCTCAGTTTGTCAATTACATTACAACGTGGTTGGCACTAAACTTTGACACTAATAAAAAAGAGACAAGTCTCCAAAGACTTTACTGCACATTGGTGCTAAAGACAAAGAAAGGCTGACTAGAGCTTTCTAAACATTTTATCCTGCAGCACATTAACCTCAAAACAGCCACATAGCAAACTTAAATATCAACAGAACATTTCCGATTTCAGGAAAATATTGATATCAGGCTTATCTATAAACAATAAGAAAAAATACTGAGATTAGATTGACTTTTTGCTCAGCAGCAATTATTTGTACATTCATTTAATTAAATGAATGTATTGTAATGGATTTAATTATCTCAACTGTCATCAGTAAAATGTAGTCCCTAACACAGTAATTAATCCAGTTAGTAAACATAAACACAGGGTCAACAACTGTAAAAGTAAAATTACTTTGCCTAACATTAAATAACAGTTGTTACAATGTTGCATGAGCAACACATTAACCTCATAAAGCATGATTGCAGAAAAATACAATTAACAAATCAACAATTACAATAGATAGAAATACAAGCCAAGCACATCTTCCTGCACACCGTCGGAGTAACCGTCAGCCAGCTACTGTGTAAATGTTTGTGTTTCCATTTACAGTCTGCTGGTGGTATGTTAGATTCTGATGGGTGAACAGCTTGACCATCGTTTTCTGCTCTCAATGGATGCTCACCGTCACCTTTAAGCGAGCTTTCAGACCTGCAAGACATGTGACTCATTATGAATCACAATTCATGCCATAGTCTCTGTTTGTACTAAACATATCACCTATACTCTCACTGCCAAGGGTTCCTTCGGACAGTTTCTGTATGGCAGTGGCTCTCAGGCTGTGGTTGCTCTGAGACGTGTGTCCCTGTCATCTTTGCACATCTTGGGTAACACCTGCGACAGCTGGTTTACTCCCAGGGGAACAGCAATATACCATAAGCTGTCTCTTTCAGTGGTTACTGAAGTGTCTAGGACTCTTTCCTTCCCTTCTTCCTCTTCTGTCGACCACTCATAATTTAAATCAAATGTTGTTTATAAAAATATGTTAATCTTGGCACTGCAAAGTTTGTATTCATTAAAGACAGATAAACAACCTGTGAATCAGAATGCTAGTTAAAAGTCCCAGTGTTGTTGTGCTCTATATCAGCAGTCATGGAATGCCTCTGGTCCAATCAAATTACTGGAAAGAACAGTTCACGTCTTTAAAATTGAATTTTCTTTCATGACCAACAGAGGGCGACTCCTCCAGTTGCAAAAAGAAATATGTCTGATTTTATGGAAGTCTATACTGTAGTAATCATGAGTTTATGACCTCAATTGTTAGTTTCTCAACAGAGCATGATGTTTATTTCACAAATTATGCTCAAATTTAGAGTCAAATAGACCATGAAGTGGCGTATGCTTTAGGGCGGGCTTACTGTGATTGACAGATCACTGCTGCAAGCTGAGTCCAAGGCTTCATAACAGCAGTCCACAAACCAATGGGTGACATCACGATGACTACGTCTACTTCTCAAATGCCATCTAGAGTAAATCTCCGTGATGACACAAAATTAAAAAACTAAATTTACTGTTCTCAATAAAGTAAAGTGTAAGTGTGAGAGGCTGCAAGCGATTGAAATGCAATAGCAATGGGCTTGAACGTTAACACTATGAATTGTGAGTAATTCACAGCCAAACAACGAACACGTTTGGCTGGAGAGAATCTGAGTGAATTTGGATATAACGCTGTCTGTGGAACTGTGTTAGTGGTGGTTGCTAAAGCAACAGATTGGTCAACTGAAACCAAATGCTGGAAACAGAATAGTGCGTTTCCTCTCAGGCCAACTCACTGCATTTTGTCAGTCAGCTTGCATCTCTTACAACCAGCACACAGTTTTTAATACTGGACATGTTTCAACTCACACTGATTCGGGAGAAAAGCGAAAACCTCAAGATTATCATTCAGATGATCAGATGATCATTCGGTCATTAAAATTGTTCTGACTTTAATCATTGGTTTGGTAGATACAAGCTTTCTGTTGGATGCTGGTGATTTGAATTCTGTTTGTGTCTCTCTTTTTTTCCATATGTCTCATGGAAGAGAAGACAAGGTTAAGGGCAGAGCCGGCAGGTCACCATCATAGTGTGTTGAAACGGGCCAGAGGGAGAGTCAGTGAAAGAGGCTTGACAAACATTACTTGATCAATATGGAAAGAGTGCAATGCTACTAGCTTGGAACGTTTTTACAAAATATCAATTATCTGCATACACAATGCTGCAGTTGTTTGAAAGGGTTGTCAGTAATACATCTTGTATGTCAAGGTATAGAAGAAATAAAAAAAGTTATAAATATGTCACTAATGTGATCATATCCACTCGCACTGTTCAAGCCATTATTTTTTTACAGCAAAGATAAAAAGCTAATTATGTAGAATAAAATCAGAGCTTATACTGTAGCTTTTGTCAAGCGGCATGTCTGTGGCGTTTACTTGACTGCGCTACACTTGCTTATCTCCCCACAGACAGCCTCTGCCACAGCGCTCAGACAGTCCATCAGTTTGCGGACACTGATCATATCTCTCGGCCCCGATGTGACTCCTCAGTGTCACTTTTACAGACCCATGGGTGGGCGACGCGTCAGTTTGAAAGCCGGATCGATGAATACTTGCGCAGTAGCGCCGGGCCATATGGAGGGGCCTGAGCACTATCACCTTTTAACCCTGCCACAGCGTAATGAAAGCGGTCCAGGAGGGGAAAGTAGGATATATATATAGAGACAGAGCGCCAGAAAGAAACAACATTTTAGAGCCCTGATGTGAAGGAATGACAGGTAGCAGATGGATAAAGAAGACCTTCGGCCTCCACTCATCTGCCAGAACAAACACTCACTCCATCCGTCACTCAGCTGGTGCACAAACGGCCCTGAGATAATGTGGAGACGTTGACGCTTCTTGTAAATGAATGATAGTAGAATGACAGAGTAGCAGAAAGTGAGGTTGAAAGATAAATAGAAAATACTTAAAACCTGTTCATTTTTACTGTTAGGGGACCTAAATAAACAGAAAAAACAACACTGACATGTTAAAGTTAATTTGACAAACAGCTGCTTGTTTACACATCAAAAACAAGTCAAATAGTTTCTCTTTCGGCTTTTTTGTCTTCACCAGCTCTTGATAGCTATAGTTTAGTGCTGGTAAAGTACAATGGCTTTATCAAGCTGGAAGACACTTAAATGCACCGTAGATGTGATATACACTTAGTTATTCCCTCCTAGAAAGGTTGTTATTTGCAATTTTAAGTGAAATTATATAATACTATGAACAATATCAACAATTTCCTAAATACAAACATGTGCCTGAAAAGCTCTTACAAGATAGAAATAGATGGATAGCAAGTAATGTGATTCTTTTGAAGAAAGCATGACAAATGTAAGTTAATTCAAACTGTGAAAAACATCAAAGAACAATTGTTTCTTTCAGATCATGTGTGGCCAGCAAACGTGTTTTTTCAACCTTTGTAAAAATACAAAAATAAGTCTTTTTTTTACTCTAGTAGTCAATATTTTGATTCCTCAATGGAAGTTCTCTAAATTGAAACTATCTGGAGCTCCTTGCTTTTCATCAAGGTACTTGACAATCCCAAATTGCAATTTGAATCCCGCCCCTATCTTGACAAGCAAATAAGCAGGTGGCAACCCAAGAGATTTATGAGGAGTACATATTTGGCATCCATGGAATAAAGATCTCAATTCTTATTATAGGGAATCAATGCTGAGGAGGCTGACTGTGCTTAATTAAGGAGTCTGTGTTGGAGAAAAAAACATAAATTGACATCCTCCAGAGTGTTTTGTCTTTCTCTCAGTAGAGACTAATCAACATAAACTGCACAAAAGCAAGTAAACAGCTGCCATAATATTACAGCATCTCATTCAAAACTGTACTACTAATGAGGGAACATTCATGAATGGAAATGCATATGATTTTAACTTTGAATTAGTTGTTGGGCTCTGTTTGCACACAGAACGAGTGCAAGACTGAGACTAACAACACTGCATGTGGAAGCTGTTAGCAGACAGAGAAAAGCAGCACAGAGAGACAGCGAGAATGTGAAAGACCAGAATTTAAAGTTTATTTCAATGCAGTAGGAGTAAATCATACTTCTTCCCCTCAGCGCTAATGTGTCCATGTAGTCATATTACATGCCAATCAGCGGAAAGTCCTTGGAAAAGCCATCCATTTTGATTTATAACCAATCTCTCTATAGGCCTGAAAAACAGGTTGGCATGTGGAAAAGGCTGTGACTATTTTTTTTTCTTCTTTCAGTTTGGTTCTTTATTTAATTATTTAATTGATTTGCATATTTGAAATGCCAGGAGTTGCATATGCGCATTCAGGTGGCCAAGGACCTTTTAACTGTTCTTAATTATGATGTAATTATTTTTGAAGACACAGAATGTCCAGCATAGAGCAACTAAATGAGATGATTGTGGTGAATGCAGATGGTGTGCATTTACTGCTTCCATTGAATCACTATTACATTACAGAATAGGTTCAAAACCTATATTTGAAAAATTAATTAAACTGGAGACTGCTCGATTTTCAGACAAGACTCATTAACAATGGCGGCCGGGGAGATGACTGACCCCGTGTGTGTGACTCTTATTAAACATTTCACTTTGTGTTCAATGAGATTACAAATGACTGCTGAACAGCTTAGGGACCCCTGAATTTGGAATATACATGCAGGAATTTTCCATTTCCACAGACTGTTACACATGACAGTTCCCACTGTCATTGTTACAGTTTGTCACCCCGGATGTCCACTGGATGCAGCTGTTATAGATGTGCCACAGCTCTGCCACATCTCGGTCACACTTACACCGTCTGTGGGAAGCTTTTCAGGTGTAGAGCATCTAAAACAGTCTTCTAGAGCCCTTTTTTTTAAAGTGACGGCCCATTTCCATAACAGCTTCTCAGATGTGCATGCCATCTGGTGGGCCAGGTTATGTAAAGATAGCATGGACGAGGAAATAGTGTGTGAGAGGCCCTGCTCACACATTTGGTGGACATTGCCACGCTGGGTTAAATTGCAGGGGATCACGGGGACATGTCCACATAGATACTTTGACAGATACTGTGTCTTCACTCTAAATAAACCAGTACAAAATATTTAATACTTTGTGTAGGTGGGTCACAGGTACATTTTCTTTTAAATTCCCCCAAAAGTACATGATGCAGAATGCAAAAAAGTTGGAACAAGTTGTCCTGCGTCATTGAATTTATGTCACTCATCATCTGTCAGTGTGAGAAGGGACAGTTGGTTACAGGGGTTATGAACACAGAGTATCCATGCTGTTTTTTCACAAGGATAATCCGCTGGAAAGATTACACGGCAGTTTGAAAGATGATTTTAACAGGAGGGGAGATTATAACTTGAAACAAACCCTATCAGTTAGCTGGCTAAATCTCAAAGGACAGAGAGAAAATTAATTTCAGATGACCTGTTTGGTTGACATCTGTGCACAGACCACAGAGCTGCACGGCAGCGGGGGATTGGAAGAGGCCGATGGAAACCCCTGGGCAATACACATCTGTATGACAATGCCTGCATCAATTTGACTGAGAAACGTGGATCAAATGGTATGCGTCATGGACCAACAGACTAACAATATGCATGCACTTGGTTGGAGATATGCAGCACACACACACACACACACAGACCCCCCCCCCCCCCCACACACACACCCTCTAACCAAGTAATATGCATTTATATGACTGTATACACTTGGGTATGCAGTTCAAATGTCACATCATAAAAAAGGACACACACACACACACACACACACACACAAGCTCTCACTTGCTCACATGCAACTCCATGCAGTCACACAATGACTCACTCACACACTCATGCATAGGAGCCAGACTTTGAACTCCCAAAGGACTAAAGCTACAGGCCAAATGTGTTTAGCGACTCCTTTTACTCAGACGCCTTTCCGCGTGATATGGCGGCTAATGCGATATAATTAAGACTGCACGGCACAGACACGTTTTGAGGGCTGACACACAACTAGAGGGCAAAACGTCCCTTTATTCTGAGCGCAGAGAGATGATGAGGGGACTGAAAATGTATGCAGAGCAGCTAGGAATATGTTGTGGATGCAAATCAGCAGTGGAAGTAGGCATGAGTGTGCAGGGGAAAGCATAATGTATAGGAGCCTGAGTGCCTGCTTCACAAAGATACAGAAAGATGTTTAATGCACAATTTAGCCAAGCTCCTTTTTGCTTTGTAGAAACCTCATAACACCAAGCTGTTACTGTGCTGCTCAGTCAGGAGACTCGCTGGTTTCTGACTCCAGTTGATGTCAGAATTTAGTTGATTACTGGATTAAAACTTAATCTTCTACAGTTTGGAAAATGTGCTTTATAGTGTTTGTTAGTCAAAGTACTGTAAGCAAATCAAAGATATTACTTTGTAAACTGTACACTTGATATTCACAATTGTATGATAGTTTATGGCATGATGTGCCATAGGGGCACATCATGGGGCGACTGTGGCTCAGTGGTTAGCAAGTCAGTCTTTCAATCAGAAGGTCGGTGGTTCAAACCCCGGCTCAGCCAGTCCATGTCGTTGTGTCCTTGAGCAAGACACTTAACCCTCATTGCTCACCGTTGCTGTGTCTACGGTCTACTGTATATCATGTAAGTCGCTTTGGATAAAAGCGTCAGCTAAATGAAATGTAATGTAATGATGTTTATGCATGACATAGATTACAAGCAAATCAATTGCAGGTTTTTTCATCTCTAAACTATAATGTGGTGGTAAATGTAACCCTGGAGATACAAGGTTTTCAGCTGCAAACAGACATGATGCAAACCTATCTTTAACTTTGTGAGCTGAGTATATCCCACTTGGAGGCTTTAACCTTAGTTTGCTAGGCATACAACTCTCCTTTTCAAAATCATGAAGAATAGGATGCAGTGCTGTGCAGAGAGATATGAGGTTGTACAAGTGCCCAAATAGAGATAAATATAAACCGTGGCAGCACTGTTGTAACCTCCTTCATACTCAAAGGCCTCTCATCTCTGTTGGCAACATGTTGAGGATTCCCATCAAGGTGCTCGTGGCCTTCCTTGTCCTCCAGATCAGAGGGCATACCAATCTTAGTGTTCATTTTAAAACATGCATCACAGTGTTTTCGGAGCGGTAGCTCAATCATTTCTAAACTGCATTTTCATATTTTCCCATTCAACACATGTTAAAATCAACAAATATAAGCAATATTTTATTCCATTGTCCATATAGTGTACATGTCCAAGCTGATTCAGCCCTTATATGTGATTTGCTTCAAAAAAAAATTCATATAACTCATTTGTTGTCATATATGTGAGCTTAGTTCAACACTATTTAGGTAAAGTAAGTTAAAGACCACCTTCACAGATAATATAAATCACTCTTTCCTTGTCACATTTATCTACATCCATCTTGATTGAACAGACGTTTATTGCAACACTTCCTTTAACTTAACATGATAGTCACCACTATGAGTCAACTCAACAGGGATACAAGTTTATTTTCCAGACCTCATTTTATAGCATTACTAACATATACATTAAAAAGAAATATCCCAAATGAAGTTAGCATGAATCACACAGCTCCCGGCCATTAGATGAAAGCACTGGATGTTGCATGTCTAATTTTGTTTAGAACATATTTTGAATTCATAAATATTGAGTTTTACTTCCATGCAAATTAAATATATGCTAATTCAAGACATTTTTGTATTCCTTCTTCGAGGTTTGGGTTAGCAGACAGTCACTATCTTCAAAAGCAAGACAGAGAGGAGGGTAGATGTAAATAAGTCCACCCAACTTAATATCTCCAGGCCACTCTGTTTGGTTTTTGTCCTTCACCCATCCCTCCATCTTTTATATCATTCCTCTCCTGCACCATACTCATCCTCCAACTTTATCCATCCCCAACAACTTTTCCCTGCGTTCCTCCATCCATAATGTCTTCATTCCACCTCCCCATTTATCTTTCTGCCCTCTCACTCTTCTATATGTGTCTATCCTCTTTTAACCAATACGCTTATCCGCCTATTCTGCATCTATCAGCTCATCTCCTATATCCCCACATCATTCTGCATCCACCCATCCTTCCCTCCATCCCACATGGCCCTATTATCATTTCAAAGAGGGAGAGTGGGCTCATGCGCCCAGCAGCCTTTCCTTGAAATAACATGAGGATTTTAAATCAGGCTCTCCTTGAGCGGTCAACAAGGGGCTGGCTGGTTTATCATGACAGATGCAACAGTAAAGGCCGTGTAACACAGAAAGGCATATGATGGTCCCAGTAAGCTGTCCTGTAAGACCAGCAGTATGTCAAGTCCACACATTCAGAAAGAAGAGAGATATTACTTGCAGGACCAATGTTTTTTTCATTTGGGCTTTCAATGGATGATGCATTATTCTCTGGAAAATTGCATACTGCACCGGTTGACAATCCTTTTCGATATTTTTATGGTAATTACAAGCACAGCTGCAGCTATGTGGGGACAAGTGCCAGTCAGTCTCAACTAAATTTAACTGATCATCACATTTAAGCTCAGCAACACAGGTGTTTTCACTTGTTCTGATTAGGCCTCTTCTCCGTGCTTTCATAGTTCACCTGAGCAGAGGGCTAATCAGCCACATGAAATGAAAACACCTGTGAGGGTTTCTAGGACGATGTTATGTCTGTGTAGAGAACTGGAGGATTTTTATGAAAATGTGTCTAGTTCAAGTTGAATCATGAGTTATTTTGATAATTAAGCATTTTCTGTTGGCCATCGACTGAAGGACGTCATGGTCTGACCTAACTGAAAGTTAACGTTAAAGGGAACCCAGATTATTGCAAATACAATGTATAGACTTTCTAGAAAGTCAGCATGACCAGCTAACTTTCTAGTTGTTAAGCATTGACACAAGTGACCCATTCCTTCTGATCTGACCCCATCATTGACAGGACACAAATGGTTCTTCTCACTCGCTTATTATTATTTTATTTATTTATTTTTTTTGCTCCATATTGACGTTACACTTCTTTGAACATAGACTTAATGTAGTGTGACAGCCACTGGAGGCTTTGTGACTAGAAACAAACACATTTCATTTGAGGACATTCCAGCCGGCAACCTCCGGTTCTGAAAAGTGAAACCAATGTGGAAGTGTCTTACACCTGCATTCTCTATACTGGTCACCAGGGGGCGGCTCTTCTTTACAGTCTATGGGGCGTATGCTGAAACAACTGATTCTCTGTGATTGACCAGTATAATTCCTGCTATAATAAACAATATATAGCTAGGGTCTTGTCTTGCAGAGGGTGAGTGTTGAGAAGGAGGGAGTTTTCTGGCAGAAAAGTACAGACCCACATCATCTTATGTAAAAAACCACAGTTCCTCCACATAATCAAAAGCACAATAACACTGCTGGGTGTTTATTAACACACATAAATACATGTTTATGACCCAAGACCCTGACAGCTTCAGAGGCTGTCAGGGTCTGTGTTTGCCTGTCTGCTTTGAGTCGGACTACTGCTCAAAGCATGGCAGTGTTTCCGAAGCACAAAGCAATGCATTAACCAGGACACAGATGTTAAACATATATGTCTGCAACCCAATCTTCTAAGATTCATATGGAACAATTCTGCCTCAGTGACGTCCATTCAATGGGCCTTTCAGCAGCAAAAGGAAAAGCTGTGTGGAGGTCACATTGGTGAATGGCTATCTCTCTCTCTCTCTCACTCACTCACTCACTCACTCACTCACTCACTCACTCACTCACTCACTCACTCACTCACTCACTCACTCACTCACTCACACACACACACACACACACACACACACACACACACACACACACACACACACACACACACACACACACACACACACACACACACACACACACACACACACACACAGTACATATATAAACATAGACACATTTGCACTGTTTGCTTGTGTGACCCCTTTTCCTCAGTAAATGATGGTGTTGATCTTGACAGCATGAGTGTGTGACTGACATATGTAGTTGGGCCCTGAGGTTAGCGTGATGGCCTCGTCCCTCGTCACTTCTTTGTTGTCCCCTGCAGCATGCTGTTTGTATGTGTTCGCATGTATGAAATGCCCGACTGTCATTCTGTATTGAGCGTAGAGTCCCCTCATTTTGTTTCAGAGAAGCAGCACAAAGTGTTCAGAGACATAGCATCCAATGATGGGAGGCGGAATTATATTGGCAATATTTGTTTTTTCTTCTGTTCTTCTTATATATATATATATATATATATATATATATATTGAATTAATAGGTTGGGTAAAAGAAAGACTGTGCTTCAACCAAACAGTCACACACATACGTACATACATATACATACCCACTGCTGGGCAGGTATAGGTCGATGAGTAAACAGGATTGCGATCTTTGTATGTCACATCAGAGTGACAGCCACAAAGGACACGCCGGCACTGTCTGCACTCGTCAACAACTGACATTTAACTGAGGCGCAGACGAATTGGGATGAACCCTAACGACACATGCACACACTCCACACCTTTTGCAGCACACACACACACACATGCACACGCACGCGCACACACATCTACTGTCCTCTGATGCCCATTTAACAGACACTTTCTCTCTTCTCTTTCTCAATACCTTTCACCGGTATACAAACTTTTATTTGTTTTCTGCTGCCGGACCCTCATCTCTCACAATAGCATGCATCCTCACTTTTTCTTTCTTTTATTATTCCTAATATGTATTATGCCTTTTGCCTATTGTAGAGTTGTAATAATGTATTATGACTTACACTTGTAAATAAAGAATATATATGTGTAAATTACAATACTTATCAAGGATGATAATAATAATAATAACTAATATGGGGTATCAATGAAGCATTATGAAGATGTGTATTGTAACATAGTAGAAAGTAACTGTTGGTTATTATCACTGAGAAGTAGTTCAGGTATGAATGGAATGCATTTTAAAATGGATGCTGCATGCAAATTATAACTGTTCCTTTAAGGGAGGAACTATTTTGTTGGTTTCACGGGAGGGCGGAGTGATTACGTCAAACACCTGGAGCAGGGAGGTGTTGGATCGTGATCGGGCCGAAGGGATCGATCTGCCCAGGTGAAACCTTTAGACAACAGCATGCTGTGAGACTAACCAATGAGAGACGAGTATGCCAATATGTTTTAACAAAATCCTCCGTAACCTGTTGTTCGGAGTTCATTATCAGATGCCGAGAGAGCTAACCAAACAGGAGAACCTGTAATGAATGGGCTGTGGACGCTGACGCTAGTTCACCCTCGATCGTGAATTTTTATGCTAACTTTGACCTATTTTTTAACTTTCATTATAACTTTCTGAATACGGTTTTGATACACAACACTATCTATCTGTTTATACCTCTCAAAACCCAAGCAAATACACACTCACTCGTCCTACTAATGGGATTTGTCATTGACTAGCATCTTCTGCCCATTGTTAAAAACCTGATCACATATTAGGATAAGTCAAGGTGGGTGGGACTGTTTTATGAACACTTTGACCACAATATAAGCTCCCAATTGCCTTAGTGCAAACCATAATAATGACAAAAATAATGATTCATTGACTCCACCACAGAACGAGGCAATGTTGCTCCTTAGCCCTTTTTTGTAGTCCATTTTGCTCTAAAATCCCCAATTGAGATCATATGAAGCTTTGCTTATGGAAATATGCAGAGCTGGAAATGTGAACAAAGGGCAACTTTACACAGATGACTTCCCCCTTAATGTGTTTGATCCTTGGTTTTTCTGTGAGTTTTCTAAATGCTGTAATAAAATAGAAATAATTCAAACCTTTTTTTTTGCAAAGCCATTACAGGTCATTGCTATTTCTAACTTTCAAACTCATTTTTGGGCAGCCAGCATTCATACAGTGACCTGCACGCTTTGTTTTCTTAGTCATCACCTCTTCTCCTTCTGATCTGTCGAAATAGTGACATATGGACTTAATTAGTTTATTCCTGGCAAGACTGTTCTTGAAATGTGTATCTTTTTGGAATTCATTGGTGTTTTCACTTTTTACACCCAGTTAAAACAGAAATATAATCCTGCCTACACAGAGATTAGAAATTTAGCTACAATTAACCTGGTCCCTCATTTACCAAATAATGCTAGTTTGAATAACAAAGTGGACAAGACAAAGGTGCAGGGATACCCATTGTAAGAACAACATCTGATGGTGTTTGTGCAGTTACTGATGCTCAGATTTACTTTGAAGACTTCCACTGACTGATTTTATAAAAACTGCTAACCATTCATCACCCATATCCAGAATCTATAGGTTATATAGTTGTGTGTGATTTCATTATAAAGTGCAGCAAAATAACTGACATTTATGAAAAATAGGTGTTGTGCAACATTAGATCACACTATTAATATTTTCTGTTTCAATCACATTTTAAATAATGTTACATTTTTCTTTATTTGCTTTCCTAATAAAATAACACTTCCTAAGTGTACTGTGTTATGGCAGCGATGTGGAGAATCGAGGTGGGTAGACAAGGGGAGAATCTTGTCTTTCATATGATAAAATGAAATTCAATGTCATCAACTAGACACACATTTCTATTTTGTATTCTAGCATCAACAAAGGCATAAACAACTTTAATGGTGAGGTATCTCAAAGCAATCAAATTCTGTCACATAGAAGACAATGTTGCTTCTGGCAATCTTAGTCAAACAGTGAAGAATATACTGTACCATATAATCTCTCAAACACAAATTAGCATTTAAATAAAGTTTTACAGCTAAAGCAGATATTAGAGTTGATAGATGGGGCTTTTCTTTATCAGCATGCAGCAGGAGAGGTGGGTTCCTGTTCATCTGTCTCATGTTGTGTCTGAGGTTTGTGTTCGTAGCTTACATGGATCTTTGTGCTGTTTAGTTCCACTGAGATCAATGAACCCTTTTTTCAAGGAAGACCTGGCAGCGACAGCAGCAACACGTGTAGTCAGACAGTAAAACACATTTCAAGAGATGACAAAAGCAGGGACTAACAAATGCTTCTGCATGTTTTGTTTTATCCTTTAAAGATACCTGCACACCTGTTGCTAAACCTTTTATCTGAGTAATCTACCATTCCCCTGTGAGTAGTTTAAGTGCACAGATCCCTTTGAACATAATAAATCAATGTGTACGGTTTAAAGGCACTAGGACTAAAAAGGTGATACATATATAAGTGGTAATGAAGTGATCTTTGCAGAGCTTTATTTTCACAACCTTGTTCTTTTTTCTGTAATATAGATACAAAGAAATCATCCCTCAACATCTCCCTTTCGAGTGTCTACGGGTAGAAAGGTTTTGTCACATATTTTATAGATCTGTATGAATATGAAGTAGAGATGGAGTAAAGGCACATAACTATCTAAGAGGAAGAGAAGGAGGCTCAAGGCTGAGCTCTAGAGCACCCTATGATCCTTGTTTTAAATGACTACTACTACTACTGCTACTGCTACTACTGCTACTACTGCTACTACTGCTACTACTACTACTTCTGCTACTACTGCTACTACTGCTACTACTACTACTGCTACTACTAGGCTACTACTGCTACTACTGCTGCTACTACTGCTACTACTACTACTGCTACTACTACTACTGCTACTGCTACTACTGCTACTACTACTACTTCTGCTACTACTGCTACTACTGCTACTGCTACTACTACTACTGCTACTACTAGGCTACTACTGCTACTACTGCTACTACTACTGCTACTACTACTGCTGCTACTACTGCTACTACTACTACTGCTACTACTACTACTACTGCTACTGCTACTACTGCTACTGCTACTACTACTACTGCTACTACTAGGCTACTACTGTTACTACTGCTACTACTACTGCTACTAGTTCTGTTTCAATAAGAGCACTGTGATATTGAAACCTGCCCAAATGTGTCTTCTTTAGGTTGTGTTAAAGTTGCTAACCTAATTTGGTTCCTCCGACATAATGAAAGCTAAACCCACAACTTACCACCATGGCACGATCATTTCCATGGACAGATAGTGTGAGGCTTTTCCTTCCCAGTGAGCGTGACACTGAAATGACATGCAGGATGAGGGCTTAGACATAGGGTAGTGGGCCTGGAACTGTGCATAAACCCAAATGTTTGCTTTTACTGTTGGGGGATTTCACTGAAACGCTTGAGGACATTCAGCAGATTTGATAGAAGAGTCAAAGCACATAGAATTTGGTGTAAAATTCCATCAGAAGGAAGTCGGAGACCAGAAATTAAAACAGCCACCACTACAAAAGACACATACTGTGTGGTTGTGCAACAGCGAGAAACATAGAGAGAGAGAGAGAGAGAGAGAGAAGAGAGAGAGAGAGAGAGAGAGAGAGAGAGAGAGAGAGAGAGAGAGAGAGAGAGAGAGAGAGAGAGAGAGAGAGAGAGAGAGAGAGAGAGAGAGAGAGAGAGAATGTGGGTTTAAAATGTCTTATTTTCATGCTCTTTCTTCTGTGGTAGATTTCATTAGAATACCTTTCACATTCTCACATTATTCATGAAACACATTCTTCCGGTAATATTTGCATTTTCTTTGGTGCTTGTTTGTAAAGTGAATACTTGATCATGCAGATAAACCGTGTGCCCAGTAATACCATGAGTCAAACACACCAGTTACTTTCATCATACACTGGGCTCTTTCAGTAGCTTGTTACTTACACATACTTCGCTTTTGCTGGATGTGATTTTCATCCAGACTATTAGCAATTATGCTAATTCTGATACTCTACTTGACATCCGTCACCAGTGCAGATGCTGTGTGCTGCAAACCACCCCGTGGCTGAAGTTGTATGGAATCTGCTCCATTGTCATGGAGACAAATGAGGACGACGGTGGCCACAGAGCACATCGTGTTGCTCCCTTAATTAAGATGTTTGCTCACAGCAGCACACTCCCAACAAACTATTGCGAGCACAGCTGTAACAATCAATGATTACTCACGCTAAGTGAATTATTAGACTTGCTTACTAAAAAAATGGATTTGGAATGTGTTAGATTGCATTGATAAAACCCACTCTTCCAGTGTGTGGGCAGGTCTAATCCTCAGTAATGTGTTGAGAAACGACACCCCTAACATTGTTCTCTCTGTGTAAATCCTTTGCTCTCCACACACTCTTTTCTAGCTCCTTTCCTCCTGTTTCTCTCTCACTCCGCCTTTTCCCTTGACCGTAAATAAATCCACTGTGCACTCATATTGTGATGAATAATGTATTCATGTATATGATATCAAACCATAGGACACTGCAAGGAATCATTACTTATGCATGATGCTTAACCCTCTGTATTATGAGGGAATGTTTAGGCCTGCAGAAGGCAGCATTCACTTGGTGTCAAGGTGTGACGACCCATCCCATCAGGATCAATCTTTAGCAAAGTTCCCCACTGCGGGACTAATAAATAATTATCTTATTTTATCCTAGTCACAAAGACAAAATGTGAGCATTGCCACATGCCACTCTGCCCCTCCTTGTCTTTGTTTTTCCTTAATCCATTTTAACACTTCACTCGCTATTCTTTCATTCATGTATGCCACTCAAGATGATTGCAATTTTGTGACTTTGTGAATTTTGTAAATTCTGATTAATATGATGGAAGAAAACCTTTCTTGCCTTTTACTCTGGCCCCTACTAGCTAATGTTTGCTGCCACAACTCCGACCACCAGTTTAAAGAAGAACTAGTCATGAAGACTACTAAGCCTGTTAAATAAAGTTGCATCATGTCTCTGGCTCTGGAGATGCTTTGTCAAGTCTGAGAAAATAACTTTGGGCTTGAACACAAAACATTTTTAACAGAAATTCTGCGCTCACTAATTGGGAAGCAAGGAATTTGAAAGACATTTAGCAAACAACAAGATTCAAGAAAAAAATGCCATTGGTTGCATTTTTGAAAATGGAGTGATAAGAGGATGTAAACAAAAGCAAAAACGGAAAGCTGAACGAGGGGGGATAGAGGGACAGAGAGAAAAAGAGAGATGTAATTAGATGCCTGAGAGCCAGGAGGGTATATCCATTTCACTTGTCACCAGGCAGTCACACAGTTCTGGCCAATGAGAAACCGACACATGCTAATTGCCAGTTAGGGAGCCTGTCAGTCATCTGGAAATGCCGCCTGAACCTAATTTGCATAATTTCTCATATACGCTGCCATCCGGCACTGGGTAACACTCAACGGTCCAAGTGAAGGTTGAGTTTTCGTTGTCATATTTTACTTTGTTGGACAGCGATTACCCTCCAATCCCTGTAACCCTGCTTGAAATATTCTCATCTTCTTGTGTCTTCTTTGCTTTTGTACCCGCATGAGTGAATATGCATGTGTGTGTGTCGTTGTGTGTGCCCCCTAGTGACTCGTGGCTGGTAATTGAGAGGAGGGGGCTAATAACAATGGTGTCAGACAGGCCTGAGTGGACTCTATTATTAGTGCCTTGTTACACTGGCTAAATGCTGGACAAAACACACACACACACAGCCTCATACACACCCCATTCTAGGATGTTTTTTGTTGTGAAAGGTAGTGAGGGAAGGATGAAAGGAGGAGGAAGTGAACAAACTGAGTGAGCAAATTGATTCGTGACATGTTGTGTTTGTGTGTGTGGTGAAACACGTCCAGCTGTGTGTGACTCGTTGCACTTGCTGCACTTGTTTTCAAATGATTTTGTCGTATGGCTGTGTAACAGATGCAAATGTGCCGTGTCCTATTTTTTTATGCAACTGCATCAAAAGCATCCGCCCCCATACCTCCCTGCCTGCCTATCAAATAATGTCATCTCATTCTTCCCTTGTGACCTCCAAACTGCCGTCATAACAAGTGTTTATTTCGACATCTAACTGTGATGGGTGCACCCTCATTATATAAAGTAGAATGAGCCAATCTGAAACTAAATGGACTCTGAAGCACTGCCATAAGCGCATTCACAGCTAACTGGTCAAATTAAGATTTCTTTCTGCCTCCGGTCAAATTTGCATTTAAAACACAAACACAGACAGAGGAGGAAATACATTTAAATCATTTGTATATCCAGTGCCTCAGTTTACTCAATAGTTATATAGTGTTGCCTTATACTCATATGATTGATATTTGAAGGATGTGGTGGTATAACAGGCCGTTCATTAAGATCAATGTTGGTGGACGATTGCCCTCATCAAGAGGCACATTGTACACCTCTTTGTATTAAAGCTACACATATATGATTGTATAGTTGTCTTGGCCTGCCTGCTGATCCATGGAGGAAATTAAAAAGGACAACTGTTATATATAACGCTTAATACAAAAAGGTGTACAATTTGCCTCTTGATGATATATATATATACATACAATTTGAGAAGAAACATGCCTTTTAAATGTTTTTAAAACATTTTTGTTTTGCACTGTCTTCTCTTTTCATCTGGTAGTTGTTTGAAGCATTATGATATTGAATGAGATATCTGTTGGTTCCTCCAGTTCTTCTGACTGCTGTGACACCAAACCTTGCCTTCAGCTATCCACTGCTGATGGTGGTACAAATACACACAAAGAAGTTGTACACCCCAGGTGATTCACAGGGGTTGAGGCATGAACACCTTTTAAGGCTTTTCCACAAACATACATGCCAGTGCTAACTCAAGTGCACGGGGATCATATTGTGGCCATATGATAGTGTTTCTAATCAAGTCAACTCTATGGTTGCTCAAATCACTTATTGTTGCTCAGTAATGACCATTGGGGTTAAAGAGTTGGAACAATGGATATGTCTGGTTGTGTACCAGTTCATTGGCATAATAAATGCTTTAAATGGTTTGATGGTAAATATTTGCTTCCAGCACAGCCACTTATTGACTGTATAACAATAGCATAAATAGCAAGGCATTGTTGCAGGTTATTGATTTCCCTTCACCTGCTTAGGCTTCACAACCATTGAGCTCTTTGTATCTGCCAGTTTGATTGGTTGTGTTTTCATCTTTGCCGCTCATGATAAACACAATAAATCATTTGTACCATGCCTTTGGCAGCAGTGGTAGATGGAGTCAGCTGAACAGATAGAAACAATCTTCAGCACCAAAATAAGGATATAAATGAGTAGATTATGGAGATGAAATATGAGTACACTAAAGGCTTCTTTTTGAAGTGCTGTCATTACAAGCACACTGGATGTAAATGTCCCAGGGAATATAAGAGTCAGGACTTTGTCTCGTAGATCCCAGTCAGAGGCAATCTCATGCTCACTGCACTGAAATAATAGCATCCTTAAAAAATGTTTTTTTTCATTCCTCTCCCAGTTTTTTCAAACTAATTTGTCTGGGAGACTTGTTTGAGACTCTAAGTAGTGTGTTCTGCGTGCGTTTGGACTTTGTGTCCGTATGATCATGTCAGCAGTGGTGCTGCGTTGAACATGACTTCACCCTGAAGTGGAAAATGAGTCCCCTTGTACAAACATGCAACCCAGTATACAGTCATGGATGTTCCTGCAGCTTTTGGTCTTTTATTTATGCATTCCCCCCCTGCTTTTTCATTCACACGCAAACACAGGCATGCAATTACACTGAATTTTACCGTCCTATGCGTTTTCCTTATCCCTCTCTTTAGTTTTAAATTTTTGTCTATCCTCTTTTCCTCATACGTTTCTATAGTTATACTATTAAATATATGTCCTTTTTAAGATATAACAATTCATGTAAAAGGGACATTTATACTGGAACATTTAGATAAAAAAATCCATCGACCGATATGTCACAGTTAAAAAGTTTGGTTTCACATTAAGTTTGAAAACCAATAAAAAAAGATATCTCGATTTTTTTGTCTTATAAATATGTTCTCCTAAAGTCTCTGAAAAAAGCATTAAATCAAACACATTTAAATCTGCAATGATTATATACTACTATATAATAATCAATGATTCATTTTGGTATTATTTATCATTTTAACTCTCAATAACACAGCGTATCTGCTTCACTAGGCCTGTAGGTGTGGTTTGATCAGATAGACCAAACCCAACCCAAGAATCAGGTTTAGACTTTAAACATTGAAATTTGATTATTTGATTTGGCTAAACTCTGATTACAATAACCACAACTTTAAACTTTTACTCCATCTAGGACCTAAGTGCTCATAAGAATGTGATGTAGAAAATAATTTTTAGGCCTTTTAAAGATTTGTCAGGACCTAACCCGATAATCCCATGTGGTAAGTTTTCTCCAGAGCCACAGAGGACATAATACTATGTTTTCACAGGCTGAGTAGAACTCCCCATTATTAAACCAGTAAACTGATCATGATGTGAAAAAGTAGGATTTCTCATCTATATAATATCCTATATTGACTGATTTATTAACATTTAATACGATACAATCTCAATCCATTCAGAGGGATATATATAATTACTTTCTTCAGTGTCACTTTATCCACACCAACAGCTGCTATGTAACCAAAGCCACTGTTTCTTTAACCCATCTGGCTCCAAATCTTCTCACATCTCTACTCCATGCATCTCCTTTCTCTCACCATCCATTCCCACTAATTACCCTCCACTCCATCCTTCACTATTACTCATTTCATTCTGTTGTTCCCTCCTTTTCTTCCCGGTTCCCTTCTCTCTAATGGTATTTATTAGTGCACTGCAGTTCTTGTCTTATCCATATTTCAGCAGTGCCAACTTGTTCAGGTTATTAGCAGGCCATCGCAGCCTCCTCCTGGAGCTGTTCAACCAGCCTCAGCCTCGAGCCAACTTCATCTCTCCGTTCTTATCATGTTCTCTCCCTGTGGATTTCCCCTACTCCCTCAATTTCATAACTCTTGTCTTATGTTCATTGTCTTTTTTCTTTTGCACATTAAAGATGAAACAAAAAGCTTGTGGTGGAATCAAGACTATATATCAATTGGTCCAATGTATTTGCTGAGGCAACACTAGCACATATGCATGTATCATATCACTTACATGCGTTACACTAGCACACTGTTAGCTTACATGTATGTACATGTAGTTTCTGAAATAAACCCTGTGTCAACTTTACAAAACAGTCAAGTTTAAACAGTATTATGTAATAGTATAGTATAAAACACTGTTGTAAGCACACACGTTATATTTTGTTATCAATCATTCATTAACTGTTAATTCACCAGTTGTGGCTGCTTCAAAAAGATAAATAATTTGACATTATCGTGTGATATAACTATTATAATAACTATTCAATGTTATATCTTACAAATGTGAAAACTCGCTTCACTGGCCAGTTTGTCACTCCAGTGGCATTGTCTTGATGATGAACAGTAAAAATGGCTATGCGACATAATGGATCACACACACACACACACACACACACACACACACACACACACACACACACACACACACACACACACACACACACACACACACACACACACACACACACACACACACACACACACACACACACACACACACACACACACTGACATTCCATGTCACTAATAATAGCCAGCCATGTCTCTCCTGATGAGTGGCCCACCCTTCCTGCTGTGTTCCTGATAGAATAAGCCACATCTATCAACTATAATAATCTCCCTCAACAGAGCTGTAAAACTTTATTTAAATGCTAATGTCTGTATGACAGATTAGACGCAGGTGCAATACATTCTCTACTGTTTGATGGTCTGTTACGGCTGGAGAGAGCATTTCATTTAGCCCATACCTTCTTTGAGGAGGTCAGCTTCTGCTACAAAACCGCGAAAATTCAGTGTGTCTCCAGGCTGTGAGCCAGTTTATTATCTACATAAATGCACCTGCATGGCTTCACAAAAGCCAAAGGATTATTGCCAAATTGTTTTGATTCATAAATAAATACAGAATTAAGTGATGAATAAGGGATGAGTCTATCTCCTCTGGTTGAAATAACTGATGGGTACATGTGTGTGTACTACAGACACCATAATGATCTCTTTAAGTGAGCCTGAGCAAGTTTAGAATATAAATCCAACATCAAAAACCGATGACATACAAAGAGTGTTTGATCACTCCTACGGCAATCTAAGAGTCTTAAAGGTTCAGTAAAGCTCACCTCAACTACTTCAAACATTATGAAATCATGACGAAATCATTATTGTTATTCTCTATATTCGCCAGAATCTGGATCATCCCACATGATCCCACACTTAGCAAGATATTTTGATGTCTTTGAAACCAGGATCCATCAAAGGCCCCCATGCAGCTGCCGAGCACAGCACCCCTAGGTGAGGTTTCTCTGCCAGGCGGGGCACACTGAGGCTAGCATAGGAGGGCAGAAGTGAGGGGTTAAAAGCAGTGGTGCCGTGACTGTTTTGTGTTATTCTTCTGTCGGTGCCTCCATCTGCTGCTTGTGCACAATCGCCTCCGTTTACTGCTTCAGTTGAGTTAGAAGGATCTGCCAAAGATGACATATACATATATATATATTAATGCATTTTAATAAATTGAATAAGATCTCACTTGGTGAGGCTACCTGCCATTATAAAGGTATTATACAAAATAATACTGATTATTATATTATATATTGTATTTATATTCTTATTTCAGAAAACCTACTATAAGAGCATTCTTTGCTATTGATTGTATGTTTTACTATGTCTTAATATGTCAGGATCTCAGACTTTTTACTGTCTCTGTTGTTCTGTGTTTCAATCGTGTCTATATTATGTTTATTGTTTACTGTGCTGTAATAATTTTCCTTTTGGGGAGATTAGAGTTTTATAAATCTAAGTTTTATATGATGTATGTTGCTATAATGATGGCGGATTAAATATTAAATGAAATGTGTATGATTTAGAACAAATCTCTTCTCATTCCACATTTCATGAATCAGATGTTTTGGACTTACACTGAAGAACACAACCTTAACCAAGTGGTTAATATTGGAGCATGACAAAAAATATTCCCTACCCTTAAAGTAGTACTAACTTTTACCTAAACCATAATCTCTTTATATATATATATATATATATATATATATATATATATATATATATATATATATATATATATCCCAACCCATTACATTCCCCATTTTTTATTTTAATTGCATTATATTCATGTACACTATTCCCTGAATGCAAGTTGCAAATAATTGCTCATACAGGTATATTGCCAGTGATGTTGTTGGTTTGATGCATGAGCTGCTAAATCAACTTACAAAAAAAAATAAAACATTAGCCAGACTATAGTGTTGACTCTGGACAAAGAAAGAGACTCAAGATGTGATGTAAAAAGCACATTTATACTGAAATGAAGCATTGCAGCTGTGGTGTATCTGTTCATGTCACCGAGAGACTGCTGTGTTGTTTTGGTTCAGTTGACACCTTTTGTATTTATTACTTCATTTCTTTTGAAGTTGGCAGAATCCGAGCGACTCCGGATGAGTCCCGTCTGTGGTTGTCATCAAAGTAAAGAGCTGTGATGTCCAATCCTCTTTGTCTTACACCATATTTATTCCATTTCTGCTCACATTTCCTGCTCACACACTGGAGCCAAAAAACACATTGTTTTTCAACTGTCAAAAGAAAGACGTTGGAGTAAGGTGTAAATGAACGTCTTATAGCTTTAATTTCTTTAGTGCTCACATTCTATGTCCTCCCTCTCTCTCTTTCTCTCTCTCTTTCTCCATCTCTATCTCTTGTTGACTCTTCCATATGGAGGATGGTGTGACATCAATATCCAGGGGGAAGCAGCCATCCAGTCAGAGAATTCAACAATTAGGACCCAATAAAGTGGAAAAGAATATTTCTGTATGCTAATGAGTTTTCCAGCAGCCACAGAAGATGCTGATTAGGGGTGCCTTCTCCATCAACTATTACGGCATTATTATTATGTATTCCATTTATGTAGAACTCCATTTATTCCTTCCATCACAGGATTTATCGGGGGCCACAGTGCGGGGCTAGCGCCTTTGGTGGTTTTTGGAGAAAAAAAAAAGTGACAGACGAGGATAGAAAGCTAATTTGATTCATGAGTAGGTTTAATGGAAGAAACAGTGAAGCGTGAGAGCATCTACAATGTACCCCGAGCGACTGTTCTCCACACATTCTTTCCAGCTGTCACAGGCAGTCGGCAGAGAGCGGATACGAGAAGATACCTTCCGATCTGAGAGAAGCAGCGAGGGCAGACGGTGAAGTAGTGCAGCTTGTGCAGGGAAACCAACCCTCTGCCCCCCTCCAACGCACATATCATGATCAAACACAGGAAGGTGAATAGAAGGCTCAGCATTAGCATACACTCATCTGCACAGCCTCTCTCTTCCCACTACCGGCTTTCTTGTTTGCGAAAAAATACTTAAAGCCAAATGTCAATTAATATTCCCTAATAAGTATCTGAAGACACTTTTAGAAGAGAGATATATGAAGGCCATCTGTTTGTGAATACCTTTGATCTTTTCGACCGTGTTTATAGTTTATAGTTTTTTTTAAATCCTGCCGAGCCGGGATTATCGTTATTAGATTTTCTGTACTTGTGGTTCATGCATCCCGCCAGAATAAAACGACATTAGAAGCCGTTTATTACAGCTCCCCGGTGCAAACAGTCATCCAAGAATAATCTCACATTTTGTCATAATGATGTGATTTGCATTGCAAAGCATCTGTCAGAGGCCGCTGCTGAATCTGCCGGGGACCTCATCAACTCCACCGGAAGCAAAATCCGCTGAGTTCCTGACTATGAAAAAAACTTATAGCATATACTGAGAAATTCAAATTTTCTATTTTAAGCAAATGCAGAGGCTATTTCTATCTACTTTTCAGACCTTGTCACAATTCTATTTAAGTAATATTTTGAGGATTTGATATTTCAAATATTTATTTAGATAGCTTTAAAGCGGACACGTGTCTTATGGGAACAATGTGAGGTACAAGCGAAGAGAAACAAATCACTAATTAGTCAAAACCTATTCAGCTGCATTTTTACTTACGCATTGCGGAACTGTGTGCTATGAAATGCTAAAAGAGCTTATTCATCTGGAGGCTCATTACAGAAATTACACAATGCAGTGCTTGGCTTTGTGTCTGAAGGGATATTGCATACAATTCATAAAACCACACCTTCAGTGAGATAGCCCAAGACAACCTGGAAGACAAAAGAGCCAATAAACCCGTAGAAACAGATCCAATCTGATGCGGCGGTAGAGGAGCGACTAAATTGGGAGCCTCTTGTTGTGCTGTTATTGCAGCATGATGTATCTCATCTCTGGGAGGAAGGTGTGCCTTTGATTCTCACGCCGGTCAGGAAGACAATGAATCAGAGGTGGTGAGATTGGAAGTGTGGCAGGGGTACCCTTCCTCAACCTACCCCTATGGACGCGCAGATGTTGTCTGTAGGGGAACATGCCGATGGGAAAATGAGGGAATGATAATATGGGAGGGAGGGAGGTGAGGAAAGAAAAAACAAGTGAGAAAGGGGCATTCATAGAAGGGGGCCGGCATGAGATGTTGTTGACGTGCCGCTGCTGTGTCTGCATTATTTAAGAGCTCTCATTAACCTGAGCCTGAAAACAGACTAAATCAATAGTCAACACAGACACACAGAGACTTTCAGGGTGCTCCCTGTGCAGACTTCAGGATCCTGCTGAGATATAATGGCACAGGAGGGTTAAATTCATTCAGCAGACATAACAGACTTCTGTGTGCAGGTCAGGGAGCACCTGCATTGATTTGGCCTGAAACCAGACGTGTTAAATAGAACATTGATCATGGTCTGTGAGTTTGTGTGATGTGGCACGTCCCCTGATCATTGCCGGTCCATAGGGAGCTTTGTTTGTGTTGGGAAAGTCAGCTTACAGAAGAATGCTTGGTCGGAGAATCACTAAGGCATCGGTCTTAGTTTTGGACAATGTATTATTATGTTTATGAGTTTTAAACCAAATATTTTCCTCTCTGCCCATTTATGCCTCATTGATCTTCATTTATGTTCACGGGATCATGACAAACTTGTCACATTTCATTAATTTACTCGGCAGTGCAGTCGAGTACATCATCTATGACAGCACACCGTGATGCATGTTGATTGAGTCGTGCAAACAGATTTATGTAGTGCTATGAAGAGAGATGCTACATGACTGTTGTAGCAAATTACAGTCATTTTTATTAAAACAGTCCAAAATCCAAACACAACATCCCCTCTATTGTTGGATACCCAATTGTTTTAATTGCTGCTTGCGTTGCTTTGTCAAACTCTTTATTAAAGATAAACAAGAAAAGACATACCTAATATAATGTTAAATGTATCAGTCAACATGTGACCTTGTGTGAAGATGTGAAACATTCTGTAAAGGACAATTAATATCTTTTGACTGAATATGAGCAAATATAACGTTTTGTGATCAGAATGTTTGTTTACTAAATCTTCTTCTGCATTGTATACATTTTAGTTTGTTTTCTTTTATATATTTATAATTTATTTGCATGATGAAAATAGCCTTGCTAAAGTAATATGCTCATGGTATATGTCTCAATTGAAGCATCAATGAATATATTGATGATATGTATTCAATACAACAATTACAGAGATAACATTGAAAGGTGGTTACTGAAAAAAAGAGAGAAAAGGAAAGCAATGAAGTAAAAGAAGAAACAGCAGACAGACGAGAACAAAGCAAGAATAAAGGACAGGATGGACTTACGCAGAGAGGCTGAAGCCAACAGCACAAAGTGTTGGCTCAAATGGACCGTGAGGGGGCAACTTCTGGCTCCTGGAGGATTTCTCTTCAGGTCATCAAGCATCACATCATGCAGACGCAAATGTAGCCATGGTCACAGCTAAAGCCACACCCCCACCCGGTCTTTCCTCATACATGACTCATTCTAAGTCTTCCCCTGGTTCTCTCCCGTTCTCTCTTCTCTTTCATTGTCTTTGTGCGACTGTGTTGCCAGAACACACCGATTACCAAACAAAGCAGTAGCATTCCCACAACCATGCTTGTACTGACTGACGGGTGCCTGCATGGACATTAGCACAACATATCCGACCACAGACAATAGAAGCATGTTTGTACTCCTAAACATCAAATCTTTATCAAACTGTTTCAAAATCAGAATATAAAGATATATAAATATATGTTTCTGCGCCCACATTTGTGTAAACATAGACACATGACATCTATTGCTTCTGTCCATCAGGGGTGAGGGATCCTCCTCTGATGCTCTCCTGAAGGTTTTCTTCCCTGTGAATTTTTTTTTTCTGTTTTTTGGGGAGCTATTCCTGATCCGATGTGAGGTCCCGGGACAGGGATGTCGTATGTGTACAGATTGTAAAGCCCTCAGAAGCAAATTTGTAATTTGTGATAAAGGGCTATACAAAATAAACTGAATTGAAGTTGATTGAATTGAAGAGTACCGTAAATTCCGGACTATAGAGCGCACCTATATATAGGCCGCACCAGCTAATTTAAAAAGAAAGAAAGAAATTGTACATACATAAACCGCACTTGTCTATAAGTGTCCGCGTTGAAACTAACGTGGCAAGACGTTACAGGAAAGTTTTTTTTTTACTTTTTATTAAATAAATGCCGGTAACATCCACAACAACATACATACCGCAAATGCTTTTTTTCAGAACAGTACTAAAGTTATCTTCTTCAGTATCGGAATCGAACAGCCTGTAATTACTACGTCACACATTTTCTCGGCGAAAATATAGGAACCTACCAGCAAAAGTCATTGATCGCTATCGCCATCGTCCTCCTGTGCACTAAAACCATTGAAGTCCTCTTCTTCAGTGTCGGAATTAAACAGCCTCAGAATTGCTTCGTTGCACTCGGTCTCTCTTTCGTTTGCGCTTTTGTCGTCTTTTTGCAACGAGTCAGTTCTTCATGCTGCCCTCTCCAGCGTCTCACCATCGATTCATTGATGTCGAGCGTACGTGCAGCAGCTCTATTTCCTTCTTCGACAGCCAGACGGATCGCTTTTAACTTGAAAGCTGCATCATATGCATTTCTTCGTTTCTTTTCCATGATTACGGTGCGCGCACGAAGCGCAAAATGGATTGTGTGAGTTAGTTTGCCGAAACAGTTTCATTGGTCCACTGTTACCTGTTCGGCAATTTCATTGGTCTGATATGATGAGTTTAAATGTGCTTCCCGCCGCCGGAAGCTAGTTAGCGGCTCGCCGCCGGAAGCTAGTTAGCTTCCCGCCGCCGGAAGCTAGTTAGCGTCCCGCCGCCAACACATTTATCCATCAATTAGCCGCATCGTTGTAAAAGCCTCAGTCTCAAAGTGTGTGAAAAAAAGTAGCGGCTTATATGGCGGAAATTACGGTATATCTGAAAAGAATATGGATAAAGCGCAACATCCCTTCATTGTCCTGTCACCAGCTCTGCTCTGGCACTGCTTTCTCCTTAAGATGTCCAAACATTATGAGTGCAGGGTAGACCTACTGCTGGTTGAGTTTTATTTCATACAAAATAAAACTACAGTATTACACTGAGACTGTTCTGCCAGTTGAAAGTGCCTCTTAGTAACTTTAAAGGAGAGGATTTTTATAGTATCAGCAGAATCCCCACTGTGGTTGATGTAAGCGGTCCTTAGGCTGTTTGTGTTGTTGCATACAGAAACAGACAAATGCTGTGCGTTGCATATTAAAATGATTTACCAAAACAACGTGACTGTGTATTATAAGATGAGGTTGGACGTGCATTTATCTAAGCAAGCGTTTGCTCCGTCTTAACAGGCTTGGCAGACTCAAATACTCTCTGAGGTGCAGGTTAAACCTCCCTTGGAAAAACTGTCAGCTTAATGGCCTCTGCCTTACGCTGATAACTGCCAAGGTGTCTCCTGCTCTTTGGAAGTAGGTGGATAAAGGTGCAAAAGCCTTTGTGTAAAGCGCGAAACATCGGCCAGTGGCTTTTTTATTTCTCTCTTTGAAGTGAATTGACATTCAGCTCAGGATTTTGTTTGAAAACGCACCCCGTCCCCCAGCTCCTCTGTTTTCCTTCTCTCAACTTCAGCACATCACACACAGAGTTGCAGCAGCGCTTCTTGTCCTTGAGTGTAACTTACAGGTTGTCTGCCGTCTGTGTTTTGTTTGACTTCCCTCACAAGTCGATTGAGGGCGTACGTCAGAGAGGGAGAGGCAGATGGCGGAGGACACGCTGGCAGGTCGGATAGCGGGAGCCAAGCAGCATGTCAAACTCCATCTCTGCTACGAAAATCGAAGTAGATGGACACAACTCTCAGCACAACCGCAGGACATACAACAGAGTGGAGGGAAGAGGCGGACGTGTGCCGGGAATGCCAGAGCACCATGTCACTGCTGATGACAGTCAATCTGTCTGCGAGTCTACCGGCTTTGAGAGATGCACTCCACTGCAGGCGGTATTAATAAGGGTGCTTACAGGTACCTGTTTTCCATGGACATGCTGCACCACGTAATGCATGTCCCACCCATTACTTACCAAGAACTCATTCATCCATCTGTAGACTCTTCTCAAACTGGAAATTGAAAGCATTTGTGGTTTGCTTAAATGCCTTCAGAGAGTGCCTTCAGTTTTTCTGACACATACTTATTGTATCTACACCTGCAATTTCCCCAAGTGAGGGACTAATAAGGGATTATCTTATCTGATCTACTTATGCAAGTAATGACTTCTCCTGGTGCAATATTTTGTAATATTTTGTAATTTGTATATTCAATATTCTACTGTACATTCAATTTCTTCTTTACTGTTTATTTTATTATGTTTATTACTGTTTATTTATATTACTTGATTTCTCTTATCTTTATGTTCTGAGCAATGCTGCTGTAATCCTGTAATTTCCCCACTGCGGGACTAATAAAGGATTATCTTATCTTATCTTATCTTATCCCTCTCTGTAGGGTCGGAAGCTGCAGCATCACATTGGTATACCTCTGTAAAAAAGGGACCATATGTGCAAATGATTGTATGTAAAAAATGTGTCTTTTTGTCATACGACGCCTCCATTTTTAATCCTATTGGAAGAACATCCCCTTCTACTTAATAGGGTTGGTCACATTTAGACAAATACGTTCTTCACTTGTTTTGCAATCAAGTAGTTTAACCGTAAAGTACTTTCCATGCACAGACATTTTACTTAAAGTCTATACATACCTTTAATAAATAGTTTATAACACACAATAGAGCAGATTTAAGGACATTAGAGTGGTTATTAATGTACAATATGTGTCAACAATTATAACTTCTTTATTTTTTATATTATTACAAAAGTATTTTACTAAATGTATTCTTTATTCATTACTTTATTCATTACTATATTGTTGTGAAGTGTCCTGAGTTTTGCAAAAGGAGCAGTCATAGTTGTAAATAAAAAACACTTAAATCTGCAACATCATAGTGTGTTATATTGTTTAATGTTCATGCAATGTCAGTATTTAATGTTTGTATACTGCCCTTATAAATGCTTCTTTTGGCGGCCCTGCCAAAATAACAAAACAACAATGATTCATGTTTAGCAGCACTGTTATGTTATCTCTTTACATTATGATGAAGATTGATTCAAATTCTTTTCATCACGCATTTTAAATGGAAATTATGAAATTCTAAGATGTAGCCTACATTGTATACAACATTTATATTAGCAATGTTTACTTGTTTCTGTCTTATCTGTCTTTAATAAGAAGGGTGAGATGTACTTCATCTTCTTGGTGAACTGTGCAACGGGTTTAGACTATGCAAGACACCATCATTTTTTTTCATTTGTGAAAATATTCTGAGCGTGGTGTGAAAGGCCTTTGGTTATTACCAATCCCCCAGAGTACTGGAGCACTGGGAACACTTCCTTTGATACTGCTTCCTTGCATCCTTATATGGGGTCAGCACGGCTGCTGCTTTTCACCTGACGAGGAGGAGTTTCACCAGGAGTAAAATGTCTCAGTACCTTCTCCAAATTCCCTTTGAAAGTTAGTTGGAGCACTCTAAAAAAATACAGGTATGTCGTCACCAGTTGAGCTGCATGGTGGTGGACACGTTTGATCCATCTACACCACTGCTCTATCTATACACTGCATAATTCTGTTTGACGGTGATAAGAAGCATATACGACTGTATCTGTACATATTGCATTAATACACATTACTTTCCCTGCAAATGTCACTCCTGTCCAGAGATTTGAAGATATTTCCAGTAGTGGGAAACTAAATCTATCTAATATTTACAAAGATTTAGAGCTCTAATACTTTTTTCCTAATGTCAATAATACCAAATGGTGGCAGCCGTCCAGATTACATAGAAATCTGCATTCAGATTATTGAAAAAGGACAAAGTGTCAGTTCATCACAATATAGTTACACTGTATTCGTTGGTTGCTTCTCTTTGATCATATTCTTAGGCTCAGTTGGCTCTGGCTGCTGTCTACATCTTTGATATTTGATCTTTTAACCTTTTATGAGCTGACAGCAGACATCTCCTGGCAGGGCCCTTCTGGCCATGGCTAAGTCTAGGATCAAGACCAGAAGTGACTGGGCCTTTGCCAAATGAGCCCTGAAGCCTGCTGTGTGAAAATAGTATATATATATATATATTTATTGTTATTCTTAATGAGGCTATTCATACAAGGGTTAAGTTTGTTATCTCAGTGCCTTTGCAGTTGTTTTAACTTTTAGATGCACAACTGAAATGAATGTCAGTCTGCCAATATCTTGACCTTTATGGTGTTTTTGGCTTCAATTATTTTTTACAGATGAGCTCACAACAAAAAAAACTGACAATAACAGAATGTGAATGCTGAAAACATAAAAGGCAACAGGAAAACCTTTTATAACGATTCATCACATTTTATTTTTAAATTCCAAACTTTACACACATTACATTTAATCTCAGGCTCTTTGAGATAATTTCTCTCTCAAGTATTGTTCAAAAAGTGTGTACTACTTTATATGTTATAGCATTCATTCGTATAAGTATTACACATTGTTAATCTGAGGCATTGAGTGGGACATAGTTATCTAAACTCGGGTAGTGGGATTAGGGTTAGTGATCATAACTAGTTTTGTTATGGAAAGCAATGTTCAGTGTTGGGTCACATTTTGGAAATCGGATTTATTTTAATGCCTTCTCCCAAATGGAAATCAGACGAGTAATCCCTGACTCCGTATCCTGGAAGAACTACCCTGGGTGTATTTGCAGACTTGAACCAGTAGGGAGCAGACTTTTCATACCATCGCATTGGAGTTTATGGTACTGTATTTTGACTTATCAGCCCTTTTTAACAGCCTACAACGCTCTTTATCAGCTTTAAGTGTATAATGAGGAGTTGAGTGCAGAATATCATCAACATCCAATGGACTTCACTGAATGCATAGTTTACTCCGGTTGTATCACATCAGTGACTTTTCTGACAGCAGTATGTAATTATATGAATTTTTAAAAAGGTTAACATTTGAACATTGCACTCTTGGTAAACTGGAGTTAAATACATTTATCTAATATATGCTTTAAGTGGGAATATGCATTTTCAACTATTATCTTTCAGGCCCAGAAATACTGGCACTAAAACATCAAGAGAGACATTAAATCATTGAATTATTTAACACTATAATGAATAAATATGAGTGTAAAAATCTGAAAATGTAATTCTCCCCCCCCTCTCTCTCCCTTTCTCTCTCTGTCTCTCATTCGCCCACAAGGCTATTCTCCCCAAGGCGCGTGCGTAATTAGTCCATATTGTATCAGTCTGGTAAAACACAGAGCTCACCTATTTATGCACCCTTGCGGACACATGTTCTAATGAGTCAGCATGCTCTCTCTCTCTCTCTCTCTCTCTCTCTCTCTCTCTCTCTCTCTGTATATATTATTACTATTACTATAATATTAGAATAATGATAAGTATAATGCCTTGGAGACGTGGGTCGGGCAAGATCCCACATCTCTTGAAACATGAGAGCTAGCTCTAAGGTGGGTAGGGCAGGGCAGGGCAGGTAGGATGGACGGCTTTATAGGGAGAGGGAGTTGCTTTTGCTGCAAACTTGTTTCCCTCAAATCTTCGCCCCCGGTCCCGCGCCAGGAGCTCGGCATTGTGGCCCGGTCTACTACCCGCTTGTTCTTGGAACCAGCGTCAGAGAGCAGCTGAGAGAGGCTTAACATTTCAAACGTCTGGCGGTAGTCTGCAAAGTTTCCACCCTGGAACCCCTGTCATGCAGCAGCAGGCTGGAGCACGACACCACCTCACGGCTCGGTGCTCAATGGGAATCAGCCCCTCTGAAGCCCGGGATCACTCTCTGAATGCGTCGTTTTACTTTTATATCTGATGGGAGATTATTTATTTAAATTAAGAAGACCTGTTGTAGTCTGTGCCAGATGTTCTATACGTAAAACAGATTTATTGTGATTCATCAGCTCCGTTCTCTCTATTTCTAATAATACCTTTCTAATTTAGTATCAGGTATTGGTCCTTGAATCCATTTGGATCTTTTGCATCAGCACCAACTTAGCGCAATACGGATTCCGCTGTTACAGTCATAGATGTCCTCTCAGCTGGAAGGAGGCCCGCAGCTGGAGACCACAGCAACACTTGATGTACTGAAATCGGAAGACGTGACGAGCCCTGACGGATGCCGCGGGGACGGAGGGCAGAATAAAGTGGCCCCGGCCCCGGAGCGCCATCAGCCGAAGCCACGCAAGATGACCCGAAGCCCCAAATGCGCCCGCTGCCGAAACCACGGCGTCGTGTCGTGTCTGAAGGGCCACAAGCGCTTCTGCCGCTGGAGGGACTGCCGCTGCGCCTGCTGCCTGCTGGTGGTGGAGCGGCAGCGCGTCATGGCAGCGCAGGTCGCGCTGAGGAGGCAGCAGGCTGCGGAGGTGAAGGGGCAGGTCAGTGATGGAGAACTGGCGGAGCATACACAGATGGCTAAACCGTGACCTCCGGTACATGATTATCCACTATAATTAACAGGCAGGTAGTGATGTCAAAATGAGCCAGCACGTGAGTTTAAAACAGTATTGAAAGTGTACTGACACGAGACTAAAGGCCAGGAAGTTGTTATTTACCACTGCATACTTTTCTTTGGCTGGATTGAATTTTCTGAAGAGAAATCGCAGATACATATTTTATTCATGAGTGCTTAGCAATAAAAGCTGCAAGGCTGACTTTGCAAATGTATGTGACTGTATGTGATACCAGACTTATGTCACATATTCGATATTTTAAAACCAGAATACAGGTAACTACAAAACAGAATCATGTTTTTGGAGATTTGGAACATTAAAGAGTTACATTTTGTTAGTTGCTATAGGAAAGAGTGCACTGTCCGGTTAGTTTATTTGTCTTCATTTAATCAGAAAGTCTTGTTGAGATGTAAATATATATATATATATATATATATATTAGTATGCATCTTATATCAAATATTGCCCATTCTTAAATGTTTTAACCCTAAAGAGATCTACTTGCCTCTATAATGTATTAATTCAGGGCACACTCTCAGTTCAATATTATTATGTCCAAGTGTCTAGTTCCTGTTCCCATGTTTCTCCAGGGTAAGAGGGGGTCCAGGTGTGCTGGTCCATCGCGGAGGACGGCGTATCAGCGTTACGCGAGAGCAGCCGAGCCAAGCATGCTGGCTAAGAGCATCCTGCAGGGTAAAGTTGAATTAACATGTCCTCTCTCATTAAATGACTTCCTCTTTCCTAGGCTGTCGTATAAGAGCAGTTTTTACAGCAAATTAGACAAAACCCTTGAAGTTAACGATACCATTTAGCTGCGTTTCTTTTAATGTGTTAAGCTTGATAGAATTATTGCAAGATCACATATCGATCAACCTTGTTTGTCATCTGCTATTGGTGGAAGTGAGTCACTGTTTGCTGACATCACAAAATACACTCTTTTTACTTGTCCAGGGTGAGATGAGATTGGTAGAAAATGTCACAGGACGTTTATATATGAGGAGTAAAACAAATCAATATATATATATAACAAGTCCTGATTAGTCTTAACCTTTACCTGTCCAGCTTTGTTGTTCATGGTAGCCACTATTTCTAAGAACATTGAGTGAAGTGAGTATAGTTCCTTTCACGTGCACACACATACTTGGCCAACAAATCTGATTGGAAAGTGCAGGAAAAAAGCCTCATAAAAAAGCCCTTCATAATTCAGCTCAATATCTTTTTGAATGATTTGTTAAGGACATCGAATCCCTGAAATCTACCTCAACATGAGCCGCAATCCGTCCATGTCTAACCACAACCTGTTTTCCTATAGCCTTAGGTTATTAGCCTGTTTCTCACCTCAACCAAAAGCCAAGTCTGAACCCAAAATAAATGTTTGACTTTGTGGATACCAGCTTCTTCTCCTTCGACAGACATTAGTCCCATCAACATCACTGAACAAAGAGATGTTAGTCTCCTTAAGTAGATACACATACCTTCATTCTTTAACCCACACATGCATTATGAACACGGTGCTCTTAGTGCGACTGCATTTTCAAGCCCTGCTTGAGCCCCAAACAGTTCTTCTTCTTGGATGTCATTACCCTGCATTATACACACTTCATTTATCTAAGCCACCTGATCACCTGTCATCACTATTTCCCAACAACAGGCCATTACAGTAATACACAGTATATATTAATACCTGCTGACTTGCAGTCAAACCCTGCTAGAGGCTTTTATCTTCTTTATAGTCCTCTCAGCCTCTCAGTGCTCTCAGTAAAACAAAAATGACACCGCTAACCAACTGCATAATTAAAATAATAAAGAAGAAAGTGCTCAAACATAAACATGGCAATGAATTGCTTTGAATAAATAGTAACAGTGTGTGGCTTTGCTTTCTGCGCAGGGCTCAAACCAGTGGTGGAAGAGGACACCTCGTGCTGGTCGAAGCAGACGCAGAGCGACCAAACACACTTCACCTGTCCCCCCATCAGCAGCCGGATGAGGAAGCGGCGAGCCTTTGCAGACAAGGAGCTGGAGAACGTGATGCTGGAGCGGGAGCTGAGGCAGAGGGAGCTGCACAGCAACCTTTCCTTCTCCTCTGGCCTCGTCCCCGTGCCGCACCCTGCGCCCCTGCCTGTCTCTCCAAGCCTGCACTGCTGTTTTCTCAACAAGGAACCCACCACTGCAGGGGCGCCCAGTTATGTGCCGGTGTATAAATATAAATCTCTGTATGAATGTGACTTCCAGTTCTATCAGTTCTTCCACCTAAAGAGCAGGTCATCCGCCGAAGGTGACTACACTGACTTCTTATGCCAGAGCTCAGAGCAAACCAGGAGGGATGAGGAGGCTCTGAACAGCTGCCAAGGCCGTGAAAAGAAAGACAGGCCAGAGCTGACGCCTCCACCACTCAAACATCATGGCAGCACCTTGTCAGGTGTAGCCCATGTCAACCCCCCCTCAAGACCAACAGAGGTAATGGACTCTAATGGCTGTTCAACCGTCACACGCTCTATTTTTGGATCGGAACGGGGTATCGTGAGCGGGCCAGACGAAATTGCTCCCGGTAGGACTTTTGATCCCAGACCTCTGACTGCTAAGGGCTGGTGCGCTGACACCTCTGCCGATCAGGCAGGTCCTCGTGCCGACTCTGTCAAGGGCCCTCATGGCGGCTCAGCCAGGAGTCCCGCTGTGAAGCCATTACCTTTCTCTGTGGAGGCTCTGCTGAGGGCCTGACAGGCAAACGGAAAGCAGTGCACTTTATGTGCGGACTAAGAATCGCTCTTGAGTGAATAAATAATAAATACCAAAAATTGCTAGTTGTGTAACAGGTTTTCAAACACTTTTCTTGACATGGGCTGCCTGGTGTTCAGTGAAATATTTATGCACATTTTTCCAGAACTTTAATTATTTTTTGTTCTCTTACTTTAAAAAAAAAAAAAAATGTATTTAGTTATATTTTAAATATGATACAACAATGGAACTTATATGTACTTGATTACTAGATTTTAATTTGTATTTTGTAAAAAAAGATGCTTTAAATATTGTAATCCTTTTTTGAAAATATACCGAACCATTCTGCTTTGACCCTTTCACATCAATCATATTATGTTCTCCTTCCATGCAAGAAGAAATATACAGTATATCCATAATACAAAGTTGATAAAAAAAAAGTCAAGAAGTGTTTGAACTTGTGCCCATTTCGTACTTTTCTTGCATTGATCTTTAAATCAAAGTGTAGATGTGGTTGGCGGATCTGTGCGCTGCTCTCGAGCTCTGCGTGTCAAAACAAACCCGGTGCTTAGAAATCCCTCTTCACTCATGAGAGAACCAGCTGAAGGGAGGATCCTGAGGTAAAGCAGGTGGTTTCCCATGTAGATTCCCCCTCCAAAAGCATCTGCAATAGCACAGAAAGGGCTGACAGCAGCACAAAAAACATGTGATATTATTACATTGAGAAATATGGATTCATTATTTATTGCCAATCTTTACAGTTAACATCATTTCAATTGCACAACTTTAAATTAAATCATCCTATGACACAGTTTCATATCACCATCTGACAGAATGAGGGAAGATGGAAAATATTCACCAACGGGTGAAGGGGAAGGTGCCTGCGTTGCCTAGGCGACATTATTCTTTATCGTATGCTGAGCCTGACGCCAACCAAGTTTGTTTGAGCACACATTTGATCTATATCCGTTTTCCACATTTTCAGCGTTGCAATCTCACAGAGATGGAGGTCAGATTCCTTTGACAACTCTGGACCTTGTGGCGTCAACACAGAGGTGATAGCGCTGCTCGGTGTCTTTGTTTGCTCGTATCTAGCAGCATACCAGAAGGCCTTTCTCTGCTCCTTCACTGAGAGACAGACATATTGGCACAAAGGAAGACAATGTTGTGAGCCTGAAAGCACAGAATATGTGCCATTTTGTTTTGCTATTATTGTTTACCATCTGCAATGATTTTTTTTACAATATTAAAACGTCTTCCTTGCAAATTGCCATTTTTACTATGGTGATGAAAAGATGAGCGTCAGTCACAAATGGGTCGGTAATGAATTCTGTGACGAATAACACACATAATACAAATCAATTTCACCCCCGGCAAAGGGAAAAGGGAGAAGCTCATCCATCCCGTTCCCCCATGTTCTGGAGCGTTCTTAGATGAGATGTGCGGTGGCTTAATAGAAAGCGACCCCGCTCTGAAATGCCATTCACGTACCACTGTTCTTGGTCGGACTGTTCCCGGGGACAGACAGATTAGCTTTATTGTTCTGTGCTGTTTTGAAAGGTTTGAATCGATCTGTAATCGCCAACATGTTCCTATGTAGGTCGATGGAAGGGAGGATGGAGAGAGAGGACATGAGGGGGGTTTATTCGATTCAGGCCAGAATGCTGACAAAGCACTTTCAACAGGTTGAGACATGTCCTAGGAGTTGTAACGGCACAATCCCTTCTCCTCCCCCAACCCTCTGCCTTTTGTCGCCCGCCATGGCGCTCCCGCTCTTCATGCTCTCGTTGTGCCTCATTTCCATTTCAGCAGGATTGATTTCACTCACTGTGTTCCGGGGTAGAAAAGCTTTGCTTTGGCCTTTTTCCTGTGACTGTGATCTTCATATTTCCCTCACACAGCCTCCATCAGCTGCCGCAGGGACTGGAAAGATGGGAGAAAATAAAGAGAAGATCTGAAGAGAGCCGGCTGCTCATTTAAAACTATTTTAGTTCACCTCCACCCTGTTTATTTAATCTAGGAGGTTCTGGCCTCTCCCTCCTCCCATCGATAACCGAGCATTGTCCCGACCGAGCATGAAGCCATCACCCTACTATCACAATGATCTTTATTTTCCCATTGCCTTCATGTCCTTCACCACCTTGTAGTGTTTACACAAGCTGTGTGCCAAGGCAGACGTGCAGGGAAGGTAAATTCGCAGGTGTTTTTTCACAGGCCTCCGGCCTCCCTATAAGACCTGAATGAATAGAATGCACTTATTGTAATTCGCTTTGGATAAAAGCGTCAGCTAAATGAAATGTAATGTAATGTAATGTAATGAATGAGGCAGCCAGACCTCTCTAGTTGTTTGGTATGATCTTCGTGTCAGTCTTCGCTTTCCCCTTGGACAGATCATCAGCAACATTCAGTATCAGGGTTCAGTGGAAAGCCTTTGCTCGCGCCGCCAGCTCTCCTAATTACTGAATGATAGTGGACTACAGGCATATGTCTTGGTGTGGCAAGGTCATTCCACTCGGTGCTTCTGAGGGAGCTGCTGTCTGAACTTAATAGCATTATTATGGGGTGTTTGGATAAAGCGAAGAACTCTCCAGGTTGATGAGGACTCTGATTCTGACACACTGAATTTGAATTGATAGAACACGTTTTTTAATGATTATCTAGGTTGGTCCACTCAATATGGTTTTATCTGAACGAAAGACAAGTTGTCATAAAAGTCCCGTCTCATAAACCAGCTGTATTTGTTTTACTGATATGATTGCTGTTGGACTAGGGCGAAGCATAAGACAATATTGATACATCATACTGGGGATTGCTATGCATGTGATCACAATTCACAACAATCGGTCTGGACAGCGCTGACCTTTGAGGAGACGAAGAGTTCCAAAATGCAGGAAGCTAACGTTATTGGCGACATTCACTTGTTGTTGACCTCCTCTGTTGAAGTAAAAACTGCCCCACAAAAGAGTTATTGTTTGCACACAGTTTTGAAACAGGAGTCAAATACAAATCTATCTTTTGAATAAACTTCATAACTTATGTTTTTCTTTCATTACCAAGATAAGCTAATGAGTTTGCTAATTAAAATATTAGCAATATTGTTTCCTACAGCTAAGTAGTTTATTGTTTGTTTTGAAAAGATATGCATGTAAGGGGTGGAAATTGACACGTGTTGCTGTCTTTCATAGGAAAACGCAGGAAAACTAGGAAGGAACTTTTTGTAAGATATCCTATGAACCATTGTCTGAGGTTTATTTTTCACTTTTGTAGTTTTATCAGTTTGGGGTTTACTCCAACCCTCAATACAACTCATTACATAATACATACACAATTTTATTTTTAGTATTAAAATCTAATTAATATTAAGTTATCAATTAATATAACTTAAATTGTTCTAGCTGAACTTATTGGCAGTGAGATGTGTATTGTTTATATTTTAGATATTTGTATTCAAATTGTTCACTGTAAGTTGTTTCAGTATTGTAATAAACTTCCTTTTTTCACTAAGTCAAGACAACGTGAGATTTACTTTCTTAAAGAACAAATACTTTTCCAACACAGCGTAATTTGTTAGGATATTATATTTGTACAGCTGCAAACTTTGGTGTGCTGATGAACATTTTCACTACACTCCAGGCAGTATTCCTTCTGTTTATTTCAATAAAGTTGAACGTTTAATATGAGGGTTCAGAGGAGAGCGTTTGATCTTTCTGCCAACTTGCCACGCACCTTGGATTCTCCTGTCCCACCCTGCCCTGCAACAGCCCTGTAAGCTCATGGTGTTGGGTAGCCACTGATGCAATGATACGCTACAGCTGTGTGTGTTTGAGATTTTAGCTTTGATTTGTGGATACAGGCTATTAATGAAAGCATCTTCAGAGGGGCATCGCTTCAGTTAATGCACTAATCATTTTAATGTGACAAATAAAAAAATAAAAGAGAGGATAAATAAACATTGTCTCTCAGGCAGAAAACGTGGGGGCAGATAGAGTCAGTTAAAAATGTTACTTCCCCTCTTCATCTTCAATCAAATATGAGCCTGGTGTTTTACAGTCTTTCAGAATTTGAAATGCCAATCTTTAATCATACTGACCCCCAGATTTCATTCATTCAAAAACCAGTGGCAAGGATCGTCGATCAAGTTTTAACTGAATTTGGCATTGCTATCGGAGAGATGTTTGACCTTCAGAAAACAAATCGGTGTATGTTTAAAGTCTGGAGTAAAATGTAAAGATACGTGTCTGGTCAGTGGTGTTTAAACTATCAGCTGTAATGACTCATATTACATTACATTACATTTAGCTGACGCTTTTATCCAAAGCGACTTACATGATATACAGTAGACCGTAGACACAGCAACGGTGAGCAATTAGGGGTTAAGTGTCTTGCTCAAGGACACAACGACGCAGACTGCCGGAGCCGGGGATCGAACCACCGACCTTCTGATTGAAAGACCAACTTGCTAACCACTGAGCCACAGTCGCCCCCCTCATATGGACAGACACAAATAGATCACACCACCAGACAACCTCAAACCAGGCTGTGCTGAAAAGTCAAGGATGATGGTTTCACTAAATCAACAGATAAAACAAAAGCACAACAAACACAATAAAAAAAACACTTCCCTGGATAATCATTGCAATTCTGCATCATATCCCGTACAATAGAGATAAAGTTAGTGTGTTTGTTAAAGGTTATGACACTTTATGATAGTTAAGGGAGGAGATTGATATTTTGGGAATATATATTTGCTTTCTTGCCAAGAATTAGACGAGAAGATTAACACCCTGCATGGTAAATACGAAGTTGCAGCCAGCAGTCGATTATTTTAGCTTCCAGCCTTTATGCAATAATTTCAGTTTTGTACAGATTTAACTAATAAGCAGAGTTAGAATTAACTTATTATACTTATTGTAATAACTGCAACAAAGTCATTTTTAAGTACTATGTCACCTGACTTCCTTCTTTGATCCGGTCATAATTACTACAACCATTAGAGAGCTTTGTCACTTGATTTTAAACGTAAGTAGTTTAGAGGCAAATAGATGATGATGTTATCATTCTTGAGTTACGTCACTGCTAAAAGGTTGTGGTAATGTACCTTTATTTTGGTGGGCCTGTTTGCTACCAAACAATTCAGTCTAAAGTTTCATCTCTTTGTAAGTAGCAATGATGTCTCAGTTGTTCCACAGCTCAGTTCAGAGCTGAGAGAAAATAAAAAGGGTTAGATAGAGAACAAGTGTCTGACCCGCCCTCTGACAGGCGTTCCTAATTGACTGTAGTTGGGTTCCAGTCTGACCACCGCCACCCTCCATTTAACAGAAGAACAAACACACCAGCGCTCGCCTTTAGAAAGACAGCCCTGTGTGTAACCCTGCCTGCCGCAGTTGGACTAGAAACTTCGCAGCTTTAAAAACATCTTTGAAACAGGCAGGGTAGAGTTCTCTCCCGCACCTCCCCACTTATCCCCATCCTGTACTATTCAGGTTTTTCCATACGCTGGCGTGTGCATGTACAGTATTTGTGTGCTTGCATGTCGCTATTCCAGCAGCCTTGGGGACTACCGATGGTGCCCGCGGCTGCAGCTGCGTGGCGATCCAGTTACCGTCACATGGTGCCGCTTGGCCGCCAAAGAACTACCTCTGCACTATTAGGGACCAAAGCAGACCACAAGACCGTACTTCCTCTCTCGCTGGATGTCTCTCTCTCCAGAAAACAAGATGGGATACAACACGTCATAGCAACCTTGACATCCTGTTATTGAAATTACATATTTTCTAACTGTATTACTTAAAATAAATTGGGACAGTTGTATCTTTCTGGTTTTAGATTAAAAACACTTATTTGTGACAGCACCACAGTATGTCAAAATATTGTGTTTATGTGGCTCAGCACTCATCATTCCCATACCCTTACTCCAGAGAGTGCATGACCTTTACATCTCTGCATCCCGGACATAGAGCTCTCACCTTTATAAGCCTAAACCAGCACATGCCGGGCAAGTTCAGGAACTTTATAGTCCAAGGGTGGCAGCAATAACATAAATGCAAACACAGCTGCCCGGCCATTAAAGCAGTATTTACCCAGCTTGGTGTGGATTTTATTCTATAGAAAATACTGGAACCCTAAATTCAAACAATTCCCTCGACCACATTCTCGTAATCTGATCCACATTGATGTTATTCATGTTCTGATCTGTACACCCCCCGTATGCTAACATATTGGCACCTTCTTTCAAGTGATTGATTATCTCTGAGGCCTAACCAGGAGAGGATAGTGGAGTTTAATGACATATAAAACCATGTTTTGATGTCTGGCTCACAGACCTTTTAGAATAACAGCTGGTATAGGCCGAGTGCTGGGAGGGAGTCGCGAGCATTCAAGGAAAAGTGTGGGCAAGTTGAGATGGCGTGATAGCAGGACGCCTGTAGCTCACTATAACTGTGATACAACCTGCCAAGATCAGCAGCATGTTTTAATGCATTTTATTTTCCCTTTTAGTCAAGTTCAAGCTCACAGACAAAGCCCTCGGCCAAAACTAAGAGATTAAAAACACAGAGGGGCGAAATGGGTGTTATTCAATTTAGTCTAATAGCTTTTACAATATAAATAGTATCAGTAAAAGGATGTCATTATACATCTCGGGTTCCAGCAGAACATGTGTTAAAGCCATTTATGGGGTACAAAGCGTCTATTTCAGGTTGGTGTTGTGACTGGCGGTGCAATATGGGTGATGAGGCAAAGCCTGTCACTGTGTCTGTCTTCCTGCTCAACTCCCTCACTACTTATGAGGAGTTTTCTGTTTTAAATTGAAACCCTTCCACGAACCCGGATATGTGTCCTGCTTTTGACAGACGACCTTGACAGATCCCAATCTGGTCCTCCTTGTTCCCGCTGAGCCAAATATAGCTCATTTTACTCTGGAAGATCTCTCGGGGGGAACAAACATTCATGTAAAACATTTTCCACTCCTCAAATGCAACACATGAGCAGAAGGTTGAGTGGATGAAAGAATAAGGCCTGAAGACGGGAACATTTCCTGACACTTTGCTGGAGTTTCCCAAGTGTTTCAGTGCAGAATTGTAACTGCCATCAGAGCTACATCATTGTTATGTTGAAAATGTATGTGCAGCTCCATTTGAATTCATTCAATTTGCATCACATTAGTACTCCTGAAGACTTGACCAGGGATATGCACTACTAAATGTGGGCCCAATCTGAACCTACATGTACATGTGGCGACTGGGCTGACCGAGGAGCAGGCAGAGACGGCTGCTTACACTCTTGACCGCACTCAACTATAGTTTAAGGCGATCCAATTTGAATCTCTCTCTGCTCTGGCAGGCTGCCCACTTTCAACCTGCATGATGCTATGAATCATGACGCTTCATGAGCAGCTCTTCTAAATAGGGTTCAGTGTAGGGAGACGCAGTTCAAAGACGTAAATGGGTGAAGTGCAAAGTGCCCTCCCATAAATCTTACAGTTGACATTTAATTGAAAATTAAAGCAGGAGCAAGATAGGACAGTTCCACACTACAGTCGCAAACAAACCGAAAAATATATATCAAGTAAATGAGTGCCTGCTAGAACTTTTTGTCTGGTTAGCACACCTGCTCTTAAGGCCACATAAAGGCAGAGGCAGTGTTTGGACTACATGTACCCTAAACTGACAGTTTGTCAGATTAAATTCAAATACTCAGACTTTCCTTTTTAATACAACTTTCATCGAATGTATCTTAAACACTGTGATCAATAATGTAACCTTCTTTGATTTAATGTATTTGTCTTTTCCTATTTCTTTATCATATGCTTTATTTCATGGAGTAGATCTAGGCATGATTCTAACTTAAAAAAAGTTGGACCTCTAGATACAGGTGTACTGATAAGAGTGACAGGGATGTATTCACCTCAATCAATTGGACCCCCTTGTCTTTACACAGGTGATATCCAATTAACTAATTATGTGACTTCTACTCAACTGACACTGGTTGATGACTTTCATGTGCCCTGTTAAAGGGAAGGAAATACTTTTGGGTTTTTTAATTACATGTTTTATTTGTAATTAATTGATATTACTTAAAAAATCCTTAAAACTTTGATTCAATGTTGTGAAACAAAAAACATGATCACTTCAGGGGTGTGATGACTTTATAGGTTATTTATTTATATTGAGGAGTTGTTTTACAACAAAAGCATTTACCACATATTAAATAGATGGGAAAAAATATAAAACCTTCATTTAAATCAGGAACAAATTCAAAATTCATACAAAAAATGTCACCCCTTGCTAAAAATGTAGGAAACTAAATCTGTTTTTACTTTACACCTCCCCACCGATCCAACCCTTTGTTTCCTGAGGAGAAAATTGTCGATCCAAAATTGCTTTTTGTTTCAGAGTAACACGATTTTCACGGCGGGAGTGAACCAGGGAGCGCAGCGTCGGTGGAGGAGACATCGTGGATTTCAACAGCGTGTGTTTGAGCATGTTAGCACTGAGCACGGATATGTGAGCATGACTTTGGCTGTCTTGTTTTTTGCTCCTTCTCAGACACACACACACACACACACACACACACACACACACACACACACACACACACACACACACACACACACACACACACACTACAGCTTCTCTGTAAGACAATAATAGGAATGGATCAGCATGGAAACAGAAGCTCTTTTTAACGAGCCAGCTCCATGTCAATGTTACTCTTTCCCCCCTCAATGATCACACACAAGTCTATGTCTCTATTTCCTTCTACACACACACACACACACACACACACACACACACACACACACACACACACACACACACACACACACAGTTCCCTAACCCAACACACACACACGAAACATCTTTTTTTCATAATGCTGAGAGCCTAAATATTCCTGGTGCTACACACTCACACACCTGACTGCCACCTTCTCCAGCCGCTCTGCACTTTTGCCACTGATGGATTTTTTCCGCAAAATATTTGCTCTGTAACATAAGCTAGTCTGTCTTGTGTTTACACTTCAAACAAAGCTATTAATCACCTTAATCGCCTTCAATTAACCCCCTACACCAGATGCTTGCTCCGCACGTCATACAAGTAACCGCTCGCTCAGTCGCTCATGCAGTCACATCTGCCAAACAGGTGATGAATTGCTACCACAAGGCAATCTCCGCCACAGCCTAATTCACATAATATCACAGCTTCAGATGACAAAACATTAGCTGGAGGGAAGCATAGGAAACAGCCTCAGGAAGGTCAACTGAGATCTGTGTTACGAAAGGTGCAAAAGCATGTGCCCAAAGCTGTATGAGTGCAAATGATCTCAGACTGAGGTGCTGCTCACGCTATTTAAGAGACAGGAAATCCCTGAAGCACAAAACAGTCAAGAGTCCACTAGAAAAGGAAGAACAGTTTCCAAAGTATTTTTTGCTGCAGGCATATAAAGTTTGTGAGCTAAAAGTACATATTATTGAATGTAAACCATCAGAAAATGGTCTGAAGTTAACACTGGAGCAATTCATTGCTTAATGGCCCGAATACATCAAACCACACAGAATTCAGTTGAACTGAACTGTGTTTTATTACTGGTATCATGTGTAGTTGTCCTGTGATGAAATATGCCAAATAGATAAATGAAAAGCATATTGAATAGCCCAATATTGTGAAACCTATAAGAAATTAAATATTAAACAATATATTTTTTTTCTTTGTTGTTTAAGGTGCAGTCAGCGATTTGTCTGTTTGCTGAAAAAAAAGAAAATCTGTTGTTCATACACAGCCCTGGCTGTCAATGGGGAACAAACTAAGTGTCATCAGGGCTGTACTGTATGCCATTGGATTGTATAGTTTTTAATCTGGTGTCATATTTCATGACTTTTTTGACAGCAGTGAACATTTTTAGAAAGGCTAAATACTAAAAACATGTCAGTTTTTGAAAATATTACATCTTTCTTTTTTCAATATATTTTGACTTTTGGTGCGAAGACAAACATTTACATAAACGAGGAGTTAGCGACAGAGGGGAAGAGGAGGTGGAACGGTGACTATTATACATGTTTCTGTAAGTTATTGATAATAATAAATCAAATGTAAATGTTATGAATGAGGCTGCAGAGCTTCTAACTATTCACTACAGTCCTACGAGTCACACACACACTATTTTAAATTTGGAATGAAAACTATTTAATATTTAGGCCGTTCTTCTTTATTTTTAAGTTATTTTAAGTGATTCAATTTGATGGGCTTTGCCAAGAGACATATTTTAATATAGGCTATTTTCCCTTTTCTATTGTTGTAGCCTAAATGCTCAGTTTGCAAAGTTTGTGAAGAGTTCATTGTGCTGGTTCCTTTTCATAAAATACATAACAGCAGCATATCACAATCAGTCAGTGTCCATAGGAAACCCCCCACTCCACAAAATATCCGTAGATGTTGAAATAATATATTAATTAATTTGGCCTGTACATGTGCTCAGGTAAAGCAACACTTCCCTTATTTATTTTTTTAAAGATTAGCAATGTTACTAGTGGGGTCAGCTTTTACCATGTACTGGTGGTTGGGTTACTTGCACTGGATCCTCTGCCAAATGTTTGATATTCAAGATGGAGGTATGCTCCTTTGAACAGCTTGTGGCACTCTTCCCTTATAACCTTGCATGAGCTGGATCACAGCAGATGATGCCAACTGTGCTTGTTGACAGCGAGGAGGACACGTGCAGATTAAATCAGACACACTTGTAGCAGTCACTGGGTCATATCTACATTGTAGGGTGTTGTCTTTCTCTGTGAAACACGAAGGGGAATTTAAAAACGGGCGGACGAGTCGGATCTTATCGCGCTGCAGCAGTTATGGCTCCAGATCATAATCAGCCAAGGACAAATAATGTTATAAATGGGCGACAGTGAAGAAGACAAGAACTCAAAGAGATAATTAACAACAACTTAAGAACATCACATTGACTTAAACTTGATTATATTACACTGATGTAGTCATTACGTGGTGAACATGAGCTGCTCCCTGAACTCTGACCACTGACCAAACAATGTGGCACTTTTGGGAGCTGCGCAGAACAACTACGACTTGATCCAGGAGACGTGAACAGTTTTTAATAAAGGATGGGAACACAAGACGTTCCAGTTACACCTTCATTAATGAATCATAAATTCTCTATTCGCTCAACCTACAATTGTTCGAGCTTTGATGAAGCTTTTGAATGCACCACCTGAAGTGACAAATACATGTCTAATCCTAGTTTGAGGAAGTACGTGTGAGGAGTAGTCGGGGTGGGTGGGTGAGACAAACAAACAAAGTAGATATTCTTGTCTTGTGTGAATCCAAAAGTCACCAACTAATTTACTTCACGTTCGATAAGTTAAATAACAAATTTACTTGCTTGAAGCCAAACCAATGTCTTTTATTTTACCTAACTGAGTTGTTTTGTTGCTTCAACAAGTAATGTCATTTTTGCTTTGGTTTCAATTTACAATCCGGGAGCAAATACTTTTGCCTTAAAATGTAATAAAAAATACAGTTTAGTTGTTTAAGAATGCTCTTTTAACAAAGCCAGGTCATCACTGTAAATAAGAACTTGTTCTTAATGATCTGCCTGGTTAAATAAAGGTAAAATAAAAAAATAAAAAGCGTTGAGTAAATGAGTAAGTGTGCTCTTGCTTGAATGTTCATTTACAAACGGACAGATTTTGCGAAAGAAAACCGAAATAAATCTGGATATTTCAGCACAAAACAAAACAGTAGGCATTGCTGTGGTGCATGCTTGAGAAAACCTGTAATATTTCTTGAACTGTCAAAAACAACATTTGGGGATATGGAATCCAAAAATGACAAATGCTCTACCAAAGTGGACTGTTGCTTGAAGTGCAATTCAGAATGGAGTCAGTCTACGTCCAATTGAAACTGATGTAAATTTAAGGTGGCCTAAATTGGCCTGAAATTGCAGTGTGTGGTCACCACTATTTTCGAACAATCCATCAAGCTAATGTGTCGGCCAGAAAAAGACCCAATGTCGAAGTGAAAAGCCTAAGTCATCGCAGATTAGAAGCGCATTTGCGGACAGTGGCTTCACTGTTGGGCAAAAGGAAAGAGACAAAAACGACAGCGAGACAGCAGACAGAGCGACAGGCCAGTGGAAGGATTTAGTCGCGTGTCTCTCCTCGCTACATAAGCAGTTATTACAGCGGGGCAGTGAAGGCTTGGCGGCCTCCCGACTATCATTTATCAATCATCATATGGGGAGGGAAAGCCCTTCTGTGAGTTTCCATTTGCAGTAGTTAAGTTCCCAAGCACTAAATCACTGCCCTGTAGCGAGCCTCCCACACCAGAGTGAGAGTGAACAGAGAATGAAGGAATGGCGGGAATTAGGTTGCCGTTAACTCACTGAGCCGAATACCTGACAGACAAATGAGAAAACATAGCGGTGACGGTGCTGACAAATGGGGCTACTTTGCTCTCAGAGAATGAGGGAGTGTTATAGTTTGTGGATGGATGAGTGACAAAAATAGAAGTGACGTTAACAAGTCCTGCTTAACTTTTTCATGCAGGGTTCATGCACCACAAAGGAGACCAGCCCAAGACTTGAGGTTCAATTGCACCAAAATGTACAGTAAGTTTGAAACGATATGTTGAGTAAACGCTTTTGAACTATTTCTACTTTAAAATCATTCTTTTTTTTTTATCATTTCAGAAAATATTTCCTTTGACGAACAGGATCAGCTGTAAAGGCCTACTTGAACTTGCAGTAAACCTTTATTTAATATTTGTTGTGATTATATATATATATATATATATATATTTTTTTTTTTTCTTTGAGTCATTGCATTCATCGCTGACATAACAGGCCCATATTATATATTTAAATAGTTCATGAGTATCAGTCTAGCTTCTCAAAGAACCTAAAAAAAACATAATCTGGCTAAGAACAGAACAGATATGGTGTAAAAAAATAAAATAAGTAAACAAAAGCAGAGGTGAGGGAAGGATAGAAACCGAGGAGGCAGACATTGTGTCGACAGAGAGAAACAGACATGCAGACAGACAGATAGAAATAAAGAGAATGGAGACAGCAAGGCTGCTGATTGTCAGACTGCGTGTCAGACCTGACGTCTCCACCTCTCCTCCTGCTCCATCCCCTCCATCATCTCACAATCTGCCCATCATTCCACAGTCTTAGACACATCACCGCTCTCGATTGATAGTGAAACGGCCTTTTGTGTAATGCAAATGTAGTCCAATTTGAGAATTAAGGCAATTGTCCTAATATACAGTAATTTATTATGAAATTTGCTAATAGTTAATTTTACAATTTTAAATAGTTTCCTTCTTCGGTAAATTGTAAGGCTTGCCTGCTTTGTTAAAGAGAGTATGAAGCAAGAAGACCTTTAAGGTGAGTTTATGATATCAATATGGAGCAAAAGAAGTAAAAGAGACACTCACGATTAGATTAATCTCAAATGTCTGCACAATGTAAGTCTCTCTGCTTCAAAGACATGCATGTTGTTTGTTGCTTGGTACCTGTTTGTTTTGTATATACAAGCCTGATACTATCCAGCCTTTGTGTCTCAATCTGTGCTATATCTGTCTGCAGGCTCACAGTGAGATGGTGATTTGTTCAAAGTTGCTGTGGAAGATGAGGGACACATAGCCAGTATACCACGAAGCGCAAAATATATGGTCAAAACAAAAAAAAACAATGAACACGAGAATCTTGAGTTTTTTAAAACTTTAAAACCTTTTTTTCATGGAAGTCTCAGTGCCTACGGGGGGAGAGGAGATGTTTTTGAGTCTGATGAAGAAAGACATTTGTCAGAGTGAAAGCACTGCAGCCACAAGCTACTCCTCAGCGCTGATGCATGAATGTGAGTTTGCTTTTCATGCACACAGATTTACCTCAGTAACTTCTACAGAGAGTGAAGTTAGTGTTCCACACCGTGTGCATGTTCAGCTGTGTCAACAGGTGCACATTTATTTAGTTGCACTATGGTGGCGGACTGTGAGGCAGGGGGCAGTTATACAGTGACTGCGTGTGCACGTGTTTGTCTGTGAATGTGTGCTTTTGGGGTGACATGTATAATAACTGTAATTAAAAATCCTGCTCTATTGGTAAAGCGTCATTTGGTTTCACTACATACAGTCGTTTAGTCCAAATACAACCCATATAACTAATCACTCTATATTAAGCAAGCATGCTCGTCAGCACACAGCGTAGTGTGTGTGTGTGTGTGTGTGTGTGTGTGTGTGTGTGTGTGTGTAGCCGGTTCGATCCCCAGTCTCGCTATAGTTCACATGTCAAAGTGTCCTTGAGCAAGGCAGTTGCGGACAGCACACAACTCCTTAATTCTAAGGAGGGGTCAAAGGCACTCCTTCGCGAATCACCACCTTAACGCGGTAAAGTTTGAGTGGCTCAGTGATCCTGGGAGTTATGTTGTCCAGGGCATCAGCCACTGGTAGGCTGGCTCTCCCAATTCAAACAGGTCTCGGGGGAGAGCCCAGACTGCAAAGCAGCCCAAAAATTGGAGTTACCTCACCCGCAATAGGGAAACCGGGGCACCCTAGGAGGGGCTCGACCTTGGAGGGGATCTCGCCGGCTTTTGGTGGCCTTAGGTCCGAGATCGACTTTGTAATCGTATCATCTGATCTGCGGCTGTATGTTTTGGACACCCAGGTGAAGAAAGGAGCAGAGCTGTCAACTGATCAGTTGGCGGGGGAGCCAGCTAGAGAGACCTGGCAAGCCCAAACGTGTAGTGAGGGTGAACTGGGAACGTCTTCAACTCCCAGGGGTTGGCCCAGGCGTCTCCTGAAGCAGCTGACAGGTACCGGCAGGCCAGAAGGGCTGCGGTGGTCGCGGATACTAAAACTCGGGCATGGGAGGAGTTCGGGGAGGTCATGGAGAAGGACTTTTGGTTGGCTGCAAGGAGGTTCTGGCAAACCATCCGACGACTCAGGAATGGAAAGCAGGACCTACCCCAGGCTGTCATCAGGACCCCAGGCTGTTATCAGCGGGGGAGGGGGGGTTCTGACCCAGACGGGGGATATCGTCGGGCGGTGGAAAGAGCACTATGAGGAACTCCTAAACCCGACCAACATGTCCCCTGAAGAAGGGGCAGCGCCTGAAGACTTGGGAGTGGTTGCACCCATATCCCTGGCAGAGGCCAATAAGGTATAAAAGCTCCTTGGTGGCAAGGCCCCGGGGGTGGATGAAATCCGCCTTGAGAAGCTGAAGGCGATGGACATTGTTGGGCTGTCTTGGCTGACACGCCTCTTCAATGTCACATGGGGAACAGTGCCCATGGACTGGCAGACTGGGGTGGTGGTTCCCATCTTTAAGAAGGGGGACCGGAGAGTGTGCTCGAACTATCGGGGTATCACACTACTCAGCCTCCCGGGAAAAGCTTATGCCAGGGTGCTGGAACGGAGGCTCCGAACGTTTCTCGAACCTCAGATTCAAGCTCTTTACATTACATTACATTTCATTTAGCTGACGCTTTTATCGAAAGCGACTTACAATAAGTGCATTCTACGGTTACAAACAATAATCAGAACAACAAGATTCACGAAGGTACAATTTCGTCAAAAAGTTCAACTACAAAGTGCTATCAGTAAGAGCCATTTCAGTGCTACTATAGTGCTACATCCTTTATTCAAGGTATAGTCGGAAAAGATGTGTTTTTAGCTTGCGACGGAAGATGTAGAGACTTTCTGCTGTTCTGATGTCAATGGGGAGCTCATTCCACCATCGAGGAGCCAGGACAGAGAACAGTCGAGACTTTGTTGAGTGTTTAGCTCTCAGTGACGGAGCTACAAGGCGATTGGCAGAAGCCGAGTGGAGCGCACGAGTTGGGGTGTACGGTTTTACCATGTCCTGGATGTAGACTGGACCAGATCTGTTCGTTGCACGGTACGCCAGTACCAATGTTTTGAAGCGGATGCGGGCGGTCACCGGTAACCAGTGAAGGTCGCGGAGGAGCGGAGTAGTGTGGGTGAATTTCGGGAGGTTGAAGACCAGTCGAGCTGCTGCATTCTGGATGAGCTGCAAAGGTCGGATGGCACCAGCAGGTAGACCCGCCAGGAGGGAGTTACAGTAGTCTAGGCGCGAGATGACCAGAGCCTGGACGAGAACCTGTGCCGCCTTCTGGGTGAGAAGTGGACGTATTCTCCTGATGTTGTGCAGCATGAATCTACAGGAACGAGTTGTTGCGGTAATGTTGGCAGTCAGGGAGAGTTGACTGTCTAGGGTCACACCGAGGTTCCTGGCAGTCGGGGTCGGGGCCAAGACTGAGTTGTTGAAAGTAATCGTCAGGTTGTGAGTGGGGGAGACTTTTCCTGGAAGGAGAAGTAATTCCGTCTTGTCGGGGTTAATCTTCAAGTGATGTGCGGACATCCATTGTGAGATGTCAGTCAGACAGGCAGAGATTCGTGCTGCTACCTGTGTTTCCGATTTGGGAAACGAGAGGATCAGTTGGGTGTCGTCAGCATAGCTATGGTAGGAGAAGGCATGTGAGCGAATGACGGAGCCAAGAGAGTTGGTGTACAGGGAGAAGAGGAGAGGACCGAGGGACCCCAGTAGTGAGAGGACAAGGCTCAGACACAGATCCTCTCCAGGTTACCCAGTAGGTGCGATCGCTGAGGTAGGATGAGAGGATGGAGAGTGTAGAGCCTGAGATACCCAGGTCCTGGAGGGAGGAGATGAGGATCTGGTGGTTCACTGTGTCAAAGGCAGCAGAAAGGTCCAGAAGGATAAGGACAGAGGAGAGAGAGGCTTCTCTCGCAGTGTGAAGCTGCTCTGAGACAGCAAGGAGGGCAGTCTCTGTTGAGTGGCCTGCCTTGAATCCAGACTGGTGAGGGTCCAGAAGGTTGTTCTGATGGAGGAAGGATGAGACTTGGTTAAAGATAGCTCGCTCCAGGGTTTTGGAAAGAAAGGGAAGGAGAGAGACAGGTCTGTAGTTGTTGACTTCTGACAGGTTGAGAGTGGGTTTCTTCAGGAGAGGGTTAACTCTTGCCTCCTTCAGAGAGTTAGGGAAACAACCAGTTGAGAGGGAGGTGTTAATAAGATGGGTGAGAAAGGGAAGAAGGTCAGGAGCAATAGACTGGAGGATGTGAGATGGGATGGGGTCAAGGGGGCAGGTGGTTGGGCGGGCAGAGGTTACCAAGGTAAGAACTTGATTGGGGGACAGAGGGGTGAAAGAGGAAAGCGAAGGGGAGGCGGATAATGTTAAAGGAGATGTAGTTATGGGAGGGGGATCAGTGAATGAGGAGCATATGTCATCTATACCCTCGCAAGACTACTGGAGAGGGCCTTGGAGTTTGCCCAACTAGTCTACATGTGCTTTGTAGACTTGGAGAGAGCTTTCAACCGGGTCCAACACTGGTATTTGTGCGGGGTGCTGCGGGAGTATGGGGTGCCGGACACATTGCAACGCGCCATACTGTCTCTGTACGCCTGCAGTCAGAGCTGTGTTCGTATTCTCGGTAATAAGTCAGACATGTTCGCAGTGGGTGTTGGCCTCCGCCAGAGGCTGTGTATGTGTGTGTTTGTGTGAAAGAGAGAGAGAGAGAGAGAGAGAGAGAGAGAGAGAAAAAAAACAGAGATCTGAGACTGAGCTCTCGACATCTGTCATTTTGGAGTGCGTCACAGCAGCCAGGAGGGAATGGATGATAATCCTTATAGGACAAATTGGGACACTGAAAATAAAAAAAAATGATAAACCCACAGAGGACGGAGACAACAGCTCCCTGGTGAAAAGCATTTTTGCTGAAATGTGGCAGTGAGTCGTGCTAATAAATATATTTTCTTTTCTGAATTTGCTGTGCTTGGGAATTCTTTTGGCATTCAATACATTTACTTTGTGGTTTCAAGAGGAGTTTGCTCTGGAAACATTACTGCTGCTGAAAATCAATGCAGCCAAAAAACAGCACGCATAAACGTAAATAATACAATATAATACAATACACATTACAGACCCTAATTTTGAATTATTATTATAAAAGAAAATTGAAGTATACTCTTGTATATTTGAACCAATAACTTGTGTTTAACACATTCAAGAAGACCAGCTCTAATGAAGCCTGCTTTATTTGTGTATTTGTAGCCAAGGTGCACATTGTAATCAGATTTTATTCATGGCCTAATTATGTTGGGTTTGTTTTGATTTTACAGCCACCCAGAAACTATTTTTTGACTACGAATGCACATATGTGACTTGTTTATATGCAAATGACCTTTATTTTTTAAGTGTCCTGATAGACTCCAGGGCTCACATTCACCATCTCTGCAAGCACGCATTTGCACACTCACACAGATCCAAAGGGGATCCGTTCTCCGGAGAACGGATCCAAAGGGGATCCGTTCTCCGGAGAGATTCACACCAACATGTTTTCTCTAGGGACACATACCCAGCAAGCTGTCACAGAACTGGCCTCAAGATGTGACCTAGCAGACGAGACTTTCCAATAAAACGTTGGCATTACACAAGAAGAAACATTGATTTAAACAAAGAAAACTTCAAACTTTAAAATCATCTAAGAGACAAAGTGTAAGATGTAAAGATGCTCTAAATAAGAACTTTTCAATTTCACTAACAGTTGCGTGGGTATCAACGTTCTATGCCTCCGAAAAGGTTAATTTAGCTTGTTTACTTTTCGTTTAGATGAATCAGATTAAAATAATGAGCTAGCTTGATTCTAAAATGCAATGCACACGCCCACTGAAATGCATTCAGCTATAGCTGAGTCACCTTGACTTCTACTTACTTAACAGTGTGTTATTTGGGGACATGGATCGTCTCAATGTGATGCTGACTGCACTTGTGTATTTACCTGGATATACTGTAAGCTGCACAACCCTGTCTGTTTTCCATTTGGTTTGCTGAATATGTTTTGGAGGAAACATAACAGCTGCCTGTATTGCATTCCATGGCAACTTTTTGTCCCCCCCCCCCCCCCCCATCTTTTCGATTCAGGAAGTGTGGTGTTCCCAAATCACAGAGAAGTCATCAGTAGGGTCAGGAGGACGTTGTTTGTGTGCACAAAGTACATCATTTTGATATTGGTTGGTTTGGTTAAATAATCAAAGTCATTTAAAATCAGGGGACCATAACCGTCAGGAGACATGGCTGCAGATGCATGTGTGTGTGTTGCCTAAAAAGTGTGATTCTGCAACATGGCATTCAGAGTGTGATGCATCACCTGAACTCCTAGATACTTTATCAACCCTCCACCTGTAATTCCATATATTTCATTCAATTTAACACACAGAAGCTGTATTTTTTGGCAAGTCACACCAGCTACTGCCCCTCAACAGCCCTCTCCACAGCACACACACATTATCTCTGTGTGTCTTTGCTGTGTTAAGTGTCCGGTCGTGGCAGCACATGCCTGAACAAAGGAGGCCTCTCTTGCTGAGTGTGTGTGTGTGTGTGTGTGTCTCTGTGTGAAGTGGAGGTTGTTGGTGTCGGGTCGGCTGTAACCAGATCTTTATGTTTGGTTGGTGTGGAGTGACAGACAGCAGGACGAACTGGCAGGACTTTCTTCGATCTCAGACGAGAATGGATAAAGCAAGAAAAAAAATGTGTGTGTGTCTATATATATTTTTATTTTACATTTTCTGATGTATTTATACTTATTACAATCGGGAACCCAACATTGTTTCTATGTGTGAGGGTTTGCTATTTTTGACAGCAGGATTCTCACAATGTCACAAGATCACACAAGAATCTTGGGATCACAAATGACACTAAAATGCATCTGTCAGGCTTCAGTAATGTGTTTGAGTGGCAGGCCAGTGCACAGACGACTCAGCATCCTGACAGGATACTGGCAGCTACGGACGTGGCTCAGGTTGGTCCGAGACCAAACAAAGAGGCGTCTTTTTGTTCATAACAACAATACCGGCTCCTGATGAGGTTAGTGTGGACTCTGCATCATCAGTAAGAAGAGCAAATAATGACACTGAAGGCTTTTCTCAGTAGAAAATATGTTTTTGCTCTTCTGCCGACTCTTATCGGCAAGAGTTTGATTGACAGATTGTTCATCCAATAACCTTCCATGTATTTGTTTTCAAAATGCCGGCCCTTTTCCAAACAGTTTTCATTGACGGCTTCTCAGATTAGTCTGTGTTACAAACCATCTGGATGACCTGAGGTAATATTCTATAATAAAACTAAATTATTATACCTCTGATTCTGGATATTTTAATAAATATTGATTTAGTCAATATTTTTAAGGTAGTTTCAAGGTAGTCAAACGTTTCTTCGGTGGGGAAGGTTTGAAGGATTTGGACTCATGTCTCAGAAATATAATTATTGTTAAGGCCATGGACAGAGTACCCATCACAAGTTCCCAGAGCTCCATGGTGGCAAATTCTCACATTCGCCACTTTTGCTTTCTCAAAATATCTGCTACACATGTTCTATCCATTGACTAATTGATTAATTAGCAATAATGCAATGACTAATTACTGTTCGTGTTCATTTGGCTTCAGTTTCAACCTAAACGTGACATTCTCCATATTCAAGGCATCACAATTTAAGTGCATATGGAAAAGCAATACATCACTGACAGGACATGATGTGGGAACACATGTAATCAGTTAAAGATGAAAAAGCCTTTTTTTACGAGACATAATGTGGCTGGAATGAGGCTCTCTGCCCATAAACAGCCATCACTGCTCTGTGGCTGAGTGGACACATGTTTACTTTGCCAGCACTTTATTTTCTGACCATTACCCATATTAGAGACATACACATTAACACACACACACACACACACACACACACACACACACACACACACACACACACACACAGACACATTTTAACAGGAGTACTGTAAAAGGATGGACAGTCGAGACACTGCCAGGTGAAGAGTGTGATGATAGGTTGTTGGCAGCAGCTGCTGGCTGACTACCAGCCCTTCATGTTAAGCCATGTAAGCCCCCCAGGTGTGTGTGTGTGTACAGTAAGTGTGTGTGTGTGTGTGTGTGTGTGTGTGTGTGTGTGTGTGTGTGTGTGTATCTGTGTATCTGTGTATGTGTGGTGTGTAAAGCTTTATAATGTGCATGCTCTCCATCTCTGTGCTGGAAAGTGCCAGTCAGCAGTTTAGCCGCCGCGGGAGAGCACAAGGGAACACTCAACCAACAGAATGGTGCTCCACCTCTCTTTTCACTTTACACACTTAAACACAGACACACAAACACATCCTAAATGCAGTTGCCACACATTACACAACACAAGTACACAGCAGTTGTCAGCTAAACTATTTTTCTCCTAACGTTTATTGATAGAGGTCTGGCTGTAGATGAGACAACTTATCCTCTGTTTGCAGTGGAGCCAGCATTGTAAGAGCCAGGAGTCATGAGGAAAGGGCTCCTGCATCAATCTGGGGAGCGTGTGAATTTTATAGAAGTGGAGCAATGGCCGACCCAGATGTTGAGCTAAAGACTAGCAGAGCTCTCCACCAATCAATCAGCCGACTCTAATGGCTCTGGGGGGCAAATACCTTACGACGTTTGAGAAAATAAGTTTTGAAAAGCAACAAACAAACTACACATATCAGGAGCCAAAGAGGCTACAGTGAATAAAAATCCACCAACACAAAATGCAAAGACACATGTTATGCCATTAGATCATATTGTGTTGACAATGGACACACATCAGAGGTTGCATGACTTACTGTGCTAAACTGTTCTCTTTTCATGTATTTGTATTGAATGCTTCAGAAAGAACTCGAATGTCTCTCTCTGAGAAGTTATTGGGTCATTTTTCATCTTTATTGATATAGCATCACCTTGACAATATAAAAACATTTGACAAATATGTCCATTCAAGTGTTCTTCGTGGGCTGACAGCAGAAAAACAATTGTAATCTTTCTGGAATCTTTTTGAATGTCCTCTGGTACTTTATGATGGACAAGCTCGATTTCAGTAGGCTGCCACAGCACTGACCTGCATTGGGAAGGGGTCCAAACACTGCGGTTTTAATGAGCTGTCTGTCTGAGAGTCCGTTCGGATTTAATAAGCTCATTAATCTCTATCTGCTCTCCTCCAGGCACGACCCATTCAAAAAGCGTATGTGCTTCCCATCTTTCCCCAAACACCTATTGATAAATTGTCTAATTGAAGTCCAGAGAAGAAACTCTTTACTTGTCTTTTTTCGTCTTTCAATCAGCCTCAAGGTTTTCTGGTTGACATGTTTTTGAGACAAGTATTGCCGGGAATCTTAGAGAAAGGATGATGGAGATAGAAGGTGAGGCTGAGAGATGAAAAGGTGTAGAAAATTGAGAAAATGAGAGGAATTACATCAGAATCACAACCAGCTTTAATGGCTGATGTAATGGCTGAAAACTGAAGGTGATGACACCGTACCTTAATGTCTTTCATTTGACGCCTGATCGTCCATCTACTCAGTAAGCCGCAGACGACGATCAGTCCAACAGGGTCTGACAGCATCTGTCATTTGTGTGTCTCAACAGCGACCATTAGAACGTTTCTCCTGCCCGAACATATCCTGAATTAGCACAAATACAATTTTCCCAACACTGAAGCGCCAGTGTGGAAATCATGTGAAAAGCTTTTCCATTTCAACTTTATGTGTATTTCTTCTCTTTAAACCTTTCATTTTCAATTCTTGCTTCATCTTTCAATCGATTTTCAACAAACTTGTAGCAACTGCCTTGAATTCTCATGTGGTGCAAAGGTTTACTTCAGTGAAGGAAAGAACCAGGCCTTTCTTTGAACAGGCTTACGCAGACACAGGCTGTTTCCCTTGATCCTTGGTTAATGCTAACTTAATCACCTCCATATCTTGTGCAAACACACGTGTGTGTATAAGCATGTGGGCATTGTGATATGCATGCCTGGTGATGGTTTCACATCATTCCACTGATCAACTGTTGGTAACATGCCAATAAATGTACCATTACACCAGATGAGGTATGGAAGAACAACTTGCCAGCCAATGTAAACAATACAGGTTTCATAATATTAAAAATTGGCTTCACAAATGTTTTATGTGGAAGGAAATGTATCCATATGTGTTATGCATTTTGAGGAGAAACAGTGAATGTAAACATTTGCCACAGGTCACCTTTAAGTTAAATTGAATAAAATGCAAAACTTCCTCTACGTTTTTCCACATTAAAAGCCTTCCAACTTTCTCTTTATTGGTAGGCTTTCATTTGAAAGTGCCTGCTTTTATGTATAGAAGTTTACTGGAAGTTGAGTTTAAAAAAAGAAAACTGGAAAGAAAAAGCTGATGCTAAAAAAGCGCATTAGTGAGACCTTTAAATCAGCGAAGTCACAGTGGGTTAAACGTTTGTTAAGATGAAATACAAATGTTGCACTTGAGGGAAATACAACTTCAGAATACATCCTCTCGTGTGTCAAGCCTCTCTCCTGGTTCCTAGCAAACACTGAACCACAGCAGCAACCCGACCCTTCTTTTGTCGCTCCGGGTAAAGTGGTAGCTGTTGACAGATTTGACATTTAGCTGGACTGTCAACAGGAGAAAGAGGGAGAAGACTGCAGCAGCGATTTATTTCTCATTTCTCAACCTTAAAAAATGTCACTGTTCCAAGCGCAGGTGTGTAGTAATCGTTCACAGAGAGGAAAGATTTTCACATAGAACACACCCAACAATTTATAAAGCAGAGCTAGTCTCAAGATTTTCAGTGAAGTTGCATTGAAGGGATTTTCTTCCAGGACATGAGTTCCAGTAACAGGACAAATGCAGATCAGAGGTTGTGTTATGCAAAATGCATTGACATCTCATATTTCTGATACACTTTAAATTCCTTTAACTTAATGCCGTTGGCGGGAAGTGTTACATTAACTCTTCTGTGAGTCACTTTTTCTTGCAAAAAGTAGCGCGTAGAAACATAATCTGCTCTGTGGCTCTAGCTATCATCACACCTCATTATACCTGCACTCATGTCCAGTGATGACCAACTACACCTTGAACCTTAAACTCCCTGCCAAGTTATGTGCTATCTGTTTTAGGTTTCCTAATTGATGGCTTGACATATTTATCACCCCAGCGTGTCATGGCTGGTTTGCAGTCTTTCACTGAGTCCATGTTGGGAGTGATTAAGTGGCCCTCTTCACTTTCAGTCTCTCAAATCACTTCAAGATGAAAATACCATATCTCCAAACAGCCAGCTTTCCAGGATTTGTACAAAATAGGCTGTTTCCTGATTGATGACATGGATAAATCATGTGGTGGATTATGAATGAATACAAATGTGTCTAATGGGCTAAAGAACCATGATACCGAGATCATAGAGAATGTGAAATTCCAGCATTAATGAAATTAAATGTTATTTTGAATTTACAAGGATTTCCACACTGCAGCAAAGCTATCTTTTGAGGTCTTGTTCCGCTGTCTTGAGCTCCTTTCACTCGAGGGGAATGAATATGTGCCAAGCCGTGACAAAGCCAGATCTTTTTCCCAAACAAAGTGACCACTTTGGCGAGGAATTTGACATGAGTGATAACCTCATTGCTCTCTCCCAACAATCTTCCTATTCAGGAGATCTGAGCCATGGACACTTGGGTTTGTGTTATTAGCCCCACAGCTACAGAGGGTTAACAATGCAAACCAGTGAGGTAGAAAAACATCACAAAGTCGCAGAGCGCTGATCATTGGAAGGTTAGGAAATGCACGTTTTAGAACACAGGATATCATTAAACACCATTTAGAGTCATATTTTGATAATTTAACTTATAACCAGTTTTTTTACACCAAGGTTGTGTCCGAAATTCCAATATTTAGCTCAAACAGGATAGAAGATTTTTCCACACTTTCAAAACCCTATAATGAAACCATAGCTTATATATGAAATATAAAGTCCACAGACCAATGGTTGGGTCATATATGCGATGTTATATGCAGCACAATTCTGCTTAAGAATCTAAAAGCTTATTTCTCAACAAATGCCCAGCTATAATATAATTAGAGCCAGGATTTGGTTAAACCGGCTAACTAAATTGAGATGCAACTCAAGAAATATCCTAGCTAGAGACTTGGTGAAGTGTAAATTGTATGCTAGAAAACTTCTGTGATCAAATAAATGTTAACAGGAAGTCACTTTAGTAGTAATATATACAAAATAAAAAATACAGTTTTAGGGTTGCAAACATGTTATTAATTTGAATTGCCTAATGTAGGTACTACTGTATGAATATTGTATTTATATCAGTTAACAGTGGAATATTGATAATGCAGAGTTTGTATTCATGGAGGTTTTAATGAGCTAACTCATTTAGTCATGTCGACAAACATTATTTGCAAAGTTTTTTGTAATGCTTTTAAATGTATAGTGTAGGTCAAATATTTGGCATGATTTGACCATTTATGTTGATTTCACTGCATATTGTCAAGTCCACTTGAAGTGTTTTTGTGTTTTTTCCACAGAATCAGCCTTCATCCCTGTATTTCTTTCACTGAAATCGAGAGCTGTGAATACTAAAGTCTCTGGTGAGACACTCAAGTATTGGGCTGAAAATCAGTCATTATGGCGATGGAACAGCTGACAACAAAGTAACATACGACTGCTTCCATACAATGTTCAGCTCATCTCACTTTCTCAGGCTACATTTACTGATGTTCTCCAAATTATTATCTGACAAGATGTTTTGAAAAGAGGAGGAGAGGGCCGCCATAAAGTCTCAATGAGATTTTTCACAGTGGCAATGAAAATCACTGCAATAAGAAATAATGGGAAATCATAAAAATAAGATTTGCTTCATATTGCAATAAGACTTCTTGAGGCTATAATAATATAAGGCTTTAGAGACTTCACATCTCCTGTCTTCTCCCACATAACCTCAAAAACAAAAAGAAAATACGCACAGCTGACAACAAAGTGATGTGATTTTGCTTTGAGGGACACATGTTAATTCCTCTATTAGATACCTGCGGGAGTGTGAGCAATGTAATTAGACAGACTGGATGTTTTGAAATTGGTAACTGGACCAAAATGCAGACGGATATTGACATAGTAAATATGGTTACAGGCCGTTTAGATAGTTCAAAAGTAACGGCTGTAAGAAACCCAAATCAAAGGTGCCGAGGCAGGAGAGCAGGACATCAGCCTGATGGCAGAAACAGGTAGTGAGGCAGAACAACTGATAAGAGAAAAACAGGTACAGGTAATATATATGGTTACTCTGCTGCTTGGCAATTTGACTATTTGGCAACGTAGTACTGAAAACTGGCCAACAATATTATGCAGCCTGTATTGTAAACCAGGTTGAGCAGGCAGATGAGTGGGTCATGATGGCTCGAGGAAACCAAACAGAGGAGTCAGAGAAGCCAATCACACACTGGTACCAAACCTGTGGAAGAAACGTGACAATGGATGATGCTTGAGAGGCTAATAGGGTAATTATTTGCAGGTACATGGAGTTTGGAATTTAAAATATTTTAAAAAATCGGCTTTGCAAATGTTTTTTGAAGAAATAAATTAATAAATAATCAAACAGTGCACTTTTAATTTATATGTCTACAGATAACTCAATAGAAGAATATAAGAAAGAGAACATTTCAATGAATACATCACTATTTCATTTACATAAAACTATTTTTCTGCTTATTCCGATTTTAGCAGTTGTTTCAATAAACATAACTGACTGACTTGATGTTGATGTATTAATTTGTCTAATGTCCAATACGTGTTTGTGAAGATCTCGGGTGTACCCTTTAACTAGCACTGATTGCCACTGATTACAGATTGACAACAGGTGCTGTCCTCATATGTAAGGTTGTATTTGCTTGTGTTTCAAAAATACCAAATGCTATGTGTAAAAGAATAGTGTGCTGTCAATCATGCTCATTTCAAAATATGTCAATGCCATGATCAATTCTCTTGGTGTGTATTCACCAGATACTTTGATGGTTCTGGAGGAGGAGCAGGTAGAGGACGTGACAGAGAGAGAGTCTATACCTAAAATATCTGTGTGAGTGTGTGTCTGAGTGTGTGCCGCACTTTCAACAAATACCCCAATCCAGTAACAACACACACCTGCCCACATACACAGGAGGCCACATCTGTAGCTGTAATGCAAACATATTATTTGTCATGAGTGTACTCTGCTTGTGTATCTATGTGCAACCATGCCTGTGTTATGAGCTCCGGGTGACGGTGTCTTCACCATAAGGCCGAACTCGAGCGTTACGGAGGTGGGTGACCAGCGAGGCATCGGGGCAGAGAGCAAAAATACTATTTCTTCAGCAAATGGGATGTGAGTGAGGGTGTGGAAATAATCTCTCACATTCAAAAATGTTTTATAGATTAGATTAGATATTTATTTATTAGTCTTGCAGTGGGGACATTTGCGGGAATTACAGCAGCAAACGGTAAAGTGCACACGAGACATAGTAAGTTTCCCTTGTATATCTATGCACACTGCCCCTCTCTCTCTCACACACATAAAACAAGCCCACACAAACCCAGCAGTGTTCTGTCTCATTACCCAGCTAACGTTGAGCTAATCACTTGCTCGTGCTAGCATCGGGCAAGGCAGAGAAAAGCCCTCAACCTGACACTCACTCCAGGCCATTGCTGCTAATGAAGACAAGCTACTACGCTCAGGAGGCAAATATGAAGGGAAATGTGATTATTAGACCCATTAAAAGTGTTTCTGGACACAGCTGAGTGTTCCAGTCACAGTGCTGCCTGGGTATTGCATTATATTTGTAACTTAATTCTGAGTTAGGACATTTTGAGTATTTTAAGAACCACAGATAAAGTTTAGTTTAGTAGCTAACCAGCTAGGTAGCTAGGCCTTCAAGCTAACTTACAAGCATAATTTCCTAAAAGTATATAACCACAAATGTTTAAACGGATCACGTGTGGCTGTGATGCCTACTCATCATTTATGTCAGTGCATTTTGATAATAATTTATACTCTTGCAATTTGATTGTATTGAAGACAATTCGACTCAGATTGTCACATTGACAACAATGTCTTTAGAGAGCAAGGAGGCTATGTGTCCAAGGGTCTGAGAGAGAGCTAATGAGTAAAATAACTCAATACATTAATTGAACACCTATTACATTTTGATTTGCACAAATACAATTATTATTTGCATGCATTATTTGCATTTTGTTTTGCATAAAGGCACAACCCACCTGGGTTACTGACCGCTGACACTTTGTGATGCATTAATTTCCGTTTCAATGGAAGCTGCATCAGCACTTCCTGTTTTTGCAATAAACATGAATAGAACTGAGCAGTAGTCAACATTATAATAGCCCAAAATCCTTATGGATTATTTTTAGCCAATACTGATAACTAATAATTAACTGCTTCTCATGGTCGATATCAATAAGATGACCAATAGCTGTTTTTTGTAATTTAGAAAGAAGTTCACAACCTGTAGTTTAAGCACAGCTGAGGGCGAAAGTCTAAGATGTACTGAACAAAGATGGATGCTTTCATATCCCAGAGCTCTGATCTAACACAAGAAGACAGTTCGGACTCTTCAAATGTTAATGTATTTATTACAGTGAAGTAAATAAAACAACTTGCATTGCAAATTACAATCATAGCTTGAAAGGAAACATTTATTTAAAAAAAAATCTTCCATCATTTTCATTTCATAAACATATTGTTTGAGGAACTGACATTGTGGTACAGCCATCTGCCATCAGCCATCTGAAGTCTATCCTAATCTATAATACAGTAATCTCTGCTGCGCTCTGTCCTACCTGAGAAAGTCTCCTTCGGTGAGACAAAACAGGAGATTACAGACAAGAGCAATGGTGACACAGAGCTAGCATCTGATGGAAAGACAGCTTTCCCACGACCATGATGTCTCCAAGGAGCCCCAGACACCCACAACACTATCAAAACAAACGGGAAAGCACAAGTGTGCATGTGTTTGCACAAGTACCCGTACATGTGCCGCTGCTATCACCTGTTGTTTCCTTCGTACAGTGAATAGATAGAACACAGTCACACAGCAGAGGTGTGTGTGTGTGTGTGTGTGTGTGTGTGTGTGTGTGTGTGTGTTTGTGTGTTTGTGTAAAGGTGCCCCGCTTCTACAAATATGAGTTGTTTAAAAAAGAGGAAGATAAAAATCCATAATCAGATAAGTAAACACTCACAGTCCCTCTAGTGGGGTAAAAAGAAAATCTGATCAAAAGCTGAAATAATGATTATCGCAGTATGTGAGGGGACAAAGGGCTGAGATGGGTGGGATTGTATCTGCTGTTAGATTAGTGTTCTGGTTGACTGGCAGCCACAGACAGAGCAGACACGGGGGTCCAGAGCCAAACCACAAAACCACTTTCTCACGGTCGCCACTGGAGATCTCGGTACAGCGTAGCGTGATCACTAACACATTCTTTAAATCTTTATTGGCAGCTGAGAAACTTTTTTTTCATTAAATAAGGGCCCAGACGATATCATGGTACAATTTGGATGTCTGGCTTTTTAGGTGGAGGGGATATGACTGTCCAGGTTGTGGGACATGCAAAAAACATCCATTTCACACCAGTTCATATTTTCAACCATGACCATAATCTTTCATTCACCACAACTAAGCAGCGAGCCATGTTTTCTCAAAATGACATTTATATACACATTTGTTTGGCCAAACACATTTCCTACCTTGATCCTGTTCACTGGCCCCACAGTCAAGTTATAGGAAGGTGGATAATGGTTATAAAAAGCATCATACTGATACCACGATTTACATCTTGAATTAGGCAGCAAAAGCTAATTTTAGTTCAGGTTTAGCTAATTCACGGCATGGGTTGAATATTAATAGAGCAAAGATGTCCCTTACTTTAATTCACTGTTATATTTGTGTGTTTTAACCAATGACAATCTTTTCTAACCATAAGCAAGAGCTATGAGTGCCTAAACATAAAATATTAACCATTTTTTGCAACACGCTGATATCGTAGGAAAACAAAAGAAACACAACATTGCCTTTGATTGTTTTGAAGATACATTCTGAACATTTGGCAATTTTTTTTTCTGAATTACATTTCTCTCAAAACATATTTGCAATTGCCAATTAAAGGTCTACAAACATAATTTTTAGAAGACATGTACAGTAGTTAACTATACCTTAACCATAGATGTGACAGATCCAAAAAGGCATTATTTTGGAAAAGGCAATAAACAACCAAAAGAATGTTATTATGTGTAAGGGAAATACATCTGAGATCAAATTAGATACACACTATTATTTTAAGTAAGATATTTTGGCACACTTGGCAGACAGTTGAGAGATGATGGTAAATGAGAGGAGAAAGAGATGGGGAATAATGGTTCATGGTTGGCAACTAAACCCACCAGGGTGCCACTGACACAAGTAAATACATTGATTACTAATTCTGTTGCATTTTAGATCCCACAATAAACACTCACATGCACTCAAAAGTATAACGTTTGAATGCTATGCACACTAAAATGAAAATGAATAATGGAAACATTGACCATAGTTCAATGCACGGCGAAGACATTGCTTATATGAATATATACCATGTTGTGCTTATCTTAATTCTGAAGGTTATACTCCCCCATCATTTGCTTATCACTGGTCATACTGGTGCATTTTCAATGAAAGCAGCTATTTTAAATTCCATTCCAGACTGCATTTGTGCAACAGAAAATCAATTTACATTTGTATTAAGTGGTGCTTGATTGAAAATGGGACAGCTTCCTTTGAATCTCAGTCACAGACACTCCAAGCAAAGGTCAGCAGCGTCCCGAATTAAACAAAATTGAAATACAGAAGGATTGCATTAAGGTGAAAAACCTCGGCAAACATTTCCACCACTTAGGAAAATATCAGCAGCTTTCATTAGCCATCATTCACATGTTAGAGTGGATTAGATGGAGCGTGATGGGGGAAAAGCATGCACTTCTCGTTTGTTTCATTTTAGAGCAATGGTGGGGAAAATGGCTGAATAATGTATGACAGTGTTTTAATTAGCAGGTAATGGAGGGCACTTGGTAATTAAAACAACGTCATGTTAGGAAAGGTCAGAAGCTGGTGCTGATGCAAGAGCAAGGGATCTGTGAGGAAACAATGGAGTCAAGGCACTCACACTCATGCTGCATGTGTCATTCTTTGTCTCTGTTCAAAGACTTCTTTCTCTCAGATTTGATGTGTGGATGTGATATGTGTGGATTAAAGCTTTGATTGTGTGATCAAAGTGTTTTTTTCGATCCTTATGGTTGCTCTTCTCATTATTTTTATCTTTATCGTGTAGTTCAGACCTTCTGCCCTCTCATTTCCCCCAAGTTATATCCAGCCAGCACGTACAAAAGAAGAACCACGTCAACTCTTCTACATTTAAATTCAGTTTCGGAAACTATTTCATTAATTTTCTTTCCCAAAAAAGTGTGGGCAAAAGACAGCAGAGTGGTAATGGAAAGAAAAGTATCTTCACATTTGGTGATGTTTTGGGTAATTTTCTTTACAGCAACAAGAATACATACCTCCTCCAAATCTGATGTGATTTGATATGAATCTTTTATTAGGTTAGATCAGTGAGTTCTCCTTTAAAATACCTCAGCATGCAATCAACAATCAAAAGTAAAGAAAAACGCTGGCACACCATAAAATCAATTCATATTTGTGCAGAATGTTAAATTAAAATATAATTGCTGACAGTTTCAGCCAAACACTGTGTCCACTGGTGTGGAGTTTGAGCCAAACTCCACACAGGTGCGTGAGTGAGGCGTAAACTCTCAGAAAGAAAACAGGTGGGATGCATTGAGAATGAGTCACTTAAGAGAATTGATGAATGTGTTTTAGATCTCTCTGGAACGCAGTCATTGGCTGTGTCTGCTATCGCTCTCCTTTTTACTATATAGTGCACTATCTTTACTGTCGGCTATTTTAGTGGATCCTGATTTGAAATGTTTGCTTTACACTACTTTCTGCTAACAAATCCACAATGCAAATGTCACATTGAATAGACAGTACACTTGTTAGCGATGATACAAATTACACCGTTAAATCCAACAGACAAAGATTTTTTTTTTAACAAATTGAAAAAATGTAATACAATTCAGAAATAAGGAAACATAAAGACAGAAGATAATATATGCATTGTGTAAAAAATATGTAATCCATGACTTAAACCAAAATTGTATATGAATATCAACAGTCAGAGGCCATCAAAGAGTTTTGAAAGCCATGATATTAAATATTTCTGCTGAAGCAAGCTGATAAAGTGGCACAACAAGGAAAATGGAATGCCATTTAACGTCCACACATCTTTACAGGATAATGCTTTCACTGCACTCCACCTCACACTAGTCAGTCAGTAATGATTCTCCTCCGCCACATTAAAAACAAACCAAATGCTTTCTTCCTACTAACACTCAGGGGATGATGGAGGCTAGAGCCCCGCTGTTAACACACATTACTTGACAGACAAATGGCTCCTCATTAAGCATACATGATAGAGAGGGAGCATGGGAAATAGTTAGCTGAAACTGTGTCATATCCGATCAACTCACACACCATGCGTTCCTGGCATGTGGGTGCACAGGATGTTGAACAAACTCACAAACTGGCCTTTGCCTATTCTAAGCCTCAGGAACTCAAAAGCTGCCTTGATGATAACTTGGCCCGACACTGTGACAGACGCTGGGGAACAAAGGTTGACACCACAAGCCTACCCATCCTCCGGTAATACATATTGCTCACTCTTTCTCGCACACATACACAAACACCACAGGGGACCTGTCACCCACCCACACTGAAATCACTGAAGGCTCCCTCCCTTCCAGTGTTTGGGTTAGTACCTGTTTCCACAATATCTTTCACGCAGAGCCAATAAAGCTTGAATCAGGTTATGAGATGGGAACCCAGAGCTGAACATTTCAACCTTTATTAAGCTGTCTGTTAATGTGAGAAGAAGCACATACACACAAGGTTCACACAAGCACACAAGGATAGGAACAGCAGCGCGCGTACAAACAAAGACATTTCTTTCAAGAAGAGCAGATGGGACAGTGTGAGGGAAGAAAGAGGAGGAAGGGGAGGAAGAGAAACCAAATGAGAGGGAAATGAAATGTGAGTAGACAAGTGGTGAGAAGTCAGCAGGCAGCCCCGGATTGTAACTGTAGCCTTGAAAGTATGTTAGTGCCCCCAACAGCAACCACCCGAGCATAAGTACTATTTACAAGACGTGAAAATACTGTTATTTTGGTGTGATCCGTGACACTGCAGAGAGCAGGGGAAGTCAAGTGTACTCCAAGTCAATGTGAACAAATGCCACTCCGCGTTTTCCACACACACAATGCGCTGTTACAAGGTCACTGGTCATCTCGGGAAAGGTCTTGATACTTTCTTAAAAGTTTGTTTCTCGTTTGTGTAAAATGCCGGCAGGCAGGCAGGCAGGCAGGCAGGTACTTTATTCATCCCCAGGGGGAAAGTTACAGAGTAAACATACAAATATTAAGTATGAGAAATACTCAATATATACAATACAATAAAATAGTAGAGCAGAACATATTCAATTTAAGAATATTAAATAATAAAGAAAAGGCAAAGTATATACAGTGAAATAGAATAGGTATTAAATTAAGGGTTATTGATATTGATGCAATTGAAGAAGGATCTGGCCAGAGGTGATTTATTATAAAGTCTTATTGCAGTTGGCAGTTGGCAAAGTTCACATGCAGTGAAAGTGTGTTGCGTGTGTTTGTGCAGACGTACGGCAGACAGGCCTCTCCAGTGAACTTAAATAAATGCCTCAACTGTTATCTGTCGCTCTAAGAGAACATATTCCAGCATGAAAAATGAAATCACACTTTACTCGTGCCGGCTACTCACAGTCTGGACGTATTCATTCATTCAGCGCTCTTTCACCACATTGTGAAGTGTTTGTTTGCTCCAGGCAAACATTTTCAACATGGCAGAAACAGCAGTCTTTAGAAGGGAAAATTGTGTTTATTGGGATGAATAAATGACTTCTGGAAGTGGTTGGGAAGCCTGCAAAGCTCTGAAAGACTCGAACATAGAAAAGCCCAATTTATAGTCACACAGTAGGGACAATTTAAGTTAAAATTTGCAGAAACTCTAGACTGAACACTGAATGTATTGCTAATATCTGTTTGTAAACCAGAACATATTTCCTGTTAAGGCAGTTAAAGAAAGAGATGGAATATTTAGTGATTAATCCCCTTTAGTTTTCTGTCTCTGTGGGCAAAATACTGCACTCAGAATACATTATGAATCCTCATATATATAGCAATTAAAAAATAGCCTGGCACTCCTATCAAGTGGAAGTGAGTTTTCTATTCTTGTAATTTATATGTATAAACTTAGTTTTCATATTTTTAAAAGTACTTTCAACAGCAATACTGCAGAAAACGTATTTAAAGTTTATAGAATCAAACTGAAAACACAGTAAATGTAAAACACAGAGAGGTTTGTCATTACAAACATATTCAGTCTAAATTACAACAAATACAAGACAACAATTACAGTGATCTTCATGTATCCAGTATTGGCAATACGAATAATAGCTTATATTAGAATATATTAAATATTTAGACGCTGAGATACAGTGTTGGAAGAAGTACTCATGTTTACTTTCACGCAGCTGTATCACTACTTTTCTGTAAAAGTCCTGCCCTCAAAAATGTACTTGAGTAAAAATAGTACAAATGTATTAGCAGAAATATGCATTATGTGAAATGGCCTATTCCAGAACTGTGTATATTACATGACTGGATTAAAGTGATTGATGCATTGATATGTAGGTTAAATGTTGCTGCTAGTAAAGGTGGGGATAATTTTAATTACTTTATTTAATACTGTAGCTTCAATAACGTTGCATCAGATTGAAAGATTGTGTTTGAAACATTAACAAGACTGAACAATACAGTGAACAATAAACATATACAGCAAACAAAATAAATGCCCTCTTTCTATAACTTACATTTTTAACTTAATGTTTGAAAGTTTTGTTGATTAAATGTTGTATTATTCATCTTAAAGTAGAGCCTCTAAATTATAGTGGGTTAGACGGTAACACTTGATAATAACTGCACGCTATGAAGCATTAGTTAAGTATGAGTAAACACTTAATTCATAATTTATAAAGCATTGTTCCACACTTTCCATAGCATTGTTCAACATTTGTAAATTAAGTATTATATAACGCTTCATAGTGTACAGTTATTATAAAGTATTACCGTTTATTTGTGTTGTAATACTTTAGAACTGCACGCTATGACGTGGTGAAGAGCTGCAGCTCTATCAGCACTTTTAAAAATAATTTAAAAAATCAGTTGAAAGCTGCTCAGTGTTGTACTCATTGAGAAAAATGAATATGTTTTTTTACTTACTTTTAATGTGCTGCTTTGTATTCTGTGTATTGTGTGTTCTTCTCACCATGTATAATGTTGTATTGTGTTTTTCACCCTGTACTGTTTGCTATTGTGTTATGTTTGTTATGACCTGCCAAGGGACAACAGATGCAAATTATATGAAGCTGTAATCTGGTTTGTTTGAACACATGGACCCTTTAAATAAAGAGAAGAGAAAAAAGAAGAAAATAATCATTATATAATACTTAATTTACAAATGGTGACTCCATCATATATAAAGTGCCGAACAATGCTTACAAATGATGAATTAAGTGTACTTTTAAAGTGTTAAAATGTTTTAAAGTACTTCGTTCCTCTGATCTTCTTCTCCATCTAGGACCAAACCTGAGCGCGCGCCGCCACCGTGTGGCCGAGTCAGGTTACTGCACCACGAGGCAGTGTTTACGGTTGCTAGGTAATATCATTTATTCTCACCCACAAAGCCCCAAAAAGCCTCTTTGCTTTGCCATTTCTCGGTATCAGCGGTGGTTTGTCTGTGACATGGAGAAACTGGATGTGGTTCATCAAAACTCAATCCACGTGGAGACGATCCGGAAAGAGCAAAGACACCAGAAGCTGCACACGGAGTTCAGCATCAACCCACACCGGAAACGTAAGTACGACCAGGTTCTGCACAACGTGAACTTTAGCTTTAATACCAAGTCATATTTGCTGTTATTACTTTGGTATTTTTACTTAATTTTTACTTTGTAAATTACGTTTTTCTCACAATGTGCGTCTTCCACATGTTAGTGCATATCCTGACAGACAAACCCATGTCTAGGAAACCAACAGAAGTGATTGCAGAGAACTGTAAGTTTGCATAAAAGGTATTGATAATAAAAGAAATTAAAACGTTTTGCTTTGCTCTTCTCTGGATAAATGTTAAATAGTATTACTCCAGACCCGTGAGACCCAAACAAGATGAAGCAGTTATAAATGATGAATGTTTGAGAACATGCATGTTTTCCTTTTTCCAGCGGACTTCATCGAGGCCTTCCACAAGGCCAACCTGGAACCCAACAAGAAATATGCAATGCCACAGACGGTGAGCCAGGAGATAGGATGGGTGTCAACTCCACTGGTGAGGAACACACTGCTTTGACAATTCATTAGAGTTAATAGCATCAGGATGGCGTTGTAAGCATAAAGCCTGCACTTTAGCTGGAGGACCTGAATTCAATTACATTTACTTCAACCATCAAAATGCAGAGAAACCACAGAAGCATGAACGTGCGTTTTCCTGTCTTGTGTAATGGTCATTGAAATCTTTATACCCAAATCTTACTCAATGGTTTATTCTGTTTATTTCCCCCCCAGATCTCATCAAACCGCAACGACAGGAGATTCCATTTCAACAGAATCGGCACAGACGTCACCAAATACAAAGAATCTGCCCTGCGTGCATCAAACTAGAGCAAGACAGAAATAATGGAAAACTCCAAACAGCAAACAATCTTTGTTCAGATGTATTTGTTTATTATACAAAACGTACAGGTGTCATCTCCAGAAGCTGCTCTTTAGCATTCCCATCCTAGCTAGCAAAGTAAAACACTTACACGGGCAACATTTGCCCAAGTCTATACAAAGCACACTTTGCCCATGACATACTAATCATATTAATGAATAGGAGAAAGGCCAAAATGAACAGCTGCTCAATATTATAAAATGGCATGGCACATGGGAGAGAATCAATGAGTCAAGGAGCAGAGTTAGAAAAATATTAAACTGAACATACCAAACCCCAAGAGCATTCAGTGTAGACAGCAAGGAGGCCGGTGTAGACATTGAAGAGTACTCGCAGACAGTGGCTTTAAAACCACAGAATAAAATAGGCATATGGAAAATGAATTATGTCCACAGACAATTAAATTGGTCTAACAACTAATAAAGAAGTAAGGACATTCAAATCCTCTCTTTTTGGAAAACAATTGTGTGGTGTGGGTATGCTATGTCGTCCACTCTTGGGTTTACCATTTTTTTTGCAAAGGTAGACCTTTTCTACCAGTCAGGCTTCCTTAGCAATATCACAAGATGTGTGTGTCTCTCTCTCTCTCTCTCTGTGTCTCTCTCTCTCTGGGTGCGACTTGAAGGGTCCTCCACATTGATCCAGACACATTTGACTAAAGACATGTTATACAAAAGGTTTAGAAGAAAAGCCCATGTTCTCCTAAATGTGACCTGGAGGAGAGACTTGAGGAGCAGGTAAATCCTGCTTAGAAACAAGGTCAAAGTCCAGCTCGCCTCAGTCAGTCTTTACGAGCGAGACTTTATCTTCTTGCGCACAGACTTGCCCGGGCGTTTCTGAAAGACAAAGTGGAAAAAGATTAGCTTATTTGCAGTAAATCTCATAACTTTATAATTTCCTTTGATATTTATCAGATCGGTCAGCAGCGTTTTAGGTATGTGTGACTCACATTCTGTTTTCCTCCTTTGGCACCTTTCTTCCCTGGCTTTGCGTTGGCCACTTTAGCGCGGAAACTGGAAACATCATTGTGGCTCTCCTTGGTGTTCCACTTCCTTCCACTCTTCTTGCCTCCGAAGCCAAACTTCTGGTCCTTGAATTTCCTCTTTGCATTGGGGCTATCAAAATGACATGAAGTGTTTAGCTTTTTGTGGAACGAGTTCAAAGCTTGATTCAAGATTGGAATGTGAACCGCTGACATACAACACCTTACCCCTTCTTAGCCGCCACTTTGTTGGCCCCTTTTGAGGCCTGGGTGGCCTGAGAAGAGTCTTTACCCTTCTTCTTGTCTCCTTCCAGGAAATCCAGTTTGTCTGTCATTCCTTGGAGTGAAGAGGATGAACAGAAAAGTTAAATGTCAATCTGAAATTACAATAGGGTCCTTTGCTGGACTGACTAAGTCAGTCTCTCAAACCCTAAAAATGTCCCGCACATTAATAATTTGAGGAAAATCACATAGTTAATCAATGTTAATAGCCATCAACATGTTACAAAGGTTCATTATGAATAAAAAAACAGTTCCAAAACACTCACCTTTCTGGTATTTCTTTACAGCCGTCATCATTGCCTTCTTCTCTTTCTGCCTCTTCTGAATCACTTCTACTTGGACCTAGCACACATTACAAATGATAACCAGCATTAAGGCAGATCTCTAATGAACATATATATGGGCATATATGGGCATATATAGCCTACATGCAGCAAGATACTTTAAAGACTGGACCCCAAGAGCCAGACTTATTAGAGTAATTATATTCTAAAACAAGGACCAACCTTTTTGCCAAACTTCCTTTGCTCACGCAGTTTCTTGGCCTTCTCCGACTTCTCCAGTATCAGCTGCTTTGAGATCAGCTTCTTCCTGATCTGGACAAAGGAACAGAAAACATTTTTGTTTGTGCTAATATTTAGATTAAAGTCTGAAAACAGTACTTATAAGAACATTATACATGGTACATGTCAATATATTCAGTACACCACACTCAGTTCAAGAGATATATATAAATATAACTATATATATATCTGTATATCTAGATATACAAATTATGAATAACATAATTAAGTTTTTTGGATCCAGATTTGAAAAAGATTTAGGCCTTGCAGCCACGCTGTTAATTGTGAGCTTGGGACTTGCTTTGTCTGCAAGTGTACTGCATACGCCATTCAAGTGTAACATTCAAGACCCAGCTCACCTTCTGCATCTGCTGATCGGACTTGGCCATCTCTGCGAAGTAATCGTCAGGCCTCTTGGTGGCTATGCCATGCTTGCTCAGGAGAGGCAATGCATCTAGAACTGTGGCTTGAGCTTGACGGTAGCTATAAATGAACAAACACAGATGTATCATGAATTGATTAAATATGCACAATGTGGCAGGGTTAGATACTGCAGAAAACTTCATATATCCTCAAAAGCATACATGTGTTGATGCTTTTTCAACCAATTTCAAGTATTACACTGCATTGAAACATATGTACCCTTAATTATGTTGATCACTGGCAAAAAAACAGATGTAGAATAAATACAACAAATATGTCTAAAAGCCACTAAATTATTCAGTCCACAGTGATGTGAACATATCAATAATAGTGCCACTCAACACTGCCAACCAAGAGTTTCAGATAAGTGAACATTCGGTAAGTGGACAGATGTATTTCATCACGTTATGGTCACTCACAAAAACATCTCTCTCTGGAAATCATCATCTGCATTGACGGCTCCATCTTTCATTGTTGGAACTTTCCCTTCAGCTTTGAAAAGAACGTCTTCAGCCGGCAAGTTGGTCATATCTAACCTCTCCACCCAGGGGAGGTCTTTACGGAAGTCATCGAGGCAATGTTTCAACCCCTCCTGCATCACAACACAGGCAAAGCACACCAGAGAGCGTATTAGAAACATGTTGTAGGTGCCATTATTAACAACTCATAGAAATAATAAATCTGGACAGGAATTGTAACATTTCAGGGTTGAACTTGATGTAAATTGACTCACCACATTGTTGACACATTTTTTGGGTTGGTTCACCAAAACGTTCATCCCCGGTTTCAACAAACCTTTTGCAAACGCTTCTTGAAGCTAAAGAAAACAAAATGCGTTATGCTAAGTTATCTAGTATATATCCTGTATTGCCACCAGACACATTTGTGTAAACAAATACACAAAGTAAGACATTACATTACATTACATTACATTAGTAAGACAAGTAAGACTCATATTAAACCAGATTATGGTTTATTGCTAAGTAGATATAATTCTTTTTTTTAAAGGCACGGGCTGCAAAATTAAAGAACCATTTATATGCAACAGATAAAACAATAAAAATATGACACAATGTTAATAAAATAAATATTCACAACATCTGTCTAATCTGTTTAAAAACAATGATAGGCCTGTACAGTTTGGCACAGAGAATGTGCAAAAGCTTACAGTATGAGGTTAACGAGTGTTACGTTCATGGTTATGTACATAGTAAATACAAGGCTGTATTAAATTATCATTACAGACTCATTCCTCGTGGCACTTCTGCCGTCACACCACGTTACTGTAAACAAGTGTGAAGTCAGTCTCAGCTCTATTTTGTATCACTCAACAACAACTATTCGGCACGGGGGTTTCACGGTGGTTAGCTTTAGCTCGATAATGTTAGCATGTCAACAGCTCGCTCACCTCATCGTCTGATAATTCACTGTTCTCCTCGTCGGACTCTTGTCCGAGCAGCGACTCCTCGTCGGTCGACTCCATAGTCCTGCTATCGATAATCATAAGATGACAATATGTGCTCTAGTGGCCTGTAAACCCGGAGAAACCTGCTGTAAATGAATGTGAGCGCTGCTCCTCACATGTACTGCGCGTTTCACGTGGGGAGGAAGTGACGGAAGCCGCGCGGTTGAGTGTTGTGCCAACAGTCCGCCGGCGGAAAGGAGGTCTAAAGTCAAAGGTTCCTACATGCAGGGGAAAAACATCTGATACAGGAAAATAGGGTGTCGTCCATTGTTTTATTTATTTTGTAATACTTTACCTCGTTTATCTCGTTTGTAGTTCTTTTCAGAAACTCTACCATCGCATTAATTTTTTTTTTATTGGAATTAATTACAAAATAAACTGAATTGAATTGAATATTGAATCAATAGCCCAGAATCCCAAATAACAAATTTGTCTCGGAGGGCTTTACAATCTGTAAACATACGACATTCCTGTCCAAGGATCTCATATCAGAGCACGAAAAAAAGGAAAAAAAGGAGCAGGACCCAGGAGGCAGTTAGTACTGTGAATATAGTTAGTAATGTTATATGTTATTATTGCAATTCTCCAAGGACTACAAACTTCACAGTATGTATACAGAAAACTCATGAACATTTATTTTTTACTTTGTAATTAGTTTACTTCACATTTATATACAGGGTTCATGTCTGTCATTTTACAACAAAGGGTTGCGCAATGAAAGTGTGTATCTCTGTCATGGTCACACACAGAGCACATAAATACATTTTCAAATCAGAATATAGTAAAAATAATAAAATATACAGTCACATATGCATATTAGATATAGCCTAAGTTTAAAATACAGAAGTATTCATGGGGGGAGTGCAGAGGATGAGGTTCTGATATCAGTGTCCTCTATTAGTCAATAATAATTTAGCTGCATCAATAGTTAAGCCTACATCAATAAGCATGACAATAAAGGTTATTGGCATGATTTAGATAGCCAGACAGATAGATAGATTAATTAATCCACTTTAAATCTGTATTAGTAGAATTGTGTAAATGAAGCCTCATCAGTTACACTTGGCACCTCATCAAGAAAGAAACTTTCAACATCACCTTTCCAAAGCTCTCTCCCCAAGTCGATTTCTGTCACTTTGACACGTGTCTGCAATGTTGGCCCACTGTCACTGTATAAGTGATCAAGACAGGAGAGGCTAATGACTAAAAGCAATTTCTGTAATCATCTACCTTTGTTCATTTGAACATTGAGAGACGGAACAGATTTCACAGGGTGAAATCTTCCTTAAATTCTGTGTTTAATCAGTGGCTGTAAATTAATTATCTCATCAAAAATAGTTAAAGGATATACAAACCTACTTTATCATTGCTCAGATTCTACCACATTTAACGAAAAACATAAGAATTAACATCATTCACTTTTATGTTGCATATGCGGAACGTTGTATTCTTTTTTTTTTACTCAAATCAAAGAAGTGTGTGGAGGGTCTGCAGTCAAAGACACATGCTGCATGCTAATTCTGTGCTTTGACCAGTGACCATGAAATGAAGTGGTCGAGTTAGGATCTCAATTCTGTGAAGGGCTGCATTAAGAGTTATCAACCATGATAGTTTACATCTATCCACCAGACAGATTGCAAACCATTATCATTGATCGTTGCAGCTAGTACAACCAATATGTTCTGACATTTAATGAAAGACATATCATGTAACACAGGACAAAAAACATGCACAGCAATGCAGTGTCTCAGAGGTCATTTAGGTTATTTGTGTCTGTTATCTTATCCGCAATGCCAGAGAACAGGTTTAAAGCCCAGCGTGCAAAGCATCTGCAGGACTTCATTTGAACAATTTATTGATTGATCATTGATCATCACGGATTATAGCAGGATGTCAGCTGCATAAAAATAATTTCGCAATTTACATTGTTCTATGTGTTTACAATATTTTTCTTGTCTGCAGTTTGTCAACAAATTGCTGTTTTTAAAATAAACAAAGACCCTGTCAAAATGCATGTGAGACTGACAAAAACAGAATAGATGTTTGCAATCTGGTCTTTAATTTAGCCTAATGTAAAGTCTATTGTGCTTACTAGTGTTTTATGGTATCCTGTGGTACTGTATGTCAGAATGTATGTGAGTAGAAAACAGGACACCATCTAGAGATGCCGAGTGAATCAATCAAATAACTTCATAAGATTCTGTACAGTGCAAATAAATGTGTTGTATTATTATTTTCAATACTTCCTTTCTGCTCCACTCTCAGCCGCTATTATATCTGTGTTATTGACAGTTTGAGTCTTCCTCTTTTTGATGGTGTTCTTGAAAGGACAGGAGCACCTTGACCTGAAACAGGGTGTGCAGCTGTCTTCGTAATAACAGGCTCATTTCTGCTTTAAGTGCACCATGACATAGCTCTAAAAGAAGGTGTTCCCCATGGAATCATTGGCTTTTATTGGTTACACTGACATTCATTGGATATGATAGACTTAATACGAAGGAATGCATTTATTTTAAAGATCAACAGTCAGTGATTATAACATACATTCAATTGTGGTAAAGAATAGGCATTAGAAAGTTGTAACTTATTTTTTTGGAGACTTAATGTGTAGGGTTTGCTTAATTAACTCCCAAACACAAACATATGTTTTCACCTCTCTTTGTTTTATGTCAGAGACATTTAGTTTGGCATTACAACATGCACATTTCATCTTCCTTAGAGGGTTGTAGAACTGACTCAAACACTAATAGCAAACAGATGCAGGATGGACTTCACTTCATCACTAAAGAACCTCTCTGATGAGTTCCGCTGTTTATTTGAGATATCATCAGGCTCTTTCAGTGGCTTATCCCCTAGTCCTCATAGCAGAAACTGACTGATCCCTCTGAGAGTGACTTTCTCTCTATTCTGATGGAAATCAATATTTACGATTTGTACTTCACCACTCTTAATTCCACCATTCTCTGCGTGGTCAGATGTCTTAGAGATCCCCACTCTAAGACGTCTTCAGAGGGAAAAATACCATAATTTTCATTTCTGGCACCATAATCACTTAGCCAGATAGTAATGCAGCCAGTTGAGTCCACTTTTATCTGTCACTCTTCATCTCAGCACGAAAAGCTGCTTCCTGACAGCAGATTGAAAATAAGTTTCATATTTTGTGCCAAGCTTCTCTCATAGAGTTATTCATGGCTGCAGAAGGTTGGTACAAAAAAGAACACAGTCATGAATGTTGGGACAGTTGGAGCAACGGTTTAGCTCCTATGAGACTCAATCAGCCTGAGAAGCTTTGGTCTTTTAATGGTGATCCGTCCTGTCTTAAGTGGATGTTCATTCCCTCTCATACTGCTTGAGCCATTGAGAATCCAATGTTCACCTCCGCCAAACATAATGATAAATGCAAATGTCACACAAGGCCTGTTGTCAGTTGTTTCAGGGAATTATTTTAATATTCTGCAAGGCTATATTTCAGAATGATTACCAACCAGGTTCTTGAATGGTATTGGTGGTTCTTTCTCTATGTTCTGCAAACCAACAGAATAGAAAAGCACCGTCTCCTTGTTCAAAGGTCAGAGGCAAAACGGTCTAAATTTATCATTGCATATTAAGACTTAAGTGGTTTATATATATTTATAAACCACCATTTATATATTTAAACCACTTAAGCTTTTATGGATTGTTGCCTCCAACAGAGTCAGAGCAAAATGCTGGACTAAAAATCTGAAACGCTATTGTGTCATCAATACATTTGGATTGGAGTAAATGGACATATGGAGAGCATCTGTGCAAAGATACTGAATCATTGAAGCACTAAACCCCATTTCCAAATATCCTTATAGTGGCAACATACTATACCTTGGCAATGTGTCAAAATGCTTTATAATTCAACATATGCCATCAAGTGAAGGATTGCCCAATAATTAAGTGCTTTGTGGAAATCGTGTCCACAGAGCCACCGTCAAAGTAAGGGCAAGTGGTCCCGGTATGGGCATCCATCCCAATGTCTTCCTCCTGTCTGACTGGTAATTAGACATAATGCATGGAGGGTGGCAGGGTGGAAAGTCATTAGTCAAAACACATAATTTGTTTAACTCTTATCTAAAAAGTAATGTATGCATTGACTTAAATCACATGAGACAGCATTTTTATTTATCAGCGGTTCTCCAGATTGTCTCCTTTGTTTTGCCACTTTACAGATTCTCTGGCTGAAAATTTGTTTGAGCTTTATAGAAAATATAGTAAAGGCTACATACAGATAGAAACATCTCTTATTAAAAACCAGCACCCAAAATTTGTGAAGAGTAAATTGTGTGTGCCTTTTGCTGCACTTTGACACTATTCCTCTCCTCTCCTCTCCTGATGGACTTTTCCTAAGGATTTTACAGTGCCATTGGTGGAAAAATTGGTGGACTGTAATAAAACATTTAGAGGCACCTTCCTTCCCTGCTTCCCTCTCTCCTACTCCTCCTCTCCCTTCTGCGTCCTCTATCCTGACACTGAATAGAAGTGAAGAGACAAATTAATCGGGGGAGCGCCAGGTTGCCAGCTCTCTCCGACGGAGGACATCCACTGAATTTTGAGGGGAAATGCAACGTCAACTTCCATCAGTGCTAAAGGGGCAGTGTCTGTCTGTGTGAGAGAGAGAGAGTCAAAGTATGGGTAGGAGCAGCGGGAGGCCCATGCATAATCACCTTATTATATCGCAGTGAATGAAATAATGAATTGATCTGATTAGAGGCTGGATGAAAAGTGAAGGCAAGGGGAGATTCCTGGCATGAAGAAGAGGAGGAAAGAAAGGAAGAGGGAAGATGGGGACATGGTAGGAAGGAGGGATGAGGAGAATGGAGACTAAAAGAGAAGCTGGCTGTTCTCATACAGCATTCATAGCTAAAGTTACGAAAATGAATGCACCGTCTAAGGATATGTTGTGAAATACTTGGTCGAGTTTTGACAACAAAACTCTTAGTTTGGTGAAAGAAAAGATTATTGTTTGGGTTAAAAAAAACACGGAAGTGGCGTAACAACACTTCCCAAGTTACGTGACACATTTATGTAACTTAACTTACGGACGTTTCCAAGGTCGAAGAAGGTCCTTTGAATCTCCGGTCCATGGAATATTTTTCCACAGTAGTTCATGAGTAGATCATCACAGAGCCAGCCCGTGTCCTTGGAATTGTTCAGCTCGAGAAAATGGTGCGCCTGTAAACAGTAGCTGTTTTACAATGAGAAACTACGGCACTGAAAACTCTTTTGAAACATCCTGTTTTCCCTCCAAAGAAATCTGGATTCACCACAGACGTGTGTGTGCACAGGCACGTCCAACACACACATCACCATGTCAGCAGTTCTCTGGGAGGCACGGCAGTGGATCATAATTAGAGCCAATCAAAGAGAAGCGTACAGTCTGTTACTTCCTGCCAGCCAGCCAGTTCGTCCATCTGGCCATACTTAGGGCTTCTGTGCTCGGCTAACTCTCTCACAACAGCTAATTGATTGCTTTCATTTATGGGGATTTTTTAGGATTTGAATGTGTGTTCTGGTGGAAAATTAAATACACATGTGTTTTTGACACCCCACTGGGTCTGCACAAATCCTGTGGTGTGTGTGTGTGTTTTATTTTTTCTCCCATTTCATAATCGTTCATTTGGCATTTCTACCATCTGTGTGTGTGTGTCTGTGTGTGTGTCTTTTTATCCATCCCCCTCTCTACCTTTTTTCTTTAATTTCATTCTCTCTGTTCCCCTCTGTCGTCCTCTCCCTGCTCGCTCTTCTCCCTTCAGTGTGTTCATTCCCCCCCCCCAATAATTGCCTTCCTCACGGACTCATTGTTCTCTCATTTCTCTTGTCTCCCCATATTCTGCTTCCCACTCTGCAAATCAGTTTTCCATCCTTTTGTGCCTCCTGACAACTTCTTGCCTCTTCTCCGCTGCTGTTTTTAATAGTATGGCTTTACATTATTATTTCATGTTACTTATAAATGCTGCTGTATATTATCTGTATTTTGTCTAATTATACACTATACCCTCTGACAACATGTCTTGTGTATCATTGTGCTGTTGTGGCCTATAATAAACTTTATTTAATAGTTGATTTTGCTTTTTTAACTCAGCTGTTTTTGTTTTACTTTAAGACGGCAACATTTTCAAGCTATTGTGAAGTTACTGGTACCACATGATATGAGACTGTTACGCCCAGACCCTCAGAGTAGTTTTGTTGTTACTGTCTGTTTTCTGTTGTGTTGTCTGTCACTCACCTTGCCTCTCGTTTCAGACACCTCCCTCCTCGTTTTCTGCCCTTCTGTGCGATTGCAAGCCCCGCCCCCATTGTTTCCACCTGTGCCTCGTTCCCCTGTGTGTCAACTCCTTGTTCGTTGCAAGTTTATCTCTAATGTTTCATGAGCGTACCAGCCTTTTTCACTGTGTTCTGTGCACTGCTGATTTTTACCTGCCGATCCGGATACTTCTGCCTTGCCTCTCGGTCTGCTTTTGGGTCCTGCCCACCGTGGTTCAAGCTCCCTAACACTAGACAACCTAATGCAAGCATTGGTGTCACGTAGCTTGTCGAGAATCGGGATAAATAATGCTAACAACTGGAATGGCCTAATACATATTCACAGAGTTCCTGGACCTCTCACATCAATATATTTGAACGGAAATTGTTTCAACATTACCTAAGTTCATTAATTAACAGCTTTTTACTTCGGATTCATGACAAGAAGAACTTGCACGCATTGCTAAACTGCATCTCAAATTAATCTTCAGGTTCCCGGCTTTAAAATTGTATCACAAATGCAGTGCATGTACGTAGCGGTAAAATCCCCATCTGTATTTCATACATACAGCTGATAACTCACACCACTTCCAGCGTATCTGCTGAGTTATATACTGATATAATGCATTTGTATCTGTCTTTGTCAAAAGCTGAGACATAATCAGATGTTTTCTGTGTATAATCTGAACTAAATGGGTATGAACCACTCACTAATTACAGTATATTACATACTCACTAACATTGTTTTCATGCAGTTAGCAACTTGTTCCCACTAGGCATGCTGTACAATTGTTGTGCTTATTATGTGAATATGAACAAAAGTGATCAACTATTCAGGGCTCAACACACTCACACAGGTGTTTTCACTTGTGCTGCCTGATTAGACTTCTTCTCAGGACTGTCTTTGATTGACATCTTCATCAGGACTCCTCCCAACTTCAACTGAGCAGAGCAGAGGTGTAATTAAGCAGGCATACTGAATACAGCTGTGTGGGTGTGCAGACCATTTGAAATGACACTCACGTAGAAGCTCAGCTCGTGTGACCAGAAAATGATCATTGCTTTTAAGCAGCTTTTTTACTATTTAGCCAAATACAGCAACACTATGGTAATTAAGCTATACATTTACTACAGGGCCTTTAGGTCCAACTGTCTATCAGTGTGATTTTGGCACAGTTGAAACTGGAAATGAGCTGCCAAGTGATCCATTATTGCTTGACTTGGCCAATAATGAAGGATTAACAGAGGTATATAAGCCCCTTTGGAAGTTATCCCTTTCAGTAAGAACCCATAGTGACACCCTATAGTTCAAACTGATTTATCAACATGACCCCATGGATAACCTTTAGAAAGAGATTGGTTAATATAATTTACAATAAAATACATATGATGAGACTTTTCCGCCAAACAAGCAGACAGAATGATGAATCTGTCCGATTAAGTTGCTGAATAAACTGTGTACATTTTGGTGCCTGCGGAAAAATACTTGTGTATATGAAATGAAAACATGAGAAAACATGCCAGAGAGAAAATTAAATCCATATACTTCAAGTCCTTTTCTTGAGAGACAAGGTTGCATTTGGGCCCCTGAGACTTGAAAGCTCAGACACGTAGCTAAGTATTAATTAACATTAATTTGTTAAATTTATATCTGTAATTATCAGTTCCAAATAAATGCCAGGCTGCAGTGCCAGCTGTGGTGCTAATGAAGATCTCTTACCATGGACACCATGAATGCTGCTTATATCAATGCACTCCCAAATGGTGTTTTATTAAACGTAGTTCAGGAACAGGGACCACGCCCCCGACGCAGCTCGTCCCCCGCGCACCGGGGTATTTAAATGAGACTAACCTGTCCACATCCTCCGTGACTCCGTCTCCACATCCCTCCCACCCACCCCGTTCTTGTCTCCCTCCTTCTCTCTCTCTCTCTCTCTCTCTCTCTCTCTCCAGCAGGAACGACGGGGGGACTCTGACATCCAGAGCCACCGAAGAGACGGCCCCCACTCAGTCTCTAACACCCCCGACGCCACGGCGGTCTCCCATCGCCCGCCTTCGACTATCGCACCACAAACCCTCTCCCCTCATCCCGCACCCCCTCCCCCCATCCCTCCCCCTCTTCCCTCATCCCTAATCCCCCATCCCTCATCCCTCACCCCCTACCCCTCATCCCTCATCCCTCATCCCGCATCCCTCATCCCTCATCCCTTACCCCTCTTCCCTCTCCCCTCATCCCTCATCCCTCACTCTTTCTCCTCTTCGAGAACCTAACAGGTTCGATAATAAACCATTTTGGAAACCAACTATCTAGCGTGGTCCTTGTTAGTGAAAATAGCTTTGTTCTAGACATATGGCCTAAAATATGAGGGGGAAGGTTACTACAGTTTCACATTCCGATGAAATGAAGTGAAGGAAATTATAGTAGTAGTCTTGATGGAGTCTTGATAGAGCTACTGGTCTTATTTTGACCCCAAACTCACGTTCTTTGTAAGGCTTTACGTAAAGGGCTGAATCATGCTGACATGAGCTTTGTCCATGCTACAGTTCAGCTGCCAGAAGAAGGACACTAAGGATTGAAATGTGAAGACTGACAAGATGAAGGCTGAACAGCAAAATATCAGAAGGTCTCTGGAGAGACACTTCCAGAATCCCTGAGACGGAGAAGAGACCTTTCTGAATTCTTACCTGCATTCACCTTGCATGCACACCTCTAAAAGTGCTGTCACGCTGTCTATGTATTGCCATAATAAACATATATAATGCACAGAGAGACAGTTGGAGGTTGACGAGTGTTTGATGATGATTTGCTTTGTTTCCCTTTGACTCGACAAAGAAAAGTCATCAAACATTATGGTAATCATCGTGGCATTTTCCATCTCTTGTCTGTCAGATAAAGCTGCTTGAAAAGCAAGTTGTCATTTCATGTTAAAATGACTGGAAATAACTATCTCATCCCATCTCAGCGCTTCATCTCCGCATCAATTATATTTGCCCAAGCCTATCTAAATACTATACAATCTCCTCCTTGTTTGTGCTGAATGAGCCACAGTCTCATGCATCACAGCGGGCAAGGTGACTGAGCAGCAGTCTGGGTAAATGATCACACTCAATCAGAACCCACATACAAAGACATGCAGATAGACAAGGGCGTAGGCTTGCACAGCTCCATTTTCATACATTTTAAGTAAGTAAAACTGCAGTTATAAATATAACCAAAGACATTCTTAGGCAAGACAAAAGTTATAATATACTGTCAAATATGCAAATTTTGTACTTACTGCCAGACACAGAGGAGACGAGAGCTTGTCAGTGTGCTTCAGTTATTTTGACTTGTAAAAATGTGTCTGCAGTGTAGCTTCTTTCCTCTTACCGGTAGCTCTGTGTCACTAAATCTTGTCTCAGAAAGAGTCCCCGGTCTGAATAACTTCATGCACAGCAGACCATAGGGCGGGTTCTTTTTTTTCTCAAAATATTAGCACAGTTTATTATTATTATTATCATTATTATTATTATTATTATTGATCTATACATGTGGGATATGTTTCGATTCTGCAGAACATTTTGATCATGAGCAGGAATATTTGCTGATACACACATGAGTTAATATACAATGATACAAATGTATTGTGCCACATGCACATTTAAATACTTCCCCAAATAAAATACACAAAAGAGAAGGGAAGATGAAAGCATTCCTATGTGTGTTGACTCAGCAGAGATTCTTATAAATGAGCAAAGTTGATCTACTGGTGGATATGTATATAATAAAGCAATTCAGAATGAATCAGAGCTCTGCTTCATTATATTTATTTGTGTTTTCCTTTACATTACATTTCAGAATCAGAACCATTTATTGCCATGTATGTTTACACATACAAGGAATTTGTCCTGGCGGGAAGGTGCATACATTTAACATTTAACAATACACATTTAACAGTTTAACGCAGTTCAATAAATGAGAATGAATGGATGAATGAATATTTACAATTGAAACAGCAGCATATCAAAATATAAAAAATAAGATAAAGTGCATGGAATGTGCGTGTTGTGTGAAAGTGGCAAGTGTAATGTTAAAGTGTCGAGTGTATTTAAGTATAAGGCTATGTGCAGGGGAGTGTCCGGTGGGAATTGTCTGGGGGTGACAGAGTCATTAGAGTCAGTAGAGTCGAGTAGAGTCAGTGGGGGACCCGGGCTCTGTTGATGAGCCCAACTGCAGACGGGAAGAAACTGTTTTTGTGGCGTGAGGTCTTGGTCCTGATGGACCGCATCCTCCTGCCAGAGGGGAGGGACAACAACAGTTTGTGGGTGAGAGGGATCAGCTACAATCTTCCTCGCCCGCTTCAGGGTCCTTGAAGCAAACAAGTCCTGGAGGGACGGCAGATTGCGGCCAATCACCCTCTCGGCAGAGCGAATGATGCGCTGCAGCCTGGCCTTGTCCTTGGCAGTGGCTGCAGCGTACCAGACGGTGATGGAGGAGCAGAGGATGGACTCGATGATGGCAGTGTAGAAGTGCACCATTATTGTCTTTGGCAGGTTGAATTTCCTCAGCTGCCTCAGGAAGAACATCCTCTGCTGCGCCTTCTTGGAGATGGAGCTGATGTTTAGTTCCCACTTGAGGTCCTGGGTAATGATGGAGCCCAGGAAGCGGAAGGACTCCACAGCTTTGACAGGGTCACACTGGGTGAGAGGGGCCAGGGCTTGGGGGGCTGAGATCTTTCTGAAGTCCATTTAGCTGATGCTTTTGTCCAAATTGACTTACATGATATATAGTAGACCAGTGAGCAATTAGGGTTAAGTGTCTTGCTCAAGGACTGGCTGAGCTGGGGTTTGAACCACTGACCCTCTGATTGAAAATCAGACCTGCTAACCACTGAGCCACAGTCGCCCCTTTACATTAATAAATACATTTGCATTATGAATTAATTCAGAAAAGGCAAATATTGTGGGAAACGCTCACCGTGTTCTGAGGCCAGAACGTCGATTAATGCCTCTGCCTTTGCAGACAAAAGAGGAAACAAATACATGCAGAATTTGTCCTATTTTTGCTGCACTTTCCCAAGTACAGTGTGGATTATTGTAAACTAATTTATATTCCTATCTTCCTCTTTATTTATTAAGCTTTGCAAGCTAAAACTTAAGAGAAATAGTGTAAACATAAGTGACAAAATATATTCAAAAACTTTATCTTTGCATGCAAAATGAAAGGATATCTGACTTCAGGGAAATAATTAGAAGAAGAAGAAGAAGAAGGAGAGAGAGAAAATGAAGACAGAAAAGGTTCAAATTGATTCTGGCATCAGGAAGTCACTTTGATCAAACTCTTTAAGCAATGCGACTCTCCTTGCTCAATACAGTTCATTAATATTGTCCCAAAACTTTACCCATTCATCACAGGCTTTGAAGAAGTCAGATACTCAGTAACACAGCGCCCTGCTGTCAGTCTCAGCAGAACGTGTGATAGTCTGCCATTTTCCCTCCCTGCAAAGAGCAAGTCCATATTTCATCAGCACAGCCCTAAGCCATTGATCAGATGTTTTTTGTTTAAATGTCACATGCTGAATAACTGAAAGATTAGACAGTGAGGCTCTGTATCTGAAAACTAATTGGTTGAAAAAAAGTAATTTTTACTTTCTGTTTTGAATACGAAGTGGAAGCATTTCTGTTGGTGTGTTTGTGTGTGTCAGAGGGACAGAGTACATTCACCACATATTCATGAATAAAGATTTGCTTTGAGTGCAGCAGCTGCTGTTCACATGCTCTGTTGTCACATTGGTGTGTTGCTCTCTCTAATTATAATACATTTGAACACCCTGCTTACATTTCAACTGGGTTTCATTTGATCACATCACCGGATTTGGACCTGCCGAGAGCTGTGTTGGTAAATGAAAGTGATATTCATTCTCTTTCATGGCATATCAAAGCATTATCATTGTTGTCGAAGGAGAACCAAAAAACACATCTGAACTTTCAAAGGATGGATATGTTTAAAGCTGATTCCTGCTTACATGAGAGGTGTGATTATTAATTCTAAAAGAAGAGGGAGCTTTAAGAGAGTAGGCATGAAGAAAAAGTAGAAGAACAAGAAGAAAACCTCTTGAATTGCATCAAGAGCTACAATGCATACACAGATTAAAACACCTTTGCCAGGTGCATTATTCCACAGTTTCAGACGGTGGAGTCAGTTTTGTTGGATGCTTTAAAGTTTTTCTCAAGTCCACATGAAACAAAACTATCTGCATTGTAACTTAATCAAATCAACTAAATCACTTTACACACAACACAGTTGATACAAGGTGTGTTACAGCCCACACACAGGAAAATAAAACAAAAGAAGAAAACAAATGCAAAAGAAGAAAAGAAACATTTGAGTGATGATAAATACATATTAATATTAAAGCGGCAGGCTATGGCCGGCTTGAGCTCAGTGGATAGAGCGGGTTGTCCTCTGCAAGGTTCGACCCCCCGGCTCCTGATTTCTAGTTGAAGTTTCCTTTAGCGAGACACTGAACCACATGAAGCTCTCTGGGCTCTTAACAGCAGCCCAGTGCTCCAGCTGCTCCTGCAGGCTGGAAGTTGTGCATTTCTGGGAACACCGGACACTGTGTGCAGTCAGATGTCATTTCCTTTGTCCACTATGTGCCGCTAGAGAACTAATTATATGTGATTTTGCTGTCTGTCATGTGTAAATCACACCATGTGCATTGCATGTAAATTGGATGGTCTTTGTTACATATGGCTGACTTCTTGTTGTCAGTTGGTGACATTATGACTATGGCTGAATATGGCCATGGATATGTCTTCAGACCTGAAAAATACATAAAATAGAATTTTGTCACGTCACATGCGACAAGTTGTTCTATTTCTTTTTCCGAGTAAAGGGTATAAAACAATTTTAAGGCTAGATATAATTAGGGGGGCTGTAGTGTCCACTTGTCACACCCAAGCCCAATTCCAACATCAAATCAAGCTAATTAGTTGTTTGAACATGGGTGCAAAGGTTTGTGAGTTTTTGTTCCAAATCTTTGAAAATGAATGAACGGACAGCACTGCTTTCACCAGCGCTTTTTTCTGTGTTGTCATCTTTTGATAAAAAAGTAATGGGAATCACCAGGTTGCTTTTTTCATAAAAGTCTCAAATATAATAAATGAGAGAAAATTGTTCCCACCGCTAAAATAAGGCAAACATCTGTTCGGCCATTGGATAGAACAAAAACAAACTATTATTAATCAGAAAAGCTCATTTTGCACCTTCTATCAGGCAAGAAAAGAGTGTGTGTATATGTGTGTGAATGCTCATTTTGGTTTCTCCTCTCTGTCTTTCAAAGAGCTGTTTAAGGGTTAAGACTTGTTTTTACAGTTAATAACTATATTTAGATTACGGTCAAGCTTGTGGTTGGGTTAGACCTACTGTATGATGCTGTAGTTTAGTAGATGTATCGTTTTTAGGACAAAGTAATCATTTGGACAAAAAGTTAAAAGTTAGAAATCAAATACATCAAAAAAAGCCTGGACAATATAAAATACATTCCATTTGATTAATTTACAAACAGGGAGGTAAATGTAGAGTCTATTTATTTATCAGTGGTGTTTTTCAGAACTTGATCTAGGAGTTTCTAATGTGTGTGTGTCTGTGTATTTGTATTACTCAGGTGGTGAGGACTCGCTTCCTTTTTGGAGAACAAAATCAAGTCTCCCACAATGTTAATCATTCCATTGTAGGGTTGAAACTTGGTGTGAGGTTTAGGTTAGGGTTGAGGCATTTGGTGGTTGTGGTAGAGGATATATTACAATGCAATATCCTTTTTAACTGCTGAAAAGAAATGGTGTGTGTGAGTTATGGGTATGTTTAGCCTCCAGGAACTGAAGTTGAGTCAATGTAATGTCCATTGTGTGTGTGTGTGTGTGTGTGTGTGTGTGTGTGTGTGTGTGTGTGAGCACGCAACACATTTTTCCTCTGGCCAAAAATTGTAAGGTGTGTTGGTGTGAATCTGGGTATGTGTGCATTCATGTGTGAAATGATGAGTTATTGAGGTGACTATTTATTCCTGCGTGCATCACTAACCTCTTCCATATATCAGCGGCAACATAGGTCATCTCCCAATTTTTCCTCTCCCATCTATCACCTAACAAAGTTAATATAAACCAAATGACCCTCAGGGACAGGACATTCTTTCAACTTTCTTAAAGTTCAAGATTACCATCTGCATCTGCAACGTGATCATTTTTTCCTCCTTACATTTCTAGGAGACAATGCACGTATGTTTTCTTACAACCGTGTCACCACTAACAGATTGCAGTACATTATCTATTCACAAGAACATTCCCCCTTCCTCCCAGATAGAGTAAGACGTATATAAAACACAGATGGAGTTTTGCTGCCACAGGGAGCACCTGGAGAGAAACATGGTGGCTCTGAAGAAGAACATGATGAAAAACAAGTTGAGACTTACAGATGCCTCTTGGCAATGTCTAGGTGACAGGAAAAAGTTATTCTTGAATCAGTTGTTAAAATAAAAATAAAATGTGCCTTGTGTTTCAATGTACAGTATTTTGCTTATTAAACATCCCACTGCTTTATTAATTATCAAGGTTCTACTTAAAAGATAGTGACATATATTTAAATGAAGGTCGTTTCAGGATTTCATCAAACCAATCAACAGGAGCACACAAACAAGGTGTAACCTCACAATCTACAGAAATTAGATAGGGTGACTGTGGCTCAGTGGTTAGCAGGTCTGACTTTCAATCAGAGGATTGGTGGTTCGATCCCCGGCTGCGCTAGTCTATGTCAATGTGTCCCTGAACAAGCCACTTAACCCTAATTGCTCACCGTAGCTGTGTTTACTGTATTGCATGTTAGTCGCTTTGGATAAAAGCATCAGCTAAATGAAATGTAATTATGTATCTTGACATGTGGTCACAGAATGAACAAGTGAACTGGACCAAAAGGTAACATGCAATAGTTTATATAATGTGCCAAACTGATGATGATATGTAGTCTGCTGCCAGGGAATGGTTGCTGTGTGTGAATTATTTTAAAGAAAGCATGACCTTTTTGCAAATTAATTTCACTTTGAATATAATATACTGCTGTGAGAATACATCAGTATAAACCTTTTACTTCCCACTGAGGTTTCAGCTTCCCTCTTTGGGGCCAATTGATGGCAGCCACTTTGAATTCATTCATTGTTGACTAGTTCTGTAGGGGGCCACATAATTCAACCGGAAAAATATGTGAAAAAGAGAAAAATAAACAAATAAGTCAGCTGCTAATGTTATCAAATGATAGACGGTGTGTGTTTGTTATCAGTCACCCCCTCCCCTGTACCTCCCTGAGTGAGTTGGCTGGATCGACAGAAACACTGCGGCTCATTCCTTTCAGCCGCAAACTCAAAAATATTTATATATGATTTTCATCTGTTGAATCTTAAACATGGCTGAAAGGGATAAGTGCATCCGTAAGACGTAAGATCTGCTTGAAAATGTTTTTGTTATAACAACACATTTCAAATAGAGTACAGGTTTAGCTCAGCCTGCCTAAAACTCCATAAATTCACACTAACTGCAGTTTTGCTAGTAAATCAGAGGAGGAAGCTGTTCTCCAGAGCTTCCTCAAAATCAAACATTTAATCACAGCATGCAGTGCAGAAGCTAGTGAACTGTTATCTGAAACAGACTGAGAGACTACAGGCTGTTTTTTTTTAGGAACTAGTTTGAACAACGTCTTTTTGCCGACCACATCAGAAGGCAAGCGGTTCCTCAAGGCCACACAGATAAGCAGGTTCCTCACCCTGCTGTCACATAGAGGAGAAAGACGCACGTTTCACCTGGAAAGCGGAAGTGTTGCACTTGTTTGCGCAAACAAAAATAAACTGTATAGTGTGTATAAGAATGAAAAAGGCAGCTGAAAACTCTAAACTGTGTCACCTCCACACAAATGGCCCATCACCAGCGGTGGGGGTGGATGTCAGATTGCCCATTGTGATGTAGGAAAGGTGTGAGTGAAGGGGTTTAAGATGTTCTATCATCCGACAAGCAGTTCTGTAGAAGTATAGAGCACCCAGTGGAGCTGTTTTTTACCAATACATTACTTCACTGGACACACTGTGTAGGATGAGCTTTTTGCAAAAGACACAAACCCGCCCTTGCTGTCAGACGGGATAAACCTTTTGCCTAAATGGGTGTTCTTTCAAAGATTTATTTTTTACAAATGAAACATTGTCCACTGATTCAAATTTGTATTGAGATATATATATATATATATGTATAAAGGAAAAGCTCAGGATGGATGGTATAGAGTTCAATTAAAATACTGCACTCATATAGTAAGTAGATGTAAACACAGTAAACTTTAACCTACATTTAGTATCATTTAGTACCCTTCATCCTGGTAATGTTGGAGCTTGGATCCTTTTCACTTTTGGATAAAATAAAAACATATCTGTGTATACTTTAAACCGGGGATTCAGATGTGAGGTGCTCTTGGTACAGCCAAACCAAATCAATCGATAACAGCCATTGTGTCAGAGATGCCATGATCAATGTGTTACTCCACAGGGAGGCTATTTATGAGAACAAATAATTAACTGTGAAGGCATTTCTTCTATAAAGTAGAAATAGTTTACATACTATATGCACTCCACAAACTGATGTCACAAACTCATGCTTGAAAGACTTCAGCATTGGGTTGGTATCGCAGGAAGCGCCCTGGATTGGTTCACCTCCTATCTATCAGATAGAAGTTTTTCTGTGTCTCTTGGTCCCTATTCCTCAGAAACTGCGGCCCTTTCCTGTGGGGTGCCGCAGGGTTCTGTGTTAGGTCCGCTTTTATTTGCTTTGTACCTGCTCCCCCTGGGAAATATAATTAGCCAACTCGGAGATATTTCTTATCATTTCTATGCAGATGACATCCAGCTGTATGTCTCGTTTGACCCAGAAGACACTGACAAAGTGTTGAATTTGCTTAAATGTTTCAATTTGATCAAGGTTTGGCTCGCAAACAATTACCTACAGCTCAATGAAAATAAGACCGTAGTCCTTATAGTTGCTCCAGATACTATAGCTTCCAAGATTAGTCGGCTGCTGGGCTCCCTGTCCTCTGCTGTTCAGTCCAAACAGAGAAATCTTGGTGTAATATTCGATAATAACATGCTCTTGGATCAACATATCAAATCTTACTTACTGAGCTTGAGATGATCATTCATGCTTTTATTTCATCTCAGCTTGATTACTGCAACTCTATTTTCACCTGTCTCAGCAAGTCGTCCCAGGACCGTCTGCAACTAGTCCAGAACTCTGCTGCAAGGCTGCTGACTAGGTCTAGCAGGTTGTCGCACATCACTCCGATTTTATACTCATTACATTGGCTTCCGATCAATTTCAGGAGTTTTGGTTCTAACTTATAAAGCATTGCATGGTCAAGCACCTGCTTATATATCTGACCTGCTCCATCCGTACACTACAACCAGGCCCCTCAGGTCTTCTAACCAGGGATTACTGGCTGTCCCACGCACTCGCTTAAAAACTAGAGGTGACCGCTCTTTTGAAGCGGTGGCTCCAAACCTGTGGAACGCCCTTCCGATTGTCTTGCGTTCAGCAGTCTCGCTTGAAGCTTTTAAAAAGCAGCTGAAGACGCACTTGTTTACATTTGCTTTTGATTGATGTATGTAATTTTTTGGTGTCATGCTGAAATTGTTGTAATGATTGTTTTTAGTCTTTTTGGTTTTATAACTTAACATGTTTTGTTCAAATGTTTACCAATGTGAAGCACTTTGTGACTTTGTCTGTGAAAGGTGCTATAACAAATAAACTTATTATTATTATTATTATTATGTTCATTTATTTATATTGAATATATAAAAACCGAGTTATTGCATCCAGCTACAGTCCCACATTCCCTCTCCCATGTACATATTAGTGTATCCAACACAACCACACCTATCATTTCTTGTAAGCTTTGGTCTATAAATAATACCTTTCTGTTTGCACATGCCATTCTGTGGTAGCACCCCAATGTGCAAGTGACTAACTGTGAATGAAGCACTTGATCTATATTTGGATCGTGGCCCATGGTGAGTATGAGAATATCGAACCTGAAGAAGTGGTGGAGGAGGAAGCCTGCTGAAAAGGGGAGGACTGAATATGATCCAGAATCAACAGATGAACAGATGAGAGAGAGAGAGAGAGAGAGAGAGAGAGAGAGAGAGAGAGAGAGAGAGAGAGAGAGAGAGAGAGAGAGAGAGAGAGAGAGAGAGAGAGAGAGAGAGAGAGAGAGAGAGAGATTTGAATTTTCAAGCATTTCCTCATTCCATCCTCCCAATTGTGAAGCTCCTGTTTTTCTGTCTTATATGATAGTAAACAATACACATTGGGGTTTTCGACATTTGTTCAGGAGCAACCCTTTTGTTAGCATTATCTGCAGGGCTTGATGAATGTAGAAAACTAAGAACCATCTTAAGCTTAACATGATACAAACAATTTTACCAAAATTGCGTTGATATATGACAGTGTGTATTATACACACAAATGTTCCCCCCTTAATGTTGGCCAAGTCAAAGGTACATATGTTGGAGTGTCACTGTGGTAGCAGATTTACAAACCCAGTGGCATGACTATTCATTCAAAATAAAATGGTGGAAAACAATTAGTAAGTATTACATTTAAATCAAACAAAAATATATGCACTACAAGAAGGATTAGGAAGGTGAAGCTATTGTACTTTACATAGGGCAGTGTTCACAGGAGGTTACAAAAGAAACATTATTTTTAGTTACAATACAAAACATATTTCATTGATAGTGCATATAACAGATGTTTCTAAAATAGTGATACAAATGTCCGCAATGGTTTGAAGAATGGGAAATATTAGTTTTCTTCTAATCACATTCTTAAGGTAATACCCCATGATCTATTTAAAGTCACACTTATTGTTGTCTACACAGCGAACGACGAATCAAAAATACACAAACAGAAAAATCAAGATATCGCTTGATAAACTCCCACATGTCTCATTTATTGAGTCATATGCTCACTACTTTCCAAACACATGCATTTTACTCAAACCATTTAAAACACTGAACACTGTGTGAGTCTGGACGAGTGTTTTAAACTTAAAGAGATCCAAATTAAAACCCAATCAAATGCAGCCCTACATTCTGCAACTTGTGTCCATTAAACTTGTGCTTACGAAGCAAAGTGACGAAAACAATTCTACAAATTTATCAAAATAGAATTCCATAATGTTGGAGTTGGAATAAAGTTGCCATTAATAATGACATTAATCTATTATCTGTAACTTAAAAGGCTGGTCAGTTTTGAAAACACAAATGTTTGAAGAAGCTTCAAGTTATACCACATAGGAGGAAAAACACCTCCTAACCACCACCTCCTAAAGTGCTCAGACAATTTAGATTTTAACATCTACACTTTCATGTCAATGGTACAAACTCCATCTGCTGAAGATGATCATGCTATAATCAAAAGCTCTAGAAGAGCTATACTGATGTTGTTTTCAAGGTCAAGAAAAAACTTTCAATCTTAAAATCACAAATAAAGTTTGCCTGTGAAGAGACAAATAGCAGGAAAAAAAACAATCATGACTTTATTCAAATCATATCAATTAATCAATACTGAGAGGCGTTACGGTGCATTTGTTTTCCTCCTTAGGGAGACTGGATGGGTTAAACCACTTCTGCTATACAAAAAAACAGACAACGCCTGCAGCTCATCGGCTGATATCACAGTCACAGTGTGCCTTTTATTTATAAGAGCTGTCACACCCCGCGTGTCATGTGCTGCGGTTCCCCGCGGAGAGCCTCGGCGGCGCGGAGGTCGATCCACCGACTCTCCGTTCCCTCCCATCGACGTCCCCTGTCGCCGCGCGCGGCCACACCTGCATGAAGCGGGGAAAGTCCGTCCGGTGGAGAGACAGAGACACCGAGAGGCTCCCGAGAAGCGGAGGCAGGCAGCGGAGCTCCTTCATCTGCTTCCTATCGCATATACTCTGGACACTTTGATCTGAAGAGGCACGGAGGCAAGCGACGATTGGTGGGACTGGGAATGTGCAACCGTGGAGGACACAGGGTGGGGAATTAGGATTTTAAAGGAAATTGATCGGCACGATTAAAGAGACCGCGTGTGAGCAGCTGTGCGCAGGTAAGATGCAGAAAGACAGGAACTGCCCCGTTACAACTTTTTCTAATCAGACACCTTTTCATTTCATCCATTCGTTTTCTTTATTTTAATTTTAAACTTATTTTTGGGTGACATTTTAAGTGCTAAATTATAGATGTATCCCCATGAAAAACAACCCCATAATACACATTATGAAATAATTGCTATTAGCCTGAATTATAAGAATACGTGGAGGCTGTTGGCAGTACATAACCTCGTGAGTTTTTACTGAACGTGGATCACGTGATGATATACAATACAAATATATATGTGTATGCAAACGTTAAGACATGCTGTAATATTTGTAATAACTAAAGTTCACTAAACCATACATGTGTTTATCTACAGCACAGTGTGTGTTGCTGTCTTTACATTGTCCCTTTTCTTATCTTTTTTAATCAAAAGTATCACTGTTTTTCTTCTATTGTTTTAATCTGCAATTGACTGATGTCTTATTTATATTTCTTTTCATGTTGTATTATCAGTTTTCTGGTTACTTTTATTTTTTTTTATCAATGTCTTACCACATCAAACTTCACACATCTTCAAATTCATCCAAAGTTTCCAGATGAAAAGCAATCTCCGTTGCTTGTGAGGACTTGCTGGAAGTGTCCATTAGATATTGATAACATTTTCACAAAATTCATATTTTATTCACCAATCACTGTAATGTTCTAACCTGCAACTGAATAAAAAAGCATAATTAATCAGTGCATGCAGAAAATAATGTATATATATATATATATATATATATATATATATATATATATATATATATATATATATATATATATATATATATATTCAGTAGCATTAAACTCCAAACACATCTATTCTTAAGAGTGATTTGCTCTCTGGTAAAGCAGCAATATAACATGTGTATTCTGGACTTTCCCGAACAAATTAATTGACAATTGTACCCACATTAAAAACAAGGAAGTAAAACATGTTGACATTGTGTCACACCCTAACCTTTGCAACAAGATGGCCCACAGTTATCAAGTGCACATTTTGTAGCACAGCTGAACATTAAATTACTTATACCACTACACACACATAACCCACAAAGAGAGGACGTGGTGTCAATGCTCTACTTAAGTTATTGCCAATAAAGTGGATCAATACACCCTCCTTGGTTGACCCGCTGTGCCAATTTGCTCATATTGATATGTTGTAACTAATCTAAATACCAAAGATAGATCTTGGCAGGTCATCTGAAGTGTCTTACACACTGTCACTCTTTACTCCAAATATACTTTCCAGATTGAACACTTAAAAACAAGCCAGGCTAAAAACAACATGTGATAGACCTCATTAGAAAAGAGCCCGGAGTCAACAGTGCTGGATGAAAGAACAGGAGGAGGAAAACAAAGTGAATTGGGGAGTGTGTGTGACGGTGCAAAGTGAAGGCGTTATATGAGAGCTCTGTATCGGTGAGGTGTGTGTTCGTGTGCGAGTGCGAGTGTGTGTGACACGGCTGCCAGACAAAGAGTGGAGTAGACAGTAGGACAGAATCTTAAATATCCAGAGAGGCGTTTTGTTTCAGTCAGCAGATACAGAGTCAGGCATGTAGTGTGTTTTCAATAGCAGCTGTACCCATTGTCCACTCTGTCCCCCGGCATACAATGTATCCACCTATAAGATAATCAATTCAATTGCTGTTCCCCCCTGTTTCCTGTCTTTATGCGAAGCAGCTGCTGGCTCTCATCGTACAGACATGAGTATGTTTTCTCAATTCCCAAAATGATTACAAATGATCTTTTTAAGTCACATAAATAATACAAATTCATGGCAATCCATTCAATTAAGAATTACAAATAATATATTTCACTTACCACCACAAATGTCATGGTAGCGCTAGAGAGAAAAGATTAAAGCGAGATCATCAAAGTCAGCAGGCTTCATTCTCCAAGGAACCTGAATGCCTGTACATTTTTTGGCAATCCGTGTGGTTAACCACTACTTTCTCAACCTAAGGCACTGCTGCAGTAAAGAGACGTGCACTTCAGGCAGTCAACAAATAAGATAGACAGCCAGACATTGAGCCAGCCATCTCATTCATTACAATCATTATCCGTAGACAGCCAATATCAAATTAGAATATGCTGAATATCACCTCTGAACCCACAAGAGGAAGGGAAGAGGGCTAAAAAGAAGACTGAAGAAAAAAAAGAAGGCATCGTCAGCAGGAGTGAAGCAGAAGGGGACCAGCATGTTAATTGGTGATTTGATTAGCGTTTTAATATTGCAGCTGTGCACGACAAAAGAGAACAACTGGCTGCTCTGAGGTTTTCCTTTTCTTTTTTCATGGTCAACAGTCCTCCATTGCCGGGACCGACACAGCTTAGCCATAGTGTACGCCATTCAGTTAGTTTCCTCCAACTTCCTAAAGAAAACACATTCTGTATTCCTTTGCTGTTGTTTGGTAAATGATGACTATTGAAGGAAGCAGAAATTCAAGCCATTTTGAGTTGGGCCACACATAACAGCCCCATTTGGCTGTTAAGAGGCTGAATGTGACTCAAAGCCTGCATGCTAAACTGGACTAGACTGGGCTGGGCTACACTTTTGTCAACAGCAATGTGCACTACTGAGAGCAAGAAGATCAATTTAAAAAAAGGGAAAATGTCTTATTAGATAACCTATTGACAATGCGTTCTGCACACTTTCATGAATAATGTTTTGTTTATCTCAGCCTATATTATTAATGTGTGTTTGTGTTGGGAGCAGGCGGCAACCTCTGGGTCTGAAAAGTTTAGCCAATGCAGAAATAATTTCTTTCTATTAGCCAGCAGGGGGCGACTCCTTGGGTTATAAAGAATTCTATAAGAAAATGCCCCCACTTGATACATTACCTAAGTAAACATGGTAAACATTAGGTTATGGTCTCATTTTTTTGTACATACAGCAGCATGATGTTCATGTTGAAATGTATGCTCCCAAATAGAGTAAAATAGACAATAAAGCAGGGGAAGGCAGGGCTACCTTGTGATTGATGGTCGCTACCACGTCGTTGTCTAAGAGTTGTCCTTCTAATAAACAGTTTGTATTTATGGTTTAACAATACTGAATAGCTGTGTAGGTAGATGAATATGCAGATTTATATTGCTGGGAATGATGGGGAGTAGACACAAGAGAGGATGTGGGGGGCAAAGACACCACAGTTTCTCTGAGAAAACAATATAAATACTACAGCAGGAAAACCGGTGCAGCACATTGTGTATATGTATGTGGGTGCCACAGCGGCTTTGAGTCAGGCAGCATTACCTGGAGCCAGAGGGGGATCTGTGGCAAAAACCAGTAATCCCCCTGACCCCATGCACACATCTCTCTCTCCGACACCAAAATGCCAGAGCAGACAGCGAAGAGATAATACGTTGGCAGATAAAGGAGAATTGATGGTGAGACAGAGGAGTAGAAGAGAGAGGTAGAACAAAGTAAAGAAGGTGAAAAAAAGGCTGGTGAGATAAGGAAGGTTTCGGGGGAGGGGGGCATATAGAGGTGAGCAAGGGCCTGTTTCTGTGTGGATAAGGTGTCAGAAGGGGGTAAGTCTTGGCTGGTCCTACCGTTTGGGGTGATGCTGTGCCATAAACTGAGAAATGAGCTCGCTCAGAAAGGGTGGAATTAAACCATCTGAGAGGAACCAGAAGTCAGAGGGAGAATTGAAACAGGAGGGGTCTTCAGAAATGTCGATGAAGATTAGGAGTGTACAGCCAAGCTGGTGTGCAGCATGCCAACACACTCACGATGACAATGCTGGTGCAGGTATAACGCTTATCCTGTTCACCATTTTAGTTTAGCTCGTTAACATACCATTATCCACTTATTAGCACCAATCACAGTACAGCGGACATTAGCTTAAATTTGGTCATAAAGTATTACAAAAATAATTGTAACTTGATGATGGTGCTTAATAAAGTGAGTCAGAGGACAACCAAAGTGATTATAATCCATCCTTAGAACAACATGAATGTCGTTATCAGATTTCTTCAATCGTCAATTATCCCATAGAAATCTAACTCGAAACAACAAACGTCTACCTCATCGTGGCCATCAGTGAGTTTGCAGTGCAGAATGTGCAGCTGATGAAAAGGCCTTTCTTTCTCTCTTTCTCTTAGGTTTTCCCTTGTGATCCCTGACAGAGCGAGGACAGTGACACTGACTCGGCCATTGTCTCCTCACTGTTTCCGGACAGCGGGAGCCTCCGTGGGTGCCTCTTGCTGTCCATTGTGACTATAGAGAAGAGAAGTCTGGAAAAAGACCATATTCAGCATAATTTCTCTTTGCCAGCCCCATCTGCAAACCCAAGAGCAGGAGTGAAGTATCAGCACTATCCCTAGCCCCAAGCCTATCCCTCACCTCTAAACCCCTTATCCCTATCACGCCCCCTCAGCCCCTTCCTTCTCTCCAGCCCCAGCTTCAGCCTCAGCCTCAGCCTTTGCCCCATCGGAGTCCCAGATGACAGCTCCGAAACATCCGTTACCCTCCCACTCCACACGAGCCTTCTTTCCTCTCCCTCCAGCCCCTGTGGCTCTTGGCATCAATGCCCATCACATAGACAGATGGAGCCAACCCTGACCCCTCTCCTGGCCCGTGGGGACGCCAAGAGGATCAACGCCTGACTAGAGGAAAGAGGGGGTGGTGTGTGCATGTGCTCGAGGGGAGACAGGAAGACGAGAGGAAGAGCGCATTGCTTCGTCACCACAGCAACATATCGCCCAGTCTCCCGTGGACATCCCTTCAGCTCAACCCTTCAGCCAACAGCAGGAATTTCAAAAGCCCCCAAATTGTGCCTGACATATTGTTGCTTTGATTATTTGGCCGAGATAACTGGCTCTATGTTCGTGTGGAGAGAAGATGTGAACATTGGCAAAATTCTAAATATAGCAAACATCATTTCAATGAAACAGGAAACCACAAGAAGAAACGCTGAAGGAAAGCCCACTCCTTAGTCTACATTTTTGTTAAAGTTTCCCTGTGAGCCCCATACGTTATTTTCCTTCTGACAATTTTTACTGGCATTATTCTGCTTCCCACACTTGAATAAAGCAGAAGAAGCCATGAGAGCAACGAGGAGATGCATGTGGGACTCCAGTCAGAGTGTCCTTGGGTGTCTATGCATACCTTTATCTCAGCTCACCTCTGCTTCCTCTTCCCAACATTGACTTTGTGTCGAGGCATTTTTTTGTTTCATTCTCCTGAGTAGAAGCATGTTGTTGCCGTCTTGTAACCTGCTCTGCTGACCGGCTTTCGGATAAGCATATGATGCCAGACAATACATTTTAAAAGAACCAAGCATCAGCAATAAAACGAGACACTAAAGGCCAGTGACATGGTTTCAGCAGGCCGACATAACAGAGGGGGGAATACCGGAGTCCCAACGCTTCCCAGGTAATTGGAGTGCAGTATAGTGAATTTACTCCAAAGCACAGCTCCTCTGGTGACCTTGTAGGCTGAAAACCTAAAGGAGGCAGAAACAAAACCAGAATTATTTGAGATTTTTCATCCTTACTCTCAGCACATTGGCATTACAGCCAATGTTTGGACCGTTTACGTGTCTTTAGTTTCGACTGCAGGGCTGAGCACCAGCATACACATTATTCCTGTCAATTAAAAGAAAAGCAGTGAGGCTTTTCTTCAGAATGAGCATCCGTTTCAAATAATTTGTGATCAGCAGTGATATGGATCACCAGTGATCTGGATCACCAGGGATATGGATCAGCAGTGATATGGATCACCAGGGATATGGATCACCGGTGTTCTCGACAGCCTCTGTGAGATACTTTAGACGATGATATCCATTGTAACTGTAAAATGAGTTTTCCCTATGATTTAGCAGGAGTCTGGGTTGTCAATCCCAAACTCCCATATTACATTTCCAAAAGAAAACGTAAAAGGGATAAGTAATGCTGTTTCCCCCCCTTTTATTCATTTTTAGAGTCATAAACAGTATCCTGTATCCGATGTAAAACAGAAGCATATCAGTGGATCTGTATTTTTGGATATGCATAGAGCATCGTGGGAGTTGTGTGAAAATTCACAGCTAAGGTGTAAAGATGCATCGATAGATGTACAGGAGGTTTTTGATGCACAGGTGTTGAGGACTGACACAAAAGACGCCTTTAGAGTGTGCAGCAGCAGTGATCGTGTAGGTTCAGTGGGAGATGGATCTATTACGGCACACGGTTCAATATCAATTTGAGGCATGTCATGATTGGTGGGGAATTGTAGTGATATGATGTAAATTGAGAATGATATATGAGAGAGCAGCCTTTGCATCATCCGGTACCGCTCCACAAGGTTTCCATCTTGGCCAGAATACCACCAACTTCCTTTCTGTTTAAGTCCTCTTTTTTTGTGAGCTCCGAAGTTTCTCGGGGGCCGCCATTTTGGATTCACAACCAGTTTCTCTTATAAAAAGTGTAAAGGGGCCTTTAGCAACTTTTATTCCAGTTGACCAGAATGTTGCGATATCTCAGAAAAACAAAGTCATGAGGAGTTATGAAAATTGTTTGTGTCTCCTTACCTGTTTTTGTCCTGTAAAGCAGTTTGTCAGTGCTTTTGTAAAGGCATTTATGAGGCATTTATTACACGGCTCATGAGTCTAGAGGTCATACAAGTGATAAACAAGGAAAGGCCGACACAGTCCAGCAGTTTTGTGTGTGTACGTTTCTATGGAGAGCAGAGTGAGAAGCACAACATGGAGTAAGATATACTTGTGTCGTTAAGGGTTCGATTTCATCTTATGATCTGTGTTGCATGCCATCGCCTCTCACTCCATCACCTGCTTGTGTAGTTGAGCTGTCCAATGAAACGGAAATTAATCTTTCATAAACTGTATGAAGGGTGTTGGTATTTCCAAACCTTTAATAAGACAAAGTGGTGGATAGTGGTGGAGTATCACATATATTGTTTTTGTCACCTTAACACCTTTTGGCAACTCAACCTCAAACACAAAGAAACACAGACACACACCTCAATTACTGTGCTATTTCTGTGGTGCTACCTGTCAGTGACACTGAGCTCAAACCAGCTGGGATTAATTAGTGACACACACACACACACCTTCATCTCTGTCTTTTCTATGTGAAATATGGACTAGCACATCATAAGATAATGAATGCACATGCCAACACACACATGCACTTCACCTTTTACTATTCATTAACAACATTAACAACTATTCACTCTTGCAAGACACAAACACACACACACACACACACACACACACACACACACACTATCATCCATCAGATACAGGATGTGAAAAGCTTCCAGAACAGCATGTTGCCAATAAACACCCCCCCCCTCTCTGCTGTAATTAGCTCACTCTTCATTTCACACCTTGTATATGCACCTCATGTCTCCCTGTGTCACGGTGTTACCGCTCTGACTCAGCACAAGGCAACGCCTCTCCACACTAATAAGAAATGTTATCCTGCCTTTATAGTCTTTTCTAAACAGGCTGACTAAATCTGATGGACATGTGTTTCTGTCACCACATTTTAACTGCTTTCAAAAGTGACCAAAGGTAAAAAAAAAAAAAGAAAAAAAAAAAAAAAGGGAGTTCATGTTCTGCTTGTTTAGATTGACATAGTCATTTTATTTTGTAGATTGACGTTAGCAATATCCACAGTGGGTGAGGACAAGCTGTAACTCCCGTCAGCCTGTGTTGGTGCGCGTGGGCCTGGGCCGCACTGTTGACTTTAATAGAAATAAAGCAGCTGACAGGTTTGAAAAGACAAGCTGTCGAAAGCCATAACCTTGAGGATGTTTGTGTGTGTGTGTGTGTGTGTGTGTGTGTGTGTGTGTAAATGTTTACATGATTGTGTTATGAGGGTGTGATGAGGTTACAAACTACAGTAGAGATTAAATATGCTGATGTAAGGTAAAAACTGAAGGAAGAGATGAGGAGGAATAGAAAAGATCATATTTGAAAATAATAAGGTTTGCAGGTATAATGAGCCTTGAACCGATACTTGGTCAAACATATACATACAAATATTACAGTTCAGTACAGCATATGCACACATAAAAGAGAAAAGATAAACTTGGATAAGATACAATGGGAGGATTCATTAGGTGAGCGAGCGTGGGTGTGTGTTTGGCAGGATGAGAGAACCCAAATTTACATTTTTGCATTAGCTGTTTGATTCTGTGTAAGTGTGTGTGGATGGGCATTGTTTGTTCTATCAGCAGCTGATGCTTGTTTTATTCCGCCACCTCTGTAGTTGCAACTCATTAGCATAGTAATAATGAGAGATGGAGCAGGTTGCCAGTGTCAGCACACTTTGTTTTTCACACTGTCAAAACAGCAAGTTGGAATCTTTAGACACTCTGTGTACATGCGTTTGTTTGTGTGCGTGTGCATCTTTGGTGTGATGGATTTATAACTATTTTACATACTGAAAAGAGACACAAAAAACAGTTTGAAAGAGTACATTGACGCCAAACAGGATGGTACTGTTTCAGTGACATCTTTTGCATGTCTCACCAAGCCCAGCATCACTGTTGGCTGAGGTCAGACGGATGCCCTGTAGCACCCACCTGTAACCACACCAAGTCATGCAAAGGTGTTCTGAGCCAACCCTGTGGATGCACTTCACCACAACTGGTTAACTTCAACCACTGGACGTTAGCACAAGCAGGATGTTTAGCTGTTGAAGTTACATTTTAACTTGGCTGGTTCAGAACACGCTTTGCAAAACAAACAGATGTTAAACCTGCATTCCTTTGTTCAAAGAGCACATGAATGGTCAGAACAAAGAGGGTTTAAAGTCCATATTTTAGTGCTCATGTAAAACCGGTCTTGTGTACCTTGACGTAACTCAGCTCAGCAACTGAAACTGGCTAGTTAAGCAACCCTTAAACTGTGTGGTGTGCTGGGTTATGTATAAAGGATGGGACACCAGCATCCATCTTTGTGCTGTTATTTATTCTAGAAAATAAGTACTGCTCAGTCATAGAAGTAAGCAGATGTATTACAGTCTGCTGTTACATGTCATAGTAAAATGTAAATACATGTTATATGTACTGCTGAGATAATCAACCTACTTTGGGCACATCACTTTAATTAGCAAAGTTACACAACTACCGGTGGCAGAGAGGGCACCAATGAGCAAATAAAACAGTTGTGAACTGTGTATATGGCATATAGAATCACATACTGCACAAACCCTGATACATGTACATCTGTCTTCTTCAGGTGACTGCTGCCGCCCTGCAAAACCAAACTGGAAATTCTGCGGATGATTGGATTCTTTGCTTTGGATGTTGAAGCTGTCAGGAGGATTTGGCTCCACTTCTGTATCTATTTAGTGTGAGCTGAAAGGATTTCCATTCACACAGGACAGAGAGACCTAAACTGATGTTGTGGAACCTTTGACTGCAGACCCGGACAGATCAAAAACTACAATACACTGAGCTCAGTCAAGTGTGGTGCATTACATTTATTTTGGATAAAACCGTTATCAGGATAAAACACAGGACTGTAAAACTCTTGCTGGTCCTGACACATTCATGGTGGCTATTGGTGAATGAAATAAGAACTGAAAGGATTGTTCAGGGGATTCTGTCTTCTGGTGGTGGCGACCTCATTCAGCAGGCTGGGAGTGGCATCACGATGCCTGAACTGGAAAACTTTGCCCCGTTGAGAAGTCCGAGAGGACCTGAGCTGGACACAAATGGTCCAGCGGACCCGCGACGGATCCAGCACAGCATCCTGGATGAACAGGTGGAGCTGTGGTGGTTCAGAGATCCTGGGAAGTCTCTGCTCTGCTACTGTGTGGCTGTACTTCTGATCCTGGGCTGCGGGCTGGGCGGGGTCGGCCTTCTCTCCACCACCACCAGCGTCTCCAGCGAATGGCGGCTGGGCGTAGGCACGACCCTCTGCCTGCTAGCTTTAGGGGTCCTGCTCAAACAACTGCTCAGCTCGGCTGTTCAGGACATGAATTGCGTTCGAAGCCGGCAGCGGATCAATATGTTAAAAAGCGGCGGTTTATCTGACCTGCTTGTGGTTCTGATTACAGGGATGTCATTGTTGATTTGTGGAGGGGTTCTACTACGCCTGGCACTGGCTAACCACATGCCAAAGCCTGGGCAAGCCCTCAATGACATGTACATCTCTGGAGTGGTTTTGCTAGCTGGAGGGGGGGCTGCAGTTGTGGGTGTTGGAATATACTCTGTTGTGGTCGTCCTGCTTGAGAGGACGAGGCATGGCCGAAGGTTGGTGGACCGGGTTTTGAGTATCTTCACTGTTTCTGGACACATGGACCGTCAGGGTCGCAGAGAGACGACCTCCAGTCTGGCTAACCTCATATGAGACGTAACCACACTAAGACTGTGCTTCATGTGAGGACATTTAGTCTCAACTAAATCACAGCAGGCTCCATGCCAAAATATTACAAGCAAAATGTATATATATATTAAAAAATAGATTCATCCCATTCATGCTTCAGCTTTGTCACAAGCTGATTAGATTTTGTTTTCAAAATGATCTGTTTGAAATTATTTCTTGCATAAAGTGATCAAATCTCAGTCTCACAGCCAGGATGAAAGGATTGAGGAGAACAATGCACATGGCAATGCTCAAAATAAAAATGAAAATATCTCAATTTAGATTTAAGTGTGTGACCAGTTATAAATTCAGATGCTGCAGCATTTATTTTTCACATGAATTACCTTTTATTCAACATTCTGTAAATTTTATTTATTATATTATTAGTATGCAGAACACCAACAAAAATAAGTTTGCAAGAAGTTGACTCAAGTGGTATTTAAGGATATTCAGAATTATTATTATTCAGAATTATTCAGAAGAGATAAGTGTTGGATTACAAACAGAAGTGAATTATTGTATCGTAATAAGATGGCTGCTGCCGGCTGAAATTGAACAGAAAGTGGTGTGAGCGTAGCACACAATAAAATGGTCATTTGGTTTATGTAAAGCTCTTCTACACAAATGGTGTTGATACAAAATGTTGTGAGACTCCACAGATGAAGACAGAAACGTTATCAAAGCTGAACACGAGAATGATTCGAGGGATCATCTACAAATTGGACTGTCGCACATTTATGATCTGTAATAATACGTATCCTGTGAAGGTGTCCTCGGGCCACACAGCTGACCACGGCCAGGAAATACGAATAAGAGCACCAGCTGAAAGGCTAACATGTAAACTGTGAATGAGTGATAAATGAGTGAATGATTGATAGATGAGACAACATAAATATATATAAAAACATCTTTTTAAAATCGTTATGATTCATGCACTCTGTCCATGTTCACATGAAGATAGGAAAATAATGAGCTGACACACATTTGAGGAATTTGAGGATGGCCAATAGCTCAGTGAAGCTAAACTCCAGCTAATTGGAATGATCTCTATGATCTCATTTCTTTCCTCAAAAAAATCATAATTAGAAGTAGTAGCAGGGCTATGTGGTGACAGACTGTAACATGTATGAACACATGAAACAAGACAATATGATTGTTGAAGAATTATATCACGGCACTCAAGAATGTATGGATACTTTGTGTTTTTGTGCATCAGCACAGTATTAATCTTGTTTTCCTCAAACCTCCTTTAATCCATTTTTGATATTAATACTGAGTCAAATTACTTTGTGTAATGTATAATGGCCATTCAGTGTGCTGAAGTCATGGAGAAATGCAAATCACTTCAGCTCCCATGAGTTCTTTTTAGCTCTTACTTTTATTGCTCTCATCAATCCATGTTGGCAAACATTTTCAACCCCACTGTACACCACCTGCCCACCACCAAAGGGCAAAACAACAAAGTAGCTGATGAGCTAGAATCCTGAGAGCTAAAGATCCAAATAGTTTCCTTTGGTGGAAACCAAATTAGAGCTAAAAGCACCAAGATTAGCCACTGGACATTTATAAACCAAGCTCTACATGCCAATGAGCCTGCTGAATGTTTAAACCTGAAATGAGGTTCATAAAGACAGTTTGGACTTGTCACTGTCAATTCTTGCTACTTCAAAAAGAGGTAATTCTCACAAGTTATAGATACACATGGCTCCAATGGGCACACAAAGGCAGCAGTCATCGGAAGAAGGAATTATGCGTATTTCCTAAAGGGTATAATTATTTCTTTAAAGAGTTGTCATTTTCGAAAGGCAAAAAGTATTTCAATCAGGAGAGACCCGCCAGATAAAGAAAAGATTATTGTCTATTATCAACAGATGATATGTAATAATAAGTCTTGACAGTCTTTGGCTCCCCGATCAGCAACAAGATAAATCCCCCCGTAGAGCCCACACCTGGTGGTGCTGATGAGGCTGATAGATGATGAGTTGATGAAGATGATGGACTTGATAAAGACTGGGTGGAGATGGGGAGGTGGAGGGGTGCATAACAGCAGCATGAATGAACTGAAGGTTGAGAGACAGTCATATTAAAAAGAGACAGCAGCGAGATGGCTAACCATGTAATTGTTTCGTTGCGCTTATTGGATAGAGGAGACCCGCTGATCTAAACATCTGATGTTATGAATGACAGCACTGAAAAATCACAGCAGGTAAATGAGTGAGCTTGCGTGAGACGCGATTGGCAGATGTATGAGAAATAAATGACGGCTTAGGCCTGCAAGAGTATGGTCTTCCGACTGAACCTATAGCTTCATTTGGTCAAAACCTGACCTTGTCCAATGGTAAATTGTAAGCTAGCAAGTGAGCTAATGTGTGTGAGCTACAAGGCTACAGGTTTTCAAGATCTCAATGTGAGGCTTTTTGTGATGTTGGAGATAGTCCTGGTGCATTCTGGGACAGGTTTTAAGTGGACAGCAAATACATGGCATAAAACTGAAGTAATGAATCTATGCCAGTGCTGTGTTTGCTAACATTTGGTGATATGGTTTGTCAGCTTGATCTTATCTCTGGTGCCTGAAAAGTAATTAGTGGAGCTTTAAGCTGGCTAACAAGAACACAAAATGAAGGATAGTTGCAATCCTCGCATGACAAGGTTTTGTCATTTTGAGAACATTTTACAAAAAAAAAAGGAAGAGGATGAGTCAGCAGCACAATTCCTTTGACTGAGGCAAATTGGTGTTTTTAGCAAGAGTAACATCAATATATCTAAATCCCTGAAGCACAAACAAAAGGATGGTTGCACATTATTTTGATTTGGATCAAGTTGTACACATCTCTAAATATGTCTCATGGTTTACGCATGAGGCTGTCATTGGGGGTGACAATTGTAGACCTAGCAATTTTGATTCGTCAGATGTAATATTTGCTCAGATAACGAGCCATTATCATTTCTGGAAAAAAAACAGAAAAGGAGAAATAACTGTTGGCTTCAGAATAGGTCTGTGAAATTAAATCCATTACATCCACAAGGCCGGTCCTAGAATTTCAATGTACTTGCAAAGTTTGAACTGAGTTGTCAATATGCTTCATCATCTTTCACTAAATAATGTGAATTTACAGTATGCTGACAATGCTGTATTGTTATTATTGAGTTTGTTTCCAGAAATGTTGAAAACATTCACTTTCAAAGCAAAGATATACAACTATTAAGAAAAAACGTGCACAGTGAAGGTCATTTGTATTTGTAAAATGTTTCCTCACACATCCTCACATCGCCTTACAGAAGAGCCTCAGAAAAGGGTCCTGCATTGTGTCCCATAGGCAGTGTGTGTGTGTGTGTGTGTGAGTGTGTGTGAGTCAGTCACGCCTCTTTATCTGTCTCAACATATGCACAGCCTATTGCCTTGAGACAAAAGGGGTCACACAGTTAAACATTGTTGGAGTGATGACGGACAGCAAACTGAAGGCACAATGCACAAGGCAGCGGCCTGTAGGGGCTGGTATGGACCAGCACCACTCTCTCTCTCTCTTTATCTCTCCCTCTTTCTCTAAAACTAACACAGACAAAGACAAGGTTCATGCTGCTTTTTTACAACACATGCAGAAATACTGTAATACTTAATTACACAAATGTGTCTTTTGACCCACAGTATAAAGCAGCAATGGCAGGTTTTGTATCCATGCATGACAGCAATGAGAGGTGAGCAGAGCGAAGAGGGAGGCAAGGACTGAGTGGGAGGAGAGGATTCAGAGCTTTTCTGAGCCGCAGTGACAACACAAACAATGTAAACCATTTGTTCTGCTATATATTTCTACTTGCATCATAAACTTATGACAAATTTGGTATTTCTGCTTTCTTGTGTTAAAGCTATAGTAGTTTGGCTGTCATTAATCTGCTGAAGCTATAGTCTTGGTAACTGCATAAACTGTCATGTTGACCACTGAAAGCTGGTCTTGACAAAATTGACTTTGTTTACATGCACAACATATATTTTTGCCCATATTATGAAAAAGTATATATTCCTACTAAGCTCTTTACGTGGCTAATGAAACAAATATTCTACTTATGTTCCTATCAACATGCAGCCGGGCATACTCAAGTCCACCGGTTACGTTAATCTGTCATTCCTTCAACCACCTTCTTGTACGTCATACTACATTTTTTATTTTTTTTGTCAGAGCATTCGATTTATTGATTTAATTTTAAATCAAAGTTTTTTGACGAACATTACCAAATTTACCTTTTGGTAATACATCAATCTATGTTTTTATTTTAAGCAATCAGATCTGCATCGGTATTACTGTTTGACTTACTTATAGCTATATCTTTCATAGTTGTGGATTAGATTTCGTTTTTAGCGTACAAACATGACATCGATATCAATCTTTCATCTAACCTGCAACGCACTTCAATGCAAAACTGCCTTACAGGTCCTCAACTTTAAATTTTTTTTTTAATAATGTATTATGTTTAATCTGACATTTATTGATTGATGATACAAAAAATACTTTTACAAACAAAAAAAACAATAGTATTCCAAAACAACATACAAAAAAAGTTTATTTCCAAATATATCCCTTTGCTTCCTATCGACAAACAGTAGTTGATGAATTAATGAAAAGACATGAGAACACACACTTATTAACAATCGTCATTGGTGTCAGAAAAATGTCCCCCACACGAGATAATGATAATATAATAAGATAGTAACACAGCAATTGTAATAGAAGGTTTTGTACTTCACAGCAGAAATGCAATACATCGACACAGGAGTCTTCTTTGCTGTCTGCAGTGCAGCTGAACTGATGCGGTGCAATGCATGCACAACAGAGTGAATCGCACCACACACTGCTTTGAAGAAGTGTTTGGGCCAGCAGAGGTCAACACACTTTTAAAAGAGTCATGGAAAAACAATTAGCTCAACATATTGTCCATATTCCCAGAATCCCTGCAGGTTATTTTACCTTTGTCCTGCCCCCTTCTCCTCAACCCTCTGTTTTCCACTTCAAACATTTCCCACAGGGGACGTACTAGAACATTATAAACAACAGATAGAAATATGACAAAAAACTCTGCACCGTGCTCATTCCTTTCGTGTCTGCCTCAAAGCTGCAAGCTGATTTCGAGCACAAGGACAAGGTTACTGGCCCCATGAGAGCGCGGCGACGGTATTATGTTACACTGCCAACGCCTCTGACAATATTGTGTCTTATTAATCATTGATCTGGTCGCTGGTGTTAGTGTCAGTGCACTGGGGATTATGTTCACAGCACTAAAGGCGATGTTACATAGGCAATTTTTAAGGCAATGAATATATAATATAAAGGTTCCTTCAAAACATATGCTTTTGAGAGGGAGGCAGATTAACAACAGAGTTAAAATGTACTGTATATGGATTATAAAAGGGTTATTAAGGACAAAACATATGAGGAATAAAAAACCTTACAATTAAAGATGTTCACTGATGTGCTAAGATGTGGTGGAGAGGTTAAAATCCAGCATGGAGCAAAAACAATCCCTCCAGAAAAGAATACAACCTGACAGAATGCATGGCACACTTTTGATTCAGATCTGCACTTGTATGTTCCTTTGAGAAATACAAAATTGACAATGACCCATCACAGTGACTGTATGTTGGCACAACACAATCTTTTGGTTTGCATGTTATACAGTAAAATGCTACACATCTCAGTGGACAAGCCAAGCCAAGATAATGCTCCAAATCTTATATTTCGTAATATTTCAAAACATCTTAAGCTCTAAATTAACCTTGGAAGATATCACATTAAAAGCAAGAAAATGAGAATTTGCCAGAATCAGACGGTGTCACAAAGTTATCAGTTCATTATTCATGTATTAAAACGTTTTGCTGGAGTCCTGAGGAGCCCTTAAAAAAGTCACAGGTCAAAGGTGACACAACAGCCTTTCCCGTCTGTGTTGAGAATGTTTTGGCGGAAGGGATGATGTCTTGTTTCTGTTCAGAGTAGGAAACAATTTCATGTGTCCTCCTGCACTTGACCTCTGCTGTCCTTTGCCAGAGAAACAGAGGAGAGGAGAGACAGAGAGAGAAAATATCCATTCGTCTAGCAGCATCCATGCCCTTTAGTTTGTCCGGAGCTGGTAATCTGCCAAGAAATGTAACAGCAGAGCATCAACACAACTTTCTTCCTCTTATCTCTCCTGCACATTGCATTACTGCCAATGGGACACATTAAATCCCTAAACAAGATGCACACAAACTATCTGTTGTGGAACTCGACTAAATCACAATACCAATATTTACCACATTCCTTTCTGAGATATTTAACTCTCCGCTGTTCCAGACTTGACTGATCATTTCTAAAACCCACATCTGTTATTATGAATACTAGTAATACCTTTTTCCCCAAATTTAGTTTGTATGGTGCACATTTGTGTCAGTACTGTCTAATGGAAAGATAACAATACATGGCCAAATGTATGTGGTCACCCCAGTCCACATATATTTTGTATACTTTTAATGGGGGCCTGCTTTTCATGGTTCAAAGTCATTCAAAGTCAGCCTTTAGTTAGAATTAAACGTCAATGCTACATGATATTTTAAACCACTGTGTGTTTGTTTTGGGGAGGAACCATCATTATGGATTACCGTTTGAAATGATGCATTATTCACAATGTATTTATGTATACCTAATCTACAATTGTATGTTAAATATATACAATATCCGTACACATTGATGCTCTTGAAAACTCCAATATGCCAGCATCAAAGATCCAGCTGCAGCGTGATGCTGCCCGATCATATTCTGACCACCGACAGTGTGATATTTGTGAATTCGTCACTGACGGCTGTACAGTACGGCTGCTAAATGCCTGTTCATCACTCATTAATAAGTCAGCAGCCAGTCTACAGTATCAAGGATTTGTTTAATCAGTGTGAGTGTGTCTGCGTGTAGTGCGGAGTGAAATGTGATCAGCCCTTTCTTCTCTCTCCCTCCCTCCCATTTGCTGATGGTAACAATACGAGAAAGGTGATAGCGTTCTCTCCAGTCCCCCCCGACTTCATCACTCTCCTTTCTCTCACTCCTATCTCCCGTCTTACTCTTTTCTATCTCTCTCTTTTTGCTTCCTTGCTGATGTTAGAGCAAAGCGATAGCATCCACTGAGTGCCACCCTGGGAGCATCATGGCACTTTGTGGCATCATTCAACCTCCGGCAGCCCCCGACTCGTACCTAACATCCAGGTAATGGATATGACGGATGTTATCGAGTCAGGTTCATTTGTCGGGCGTAGGTATTGGGCTTCCATCTCCATATCGTTTCCATTTGCCACCAATTGACTCGAGTGAGCTAGGAAGGATTTTGCTGAAGTCTCATCGATAGATTGTAGCTTTAATGTGGACATATGCAATTATGTGTGAGCCGTCCAAAATCAAGCATGCTTTTAAGGTAGAGATGTAGCTTCTTCAACACATTTCAACATGCTTTTGAGGGAAAATATTAGGTTAGCGAGTTGGATGACAAAAGTTCAAATCTCACAAACACTGAACTGTGTCTTTGTGCTCGTCTCTCTTGGTGGCACATTTGCAGAAGGGTTCATTCCCAAGGCAGCAACTGGATCTCCTGATCCCAGGAGCTTGACTGCACTCTACCAGCTGTACAGTGGCCCTGGTCAAATGGGGTCGAGTGAGAACCAAAGAATCTCACGCCATAAGCTAGCAGGCTGGTAAAGTTTCCATCCTTGGCCTCCTGTGTGGTATGATTCTATGGCCCTGAAGTCATGGCTCATGGTGATAGAGCCAGGTAATGGATATGATGGATGCTATACAGCCAAGTTCACTCCTAGGCCACCCACTGAATAGTGATGCAGAAAGACTGATCCTGACACCACCTCGCAAGGAAAACATCATATCTAATCTCAGGCGGACCTCGGGTTTGCTTATGGGATTGGACTCAAAAATCATAAAACTGAAAACATAAGTCCATAAATCCATAAGTCCTACACAATGTGGGAACTGGCTATTTGTTATTGACACTCAGTTTAACATATCATATCTATTATCATGCGATTGTCTTATTAACTTGGATGTGTGAGTATATTTCAGTGTGTGTTTTCACCTCCACTTTGTGTGATGTAGCGCACCCATGGTAATGCCTGGTAACCGCTCTTCTCTATGATCTTAAGGTAACGTACCTAGGGAACACAGACAAGTCAAATGTAGTTATTTCACTCATTCATACACACCTAAATATTTATGTATTTGTATACTGTATATGCCTATTATGGTTATAGCAGGTGTAAAAAAAAAAACTGTCTATTGAAAACCATGTATCTCTGAATTTGATCATTTGACACTTTTTTACAAATTGAAAGACTAATTGTTCCTTTATTGTTAGAGAAATGATATCCTGCTTCTAAAGCTAAATAAACCATTTAAAACTCAGTAGATCATCATAAATACTGTTTACTGAAAAGTATTTTCTTAATTTATGAAAGGTTTTGTTTCAGTGATACATGTTTTTTTAGGATAGTGATAAAATGAAAATCAGGAGGCATATATATATATATTACATTTGACCAAAGAAGAAAAGCGAGTGTATGGCTTTGAATAAAGGGTACAACCTGAATCCCGGACACGGTGAAATAAGGGATCTCAAAGTTAACTGTGATTGGTCTCTTTGCTTCCAGCTCATTACTGTCCACACTGGGAAGCCCAAAGTGCGCCCGCATCAGGTACTCCTTACCGCCCTATATGTATTAAAGTAAAATAGAAAAGTGGAAAAGTTACAAAGCCGTTAATGCAGGAAGAACATTCAGAGGTTGACAAAGCATCGCAGATAAAACAGGTATTTGACTTTAGTTAATACAAGCTTGTTTATAATCATGGCAACGTGGGACAACTCTCACCGTATATCAAGGGGAATGACATTTACAAGTAACATCTGACAGACATATATAGGCTATAAACATAAGAAACAGGTTGATCATTCTTCATATCAGCAATTGTGTAACACATCATCCGAGCATGTAGTCTGTGAGTCTGTACTTTGGCTTTACTTGCTGCAAATCAGTTACCATATTGATTGAGAGTCTATGAAGATTTGGCATCAAACCACTTTTACTCTTTAACATTTATAACATATGACGAAATAAACAAACATCAAAGTTATAGTCTCGAAGAAATTGAGTTTAACTCCTATAACCTAATCTGTTTCATCAGGGAAGTGTGGGTGAGGGCTTATCTATTTTATGATTGCTTTAGTTGCCAGGTTACTATCAAACAACCCAGTTAAAATAAAACGGTGTACGTTGTTATATATAACCTTACCCTTTTCCAGCTGAGCCCTGCCCAATTAAAACCAATGAGAAGAGCTCAGAAAAAAACAATGGCTGAAACTCATTAGAAATAAGCAAAACATGTTCTGACGGATAATTGTGTGTTCATCTAAGACTCTATCTGTCATAGTAAGAAGCCAATTGGGAAATTGAGTTCAGCTTCTTAATTAAATATAACCTATTGACACTAACTCCAGTCAGCATATTGTTCTCCTTGCCATTATGCAGCTGCTGTGGAGAACCTTAATATCTCTATCTTTGCTTCACACTGATAAAAAAACATTTCTTCTTTTGCATGATGTACCATACCCAATAAATGTGAAAGATGAACATACTCATGCTTGTAAAATAGATAGGCAAATTGACTAATTCCTAAAAGGTTCTTATACGTACTTTCCCTATTAAGAGAGTAATGTTTGTGGATTAGGGTTGTAAATAACTGGACGGAGCTGAAAGCGGGTGGATGAGTCTGTTTCTCATCACAACCCTCCACTGAGTCATCTTTGTTTCCTTGAGCCTCTATCAAACATTACAAGTTGGATACGGTTCCCCGAGAGAACAATCTGTTTTATAGTGTCCAGATGTTGATAGTGACAGAGAAACATGAGCTGCAGTCGTACAAGGGCTGGAATGCAATACCTCACCAGTAAGAACCGTTCTTAACCCTCCTTGACAGACTGAAGGTGTAATAAATTAGTGAGGAGATACCCCAACTTGACAGATAAGAGGAAAGGAAGAGCAGAAAATGAAGCGATAAGATGTGAGTGCGTGTTATTTTTGTGTGTGTGGACACTGATCACAATATGATTAATGACTGCTGTCTGATACGTGTCAAAGTAAAAATACAACTTATTTTTCTGACACTGGGACAGAATAAAGCTCATGTAGATACGAGGCATCGTCGGTGGTGGAAGAAGCACTCAGATATGTCACTTGAGTAAAAGAAGCAGTACCACAAAGTAGAAACTCTCTTACAAGTAAGAGTCTTGCATTTAAAATTTGTAAAAGTACAAAAGTATTAACATCAGAGTATACGTTTTAGAATTATTGATGCATTAATGTGTGCATCACTTTAATGTTGCAGCTGGTAAAGGTGGAGCTAATGTTGTGAAAACGCCCCAGGGACCAATAAAGTCTTATCTTAACTTATCCATATTTTTGTATTATTACTATGTATTGGAGAGGGTAACCTTAACGGATTTAAAAGTGCAATGTGTGCCTCTGAATTGTAGTGAAGTAGAAATATAAATAGCAAAAAATGGAAAGTAAAGTACAAATAAGAAAATTGTATGGTGCTCAAGTAAAAGTGTTTTGTTACTTTTTATGATACTGACGCTGCCTTCACGCCTCGGATAAGATAGAATGGTTACAAAACATCAACATGTGCTTCATCTATTTGAGGTTATAAACTGTGATATTGTGTTGCCACACTAACAGGGAAAGACTTGATGTTCCACTGCACCACGCTCTTCTCGGGCACCCACACCGCGCTGCCTGTGCTGGTCTTGAACTTGGGTGAGTCAGCGTCACTGGGCACTGGCACCAGAATGGACACATTGTTGGCAGTGGACCGGGTCTTAAAATTACTCCGAGCCTGTGGAAGGTCAAAGAGGACAGAGGTCAAATGTCGTCGGAGGACTTTACAAAAAAAGAGCATGCCCGTCCAACTTCAAATCCAGGTCTTTGTGATTATGCAGTCTGTATGGCCGTCACTGCCTCAAACAGATGGGAAGCGTTAATCCACCCGTGAAGTGCTAGATGAGTGGATAAAGTGGTGGGGCTCTGTATGTGTATTCATGTTTGTGTGTCACTCATCCTCACCTTCACCTTGATCTCCACACGGCTGTGAGAGAACTTCTCAATCACGCTCTCGATCCATATGAGAGGCTTCACCTGTCAGATGTCAGAGAGAGAGAGAGAGAGAGAGAGAGAGAGAGAGAGAGAGAGAGAGAGAGAGAGAGAGAGAGAGAGAGAGAGAGAGAGAGAGAGAGAGAGAGAGAGAGAGAGAGAGAGAGCACAGGGCATCACTACAACACACATCACTGGTGACACAGTGGACGAGAGAGAGATAGAGAGAGATAGAGAGAGAGAGAGAGAGAGAGAGTGGACAAGGTCGGAGAGGTGAGCACAGTGTGCTGAAGTGCATCGGTACAAACACACATCACCGGTGACACAGTGGGAGAGAGAGAGAGAGAGTTTGTTCAAGGGAGACAATCACCGCTCAGCTGGATGGATCACATAGATTCCAGGCACAGCCTCCAGTATCCTCCGGTTCATTGAACAGCATGTCGGGATGATTGGCAACATGTGGCTGAGCAGACAAACTGAGCCGCTAGTTGTCTTGACACATGTTAACTGTTGTTGTAATTTGGCATTTTACACTCAAACGTAATCTTCATTCAAATGTGGTTCTAAAAGAGTTGTGACTACGATATTTACTGAGGCAAGATATTTAGAACAATAGAATATATCAGTAAACTTCAGAGATATAATACAAGAAAACATGTTTTAACATTAACCCTAAAAAATAAAAAGAACTGTCAAAAATGCATGATATATTTATAGTTACATATGTGCCAATATTGGCAGATTTCCACCAAATTATCAAAATATAAAAGACGAATATGTTTTGTACGAGGAAGATATGGAAAATAATGAACTTTCTAGGTTGTGATGATATCTGTGTTTAGTCTGAGACACATATGAAGTGTACTCCTGGTGTTGCTGGTATGCAGGTGGTGTGTGTGTGTGTGTGTGTGTGTGTGTTATAGAGAGGAGTTTTTTGTGCGTCCTACTTACTGTGGTGTTGAGGCGGTAGGACATGAGCTCGCTCTCGCCGTCGGGGGGGATGAAAGAGATGGTGCGGTCGTTCTCGAAGCGTGACAGACGGACACACTGATGAAACTTCACATCCTCCAGTTCCACTGTCTTACTCTTCTCTCCTGACACACACACATACACACACACACACACACACACACACACACACACACACACACACACACACACACACATAAACAAAAAAACATAAATAAACAAAAAGATTGAAAGCCTTCCAAGCAGCCTTGGGGAAATCAAGGTCACGGTAATGATGACTGACAAACATTCACCCAGTCTCTCGACAGACACACACACACACACACACACACACACACACACACACACACACACACACACACACACACACACACACACACACACACACACACACACACACACACACACACATACACACACACACACACACACACTACAGTGTGCTCTGCCCTTTTCTTGTCCTCCTCTGAACAGTTGTTTTGCTGCTACATTCAAACACATACACATACAAGTCTGTGTGCCTTCAACATAATGCCATCTTCTCCTGAAGCCCATTTAGCTGCCTCAAAAATGCATCCACACCGGCACTAACACACATACAACACAGTAAATACATATTGTAATATCAGCCAGAAAAAAACCTACTTCTGACAAAAACACATAGCTGTGTGTTTTTTTATTACCCATTTACTGTTTGTTATGATTACCGTTTATTATGATCTAATTTTGTGAAATACACCTACAGTGAAGTCTTTATGCCAATGAGAAGTAAGAAACGAACAAAATATGGTTAGCAGAGTAAAGTTAGTGACCAATTAAGCAGCGCTCTGCCCTTCATCCAACCTACTTTCCTACAACTACAGGACTACAGAGGCTGCTACAGACACAAATCGACACATTGTGTCGGTTAGATCTTTTTTTTTTTCTGTGAACAAATTTTATTTTTCCAGACAATTTCATCTCAAGTAGGGAGCAAGAGCGCAGCGCAGTTGCAATGGGCATTTAAAAGCGCAACCTTGTTAATGGTGGCATTTGTAGTCTGCTGGAGAAAGCCTCCTCCTCTGTGCTTAATGGAGGGTGCTGAGTGGTGGAAAACTGCTGTAATGACTCTGGGCCTGTGGGCCTTCAACCAAATCCCCCATTCAACAGCGAGCTTAAAGCCTGCCTCACCTGCTCTGAATGCAACCGCACTGCCAGAGAGCAGAAGTGTGTGCATGTGTACTTATGTATGCAGCTTCCCAGTTCATTGTTATCCCTCTCCCGAGTGCGTACGTGCATCGGTTTATGCATATTTTCTTTCTACTTGCTTGTTTCTTTATTGATTTTGCTTTGGTGTGTGTTTGCACGTGTGCGTGAGTGCGTGCGAGTGTGTAGGGGTGTGTGACATCTCCTCATGCCTGAGAGGGGACTGGCTGGTGTCAGGTCCAGGGGGAGCACAACACTCCCGGACAAGCAAAGCAGGAAAGCCCTTTAGAGCATTTTCTGTCTTCCTTTTGGGTTTGTTTTTATGTCAGTAACACGCACACCTGCATGGAGCGGTATCAAGGCGACGGGAAAGAAAGGTCGTACGGGACATTCTCTGTCACCGCTAGGACCTCAGGGGCCGGATGAAGAGACAGGTGTGTGTGTTCGTGCATGTACGTTTGTGCACATGCCAGGTGGGGATTGAAGAGGCAGCAGTGTCCCCTGTGGTTCACCTTTAAGGCTGCTTTAATATACAGCAGCAGACAGGGGGAACTTAATCAGTTTTCTTTCTGCTGTAGCACAGAATAAAAAGAGACTCAAGGATCACAGGGAACTGTTTTATAATGGCATGTAGAAAATGTTTCTGTCCAAAGCATCGTACAGTGCTGTAATATCCCTGAACCAAGCGGACAGAGACACAGGTTGACGCAAACTTTTAAAGGCTGAGGGCACAGGATATGGATTGTGAGTGGTGGATTTTTTTCTCAATCAGTTTGTTTGTCGATTAATCATTTATTCCATCTTTCCTGCAAACATGCTAAATATTTCTTGGTTCCACCTTCTCAAATGTGAAGATAGGAAACAAAACTATTATGGAAAAGTATTGGCATTTTGGATTGTTGCTGAGACAAAGCAAGTCATTGGAAAATGTCACCTTGGGCATTTTATCTCAGCACATTAATTGTGATATAATCAGCAGATTATTTAATCATGAAAATGCATTCTTAATAACCTAATTCTCAGCTCATATTGTCCTTGTTCAGGTTAAAAAAAAAAAAGAAAATCCCAAAAGAAAATTTTCAAATCCACACATTAAACAAACAATAACCCGATTAGTAGGAATTACCCACAGGGACATGTGGCCAGGTCTAGTTACAAATTATCAAACAAGTTAGTGTTTCTCTTAACTGACGGACTTTTTGTGGACCATATTTTGTGAATTTCATGCACCAGTTTGAAACTTCTCTGAATGCGACGTGTATGAAACGTCTGTTCCATGCAGTGACAGTTCTGGACATTTTCCAGCAGAGGGCAGTGTTAAATTACTTATATTCTTTCTCACATTTTGGAAGCATCCAGCTGTGATAAAATGTGCAGATCAGGCAAATAATGAATGCCAAATGACTGCAAAACGATATGCAAAAAGAAAAGTGTTACTGCTTAGGATGAGAGTAAAAAACATATTTTAATATTTGTGTAAACATTCAGCGTGAGTGCGTTTGTTGCTGTATCTGTCGGTGTGTTCGTTTCATCGTTATTTCTGATCATCTTTTTCTGATGATGTGTTTTTTTTTTCCCAGACTGCAAAACACAGCGGGGGGATTGTGTGCTGCATATACAGGATACCCACAGACCCTCACCTTTCATCTGCAGGGCTGTAGCCTGGGGTGCGGATTAACTGAGAGGCAAAGAGGCTAGACAGTGATGGGCTAGACAGTGATGGAGCCTTCAGTAACGAGTAGTAGGGGGGAAGAAGTGAAGGCAGAAGAGAAGAGAGAAAAGAGGGAGATGAGAGGGAGCAGGGGGAGGGGGTGCAGGAATAGGGGGAGATGTAGCAGCGGGAGACGTTATTGGGGAAATTGGGAAAGTAGGAGGAGAGGGAGAGGAAGATGAGGAAGGATGAAAGCTAAACCGAGAGAGAGATTTGCAAGAGAGCGGGGTTTAGACAGAAGGAGGAGGTGAAAGTGGAAGTCTGAGGGGGAGTTCAAGGCTAGTGCTGCACCATCAACCAGTAGTACATTTACAACTACATTCTGGCATTTCAGCATTACTCGAGTATATTCTTAAAGGCAAATTTATATCAAGGGAAATATATTTTCATTTAAAATGCAATACAACTTCCCCTGTTGAAAGTTTACAGGTCCTCTATCAATAATGTCAAAGCTTGGCAGCTTGCGATAAAGAAGAAATGCAAAATATTCCTCATGCATACGAGTCTGTCAGCTGTCAGCGTGTGAAACAAAGTGCACAAAGTGTAACTGAAAGGGAAGACAGATAATGAGATAAAATTGGCCACAGCCTGATAACAATGAAGCTATAAAACATTGCATTTTTCAAGAAGCATTGGAGTTATACCATCAAACAAAACTATTGTGAGCTTTGCATTACCTCAGTCAGTGATTCCACACCTGGGGTACATGCACCCCGGCCGGTACGTCAGCAGTTACCAGCTGGTATATGAAAGTTGTTCAAACATGAACAAAATAATCCATGCTAACCCATTTTTCCCCTCTCATATTTGTTGAACAGGATTCAAGTCACTTCACCGTCTTGACTTCCTCATTTTCAGCATATAAAACCTGCACGACACTGAGCCTGACTCACGATTACTCACTGCCTGTTATTTCAAACAGCACTTTGTCATTGAGGCCCAGTCTGAGTTCAGGCATCCCCGACAGGACGACCCTGAGCTTGATGGTGCCCACTATCTCACTGCGCAGGACGCTGCCATTGGCGCTCACCTGTAGACAGAAGAGAAAAGCAGGAGTATCAATTTGTTTTTCAGAAAACAGCAGTTGTTTTTATTCAGCTTTGATATCATATGTCCAGTTAAATGTGCACAAAGTTCACCTGAAAATACACAATCTTTACTGTTAGAAAATGTACTTAAAGCTGATTTATTTGAATAATGATATGATACGGATCAATAACAGCCATTGGTACATAGAAACAGACTGAAAAGGAATCAGCTTGCAGCTAGAGAAATGTAAGTGAGGTGTAGATGTGAAAGAGGATAAGGAACTAAAAACCTTTTTTTTTAAAAGTCCCCGGTCCGAGAAAAGGAAGTGATAACGTCAGATCTGTAGCTGTGCATTAATACATCTTTACAAAGATAACAAAATACAAAGATTATTCCTTTTAATTTAAAAAACAGCAGCATGTTCATGTATTCATGGCCGTTTGTTTCGTAAGCTGCACGAAACCTGAGCCTTTGTCTGTATTCCTCAATTAAAAATAGAAAAGGCTCCTCTAAATGGGTTATCATGTATCCAAATAACATCACATGATCTCACTGATCAATGATTATAACTTTGTGTAGTATTGTTGATGAAATGTGTTCAGCGAGTGAGAAATTAAACTATAAATAATAACTACATTTATCACATTATGAGTCAATATTGTTATTAACAGTTATACCCCATTTATTAAGAAATATTCTGCATTAAATGTAATAATGTTTACTTTTCCACCAAATTATTACATTGAGTGTGTTCAATCTTTTTCAAACCATGTATGGGGGCATTTTACAACAGTTTTACAAATGAAATACATGTAATTTTACAGCAGTTATAAGTAGTAAAATACTTTATCAAAAGTTGAGAATATTGTATAATAAAATCCCTTTTTGAGATTTAATCCTGACTAATGTATTTTGTCTGTTTAAATTGCCTTCAAACCTTTGAACTCTACTACTGCATAAGTCACTCCTCAGTTCATACAATGGAGAAACATAAACACCACAAAATGTTATTTTGAAAAAGAATAGAGGTTTGTTGATATCGAAGACTGTTTTCTTAGCAATTCAATTCAAGGAAAGAGACTGTTAGGAGGAGTCAAAACATGGCGGGGCTTCGACAAACACACTGACCAACTCATTTGGCTTCAAGGAGGCACTTAAGAAAATACATAATATTGATGGATTAAAAAGGTGGATGATGATGATAAAGAATGTATCGCTGATACTGCCGTCAATATGGTCCTATGGATTAAGAAGTTGATATTTATATACAGTATCTGCTTTGTTTTGCTTCTTGTGACCTTATGTATTGTATTGTAGAGTATATATTCAATAAAAAAAATGTCCTTACCAAATAATATTCTGAAATATTGTAAAACATAATCTTTGAAGTAAGCTTTATAGATATGGTGATACGATATGGGGCATGAAGTACAAAATAAATGTCTGGCATGTCTATACGTGTCTCTTTGCTGAGTCAATTTCTATTTCCTGGAAAATATGATGTTGACAGAGCAAAGCTTGTCCTCACCAGTAGATTGACTGACTCAATGACGTCCATGAACACTTCGTTCTTCCTGTACTTGATGCCCTCTGACCGCCAGGACACGGCATTAGTGACGGTGGCTGGAGGTCGAGGAGCTCCGACTTCTAGTTTATGACCCTGCTGGGTGATGTACCTGAAAGAGACAAAGGCAGAAAAAGGTTGTGACATGCGTCAAACTGTTTTTTAATTCAGTCTGTGATCCTGCTGAGTGGAGCCTCGGCACCCAGGAGGGCACATCCAGCGTCAATGCTTCAGACAGAGACAGTATTTACAGTTTTGGAGAATAAATAATGAATGTCCCATCAACAAAGTAAAGTTCTTATTTTGAAGAAAAATAAACAGGAAATTACAACACAACAATAATTTTGTATTAATCAAACGCCATGACTTAAAATAAGTTGGCATATCTAGTGTTAATAAATTAAAGAAGGTTGGTATTCATGTATATATGCAGATTAATTGTGAATGTAATTGGAAAATGGAGATTTACATTAACACATTGTGACTGCTAATGTGTATTACATGCATTTGTTACATGATACTAAACTATTAAGTGTTGCTCGGGTAATTAAAGTCTAGCATCGAGATGCCAGAACAGCTTTAATAGGTTTGGATGCTTCTAACACGGGAACATTACTGGGAGTCCCCCTCCCGTCTGCTTCACACTACATGCATGTCTTTGATCCATTGCTCATATAAATATATTGATTGGTGCAATCAATAATACGTGTAAGTACCCGAGGCCTTGACTGTGGCCAATCTCTTTCTCTTTATAGTTATCAACATAACTATTCCCCCCTGTATATCTGCCCATCCATCCCCTGATTCACTGCACAGTATGGGGCCGCCTCTTAAGGATGTCTGGCCGTGTCCAGGGAGACGTGATGAGTTGTCACGAGAATAGCAGCTGTACTTAAACAACATGTGACCCGGCCTTCCCCTTCCCCGACACGTTTCACTTCCCTTGACTGTGTTTCCTCTGCAGAGCTCTTTTTTTTTTTTACTTTGCCCCCAAATCTTCCCTGGGATATTGATTCTTTTCATATTTTCACAATATACCACTTTACGTATATATATAACAAAACATCTCAAATAAATGATATGCTTCAATTTAAGTTTAGTTTTTTACTTTGGCAAAACATGGATTTTGCAATAAAAAAAAATATTTTTTTCTTGTTAAAAACTATCTGAATTGGTGCTGTTGACCTGCACTTGAACCTGCTGTGGAGAAGTGGCTGAGATTCACAAAAAGACAGGATACAATTGTTTCGCAGACATGTGCCTGAGATCGGCTTACATTCATTTCCATCAATTCTTTTATTTTAAACTGCTAACACAAGCACCTTTTCGTCTTACCTCTTCTCTTCACCCTTTCTCCTTTCCTATTTTCAGTTGTCCCTCACCTTATGTTGGCCTCTAGAGGCCTGAGCATTCCCCCCTGAGTCAATCGCACACTGACCCAAAGAAGCTGCTGTCCTCAAGCCACTGGAAGCCCAAACATAGGAACGATGTCATGACTATAAATATATTCTTTGTTGCGGCTGTTTCTGGATGAAAATGGTGGATAAAGTTTACCCCTGCTGAAATTGTGTTAATGCAGACAAGGTACTAATTTTGGAATGACATTGCGCTCGTGATTCTTACCAAATGTGTATGCATGAGGAATGTATTTTCGGTAGACTAAAACCGCAACAGGAATGGTGTGTTCCATATGCTGTTTCTAATTTGAGAGGCGGGTTGCACGAAGTTATGCACAGGTCAAACAACGGTATTAATAAGGTTTCTATCTTACTCCAGACTCATTTCTGGATTGCACTGTGCTTCTGGGAACCAACATTGCAAAAGTATTGTGCATCTGCATTATTGATCCAACCGTTCAACGTGTATTAACTAAAAATACTGACTAAACCAGATTTCTTTGCTCAAATAACAAATTGTTCTGTTTTTCTTTTTTTCGTTAAATGTTTGTTACTTGTCGACAGTGCAACAGAGTTGTGAACACAACATTGACAAATCATTATCTTTTAGGTTGACATGGTCAGTGGCATGGTAGGGCCGTAACAGTGGCTTATTTATACATCATTTTGAATTGTGTTTCTGTCCACCAGATGAATGTAAGGCCAATATTCACCTTCTGTTAGGCTCTTTTGACCTGCTAGTCGCTAACTGTCTCTATCCACTATTTGGTGCTGAGCATACAGCGGGGTTTTAGAGCTGAAAACAAATAATAACTGAAAGGACTTGTTTCCAGTCCAACTGTACGTTTCCTATCTAATGTCAAACACAAAAAGCGCAAGATAAACATGTTTTAGATTGATTGACAGATTAAAGCACAATGTTTTGTGCCTTAATCCTTAAGACGTCTTGAGCGCAGGTTGACACACACAAAGTCTGACAGGGCCGAGAGATAATAGGCGGCGACTAGTGGGCTGGAGGTCGACGTTGTGTTGTTTTGTTGCTTCTGTGTTTGCTCTGTTCTTCCCTGATTCTCTTCAGAAATGCTAATGAAAGGATCTGGAAGCAGGGTTGGCAGCAAACTGACAGATTAGCATAACAATAGCAATCACAACAAACACACACACACACACACACACACACACACAGACATGAAAGTTCATACGGAGACACACACATGAACAGATTCACATGCATCCCTGCAGTCTCACTTGCTCAGTCTCTTGCATCTTCCCACACATGCACACAGCATGCAGACAGAGAGACAAAGTGAATGTGTGTGTGCAAGTTTGTGTGTGTGTGTGTGTGTGTGTGTGTGTGTGTGTGTGTATTCACAAGAGAGAAATTACTTTTGTGCGTCTCCTTGGAGAAGAGAAGAGCACGGCTTTTCTGTCTGAGAGTCTCAAGTGTGTCCAGCTGACAGTGTCATTGTGTTTTAGTGCCAATAGGAGCCTGGTAATTATCAGCACTATTCAGACACCAAACACACACACACACACGCACACGCACACGCACACGCACACGCACACGCACACGCACGTGCGTGCACACACACACACACACACATACACACTTACAGCCTCAGTCAAGCCGTGGTGCACAAACAGCACACAAAATAAATCATCAATAAAAGAAAAATCCCATTTGAGACATTAAAATAGTAAACAATGCAACGACGCAATTTTGAATGATTTAAATACAAATTCCCCATTCATTAGAAGCAAAGTTGATCATGTGCACACAGAACCATGTTATCATGGTATTGTAGAGGGAGCGCCGAGCCTTTCCCTGGAAACAAATGCCTCTCTGAGGAGCCAAAAGCAAGAAAGAAGCAAAACAACCCTGAACACAAACACCTGTGCAGCTGCTTTAGTTCATTTCACTCGCTGAATAGATTCAATACAGCTTTAGTACTTTGTTGGGTAAAAAAACAAATCCTGACTCCTTATGTGCTCTCACTCCCATCTCTGCTGGTCACTTACAATATGAAATACACGGCCGTTATCTCACTAAAACACTTTAAGGTTTGGTTTTCTGATTGTTGACGCAGTCACCACTTGAGCAAATATGGTTACATACAAATCAGACTGGAGCGCCTATCAGCCGGATTATTGTTACACTTAAAATGCCAACGAACATAATGGATTCACGTTTTGTCAAATGTATATATTTTTTTTTATGGTTTAGGAATAATGATCGTAAAGTAACGCTTTCACTTTTAAGTTGTGTCAATATTAGCCACTCTTGCTATTAGGCATGAACATGCAGACACAGACATTTGTATTGTTGTCTTACTCTTGTAGGATCTTGCTGTCAGTTGTCTGAGGGAAACCAAAGTCCATCACTTCATCCATCAGCTCGTACACCGTCACAAAGTTGTCACGAATACTCTCCTCCTCAAGCTCCTTAAAGTACTCCTTAAAGACCTACGCACACAGACAGACACACACAGTTCGAAAAACACCACATGTTGTATTATATAATGTGCAAGTTATTTGGTTGTACTTTTTCTTCATTGTGTTTTACTAAGGAAAGTCTACATTTATGCCATTTGCTTGCTGCATTCAAGAACTAAAAACAGCATCAGATAGATATTACGCAGCGAGGAAACAGACAATAAATAAGAGGTAAAGTTGCACTGGCTGGGTGGGTTGATAGCAGAAGTGAACACAAGTATTAAATATTTGGACTAAATTCTCAGGAAATAGACGCACCTGTACAATTTTATAAAGAAAGCTGTACACCAGGGAAGCGTTCGCATTCTTCTTCGTCATCGCCACCACTGAAGAGCAGACTGTTAAGAAAGAACTGTCCATCCACAGGAATTGACAAGACAGAGCAATGCAGCAAACATATATTATACTGTAGGTGGTTGTGAGATGAATGCAATTAAATAATAAGTTAGCAGAATGCATCAGAGTATAAAGCGATTGAGAACATGGCCACGGGGAGGTGAAACAGCTCAGTTGTCTAATGCAGTGCACTGGGAATACCACTTACTCACTGCAATATCAAGCTGAATTAATAATGTGTAAGGAAGTTCGGCTGCCCAATCTCACATTAAGGGAGGAGGATATACAGCGCATAACACATCACAGTGGATCTGTGTTAAATTTTTCAACTGGCTGTGAAACAGAAGCTGCCTGCAGCTAAGACCTGAACCTCATGGAGCTAAGAGAATATTCAGGTATATGTGTTCGAGGCTGTGAATCTCTGTTACGATTGTACTAATTTCTCCACAGATATGACTGATGGGAAGGCTCTCACGTGGAGGTAGAAACGGATACAGTAAAGGTTGCTGTGTTTGATCCACAGGAAGTGAGAGGAGCCGTGAGTGACCAGAGGTGTCGCCTCGGCCTCCTCTTCTCTCTTCATCAGGATGGGCATGAAGTGGTCAATCTCATTCATGTCCATGTTCCCCATGTAGTTGCGGCAGATCAGCACCTGGATCCAGAATATAAAGAAGGAAATGTAGAGGCAGAAGACATCATAATGAAGCCACTTCCCAGTCATTACATGTTTATAGCTTTTGGCTAAGACACCAAACCTGAGCGCTCAAGCTCAAACATGCTTCAAGAGCCATTGGCTGAAGACCTCGTGGATGCAAATGGCACCAAGTTCATCTCACAAGGAAATGTGCAAACTGTGTTGCCAACTTCTGATGATGAATGATGAATGACCACCTTCTTAATGTGAAACAGGAGTTAACGCAGACTTTAGCAACGCTGTGGGGTTTCTGGGGTTTGAAATGATGGCGAACAAAGGGGCCACACTAGCAGCATGGCTATATGGATGATACCACTCTGGTTCAGACTGAACTATCTCAACAACTATTGGATCAATTGCCATGACATGTTGTACAGACATTCTCCAGAGGAAGGATCCTTCTGATTTTAGTGACTGCTCCTTCAATAGTTTTGAGTGAAAACCATTATTGAAAAGAAATTGCCATTACATTTTGTCTTTACATTCATGCCCCCCAGGATGGTATTATGATAACATAATAACATGGCTGTCTATATATTGTAAAGTTGTGTTTGCCTACAACCACTTTCTCTTGTGTGTATGTTGAGTCCTGTTTTCCACATCTTTCAGGATGGCTTTCAACAGCCAGTCTAAAAAGAACCTGTTTGTAATGAAAGGTGGGTGTGGACTTATAAATACAGCTAGCTGGCTACTCAATTACTTATGGGCTATGTCTATGAATGCAGCCTTTCCCCAATACTAAAAATAGAGCCTCTTATAACTGCATTCCTTCTGTTCATTTGAGGCCAGTGTCACGAGAGATCTTGATATTTAATGGCTGAATGTCAGTGCAAAGAACTGAGTTCATAGGAGACGCCCTGCCCTCCTCCTGTGAATCTTAAAGGGCCGACATCCTGATATTTACTAAACAAACAGTTGGATTCCTTTCTGCAAAAAACAAACTCCATTGTGGTTTTACACAAATTAATACACACACATGTGAGTAAAAGAACAACTAAAATATGTTTTTTTTTGTTAAGTTATGGATTTCAAGTGATTACAAACAATCATTTACCAACATTTTAAGAAGCACAGGGTTTCCATGTTGATAGTGCAGAAACGCACAACTGTATTTTGAAATAATTTCTGACATATTGAAGATTCTGTAAGAAACCGCTGCACACTTTCCTAATCTTAACAGAAACACATACACATGCTACAAGATGAGTCAGCAGTCTTGCTGGAGTCCGGACACAAAGTGAAGTGAAGAAAGAGATCAAAGCTGCTACGCTTGAGGGATCTAGATCACACACACACACACACACACACACACACACACACACACACAGGGCTCCCCCTTTTTTTCAAAAGAAGAGTCTGTTGGACAGGGGTCACACAATGGGGCATACAACAAAGGCAGGAGGAAATAAGAAATAAACAAAAAGGAAATGCCAAGAAAGTAATATAATCTGGGGGAGAAAAAAGGATATGAACAGGCCAGTGCTCAGCTTCTGTGAGAGTAACATCTCAGAGCCAAGAGTTCAGAGGTCGCTAGAGACAGAGAATGAGGTCGGCAAATATTTGAATAAAAAAAGAATTGCAATACTGAAGAACCTCGGAAAGGTATCTAGAGGTTCACTTTCTTGTTTTCAAAAAGAAAAACTGAAAGTATGTATTATATATACTGTATATATGTATGAATTAAATTACAATTCTGCTGATGTGAAGGTATTGATGTAATGTGATGTTTTTATTGTATCTGGTGAAACCAAAGGTGATTTGCTAGCCTCAGCGGGACTATAAGGTGGTATTTTATTCTAAAGTTTGGGTTTTGGACTGTTGGTCAGATAAAATAAGCTATTTGACAAAATTATCAAGAGGGATTTTAAAAAAGTGTGATGGTTTTGTGCATTTCCTGACATTTTGCAGTCTAAATGTTTCATCAATAATTGTTACCCCATTTAATAAACAATAACGACAAAATACTCATCCACAACCATTACTTAATGAGCACCTAAAACACATTGAATACGGTTAAAAAGCAAAACATGAACACTGTTGTTAGCTGTGCACAGTAATGTGCTTAAGACTTATGAGTGGAAATAAATTAGTTTCCCGAGACGGTAACATTATGACTGCGTGCCAGTCATTTTAAATCAAATACATTAATGATGAAAAGTGGTGACACATTTGTTATTGACTGATCTATTATGCTGCTGTTTCTAACTCCTCCTTGTTGGTATATTGATGTGTGTTTCACTTTCTTTTGCTAACCAGCCACTTGTTTTGAGAGCCACTGCTGAGAGCTGAATGGGATAATAACAGCACAGTGAGAGACATGTGGCAACATTGCAGGCTCATCCTCTGACAATGCATTCTGAACAAGGCTGGAAGCTGTGACAGTTATGGCCTCGCTACGATCACAATGATGATTTAGAATAACGTGCGATCCACCTGTAGTATATTTAGGAGTCAACATATCATTGTCATGCTGTCAGCTGGTTTGAATGTGTGTCAGTTACACTCGTTTTAAAAAGGAAAACATCAGATAGCGCTGTATATTCAGCAGAGGCAGAACACATCAAACAGAACACCTCACACAAACAGTTAGCATATTTCATGCCCCAAAGCAGAGCGCAGCTACTTAATAATCCAGGTCTCATTAAATCCTGCTGTGAGTGTGTTAAGAACCCATTCTGTCTGATATACGTGTTGGCATATACAAATACATAAAATAACATCATAACTACATCTACAGCCCTCCATTACATTGATTACAAATCACAAGTGTCATTCATCTATGACGAGTAGCTCCTAAGGGTTTACAGAACAACAGGTTAGTAGAAGATTAAAGGTGGAACAGAATAAAAGCAATACTATAACAAATCTGACAAGTTTTAGCAGCAAAAACAGAAACAAAGCTGGCAGAGGGGGGTCAAAATAAATGAGCCAATTGTAGAGACTTGCACATATTTATAAATCGCACAATGAAGAATGGTACACAAGATACATTATGTAGAACTACTTTTCTACAACAGTATAGTTTTTTATAAGTGATCCATTGCTGGTTAAATCCAGAAGGATCAACATCTGTGTTGTTATACTTGAATTTCCCAAAAAGCAACTACAAAAATTGTTCTCTTAAACCACCAGTGGTTGTAACATACTATGGGATTCTCATTACAGGGACAAACAAGGCAAACATTAACTAACAGTAATAATTAAATAATTAACGGTAGCTTACTAGTGGACAAAATAACGACACATTGAAGGCTGCAAAAAGATGACTCTGAGTTGTATATCAATTGCAACCATTTAACATTGTGCATGCTCACAGTGCTTCTTTCTAAACAGAACTAGAGATTCATTGTTGCTCAAGACGCCCAATTCAACAGAACTAATGCACCAGCAAGCGTCTCTGAACAGTGCACACACACATCGCTTGACCACTGATCTGTGAGCGCAGAACATCAGGGCAAAGGCCTTGCATGCCAAGTTTGGACTTGGCATTATCTGTTATTTTTACCATGTTCTGCATCTTAGCTTAGCATGTCAGCATGGTAACATTTGCTAATCAGCACTAAACATAAAGTACTGATACGGCTGATGGGAACGCCATTTGTTTTGACCAAGTATTTGGCCAGAAAACAAACTATTTCAATCAATGTTTTGATCTGATGGGGAAGCTAAATGAAAAGTCAAAGTCAAGTCACAAATGTCCGTACAACATGTTATAGTAAGTCTTTAAACAGTTACTGAGATATTTAAATGTGAACCAACCAAAGTGCATCACAAGGGCTAAGACATACACTGATTGAACCGAGGAAAATGAGCTAATTCTAGTACAATTACACTCTAATGGGGATGAATGTGCACTGTTCCTGATAAATAAATCAATACAACTGAACTGTATCTCCTTTGGGACAATGCTGTGAAATCTTACACGTGATTCCAGCTTCCAGCTAATGCAATGTGCCGCTTCTCATTACAACCCCAAACTTCACTGGGAACAAATGCTGCCATGCTGATTTCAATAGCCTGACATTTCAAGTCTACCTCACAGGTCCCTGCAGCCGACAGCGTGCAGTCGAGTGCCCGGGAGGAGGGGGTTGGGGTGTGTGTGTGTGTGTGGGGGGGGGGGGGGGGTAAAGGGCAGAGGTGGAACCTGCCTTCTGTAGTAGCTGTGTGTTTTGAACTGTGTCTATACATGTGTGTACCGGAGTGACCTGTCTACCTGACCACGGCTGGTTTCGGTTGGTTGCCTCTGAAATCATTTTTGTCTTTGGTGCATTGTAGTTTTTAAATTGCACCCACATTACATGCAGCTCTACAGGACAGATGACCTCGCCTGAACTGGCAGGACAGGGGGGAGGGAGGGAGGGAGGGAGGGAGGGAGGGAAAGGGCTGAAGGTGAGTAGCTACTGACTTTGCCCCAGGGCACAGATAGATAGTTAGGAGAAGAGAACACATTGAATCTGCACAATCAGACATCATATAAGGGACTGATCCTTTTCTCTAATGGGTATCGTTAGAAATAAGACGACTTCATACCTTTTACATATAAAACCTGTAAAACCTGAAGTAAGAAGGTGTAAGAATTCAAGTGTTTTAAGTTGTGTGTGTCTTTTATTCATCCCATACCACAGCATATGTTGTACAAATCAAATGCATTTTAGAGAGTGGAATTGATTTAATACTAATAGGAATTATACTAGTGTCATTATCAATTAAACTATCTATTACACTCTCAATTCACTGTTCAGGCTAGAAATGGCCAAAACGTTTAGAAAATGTGCCCTTGAGAATCCAAGTCCAAGGTTTCATCTTCACATTGTTGGTTTTGTATGACCAAAAGTTCAAAACCTAAAAGAAATATAATACAAAAGGTAAAATTAATTGACAACTATTGTGATGGTTGATACATCTTTAGTAAGCAAAACATTAAAGGAAATTCAGCCGCATGCTTCTAATGGTTATTGAATCTTTGGGTGTTGGACTACTGTTTTGGACAAAACACGCAATTTGAAGACACCTTGTGCTTCGAGGGATTGTGTAGAACATGTTCATACTTTTCTGACATTTTATAGACCAAGAAAACTATGCACAGCTTAGCTGTTGATCTGTTTTACTGTAAGTTACCGTCCTAAATTGTGTTTTTAGCAAATTCTTACAGTTAATCTTAAAAATACACAGAGCAAACGATTGATCACAAACTGTTGATTAATCCATCAACTGCTTCAGCGCAAAATAATGTAATCTACAAGTGCTTAATATATGTGTTTGTCTCTCAAAGGGCATTTCAACCTACTGTTTTTGGTAAACGTGATAATCAATATTAAGTAAGCCACTGTCGATGTTTAAAGAATAAACTATAGTGGGCTGCAAAATAAACTTTGAAATCGGACACATCGGCTACAATAAAGGCTGCATCGCTGCACAAGAACAAGCCCTCTGTGTAGACTCAACATGGGAGGAACGAGTTTGTCCAGTTGAGGCTTTTCCTGTCCTACATGAGGGCACATGCAGAGTGACTGAGCCTGTCTGACACATGTAAGTCTGATCCAACGTTACACCAATGCACATCATAGCCTTACATTTCTGGACATAATATTTTCTCATATATTCTCACAGCAGGTGCTTGATAACCTCGATGTCAACTTTCCCAACAACAAGTCACCACGAACTTAACATTACCTTTCCCTTCAGGTCCAGAATAAATATTGCAGACGCCGACATCTTGGTGGAGAAAAATCCTCGAGAGCGAGAACTAGCTGAGATAATATGTAGGTCTAGAGTAAGATGTGGGTCACTTAAAGGGGTTAAGATCCGCTCCCATCCTCCTCCTTCCTTCTCTCCTCCACTCTCTTCAGGCGTTGCGTTTCATTGCAACGCGTTGCTTTTACGGAGGGAGCGTCAAGCTGGCTGCAGGAACAGAAAGGCCATTTCCGGGATTGGTGAGAGGAAATCTTTCTCTTTTTTTTTAAACATTTTAATAACCCAACATTACCAATGCTGTAAAGTAAACAACCAAGATGCCCACATTCACCTAAGCACTGTATTTGAGAAATACTATGAGTATTAGTAATTCATTGTTAATGCATCAAAAGTTTAGCACATACTTCTGTAAGAATTAAATCTAGTACTGAGTATGCAGTTAAACTAAGTGCATTCTTAAAATGTGCTGTAAAGTTGTTTGCAGCATTAATGAAAATCAAACTGATTTTGATATGTAGGCCAAGTCTACATTTTTCGAGACGTCTGGATAAGGCAGAGATTGTACTTCAAATGGAGTAGGCTATTTGTAGAATACATTACTACGCAAAGTGTCTCAATATTACGCCTACCACAATAAAACATGTACGTGAAGGAATACAGCTGTAGAATATAATCCCTTCAGCATGTTTACACTGAAGTGGTGGGTTTATTATTTAAATACACTTACACAATACACAATTTGAGTACACTTTTGATTAACTTCCGTTAGAAGATTATTTAAATTTTAAATAATCTTCTAACGGAAGTTAATCAAAAGTGTACTCAAGTTAAATATATCAAGGATCAAAATATACTAATATTTATACTAATATACTAATTTATCTTGCGGAATGGTCCATTTTGGAATGTATTATTTGATCAAAATTATTGATCAATGAAGTTGTATAATAATCTATAATGATCCATCATAATTGTTTTGTTGATAATATTTTTATTATTAATCTGAATCTATAATGTAGTGGATTAAAACGTCCATAATTGTCTTTCGTAGTGGAGTAGAAGTAAGCCAGTACATGAGTAAATCTACTGAATTAAAGTCCGCCACTGCTGATTTAAATGGATTCATGCACACACTCCAAATAGCGAACGCTTTCAAACATTGTACCTTTATTTTGAAGGCAGCGCCAGCATTGTTCCGGTTTCGCTGTAGCTCGTTTGTGAGCACTTGACGCGCCGTGTTTCCGGGTAGAAGCCTCGCCTGCCAGCCTCACACAGACCTGTCAAACCGCTCTTATCAGCTGGAGAGTCTCAGAGGATCCCTAAACGCGCCAGGCCTCTTTTCGCGACATTGTCAGGCTTAATCACTGTAGCTCAGACAATGTTGCAAAGTTGAAAACGAATGGTGAGTGTGCAGGTTGTAGTTTGTAAAACAATGAGGAAGACAATCACGACCACATGGTTGGAGAAACTAGTCTGGAAGTTTGAAGTCGGATTTGAAAACATACTTGACCCTTGCAGACATACAGTCAGGCAACACTGTTTTTAGATTTTATTGAGGTCACATTGTTTACAATTTACTGACCAAACCATGTGATGAGTAGGCCCATACAGTCTGAAAGAAGAGTTCATACAGCTCCAATTGTGGTTATTCTAAAAATAGAGACCACGTGGAGAGTAACTAATTACAAGCAGGCTAATGCTTTTACTATATTTGATCCAACCTGAGTCTACATTTTCTATGTACCAGTAACACAATTTTAAAGATGTGAAATTCATTTTTGCTTCTTAGGAAAGATGAGCAGCACTTTGCAGAGCATCACAGTTTCCTCGTGCTGCTCAGTTGCAACTCAGAGCACTCTATAAAACAGTTGAATAGCTTTCATGTTATACACATCTATACTTCTGCTTACCATTAAATAATCACACTACATCCAGAGGAATTCCAAGCACTTAGAACAATTACCCACAGTGCAATGAATCTAACTATACACATATCATTTATATGTATATTCACTGACAAGAGCTGGCAATGCAAATTTAAATGCTCCTGTTCATATTCTGCACACATGTGCTTATTTGTCAAAAATAATACACCTTTTCATTTCATAACCTTTGCAGTCAAATCAAATAATCAATCAACCAACCAATACATCCAAACACTGATCAACTGATACAAATCTATATTGGTTTATGTCCATATTTACAGAAGACCACTTGACCTAATTTTACCTCCTTAAAAATAAGATGATTGACGACAAACTTATAACTAAAAAACATATTGAAAAAACATATTATTATGACTATTACCGTTACTGCTGTCAGTATACTGACAAATCACAAAAATGACTTATCTTTATATTTGTATGGGGACTTGGAGAACTGCTGCCTTAATAATGTAGCTTAGATAAGTCTTGTACACTGGTATTAACATTGTTATGCTTTCCTAACTTTGAACCTTTTTTACACATAAATATAGACAATATGAATCTTACTCACAAATAAAGAAAAATGCGGGAGTGGAATTGTTTTTTCATGGGTTTATGTAGCTGAGGAGGAGTAGAGACAGTCCAGCTAAGCGATGCTAAATTCAATTTCATCCATCTCCTCCTCCGTGTCCACTGTGTCCTCCATGTTCTCCGCTGCTCTTGCAGCTCTCGCCCGCTCGCTGGCCGGGATGTAGTTGTCCTCAATGAAGCCGTCATCATCTTCCTCGCTCACAGCAGGGATGCAGTGAGGGTTAATTCCACGTCCCCTGTGCATGGCGAATTCCACCTCCAGGCCTGGAAGCAGTGAAAGAAACACAAGAGGTGTGCTGCATGACAACCATGGAGAGGTGAGTCCTACATGCCATTCCATCTGACAGTAGGGTTAGTGTTTATCCATCCGTCCATTATTTAACAGCTTATCCTCATCAGGGTCACGGGGGATCCCAGCTGACAGGGCGAGGGGGCAAAAAACAAAAAGATGGAAAGCAGTAATGTCACATTGATGTACAGAATGTAGCTGCTTTAAGGTAGATAACTGAGCTGGATTGTGTCATCAGATGAAGTTTGACAGAAATGAGCTTTTAATAAATACTGTTTTATCAGCGCACTGGTGGAGTGTCTTACAGAAAATCTCCACATGTCCCATCTTATTGAAATTGTATCATTCGGTTTTTAACCTTGATGGATTGATGTGTTTTCTTACTAACACTGCACTGTATGAAGAAAAATATATTTTGAATGTAAAATGTAATTGGCGCTTCTTGTTTCAGATTTGCTTGAAGGGTGCATTTCTCTTGTGTCTCATTGTGTAAAACGTGTGTGGACATGACATGACAATTACACGTGCAATGTTTTTTTTGTTCTTTGTGTTAGCCACACCCTTGACCTATAAGGTTGTGGGAGCTGCAACACAATGTAAACACAACATTGACATATTCTAAAAAAAATATATATAGTATACTTATTATTGTTATGAATTAATTTGTATATAAACATTTTATAATATTTTCACACCTAGCTCGTTGCTAACTTTGTCTGCCTGCAGCTTGTTGCTGGGCAGGTGGGGTTCACTTTGTTTATCAGAGTGTTTAGTGGAAAAGGGTGCACAGTAAAACTAAAACAATACGCTGAACAACACTAAAATGCTTCATTCGGTTCATTTTATTTAATATCTTTTCTGCATCCCGATGTTTTTTCCAGAATAAAAAGTAAAAGCTTCTGTGAGGTAGAATAAAGCTGAATAGTAAAACAAAAATGATCACAGATTTTGGACGAGGGTTCATGCTGAACGCAAGCAGGCTGTGGTCTCACTTACAGCGCCACTTTTACGTACCACTCCCAAAAAAAAAAAGTAAGGTTTTGAAAAGTTACAGTATGCTTTATGGCTTAAAAAACCAACCTGAGGGGTCACACTGGCTCACGGTGTCTGTCTCCCTGAGCCGCGTGTGCCTGTAGCTGGCCAGGTAGCGACGGACCGCCTGGCATTTAGCTAGAAGGGCGATAAGAATGGAGATGGAGACGGCTGTGACCAGGACAGCAGCCAGGAACGCCCAGTTGTGAGATTTATATTTTGATGTCTGGCTTGCCAACGTGACTGCAAGAGAGGGACATTAATCACACCCATGTCATTGTGGAAAGCACCTTAATAACCAAAGCTCAGCTCACTCCCACCTCAAAACAGGTGGACATTTAATCCTCCATCATTCATTTTAAGATGATCTAGAACCAGAATTAGACTAAACTGGCAAAGACTCCAAGTACATTTTGCTGAAGATAAATTAATTGTTTCGGTTTGACGTTAAAATCGTAACTGAATTCTTACTGTTTTGTGTTGCTGTTGGTGTAGCTGTCGAGAGCATGCTATCTGGTGACGGGTCCATCTGGCGTTGCTCTTGTCTGTGCAGTCTCTTTTGGGGAGTAACTTCTCCTGTGTGGGTCAATCTCCTTGTTGGATGCTCTTGCTTTGGGGCACCATCAGCTCTAGCATGAAGCCATGGAGCAGCGTTTGTGACCAGCTAATGTACTGCCTCTTTAACTCCTGTCACTGATGCTGGAAAAAGAGGTTTTAATCCCTTCTCCAACCGATGTTTGGAAATGTGCACAGCTGCTTAGTGCTGTCTTGTCTTCAGCAGGTAAAACACACATGGGAGCAGAGGGAACTGTTGCAGGGCAGGCATCTCCCCAGATGAGGGAGGTAGTTGTCTGGAGGAGTTCTGCTGACCAGGAGGGAGTTAAACCTTCAAAGCTCCACTAGATGGCGAGGTTGAGTGACAGGGAACTCCGTGGTTCAGTAACAAGTGAAAGGTGGTGGCAGCGTCCTCATCCAATGTATGAGTTGAAATATGAGCCCGTGTCCTCTGGCTGCAGTCAAATGAGGCTTTAGAGAAAGTGTGAAATTGAAATAGTGAGTTAACGCAGTATGAATCACACATACTAACACACTTGCAAACAAAGGCATCTTCAAAAAGAAAAAAGGCTTTTGCAGTAGAATGCAGTCTCAGTAAACTACAATGCCCCCATATCCCACTTGCATTGTGGCTTTGAATTCTGTTGGACTCTTTGTGCCAGCAAATGCATATTTTATAACTGAACCACACAAAAAGAACTTGAAAAATCGAATGACCTAAATATTTCACTTAGTATGTATGAAGAGTGAGAGTGTCATCATGAAAAGGATACGCTCCCTGGATCCTCTAAATCCAGAAGTCATAATTGAGTACAAGCTGTCAGGAGCTCAGGAGGATATCACCCACAACAGGAAAAGTGTGTCGCAAACAGGAAGTCCCACAGACTGCAGGACCTTCCTTCTCCTCATTTTGTCGTTGAGCAGCCCACTCGTGTTGTTTGGAGCTCCAGCGCTCGTCCTCGTAGCCTCGTGGTCGTATCCATTAACATCTGTTTGTGATGTCGATGGGTTAGTCTGCTTTTCACTCCACAGTCAGACGACTTGACTTCACTAACGCACGTGCAGTGTTCACTGTAAAAGCAATATTTAAATATTGCTAATGCAACAAATCTAATATATATATATATATATATTTTGGTGCACACATTTTGCTGTTTGCCGTCGCAAGTGGTTGTCACTATGGCAACCAAAGTACTTCAAACATCCCACAATACAGGAGTCTCATGCTGCTCAAAGGGCAATAGAGCCTACTGGATGTTATTTGTTTGCAACAACAAACTTGGCCAATACATAAAGTAGATTTTACAAAATGTACCCAAACACTGGCCACGAGGAAGATCTTGTGAAGATAAAAAAAAAAGATGTTCTTCTTAAATCCCTCTAAACTAAAAAGGCAATCTGGTCTGAATTGACAACAAACACTATTACTACGCTTGTTTCCAAGATATGTATCTATTGAGGGATATGTATCTATTGTAAATGTCCCCGCTCCGGGACAAATAAAGGATTTTCATATCTTATCTTATCTTAAACATAAAGTGCGTCTTTGGATGGATGAGGAAAACAACACTGAATGGAAATGCTACTGCCTCTTTTAGCCCATAAATAATTCATAAACAGATACTGATTGGCAGTGCTGGCTGTAAACACACAACAGGGCTGCCTGCACCTCTTCCTGGTCTGTCCTCACACATGCAAAGCACAACTGAACACACAAACCGAGCAGCACAGGACCGGCAGTTATAGGAGAGCACCCGGGAGCGAGAAATGAGAAAGTCAACGCGTCTGCGCACAATATTGCAGTGTTTGTATATAAACATGCATTGTGTAAGAGGCTGCATTTGCATTTTGGTCTGCAAAACTCTGCGTTTGAATATCATTCTCAAAGGGAGAAGTCGGTTTTTCCTAGTCACTCTTTGTTTCAGTGCCCCAAATTGTCAGTTTATAGACACTAATGATGGCCAGAGGGGGTGAAACTTATTTTTTTTTCTGTCATCAAACTGAATTAAACATCAAAATTAGATTCTTCTCTTTGAGTGTTATCACAATCCTACGAACAGGAAAATTAACTGTTAACAATTTTAGCGTTTAATTATGCTGGTTAAGATGGTTGGTGGAAAATAGGCATATTTAATATACTGAACTTTGAGGAAATTTGTACTATGCAACTTTAGATGTATTTTACATTAGAATACAAAAGTAGATATTGTACTTATTACTCCACTACATGTAGTTGACCGCTGGAGAGTCTTGTGACTCCTTGTTTGAGTTGTTAGCATTTGTAAACAATAACACATTTCCTTATAAACTCTCAGATGCTTTCCGGGCCAAAATGGTCAATATTTCACCTAAATAATGCCAAACACTAACTAGTATACAAGAGCATCTTGTTTTTTCCTGCCTCATTAATCATTTCCTAACCCTGAAGATTTATTAAGACCGGCTGCAGTCGGTCCGACCTCTAATTTGGGAATCACTTGACTAAACTACTCAAATATGTGTTAAGTAGTTTAACAAAAGTTCCACATCAACCAGCTACAACAGTAACATGCTACTTGATTCATCACTTAACAATGTAATAATGTAATATACATAATAATACAGCAGTAATTTGTAATGCAACCATGTATTTTTACATGGTCAGCACTTTTACCTCCGTAAAGCATCGGAGGATCTTCCACCACTGAACTTATGCAACAAAGAGCTTTATATTAATAACAAAAACTCATTGGATTTACATTTTGAACAGTGCATTTTGAAAACTGCTCACACAACATTGCCATTGGCTCCATATCACAAATCCTACTTGACCAAGCAAACATCTCTCTCCCTGGCTATGATAATCACACACATATTGCTAAACCACAGAAAATCAAAGGGACGTCCTTCTATTGACCCTCAACACAGCAACCCACACAACATGCAGCGAGCCGCCCTCTTATTCCACTGCCAAGATCTGTATTTCTGTCTTGCTTTGAAAATGTGTGGAGGAGTCGGGCTGCGCTGAGCTATTGTTTGTCAAGGATAATGGCATAAGGTCACCTGTCAGCGACATTGTTTATGTGCATGATTATTAAACTCGTGCTCACAGAGCCCGCGTGCGTAAAATGTCCGAGTAAGAATTCAACTATTGTACTTTTCTTTTCCTTTTTAAGTTTAATTGAAGCAAAATCATATTATTTTCAGTTTCCTCAGGAATAATGAGACAACAGAGAGGCCGCAGGGACACAATGGGTAAAAGCCGGCCATAATTAAACAACACACTAAATCTTGCATCATGGGCACAAACTATGCCATTTAAAAATGGCTCCTTGACAACATATCTGAATGTGTGCTTCTTAAAGAAGGATCAGATAATGAAAACAAAGTGAGAGGGAGCTCACGGTGCTTTACTGTTTTGGGTGAAAACAGCAAGTGGCCAACATGCAACAGGTGCAGGTCACTGAAATGAAAACACTTTGGCTTTGTGTCGCGTCTGTTTTGAGACTGAACGACCTTCATGGACTGCTACAGCGCTGGATAACTGTAATGTAAAACACTTCATACAATGATTTCATTTATTTGCGGGGCTCCAAATCCCAAATAGCAGATAAGTCTGTCAGGCACACTTTACTGGGAGTGCCTTCTTCAGCCTGTCCTCCTTTTTGGTCAAAACCCAAAGTAAACAGATCCATGTATCTGTGAATATATTGTTTTGGAGCATATACTGAGCACATTATTCAGCACGTTGTGACATTTTAGTACATTGGAAATGATTGCATACAGTTCACAAGATAAGTTGTAAGTCCAGCCCGTCGTGTGGTCTTTACATAGTGCAGCAGCGTCTGTGGACTGTAGTTCCCACTTTTATTATAGCAGCTGTTAAATTCCAGTCTTACCTGCTCACCTGTCTGCCGGGTCTTCTAGCTTCAGCGAGTTCACCTCTCGTCTGTCCACTCATATTTCACATCAGCCTTTTTTGCTTTTTTGTTTTCTCTGTAAAATGGAGAAATGTTGTGCAAAGGTTGAACGAGGTGTGCTCTGCAGTTGCTTCCCAGAAGGACACGTTAATGAGTAACTTTGTAACTAAGGTGTACTCCCTCCCGCCTACTATGCGTCTCTCTGGCCAATGGCACAGCAGACCTGGTCATGGGCAATGTTGTCACTCAGCGGGGCCAAACCAGGAAGAGGTCAAATATGACTTACGAGCAACATGTACCCGTGTGCATTTACAAGTGAACCTGTAACCAGTCAAACCTGTTTTATTTTGCAAATATATGTTCTGTATTGTAGCTCCAGTGCTTAATCAAACAATCTTGTTTGATATCTCCTTCGTGTGGCCTTTCACTCGCGTAGTGAGTGTGAGCGTAGTTTAGGGAGTCTGCCTGCCAGGAGCCACGCCTTGCTTTGTTTATCTCAAATGTAAACCCTCCCCTCTGTCCTTTTCAAATGAGGGAGGAAATCAGACAAGATACAGTTTGTGGCAACGAGGAGTTTTGTTTGTTTAAGACGTACAGCCCGAGGGGAGAGAACCGACCTCTGGTGGCTTTGAAAGGAAAAGCGAGGTGACCCTGAAAACAATAGGGCCACTTCCTGGCCACGCTGCATCTTTACATCTCCCTCCCTTACTCTTCCTCCTTCCCTTCCTCCATATGTTCCAGGATGCTTCAGCTGCATGTCTTGGGGCAGATGGCAGGGACGAGGATGGGTTGGGACAGTAAAATGATAACTCAGCATCAGCTGGAAGAAACAGTAGGGGATTCCCACCGCAGATACCAGGGTTGTATGCTGTTGGATTATTGTAGTCCTGCCATGCTTTTTATATTCAGCTTCTTTAAGAAATACCTGATCGTTGATTGCAAAATTATACTTTTATGAGGGGCGACTGTGGCTCAGAGGTTAGCAAGTCGGTCTTTCAATCAGAGGTGGTTCAATCCCCGGCTCCGGCAGTCTGCGTCGTTGTGTCCTTGAGCAAGACACTTAACCCCTAATTGCTCACCGTTGCTGTGTCTACGGTCTGCTGTATATCATGTAAGTCACTTTGGATAAAAGCGTCAGCTAAATGTAATGTAATGTAAATGATCATTGTGGGTCAATTTGGGCATTGCAGCAAAAACATATTTTTGAGTTGAATTGGGATAAGAACAAGGTGAACATCTTCATTAAGCATGTGTTAAGCAGATTTTTTGGACACTTGGGGGCAGCAAAAACAAGCTGTTATCACAAAAGACTCAATATCGCTTTTCATCTTGTTAGTCATTTACACACAAGAGTAGAAATAGTAACATTAGCATTCATTTGAAGTCGTGTTTGTGTCCATTTTAGGTCCCCCCTCCCTTTCTACCATGGGATGTTTACTGTTGGTGCTCTCACTAAGGCAGTGGAGGTGGGGCACTTCTGTGGGCGAGATGTGAAGGCCTTCGCTTTTAGAAGGAGGGAAATAACAACACGTGTCGCACTGTCCGTAACAATGGACACTCGGTTGAGGAAGCGCTATGTGACAAACAGGCCTGCATAAAGCATCAAGAGGAGACGCTCAGCAGCCATTGTGATGTGCATGCACCCAAGTGTAAATTTTACGAGGTGACAGCCGTAAATTGTGCACATTTTTGTGAATTTGCGAGTGCATATGTACGCTGCATCTGGAAAAATGATAATGTGAGTGAGGCTCCCTGCACACCTGCTTTAAATCTGTAGTTCTGCTAATGAAACAGCTACAGTTTTATTTAAAGCCAGCATTATTCTCATTCACATTCTTGCAATGAGCTATATTAAATGTGATACTCTCTATCTGCGCTCTGATTGTATCAATCAAGGTGCCATGAAAAAATGTGCTTCTGCACAAACTAGGCCCTTTTTTTTTGTAAACCTTCACTCTGCTGCTGTGATGATCCACCTTTACATATAAAGGATGTTTAAATTCCATCTAATGTAATCTAATATAAGATTTTCTTGACTAACCTGCACTGGGAAGTATTTCTTTGGCTTGAGCTTCTGCCATGTCTTGCAGGCGTAAACAGAAAGTACAGAAATACATGGATATTACTACTAATAAATGTCTCTCTTTGATGGTGAGGGTGTTTATTTTGTTTGACTTTTTACTCTTCACGGTTAGTGAAAGTAAAGTGAAACTTAAAGCTGCATTCCAAAAGCATGCCGGTCCATGTTAAATTATGTGAATGCTTCCCTTTTGAGGAAAATGATTCATCCAAATGGTGCGTTAGTCAGTAGTCTGTAATATCCGACTGTTTGTTTTGGATGTCATGGTTCTGTGAACGCACTCTAAAAGACTCTAACGCTGCGCTGACTGATAAACTCGCTGTAGATAAAAAGCGCAGAAAAACACAGCTATGGAAGTGTAGACAAAGCTGCATTAAGAATATCAGCGACTCCGTGTGTTGCACCATTGCCGAGTTACTCCAGATCTCAGGGAGATTGATGTAAAAGTCAGTTTTTGTAAGATCCAACTGTGCATATTTCTAATCCCCTGGTGAATGCTGTAAGAATATTTATGCGAAAAGTGAGAGTGCTGCATGATTCAGTAATGGTTCAGAAAGGAATTTGTATTTCAAAGGTCTCATATGGTGGTGATAATGACTCAGTATGATATACTGAGTAATGCTAATTTTTGAAGTTGGCCCTAGAAGAGATCTGTGCTCCCTATACATGGATTCAGTGTGCAGTATAGGGAACGGTTTAAAGGTGCACACTTTTTGGATTTACACCAATACGCACATTTTGCTGTTTGCTACTTTTTAAATCACTAGATGGATCCATTCTCATGCTTTTTGAATGGAAGCCTCTAGAAAGCTTAAAAAGCAAGCAATTTATAAATGGTGTGGTCAATGCAGGAATCTAGTTCAGCTGATGTCTAACAAATGTTTTAGTTTACAGCTAACTCCTTGAAGGCTTTAAGGCCTTAAGCATTTATCCGTTATGAGGGCAAGAACCAAGAATCACTGGGATTTGAACCTTTTACTGAAAGTTACCAATGGAAGCACAAAGAATGATGCATTTCTAGTTTTAGCACTTTGGAGATTAAAACCAGTTTATCTTATTAAAGTGGATAGGCAGAAAAGCATGGATCTCCAACATGAGTTGCACTCAGCAGAACTACAGGGGGGCACTGTGGCACGTAAGAAATGTTTTAAACCAACTTTAAGCCAAAGTGCCGGTACTTGATTGTTTTCGCGCCAGCAGCCATCCAGCTCTCTCTTGCTGCGCCCTGCTTACTGGCTGGCTGATGGGAAACGACTGCTAAAATGTGTGAGCATGCCTGTGTGTTTGAGTCTGTGTGTGTGTTGAGAAAACAGCTATCAGACAGGAGCCGAGACCCTCCACCTCCACCCCCGCCGCCACCTCCACAGGCCTTTTCCTGCCTGTAGGGTGATTCCTGCCCTGGTGCTCCCTCCACTTCCTTCACACACATATCAGCCTCCAGCAGCAGTACCTCTTCCTGAATCTGGCTCAAGTTCTCTAGACACTGTGTACAAGCAACAACAGCTCATCCATCGCTCTATATCTATCTCTATTTCCCTGCCTTATTTAACTGCCATGGACCAATATTGTATCATTTGACTTTATCAACTCACATAATTTCCCCAGGTAACACTATGTTGAATTGCTCTTCTGGGTCCTCTGCAACTGTAGTCTCAAAGCCCTTTTGGACAAAATCTCTGCTCTTGCATTTTTCTGCCTTTCAGCACATCACTCCCAGGGTGTTATCCAACTTCCTTAACACGCCTGCAATATTCCAGACATGTTGGCTGAATTTACTACCACTCCCTTTCTACAATGTCCTTGAAACACATGTTCCGATGGGACTGATACTCTATTTCTGTAATTAGGATTTTGCACTAACTAGCAAGCATAATAATAGCAATGTTTAGTGTCTGATCGTGGCTAACAAAGTAGAAACTACAACTGTGGTTGTGCCATTGTTGTGACAATGTGAGAAGTGCAGCTTTTTTGCCTCACTCTCCTTTTGGTTGTTATCTTGCTGAATGTGCTGATTGTCTGAAATCATGTAACCCACATGATCCTGTATTGGAGGAAGCCTTTTTACATTAAACCCACTCTAATGGTCGACTACATGCTGTTATGATTAGGGTTTCCTTAGTCTGATCCAGAGGCTTTCCAAAACATCAGTAATGAGGTCTGTGTGTGTCTGTGTGTGTACAGTACCTTTGCAAGGTCAGTAGTGGAAATAACATCAACTCCCATCAACATCCCTGACTGCATGGAGGGTTTGTTTGGTGTCAGGCTCGAGGGTCACCCTGTTCTGGACCCAGATCACCACATCCCCATTCTCGGTGCCCCAGCCTCACCCCAGGAGGCCGATTGGGAGACTACAGGTTGGTGGGGGGGAGGGCATATTTTTTTTTCCAGTGAGGGAATGATGAATGGACAGGAAGAGAAAGTTTGGAACATGTCACTTCACCCGATTGCATTGGTGTGTAATCATAAGTGTGTTTAAGAGTGTGTAGAATACAAACCTTAGATACAATATTTAAAGAAATAGACACAGATATATGTAACACAAACCAGCAGGAATACACTAGTTTTTGGATGGTTAAGTGATACGGCTTACGGCTAAAACACAAGGTTAACTTTTGTTTATATGTTGAAACAATATGGCTTTAAGTGCAGTCATGGATTTACAGTAAATGCCGACTTTGGTATACACATTGACACATATGTACACCAGTCTATTACCAGATTTACCCAGGATCATAGTCCTCATGTACAGACACATTTCAGTTTCATTAAACAGAAACAGCAGTAACTGGTCTTACATGATTTCAAGGTCAAAGTTCAACACTTTAGGTTTATCTATCTATCTATCTATCTATCTTTATAATCTACATACTGTTAGGTCAGCATCATTATTATTTAAGCAATTCAAATTGCAAAGGGCACTCTGATGATTTTATATAGTTCCTAAAGTTTGGGAACTTGCAATTGCCAGTTTAAAAGGAAAAATAAAATTGATATCTTCCTTCCTTTATACTTCTTTCCCTGAAAACCCTAGCTACAGTACCCCGCATGCTTTCCCCTAGATCCTTCCTGAGTGGCTGCATATTTTGACAGTTGCTAGTCTACATTTTCTTTCCTTTCACAATTTTTCAACACTGGCTTGAATTGACCATGAAATTGAACATGTTGTCTCACCATGTTGTAATGCTGATGAGATTATTGGTGGATCCTGAAGAAATGGAAGAGATGGAGGCCAAGTACTTCTTTGGGGAACTTGTCAATAACTCACTTTGAATCATCCTCCCAAACCTCTGCTGCTTTGGGGGGGTACTGTGTATTTGTGTCTGTGTAGTGTAAAGGTGGGGGACTACCTGTGTATACACCTGCAAGTACATCTTCATATTTACATAATCTAGAGTTATACTATTTTACAGAGATAAGATTATATTGCCCATAGTGCACAACTCCTACTGTATCTCATCAACTGTGCACATATTGCTGCTCACCCTGTGGGTCATGCTGACTTTGTATATTCTTGCCCATTGTCAAATCATTTCCGATTATTCCATGTGTTGATCCATCTATTGGATACATGCTCCCCTTGGGTTGCTTAAATGGAAGTTCTTCTTTGTGAGAAAGTCGGCCTATACAGTGGAAAATGTCGTATGCGAGAGAAAGTACGGGAGAGAAAGTATGGGAGAGAAAATGAAGCAACATGCAAGTTTGGGAACCATTGTCATGGTCTGAACACACTTGTGTCTTCATGTGCTTTGGCCAGGGAGGTGGTTCAATGTCCAAAATCATTATTTCAGTGCTGCATCTCTCAAATATGTTTGAATGCCTGGAAAATATTTGATCTAATCATTAATCTGATTGATTAAATTTAATTCAGAAATCTGCAAAACCTTGTATCTAAACTAAAGACTCAACAGCCATGTGATGCCATCCACTCTGAGGCTGTATTTAGGCGCAGCAGTCATCATGCTAACAAGTACACAATGACATTATGCAAACACGCTGATGTTTAGCAGGTGTAATGTTCACCATCTCAGTATTGTTAGTTAAGTTGGTTCCATGCTTGAATTAGTATGAAACCAACCTTGTGTCCAGCTGTGGACAGAAATTAAGCTATGGCGTACAAGTTACGTTGGAACGCCATACTCTTGCATGCCCATATTTTATTTCTCATACATCTGCCAATCACTTCTCACACAAGCTCCCTCATTATTTACTTGCTGTCATTTCTGGAGGCTGTCAATCATGTCATCAGATGTTTAGAACAGCGGGTCTCCTCTTGCCAATAACTGCAAAGAAACAATTACATGGTTAGCCATCTTGCTGCTGTCTCTTCTTAAATATGAATATATATATATGTCTCTCTACCTTCAGTTCATTCATATGGGGTCAGATCAGTCTCATAATTCACAAATGCACACAGAACAATTCACATATGCACACAGAACAATTCACAAATATATTTGATTTACAAATGCACACAGAACGATTTATATAAATGTAAAAAAAAATCACAAATATATTTCTGCATTTGTATGTCTTTGTGTGTGGATTTTTCGATTTGTTTGTGGATTTGCATGTATTTATTTGTGGATCGCACTGCATTCGTGTGTGAATCGCCACACATTCGTGTGTGGGTTTTTTGAGACTCCCCTGACGTCGCCAGATCCACAAATTTTTTCAACATGGACCTATCTGTAGCCAATCAGATGTCGCCCTCATTTTCAACCAGCTCCCCCTCCCCTCCCCACGAGTTGCGCAATTTACGGAGGTGACGGCTCAGAAAACAATGGCGTCTGGTAGTGGCGATGCTCCCGCTTCAAGTGTAAGTTTAAAGTTTCATGGCGTGCATGATTAATTACGTTTGAGTTGTGAGTTATTGCTAAGTCAAATATGTTGCATACAGACAACCTAGGCTCATTAGCTTAGTTAGTCACTATAAAATATTTTTTACTAACTTCACACAACATAGCCTCAGCGGTAATTCGCTTGGAAATAGGGCTGCAACAACGAATCGATAAAATGTATTAGTCGTGCAATTATTACACCACTCAATAAGTCGCGGAGTTTGAGTATAAAAAAAAGTTGTTGAGCGCGGAGCAGACTGGAGGTAGAGAGACCAGCTGAGACCGTAACGTTGACTGAAACACATAGTGGAGGAAGGCCGTTCAACAGCACAGTAGCAGCTCAAACCGGGGCCGCGGCAGCTAGTAGAGGCACTTCCGGTTGAGGCTCCGGTGCTGCGGCTAGTCGGCAGGTTGTGTTCCGTTTTGAAGTGAAGACGTAACGTCCCTCCAGCAGCTTTCTGCTGTTTGCTCGTTATTAGCTTGACAAGTTAGCGTTAGCTCATAAGAACAGTGCAATAGAGAGAAAGAGAGAGGTCGCTTTAAACAAAAAATACATATTTTTGTGCACTTTATTAAATAGAAAAGCCATATTTGACAGATTTAAAGCATACATGTGTTATTCCATTTAAAATAATGACTTCAACAGCTCAGGGATGTTCAAGGAGCAACCTGTTCGTGCACTTTCTGAAGATGTTTGCACTGTCAGTTAATGTCAAATTAATGCTTTTGTTGTTTTTATCCGATTCATCGATTATTAAAATAATCGTTAGTTGCAGCCCTACTTGGAAATTGCTTGCTAGTTTAAACATTAATTAATACATTAATTTAATATTAAACCATAATAACTATAAAATACAACTAGATTGTGTTACTGATTTCAAAGAATGATTGTCTTGAACATCCACCTGTGAACTAAGCCTTTGATTCGAACGTTAGCTGATTTTAGCCAGTAGAGATGTTTAAGATCAAGTTATCATTAACATTGGAGTGAATAAATTAGCCTTTTAAACGATTTTGAGGTTGTCATTTTGAGTGTTGTCATTTTGGAAGCAGTTAACACACATTTTTCTGATCCATTTTTGTCATGTTTTCTTTATTTATGTATCTATTCCCTAGGAATCACTGCGGCGTGAAATCCTTCAGAGATTGCATGACAGACTGATACACATCTTGGAGAGGCAACCTCTTGACATTGAAGGCCTACAGTTTGCATGCCGTCAGGATTTAGTTTTATTAAGTGCTCTACATGACATAGTGGATGTAGGAGAGAATATATTGTCTGCACTTTCAAACATAAATACTCTTATCCAGCTGGAGAGAGAGAATGAACAGACATCTGTAACTCTGGAGTTGCAAAGATGTTCTCAGGGTATACCAGAGATTCAATGGGAGGAGAGTGGCTACACAAATGAGCCTCATCCTGGGGTCAATGTTCCTACACTGGACAGGCCTCTCTCAGATCCTGAAATGATGCAGCTGCGAGACCACATCGAACCAATGCAAGAGTCTGACTGTTTCGGAGTTGACATATATCTCAACACTGTCCATTATGTTGAGAACTTAATTGAGGCAAGATAATTATTACATGCTTGACGTGTCATACAACGGCAGTTGAATTTTCAGTAAGTCATTTTACTTGATGCTTACTATGTTCAAGTTTATATTTCCTTGTTTAATGGTGAAAATAAAGCATGTGTTCACATTACTCCAGAACTTCGCAAAATTCTTTGTGTGAATTAATGACTAAGAGCATTCAATTTGAAGTTTGCATTGTTTTTATTGCCTTTCTTTTATAAAATGTGTACATGAAAACAATAGTATACTGCTTTACTGTGGTTCAAGTGAATGGTTATGGTTTAACAGTTAACACAACAATCGGTAGTGGCATTGAACACTTGAATGAAAAGAACTTCAGAAACTAAATGAGGCATATATGTGAACAGGAAATCAAGTGCAACACCTTGATATTTTCATCTACACAAGACCAAAACCAGAATTGATGGAACTGATGGAGTACCCCTCAGAGTCAGTTGGAATTATCGAGAGCTTGCGACGTCCGCTGCCACCTATTTTAAAATGGAAAAAGCAACCAAACAAAAGTGTCCTTCAAAACCTTGTAACCCTACATACATACATTGAAATCAGACAAACTATACCTATGTCCTCTACATATAAGGCTTGATTAAAATAGCATTTCATAGTGGAATGTCACAAAACACATTGCTGGGGCTTTGAATGAGAAAAAAAAATTGAAGATTGAGAAAAATGCTACCTGAAGACTTGAAAAACATCCAGCCTCCCTTTAAGGTTTTCAGTTTGGGAAATTCTTCTTCTAGTACAGCCACAATCTTTAAAACAAAGTTACATTTTCAGCATGTGATTACCAACTTTAATCTTTGAGCATTCTACAATATCGTGTATGTGATTACCTCACTGTGCGTCAAGGTGTCTGACAAACTGAGCATCCTCTTGCCAAGGCCAGCATGGGCAAGTTCCAACTCGTCAGAGCCCTTTGGCGTAGACTCCATGGGTCCTGGAAGGGCATATATTTGGAAGTCCGTCCTTTTCATGATGCAAGGGTTAGGGGCTGAGAAGCGCCTTTTCCCTCTTGGCTGATCAGCACTAAACATACTCGGGAACTGCCTAATGTGGAAATGACAAAAGACATTTGTAAGGGAAAGTAAGGGTAGATATTTATCTAGAGTAAGATTGATGAGTTATGAACATGTATGGCTCAGTTGATATTTTTTGTTTACATGAATTTCAATAACTGTAATTATTAATAGATAAATAAAAGGTATAAAATACACTTGTGCTATTCAGTTATATTACAGCTACAGGCTCGCCATAATCAAGACATCAATATGCATAATTGCCAGTAAAGTTAAAAATTGCAACTTAAGGGACAATACACTAGGACAGTAGTAATCTTTGTTGGACTAACAGTGTTTAATCTTTTTTGAAGCATTACAAAGTTGTGTCTGGGACGACGCGATGCCCGCGGCAGTAAGGGGCATCGTAGATTTACGCTGGTTGAATAGCAGCATAAGAGGAGAAACCCAGACTAAGGAAGAATTATCGAACAATGTCGTAAAACCACAAACTTTGTAAAATGGTGGACGAGCTCAATGATCGGACAGGATTACAGCTATCTTTTCGTCTGTACTGACAAATGTAGAGATAGTAAATTAAATGCATCACCTTCTCATTGCCTGCCTCACTCTATCATCATTGGGTTGATAGGGTTGGGTGCTGGATCCCAGCCTGACTGTTGCCGGTGCGCTGACCGGTGCAGGTGCACTGACTGGTGCGCTTTGTACTACACTCGCCTGCGATGCAGTTGTGGCCACGCACAGCTCCCTTGCTAGAATTTGCACAAATGCCCGTGCTGCTACTTCAGCTTGAAGCGACAGACCCTGTCACACAGTCACTCAGTTATTTTCACTAATTGTAAGTTAGTTCCAAGCACTTACTTCGCAGAAGAACAAAATTAGCAGAAACTGTAGACAACCCTAGCTAGCTAGCTTACTAAATGTATGGCGCTACAAGATTAAACAGACTAATGCTGCGTTCGGTGCTTCACACAATTCTCGGATTATCTCCGCTAACATTACAATTTATCAAAACTAATAATTCATGGTTCAAGAACATGTCATGACTTACAACAGAGGGGGGGGGGGTACAGTAATGATGTTTCACTTACACTTGAAGCGGGAGCATCGCCACTACCAGACGCCATTGTTTTCTGAGCCGTCACCTCCGTAAATTGCGCAACTCGTGGGGAGGGGAGGGGGAGCTGCGCTCATGTGATTGGTTGAAAATGAGGGCGACATCTGATTGGCTACAGATAGGTCCATGTTGAAAAAACGCATTTGTGGATCAGGCGACGTCAGGGGAGTCTCAAAAAACCCACACACGAATGTGTGGCGATTCACACACGAATGCAGTGCGATCCACAAATAAATACATGCAAATCCACAAACAAATCGAAAAATCCTCACACAAAGACATACAAATGCAGAAATATATTTGTGATTTTTTTTTACATTTATATAAATCGTTCTGTGTGCATTTGTAAATCAAATATATTTGTGAATGGTTCTGTGTGCATTTGTGAATTGTTTTGTAAATCAAAAATATTTGTGAATTGTTCTGTGTGCATATGTGAATTGTTCTGTGTGCATTTGTGAATTATGAGACTGATCTGACCCCATACATTCATGCTGCTGTGACGCACCCCTCCACCTCACCACATCCGCACAGTCTTCGCTGGTCCATCAGCGTCATCAACTCATCATTCTATCAGCCTCATCAGCCTCCATCACCACCACCAGGTCTGGACTCCATGGAGGTTTATCTTGTTGCAGATCGGGGCAGACAGCCCTCAATTACAATCTCCCTGTAGAGTCCAAGCACCAAAGACTCTGTCAAGACTTCATCTTCACATCTGTTAATAATAAACAATTATTTTGTCTGTATCCGACTGGTCTCTCCTGATTGAAATAGGTGACAATCAATAAAGACTGTTCAATTTATCCAGAGGATATTTTTACGACAATCCATCCGATCAACTAAAACTGGCTAAAACTGGCTAAAACTGGCTAAAACTGGCTAAAACTGTGCCTATGGTTGTAAAAAGGCATTGAATCTGGTATGGACTTGTATAAATAAATTCATATTTACAATACCAACAGCTGGGAACTGCGGTGACTATCAATACCCTACGAACAGCACTCACAATGCATCAAATACTGCGGCTTCGTCAGTATTATTTGATGCATTGGGGTGAGAATGTGTTTATATTACATAGTGGCTACAGGCAGAAATGCATGGTCATTGGCCCAACTCCAGTAGAAAATGGAGTTTGGAAGATAGTGTGGTAGTTTGCCATCACGTAGTGTTGGAAATCCCCTTGCTTATAAAAACCCATTCTGAACCCCCAAAGACAAAATACTGGAATTATCAAGGCTTTGTCTTTGCAGAAATCTCACTTTCTAAGATGGGGGTTTTCAACTTTGACCAATAATGCTCACACACATAATGTATCTCAAAATCTGTGTCTATATTTATGTGTCTTTCATCATCTTTACCCTATCACTTAAAACACGTTTCTCTCACACACACAAACATTCAAGCAAACATTGGCATATGATTTGTGTCTCCCATGGTCTCCATGATCCTTGGAAAGGGTTCCTTTATCAGACAACATGAGGTATGTTGGGATGGAGGAGGTCAGGGGTTTTGTAAGTGCAGTTTGGGAGGAATTGGGGAGGGGAATTAAGGGGCCTAGGAGGTGTGAGTGACACCCTTGCTTAGGCTCCCAGGGCCCAGCAGGATCAGTGCGTGTGGAGCCAGGCCAGTTCGCCACACAATGAGAGGAAATGGGAATTTAATACAAACTTTCTCACAAAGTCTCAGAGACCTCCCGCCTCTGTTGCCGGTCTCACTTCCAGACACCCCCAGCTTTGCTATCACCACCTCCACTACAACCACAACAAAATGTCAGAAACAACTCAAACATGCTTGGGCGCATGCTGCTGTTCATCAATGTGTTGACACAATCCAGGGGATATTTCCCCACATGTACTTTTCTCAATGGAATTTGTGAATCATGAGGCTCAAGAGTATGAATGTACAGCAGATATATACAATAAAACATCACAGACACGCTTGGACACAAGGGGTTCAATGTTTATAGCATACGGATGGTTGGTTGCATTACCCAAACCATTGTCACCTAAATTTAAGCTGGCATTGTTTGTATCTTACATCATGGATTTCTTCATTGTTACCTTGTTGTTACAGTAATTAAAAAGCAATCAATTATTAAAAAACATACACCTTTGAAAGGGACCCCATGTAGGCTCTTTGGCCTCAAGCTTGAGAAGCACGTCCTCTTTCTTTCTTTGATTATTTGCAGGGTTGAACAAGATTGTTCAAAGTTGTTTGTTGCACTGTTGTTATAACCAGGAAAGCAATATGGTGCTTTTTGAACTTGGCCAGGAGACGCACTGAGCAGTGAGCCTTTGTCTGATAGTGTCATAATGCAAGCACCGGCCACTTTACCAACAAATAGAGTTCATAATTACGATAGGGAAACAAAGACTTTTGTATACAATGTCTGTGGAGCACAGAGTGTCCTCCACCCTCCACGTGCAGAATAATTTCCTTCCTATATATACACATGCATGGGCACACACACAAAGTATTCTATTTAGACACATACACTATATATGTAGTTTCACAACAATGCACCATCACATACAAACACACATGCTCATGCACATGTACACACACACTCACACAAAACCACCCCAGGTTTCTGGCTCCTGATAGTCTTAATGCAGCCAGAGGCTGAAGCGTGAGTGTTGACCCAGCCTTTGGTCTTTTTCCCTTTGGCTTCCTACGGAGGCTCCACCAAGCGTGGAGCACTTTTCATTTTTGCACTCCTTCCTTTGCTCTCTATTTATTCCTTAAACTTTAATCACAGAGTCTACAACATTCTGCAAAACTTGCAATATCTTTTTTTTTTTACAGTACAGGTTGTTGCTTGCATATAGTTGTATTATAAACCTTTGGCCACACTGTACATAAGCATGTGCTGCAACGAGAACCGTGCAGTTAGCAGTCGGCCTGTGACAGTTCAGTTTCATTGTTCTCACTGTTAAGACCATTCCTGTCTTTTTGAAGTGTGCGAGGAAATAAGATGGTCTTTTAAAATAAATTGTTCTGGCTTCTGAGCTACACAGGCCACACTAACAGATTAAAGGAACAATGTCTGAGCCAAGACCCTTTGTTTGCCAAGAGTCAAAATGGAAACGATACCGCTCCAGCCTTAGTGTCCCCATTTCAGTTTTAATTTGATCTGTTTTTACCTCAGCTAATTGAACCCGAGGGACGTGTCCTTATGACTTTCAGTGTGTCTTTCATGCACTATTTGACATTATTTTCTATTTCCTGTTGGACATCAATGTACCCACACTTTGCAAATACTTCCATTACTTTATTCTGGGTTATTTTGATAATCAAGCATACAATATAATATTATTTGCAGGCCAAAGACATCCATGTGAGCTCTTGAAATCGAAAACAGGATATCTCAAACAATAAGAAGTTGAGTCAACTTCAAGTCGATTGTCTGAAGCCGCAAGGAAATGTAAAGAAAACATCAAATCAGTCCACAGTTTTTTGTAGAGAAAATGAGAAAAGGCGTGTGCAGTTTATTCAACTGGATGTTTCAAAGAGACAGTGCAGCACTTTTCAAAGATTGGGCCAAAAATGGCATAGACACAACAAGCATATTGTTCAAAATGTCCTGAGGCTGACTGACTTTAACAGTGAGGGAAGAGGGGAGGCTGACCATAAAAGCGGCAAGGATTTTAACTAACTCATTGAAGTGAAAGAACAAAGCTGTTGAATTTGGCAAAACATGATGCCAGCTGCTGCTGCATTTGGTGTTCAACAGTAAAAGCAAATCAGAGCAGCAATAACATGTCACCTAGAGGACGTAAGGGGCATGCATAGTGGTCGCACAATTGCATATAAACTATCAAGTAGTATAAAGTATAGTAAGTACACAATTAGCCCGTAGATGTGCTTTGATGGAATGCAGTCTTATATTCTCCAAAAACGTATATCTTTAAACATCTGTCTGACATGCGCCTAAATCCTGGTGCCTCGAGTTTTTCAACATGGATTGTGCAATATGTTTCTTACAACACAGAACTAAATATGTCTGTGACAATTCCAGAAGTACTACACATAAATACAAATACATATTGCACCAACATTTCAGCCAATATAGTTCACGCTATTCTATCGTAAAGTAGAGAATCATTTCACTGTTTAAACTGTGTAATATATTACAGAATCAATGGTATGCATAGACAATGATAGTAGTTGGCATTGTATTGGAACATCAGGGGATATCGTTTAAACTCATAAATAGGCAACATTAATCGGATCGGGGAGGTCTGGAGCGCCAGCAGTCCTCCGCTGTCTGGTGACGCTCTTCCTTCCTTTCCCACCCAGAGAAAGCTGAGCTTTACCGAAGGTCCAACTCTGTACTTGTGGTGACGGGCAGTGCTATCATCGCCGAAAGCTATACTGGACCACTGTAGTCATTGCCGAAGATATTTTACACCTGAACTGGAGGTCTCTGGTTTATTCGCCAAGTTATGCGTAAAAAGGCGCACCACTCGTCGTGCCGCTGCGTCACCGTTTTGGATGTACAACTCTCCCCGTAAAACGATTTGCTAACGACAACTTTTTCCTAATGAGGATTATTGATACCACGAGGATGTTGTGGGTGTTTGTATTTTGCTTCGTTGATTTATCAGGTAAGGGGGAACTTATTTTAAGGCTGTTTGGGTAGCTCATCAACGGAGCAAAAATATCAAAGTCGTCTTTTATTTTCGTTATGTTTATTAAGAAAAAACAATTCCCCACTCAAGTCTATACTAATTGCGTGTTCATTCATTTAATAATGCATTTAAGTCATAAATACCCTCAGAGTGTAAAGAGTGTGGATGTCTGAACCCTTTGGGAAAAACAGGGGCTCATCCATGTTTCCTGTCATTGTTCTGTGGATCTGGGCTTAAATACCAGGAAGAAGGAATGCTGTACAAACTGACATTATTGGGTTTGGCCTTTGTTCTTCTTTAAATAATCACATTCCTTTTTTTGTTTTGGTACATGCAGGGCAGTTTCTCAATCTCAGATGTCAGTGTGTAAAATGTTGCGAATCAAGAGTCACTTTCATAATGAATACACCATAAGTTTAAAAACATACTGATTTTGTGGCACTGTATGTGTTCAGATGGTTTGCAGCATTATTTTGTGTAAACTGTGTCAGGTGTATTAAAATGAGTTAATGAAACTAGAAACTCGAAGTGAAACCTTTTACTCATTTGGTCTCGAACATGTTCCAAACTGATGTTATTCATGTTGAGCTAACTTTAATCTTAGAAACCAGATTATCTATCATAATATTATAATTTCTATTGAAACCTACAGCAGCTATTGGAATGATAATGATAATGAAATTGTAATTAAATTGTGTTAAATGAAGAGTGAGCAGTAAAAAGTTACTTTGATGTGACTAGGATTTCATATATATAACAATGTGATTCAAAATGTTTGTGAATCATAAAGGTTAATCTTCTTAATCTTAGGGGCGACTGTGGCTCAGTGGTTAGCGGGTCGGTCTTTCAATCGAAGGGTCAGTGGTTCGATCCCCGGCTCCGGCAGTCTGTGTTGTTGTGTCCTTGAGCAAGACACTTAACCCTTAGTTGCTTCACGAGGGCTGCCCACTGCTCCTTAATACTAAGGATGGGTTAAAATGCAGAGAATAAATTTCCCCACTGTGGGACTAATAAGGGATTATTATGACTCTAATAACTTTCATAATGTTTCAAACACAATGCCCTTTCCTCTAGACGCTGTGATTGACCTGACAATGATATCCACAGTGGAGGTCACCAATGTCAATCACTTCACCATTTCTTGTATCAATGGAGAGCGCGGCCCCGCCCAGGTTGAGCTGGACATCAAGAAAGACAATACAATCCTCATATTCCCCAAGAAGCCACATTTTAAAGTGCATAAGCCCCGGACCAAGGAGGCAGTGGCCAGAGACTTCCGTGATCTGGATCATATCGGCATCTTCTACTGTGAATCCACTCAGGACGTCCACCCACTTGAGACAGCCACAATGATCAATAACCTTGGAAAAGGTGGGTCCAGCCTCTCATCAAAACCTATACAACTGCAGTTTTCTGAGAGTTTTAACCGACCAAACCTAAAACTGCAATTTAATTAATTGTCCTCTGCAGTTTTCTTATCCATCCAGTTTGGATTGTGTGTCAGGTTTGGATCATAACTGTGTGTATCTGTGTTCCTTTTTAGCACATTTTGTCCCAACACACCTTACACTTACTGCTAACAAAGGAGAGACAGTTCACCTCAGCATGCAGCTACTCAGCTCGCAAAGGAGAGACGTGACCTGGAAGTACAATGGTAAGCCATCCTACACAATAAGAAGCTGTTCACTCTCTTTCTATCTTTTGCAAAAAAAGAATGGAAGACTAGAGTACTTTCTTAACACATTGAAAGTCATGCCCTCGATGTTTTTCTTCTTCTTTGCGTTTCATGTAGGAAACTACTATTATATGACTCACTGGAACGACATGGTCAATCGTACAGCGGTACTCTCTGTGGAGAATGCAGCTTTTGCCAATCAAGGCATCTACAGTGCCAGCTACGTGGGAGACATCCCCCTTCAGGGGGCGTGGATGAGGCTCATTGTCAGAGGTTTGTTTAATCCTGATATTCACAAGTTTGGAATCAAAAACACATACACAGAAATCTGCACTGATCATGGTCACATTGTGTATTTCATTTACTAAGATCCATCATACAGTTTCTCACCTCACAAAAAGCACACTTTTAAATAAAAATTAAAAAGGAAGATTATGGTGGTAGAAGAAGCTGAAATTTACTTTATATTCTCCAGAAATGTCAATTAAAGCAAGAGTGAAAACACCAAAGAAACATTTGGGTTACGTCTCATTGTGAGTTAATTCATTAAAACAGTAAATCCTGATAAGAAGACTCTGAGAAGTCACTGCGCTCCGCCACAAAATAATCAGGCACGTGTTTTTTTCGCATACTTTTTTGGTTGGATTAAACCCGAGATACCTCAATTCCAGTCTTCATGCTAAGCTAAGCTAACAAGCCTTTTTTTTTTATTAACAGACACATGAGACTGGTATCAAACTCTCAGGAAGAAGGCAAATAAACACATTTCCCCTTATGTAGAAGTAGACCTTTTTAACAGCAGCAAGTTGGTTTTGAGCTTAATTCAAGCTTGAACACGAGATGCATTTCATTGAGACAGCATGTGTTAGTTTCATTTCCTCTCAGTGTTGTAAAGAGACATCCGCAGTATCAACACCATCTCCACCCTCCACCTGTTCTGCTTTGAGATTCCCCTCTTCCCTTTCGCTCTCTCCGCCAGATGCAGATGCCGGCTCTTATTACTACATGATTTAATGTCGTCACTATTAGATTTATATAGTGAATAAAACATATAAACAGGCGGTCTGTGCAGTCTGTGCAACACACAACATCCTCAGTCGCAGGGCCATCACATGGGAATAGGAACCCCCCCCCCACCCCCCCCCCCCCCCCGGAAAGAATGTCACAGAGAGAAAAAAAAGAAGAAGCCTTAAGAAGAGCAACAGAACAACTGTGCAAAATACAATGCAAATCAGAAATCACATCTAAATGATATGGTAATTTGTTTGAATTCATTACACTGCCTGCCTGCATTCTCTAAGATTATTAATAGCTGCACTCAGAAAATTATGCAGGGTTCAATAGACTGACAGCTGAAACTGGAATTGTGCAGGCAGGTTGAAAACAAACTGGTCACATATTCAAAGAGGACATAACATATATGGATTTTGGACATCAGACTTTCAACAAGTTGTGTACTTTTTTTAAGGAGGGAATCTTGTTTTCTCTGTAGATTGTCCCAGTAAGAAGTGGGGTCCTTACTGTGACAAGGACTGCCCGGAGTGTCTCAACGGCGGAGTTTGTCATGATGTAGACGGAGACTGCATCTGTCCTCCAGGATTCATGGGAACGCGGTGTGAGACAGGTTTGTAGTGGGCTCAATACGGGGCGACTGTGGATCGGTGGTTAGCAGGTCCGTCTTAAAATCAGAGGATCGGTGGTTCGATCCCCGGCTCCGCTAGTCCATGTTGTTGTGTCCTTGAGCAAGACACTTAACCCTAATTACTCACCGTTGCTGTGTCTACGGTCTACTGTATAGCATGTAAGTCGCTTTGGATAAAAGCGTCAGCTAAATGTAATGTAATACTGTACATATGTGTGTAAGAGAGCAGATGGGTACACCATCACATTTGTTTTGTCCTGTTGTCGTTAGCAAAATGCTAATGTCAGCATGCTTAGATGTTCTCAATGACCATGCAAACATGTCGATGATTAGCAGGTTGAATGCTGACCATGTTCACCAAGGTGTTTTAACTTGTAAACCATAAAACAAAGGTAATAATCTAACAATAATATACAACATAACACTCAACAAAAACTAAACAACCCATTGTCTTGGATTTGATTGGTGACCAAATGGTGTCCTACACATGGGTACTAGGTAAAGTTAATCCACTAATGCGTCTGTGCTATATGGAACTTATGTCAATTTTGACATTGCATTTTAATGACAGAAATTAAATCAATGTCACATCTATACAGCATTTTGGTAAGGACTGTGCCTAAACAGCTTTTTTTTTATAACAATGCAATCTAATATAACTATACAGATTAAATATTTGGGTTACAGACGAGTACACTGGCAGACTAGTTATTCTGTTCTTTGTGGTGGTTTGCAAGGCAGGTTGATTCATGATACAGTAAAACTCAAAGAATTGAAATAAACACATTAGTGAATTTGTCTTTCTCTGATGGTTTGCAGCCTGCAGAGAAGGAATGTTTGGTCGAAACTGCCAGGAGTCGTGTGGCTCCGAGCTGAACTGCAAGGGCCTTCGATTCTGCCTCCCGGACCCTTATGGCTGCTCCTGCGCCAGCGGCTGGTTTGGGAGCCGCTGTGAGAAGGGTGAGCATCACTTCAGCTTGTCCCTGTATTTTGTATTCAAATATTATGCACATGGTTTGATAACATGTGTTTATCCTTTTGTGTGTCACACTGCGCAGTATACCTTTCTGTTTTCTATTTTCAGACTGCAATGATGACATGTATGGACCAGACTGCCGCCTGAGTTGTGAATGCCAGAATGGAGGAGTTTGCAACCGTTTCAGTGGCTGCCAGTGTCCCACAGGGTGGAGAGGACAGAACTGTGAGAAGTCTGGTAGGAATCCTCATGTCATAGTATTCCCGTTTTTATTCAGTTTCTTTGTTTAGGTCTGGCTCCTCTGTGGAAATGAGTTGACTACATTGCTACTGTGTATTTATTCTTTCGCCGCATTACTACAAAGTACATTTCCATTATCATCATCCTGCTCACCAGATACCTCTACCTTCTTCCTCTTCACGGCAGCAAAGATTTGTGAAAATGCACACGTTACAAAACGTATAAAACACAGTAGGATTACTTGCAGTTTAATTAAACCTTTTGTACCAAAAAAGCTGGCTTTCTCAGGGCTTTTGACAGAACCCTGATGAAACCCTGTCCGGTGAAATGGTTCAATTAAATTGCTTATAATCCTCGAGTCTACAACCATCTTGTTTCCTCTTTCTCAAGTTTTGGAGCTTTAGTGCTGTAATTTATGGGCTGGCTTTATGGGAAATAAAGTTTTTGAAATAGACCTTTCCAAAAGAAAAATAAATCTTCTCTGTCACTTTCCACATTGTCTTTTCTCAATCTCTGGTACTTGCCTCTCTCCATTTTCAGACCGGGCTCCCCAGATCTTGGATTTGGATAGTAATCTGGAGTGGAATCTGAACTCTAGCCCAAAGATCTTTTGTTCAGCCACAGGCAACCCTCTGCCGAGCCACAACAGCATTGAGCTGCGGAAGCTGGACAGCACTGTGCTCAAGGTAGAAAGGCCGACCTTTGCATGCAACACTCTTGCCAAGATAGCTTTCCGTAAGCCTGAATTAAAATACAGTAAACGGCCATCTTGTATAATGTTTAAGTCAAGATATTAAGGTAAAGATTAAATACAAGGCCTCACATGGGGAGGGTGATCTCATATAGCGGTTTCCAAAGCGGCTGCTTTGAGGACGGGCCAAGGACACTACAAGATTCATTATATTGGGCATTTGTCAATAAAGTTTAACCAAAAAAGTCAGCAACATTTACATTTCAGTTTGTATAATGATTAAATAAAAAAAGATCTTATTTACTGTTGCAAGATTTACAGGTGCTGATAGGCAGATCTGTTTTTATATTCTTTATAGAGTGCTAAGCTATCTGATTTGTCTTTATGCTAAGCTAAGGTAATTGCTTCCGTGTTCTCGCTCCATACTTAACTGGTGCTGTGACTTTAGTTAAATTGCACTGCACCTTTAAGATGGGGAAGGTTGAGTCAAGTTCAGAGGAAGTCAACAACACAATGGCCTGACCAGATAAGGCAATATCGCTTTACAGTGCAGCAGTTACTACGTGTTGCCTATAAGTGAAATGTACAATCTCTTTGTTATTCTTTCAGTGCTTTTTCCTTGATAATAGAAACAATCTGATAAAGAACTGAACCACCACTTCACACATGAACAAAGAAAGTTCTCAGAGTTAGGACGTTCTTTAGCGAAAATAAGCACAAGAAATCTAAATGTGTTTTTCATCTTACATTGCATTATATTGTTTGTTTTGTGTTTTACTCTCAGGCTTCTCGAACGGTCATGGACTCGAATAAGAGTACAGCCCTGTTTGAAATCCCTCGTCTGACTGCTCAACAAGGGGGGTTGTGGGAATGCAGGGTGTCCACTAATGGAGGCCAGGACTCCCGCAAGTTCAACCTCACCATTAAAGGTCTGTAGAAATAAAAGGAATAAGTGAAGTATAAACAGAAAATAAATCAGATTGTTTAGGGACCATTTCCTTTATGCAGGAACATCACACGACAGCAACAAATCTACATTTTAAAATAGTTTGCTGTGTCTACTCAGAGCCCCCTGTTCCCACTACTGCTCCCAAACTGCTGGAGAAAAGGAGTAAGCAGCTGCTGGTGATGCCCGTGGACTCCCACAGAGGAGACGGCCCCATCGTCTCAACCCGGCTCCTCTACAAGCCTGTGGAGAACGGAGACTCGTGGTCCTCCATTATAGGTAAGATATCATGCAAAAGTAATATTACGTAAATTGAAAAGCTGGCCTAGTTAGACAAACCAAAATAAATAAAACGTATTTATAAGAAACACCCTCATCATGTTTGCTCTACAATGCACTGCAGGTTTAGGGTTTTATACTCAGTTCAAGTGCCCTGCTGTTTTTCTTCTCTCAACAACTTATCATATAACTAACAAAAAACATTTAAAATAATTTTCAATGTCTATGATGTGTGTTTATTATACTATATATATGTATGTTTTAAGCAAAATGTTAAATACATGACCCATACATTGAATTGTATTGTTAACAGCATTTCCTACACCCACTTTCTTTCAGTTTATAGTGACAAAGAGCTGATCACGCTGATGAACCTGGAGCCCTCAACACGCTACCGTGTCCGTGTCCAGCTGAGTCGCCCTGGTGAAGTCGGAGAGGGGGCCCCGGGGCCGGAGGCCATCATGGAGACTGATTGTCCCGGTAAGACCGATCGATAACTGGGATCACACACATACTGAACATTTATCTGGAAATCTTGCTTGTGAACAAATATCTACAGTCTGAACCACAGAACGTAAGCAAGCACAACCGTCTTATGTCTGGTGAGACTAATAGTTTGCTGTGCAGTGCTTCTCCCAGACATTAAGTTGCCAGTTTTCTCTTCCTCAGTGAGCATATTTGTCTTGATGACTCAAGTAAGGGACGGAAGATACCAATGGACTGAAATGATCCGTGGGCACTTCTTTACTAAAAATATAATGAGGTCTCCATGTGATCCCAACTACAATAACAAAAAGCAAACCTTCGTCATCAGTCAGCAATGATTTATTTCCTCAATGATGTAGAGGGAGAGAGCATATCCGAGTGTGAGCAATGAAAAGATCAAGGAAACAAACTGAAATGGAAATAGTTTTATAGTTCTGTTGAGTTTTTGGCCATGTGTGGTTAGATCAATGTGTGAAATGGACAAATTCTATTTTTAACAAGGGAACATTGTTCGCTTACACAAGCCCAAACTATTTGTATGACCCGCAGGCCTTTGAGAAGTACCACAGAACAGTTTATGACCATGAACTATAGAGTGCACCAAACAAATGTTGTATTCAAGGTTGCTATTCATTCATTTTCTCAAGCACTTTGATTACCTTACAGGGTTCTGTGGCCTGTAGTATACTGTACAATCGGACAAAATACAAGTAATGCACGTTGTCACAAATCCATTACCACATACTAACTGTATACAGCATATACTAATCATTATATTGTACACAGGTTTTGCAGTTAGTATACATCAAACCAAAATTCTTAATGTGTTATGATTTATACCAAAAGGAAATAATAAAATACTTGCACAATTGACATCGATCAGCACAGTATGTCAAAAGAGGGTTAGGGTTAGTGTTGTCATAATCACTTTAGTTTTAAAAGTTGTTTGTGCGGCTGTTTCTCCAACAAATTCTTTTAAACCTTTTTTTTCAGCTGTGCGCTTCTCAGTTTCCTTTTTGCAATGCATTGTGGGAGAATAGGTTTTATCACTATATACTTACAGCACACTCCAAAAGCAAAGGTCTTGGCTTGTGTATTGACTGTTTTGAGTATCCTTCATCTTCTGCCAGGTAAACATAAAACCTCCTTAGAATTAGTATGTATATTGGATTTGGGCCACAGTCATGCAAACATGAGCCATGGGTGTAAATGTATTCATTTCAAAGGAGCAGAGCCAATATTAAAAGCTAGTCCTTCTTGTTGTGAGCCAACAGTCCTAACTACTTTACGGGAGCCACTTGAAATCGAAATTGAGGTAATCGTCCACTTCACTTGGAAATACTTTACTTGTCGCTCAAGGGGCAATTCTAGGGCACCGTGACTGACATAATAAGAGAAACTCTCAAGGAGCCGTCAGCTCATACTGTGTTCTCTGTCGCTGCAGAGCCCACAGTTCAACCTGAGATTGACATCAGCTCGGTGGAAGGCCGCAATGCCACTGTACGCTGGCGACTGCCCGCCAACAATGGCGTTAATGCTGGCACAGCCAGTGGCTTTTTAGTGCAGCTCTTCGGGCCTCCACCCTTCAGTGAGAAACTACTGGAGGAGACCACCCTGCTCACTGTGCTCTCCACAAAGTTCCACAACATGAAGTACCAGCAAGACTACACCGTGGTGGTGCGCCTCATCAACTGTGGCAGCCTGGGGCCGCCCTCTAAACCCTACCTCTTCCGCATCAACAGCCAGGGTAACTAGAAACTCTGCTGTTAATAAGCTGCAAGGAAGGCTCCTTCTAAATGTTGCAGGATTTCCAATGCAGTTGGTAACACATTTACAAGGGTTTGTGACTAAACAAGGGATCTCAAATGATATATAGTGTATTAAAAAGTCACACACTTATTTAATTTGAATGGTGAATCAAACATAAATAAAAGAGATGATAAGAGCTTCCTAAATGTGCTTTAAACCCTCAAGAAAACAGTATAGCTGGTGCTTGCTGGTTGCTTGGTGACTCTCTCCCTGCCCACAAATTTTAATTGAGATGAGTTTAGCAGCTGATAGGTAGGTGTTCAGGAATAACCCAGTTTAGTTAACCATCAGTGGAGATCAACAAGTTAGAAAAAGATCAATCCGACAGAACGGAAATTAATGCTTTCCCAGAGCACCAACGGGTAAAAGCCTGTGATTGTAACATACATTTTATTTAGACTATAGTTTTACAGAATCACTGTTTATTTCCCTAACTTTGACAATCTCTGTGTGTCTCAGGTCCGTCTTCCCCACGAAACATCCAGGCCCTGCCCTTGTCCATGTCAGCCATCCAGGTGAGATGGCAACCCCCTGAAGATCCCAATGGCGGCATCATCAAATACATCATAGAGTATCAACCAGTCGGCCATGGGACGCCGCACCCTTGGGTGGACACAGACGATGGAAACAAGACCGCCAAAGATGTGACGGCACTCAACGGCAGCACGCTCTACCAGTTCAGAGTGAGGGCTTTCTCCAAGGTGCCGGGAGAGTGGAGCAAGATTGTTCAGGCGATGACACAAGGGGATGGTGAGGAGGAAGTTATTGTCTGCCCGCCCACCTTCATCCACCATTACTACAACTCACATGTTGATATTGTTTGATTAGTTTAAACTCCCATGACAGCCTTCTAATGATATTTGGGGATTTAAATATGGGATGGCAGACCAGCAAAGTTTGATTACCAGAATTGATGAATAATCAAGTGTACTGACATAAATCAAGGCCTTTTTATAGCTTCTTGGAGATACATTTATGTCCCCAATCAATCCAGCTATAAGTAGCTCCAAGTGGAACATTCATGCACTACTGTACTGGTGGCTAATATTGGGCTTTTCCCAGGTGGCATTGAAGGGGAAAACCCACATAGTCTATTATCTTACCTTTCTGAAAACCATTTCCATATTTGGTTTTTCTCTCCATCTTCCATCTTGTCCCTCTGTCCTCCCTCTCTATCTCTTTCACTCTGCCAAAAAAGGCCTTCAGAGTTTGATCCCGACCACCCAGGGTGTGGCTGGGAGGCCCGTTGGGGACAGTTACCAGCTGCTGGTGGCGGTGGTGGGCTCGGTAACTGTCACCTGTGTGACTATCCTGCTGGCACTGTTGGCTCTTTTCTTCATCCGCAAGACGCTGCTCAACCGTCGCCGCACGTTCACCTACCAGTCGGGATCTGTAAGGAGCCAAATTTTGTATTTACTGAGTTTCTGATCTGACAAAGCTCAAATGTAGTTTGAGAAAAGCCTATGTTAACTTTAATGTTTGTGTTTATCACAGAGCTTAAGACTGTTTATACCCCCAGGGTGAGGAGACTATTCTGCAGTTTAACTCGGGGACTCTGACCCTGACACGGAGGCCCAAACCGACCCCAGAGCCCCTGACCTATCCAATCCTGGAGTGGGAGGACATAAAGTTTGAAGATGTCATCGGAGAGGGCAACTTCGGCCAGGTGTTTAACCTCTTAATGTACTTTCTGAATATTTTAAATCCTTTATTCACTTGGTGAAACGTTTATTCTAACAACAGTCTCAAAACCAGGTAATCAAAGCCATGATCAAGAAGGACGGTAACAAAATGAGCGCAGCCATCAAGATGCTGAAAGGTATCTTTGACACACATTCGCACACATATCGAGATATTGCACATGCATCACACACAAACACACCGCTTGCACTGTATCTAATGATGCTTTGCATGATGCTCTTCTTGCAGAGTATGCCTCAGAGAATGACCACCGAGACTTTGCAGGCGAGCTGGAGGTGCTGTGTAAACTAGGCCAGCATCCTAACATCATCAATCTGATTGGAGCCTGTGAGAACAGAGGTGAGTGAGCGACACCTAGTGGCTTTTATTGATATTAATGAGCTTTCGAATTCTGGCTTTTGAAGAAATACGGATGGTTATGATGACTAGGCTGTTAAGAAAACTGTAAGATGAAGACTGTATGTATTTTACCTTAACTTGCTTATCTGGTGTCTATAAATGATGTGATATATATATTCCTTTTTTATTTGGTGGACGTGTCCACATTTTTGTAACAAGATGTAAGATGAGGTCTGATATATCTATGTAGTATGAAGTATCGAAATTATGTAATATGCTCCAGCGTAAACCAATTATGTTATAACCTTATTATTCATAACACAATTCAAGGTCCAATACAATCTTTCTCTGGAGCGTTCAACCAGAACATACATGATGCACCATTGTGGATGATATATGAGCTCAGTTTTATGACTTTATTTATAAAACTTTAAGCTATGTCTTGCCTGATGTTTATATTATTAATATATTGGATTTTGTTTTGCTAAATATATTTGGAAACTTTCCAAAAAGACTAATTGTATTTGCCAATACACTTTATTCATGAGCTGGCAGTATTGATTTTTGCTGATATACTAGTCGGTTTCTTGCAGTCCTGACTAGATCCTACTTCTATCTATCCTGATTGGTGCCCTTGTATAGTACTAGAAATAAAATGGTTTAATTCTTCTTGCTTGAGATACAAACAGCACCTGGAAAGCACCAGAATTGTCCCAGCGAAATAACCCTTGCCTGCCAGAGGCCTTGTGCGTCACATTTGTTTGAGTTGTCCATGTGCTTCACAAGCACACTGCTGTGCCGTACATGCATGTATTTGTATAAGGTTTCCTTGGCCCCAGTTCTTACTCATGGAGTATCAGTTTTCCATACTTACAGCCCATGGCTTTAACATCGAATAATTGAATTTATTTTGTTTGATTAAGGATTGATAACATATGGGGGAGGAAGTCTAGTGTGGACAATACATCAGTGAGAACTTTACAATACCAAATCGAAAAATAATCATTCTACTTCAGTCACTCCACTGGTTTCTCTTTCACTTAGCTCTTGAGTCTACAGACTGTTTTCATCTGTTGTTTAACTCAAGTTCTCCTCCATTATTCAGTGATAAGAGTACAACAATACACATTGACTGTACTGCCGCCTCCTGAACAAGAGCAATACAACCTCCAGTTCTTACCTATTGAAACTTACAATGTTAGGAAAAAGTGCCTCCTTAATGCCTACTGTAGTCTTCTTTTTATTATTATTATTATTATTATGCAGTTTTTAAATTGTAATAATTGAATCCAAAAATTATTTGAAAGGTTAACACAAGCATATTCTATCTACAGTATGAAAAGACTGGCGTGTTGTTCAACCAGCAAACTGATTGTAAAATGGAGGAAAATGGGAAAGGAAGGAAGGAAGGAGGAAAGGATTGTTGTGGGGAAGAGGGGAGGGAGGGGAGCGTGCTGGAAAGTAAAGGTGGGAAAATAAAGAAGGAAAGAGATCAATGATAAAAGACATGCTTTCAGAGGGTAATGCTTCTTTAACGTACAATGTGCATGTGTTCTTCCTGTGCCGCCTCTCTCTCTGCTCAGACGGTTAATAGGTATTGCATTGCAACAGAGAAAGTCACTGGCTAGGAGTGGTAGCACAAGCAGGTGCTCAATTGTTATTTCTTGCATTTTGGGAGATCTTTTTTGTTTCACGTTGAGCAAAGAAAATTGTTTTGGAAAGATGTTGCTGCAGGAAACACAGCCTGTCCTGATTAACATAATAGCTTGTAGCTGAGAAGGAACATGATTGTATTATGTTCCAGTTCTTTCAGTCTGCCCATCGCCCCGCTCTCCTTTCCTTCAACATCTGGTATTAACTAACTGTGTTGGCACTCCCTCGGTTCCTGGTGAAATCAACATGAAACCCTTCCAACAAGCACAATTGCCTCATGACCTGTAGGAACTCTGGTTTGGGCTGGAAGCCCCCATCTATTAACAAAGCCTCCACCATCTGGTTGATCTCTGTAAGGATTCCACTAAAGGTCTGTTTTACTTCTATCTGTGTCAAGACAGTTGAAGGCCAAGCCTCTTACCAGCTGGAGCTCGGTCTCTTCCCGGCCTATTGCAGGCCAGCCAAGCTCATAGTCAGAGTTTTTGGGGAGCTGAGCTTGTAGATGGAACGGTTATTAGCAGCAGCCTTAACTGTATTAATCACCTTGAGTGTCTTGTGATGTCATGTGTTGCCCCAAAGCAAGTACATCTCACATCGAGATATCAAACATCATAAAAAGGGACATATATAGTACATGTATTGAGTGTCCTCTCTGTTTATTACAGGATAATCTCCTCTTCCTCATGGTACTTTGTCTCTGTGTTCTCCAGGTTACCTGTACATAGCCATCGAATACGCCCCCTATGGCAACCTTCTGGACTTCTTGAGGAAGAGTCGAGTGTTGGAGACCGATCCGGCCTTTGCCAAGGAGCATGGCACTGCTTCCACCCTCACCTCACAGCAGCTTCTGCAGTTCGCTGTAGACGTGGCCACTGGGATGCACTATTTAAGTGACAAACAGGTAGGAGGTGAAAGGGTGTATGTGTGTGGCTGCTTGTTCATTATTTTGTATGGATGAGTCAATTTTTCGTGAATTTCTCTCATAAAAGGCATTCTTGACCTCTTCTCTCTCCTACCTTTTCTTACTAGTTCATCCACAGGGATTTGGCAGCCAGGAACGTTCTTGTGGGAGACAGCCTCGTGGCAAAGATAGCAGACTTTGGTCTGTCCCGTGGTGAGGAAGTTTACGTTAAGAAGACAATGGTGAGTGGCGGAGTCATAGACAGTCACACTTTTTTCAGAAAACAACCAACCGCTAGCAGAGGGCACTATTTGTTTTAGTCATTTTGTAATCAATGTATTCTCAGATTTAAGCATGTTTTACTTCTTTGTGTATTCCTGTTTCATATTTTATGTTTTAATATTCATAAGCTCTTCACATGTGTGAGCAAGTTGATATGCCAACATGGCAGAGGGTTTCAAACCAACGTCTTGTTTGGCTTTCAGGGGAGGCTGCCTGTACGCTGGATGGCCATTGAGTCCCTGAACTACAGCGTGTATACGACCAAGAGTGATGTGTGAGTGGACAGCAACTCATCAGTTCAACCAACATCAGTTCTGACTTTAACTATTGCACTAACCACAGGTGGAGTTTTTCAGGGAGGCAAAGCTCACAATATTTGTCACACTGGGGCCTCAATCACATATAAAATGCAAAAATATTTTGAGTGACATGGTAGGCTCACGCCGTTGTAAACAAATAATGCCTCTGGTCACTGGTGGAGTGGTAATAGTTGTGTACGTGTTGTGTAACTGATAAGCACAAGCAGGAAGCCTTGGGTGAACCTTAGCAGACGTTGGACTGTCAACTGGAGCATGAAGAGTGGAGGACAGCTAAGGGAAGAAGTGTGAAGGCTGCTGGAGGGCTGTGAGCATCAGGGAGAGAAACGGAGTGAAAGGGAGAGACAGTGAACAAGACCTGAGACCGAGTGAGAAGAGAGGAACAGAGACAAAGAAACAGGCCGACCCCACAAGCAGCACGTGTCTGCTCCTATGATCGACCAAACAGCATTGTGACATGAGAAACACATGGCACCATCGGATCGCAGGAATGGTTTCATGTTCCTGAGACACTCAGTGGGTCCTTGTCTCTTTCCACATTGATGTTGAGAATCATTAAATTCCTGAGCACATTTATTTCATTATTTATTGTCTATCATTTCAAGCTTTATAATGCATAAATCATACTGGATTCTGAATTTGTATTACCTTACTGCATATGTAGATTAGCAGGTATGCAATTATGCAGGTTTCTTTATACAGTTGTAACCATACATCACATATGATCAACAAAGGAAGTCCCAGATGAATAATTTTTTTCAAGTGTAACAAACAGTGCTATTCTCGTCCCATGTTTACTTTACAAACATCTCATGTCATTGCATTTTATCTCCCAGGTGGTCTTTTGGTGTTCTCCTCTGGGAAATTGTAAGCTTAGGTAAGTAAGCATACAGCCTGGGGAGGCAGCATGATGGTGACAATCCTCACCATTGTTCGACCCACTATCACCATCAAAACCATTTTTTCCTATCTTTCTTGTGTGTGTGTGTGTGTGTGTGTGTGTGTGTGTGTGTCAGGTGGCACACCGTATTGTGGGATGACATGCGCTGAGCTTTATGAAAAACTGCCACAAGGCTTCAGGATGGAGAAACCCAAAAACTGTGATGATGAGATGTAAGTATTCCACATTTTGTAGATAATAATTAGCTTATTTTGCTTATTTTAGCTTATTTTATTCTCTGATCAACCCTATTTGTCAATGTCTATTTCCCTGTCCAGCTATGAGCTGATGAAACAGTGCTGGAGGGATCGGCCCTACGAGAGACCCCCCTTCTCCCAAATTTCTGTCCAGTTCAACAGGATGCAGGAGGCCAGGAAGGTAAAGCTGCATTCACACAGTCGGGAGAAAGGGAAGACTATAGGAAAATGTATTGTTGTACTATACGTAGGAGTAAAGTGGAGGGTACATCACTCCAAGATAGCTACTCCATCCCTAAAGTCATACAGACATTTCTATAATTGTTTAATGCCTTTTTCGGCATACTATACATGGATTACATTTCTTATGACATTTATTTATGGCATACATTTTGATGATATACTATGCGATGACATTTGGTCTGTACACAATTACATGAACATGTTATGAGGCTCCCTTATGATGATGTTTTAAACTCTCTAATCACAACAGCTTCTATACATCTTCCAGGCTTATGTGAACATGGCTCTCTTTGAGAACTTCACCTACGCTGGAATAGATGCCACAGCCGAGGAGGCCTGACTACCAGCCCCCCCAGACCCTAGCATGCCACGTAGCCCCAATAGGAAGTCCCGAGGATGGTCGCCACGTTACTGCCACCCCCCTGCCGCTCAACGCCACGACAGGAGGACCAGGCGCTCTACCAAAGCCACCCAGCTATAGATGGAGGACTGTGAAAGGACACTGTGTGGAGTATCCGAGGCATTAGGAGATGAGGAGTTGGATGGATTGATGCGATTGCTACCAACCTTTTGGGAAATACTGACCCCAAATACTCCAAAACCAGTCCCAGAAAAAAGACACAACATTGTACCTCTTGCTGTTACAAAAGTTACAATGCTGGACCCTTTTCTCCGACTGTTTAGGGGATGCAGCAAATAAGGAGCTATGTGACTTGCTAAAACACCACAGGGTCTGTGGGGTGTCAACGCATGACTTTATTTTCCCTCTATTGGTCTAAATGGAGAAGGAATTTCTTTTATGAAGATAAAATTCAAAGGACACAGTGTGAATCACACATATTCAAGTTCTCAGACTGTTACATAAGGATGAAAGAAACATACATTGTAGCACTTAAAGCCTCATTAACGCCATTGGTGTCTTTTACTGTTTGCCTATCACTGCCATGTGAATGTAACTACTACTGTATATATTTTGTCACGTGGATGTATCAAAGCCTCCTATTTGAATGTAGTCAAATATACAGACATAAATGCAACCATGGCAGATGCTCTATGTGTTGCATGCAAAGCAAGAGACGTTGATACCAACAGGGCAGATACATAGCTGGTCTGCCAGCTGCCAACATTATAGTTTACCTTTAACACTATGCAACCTAACGCAATGTATGGTAATGTATCTATCGTATGAGAATGTACAGTGTGTTTCCATGAACTGGTTCCTTGAATAAAGGTTTTGTGTGGTGACTGGACTCATCACCACATTGCTAGCTGTTCTATTCGCATAAGTCCAATTTTCAGTTATAAACTACAGTTTCTGTGACACTAAGGGTGTTGACGTTAGCAAAGATTATTGTGTTTTTGTTGTTGTTGTCGCTGGCCTGCTCAAAAGTGAGCAATGATGGGAAACCACAGGTCAGGCTGCTGGGGGCCAAAGTATCCTTTCAGAGTTCAGGAACACTGATACCCCTGCTGCACTGAGCTGATCTGTCACTGGGTTTCCTTCACAAAGCAACCGCAGGCGCTTAACTGTCTGTCAAACATGGTCTCAGTGGGCCAGCTTCCTGTGGACTCCCACACGAAGACACCGGCTATACAACAACACAAATGTGTGATAAGGGAACACAACTAAAATTATTTCTACCCCTTATTTGTAAAAGGGCTCAAAATTATTTTGAATATCAAGCGCTTGCTCTATATGCACTACTGAAACCCCATCAGTTACCTCGGCACGTTGTTCCTTATTATCCTTCCCTTATTTGATCACATAGGGCTATGAAAAGGTTAACATATCGGGCAAAAAATATATACTGAATCGACCTGCTATTTAAATCTATTTTTGTAAAAAATAAATAAAAAAAAAGGTAAATATACTGGGAAGTTTGGTGTAAGAAGGTAAGGTGTTTGGCCCAGTAGAGAGGGTGGCTTGGGGTCAGGGTTATTGTGTGTGGGCTAGAGTTGATCTGAAACAGCAGTGAAGGTGTTGGTGTTGGATCTGGAAGTCATTTCCCAGTGTGAGCAGAGCTGCCGATACAAGCAGTAATGGGGATGTGTTGTCAGGGAGTGTTGACAGTACTGTTTGGCGGGATAACAGCTCTTGGCAATGCTCTGGCACTGCTCAGCTGAGAAAGTAGAATCGCCCTGTAGTGTTTGTCATTCGGAAGGGGAAGTGGCTGAGGTGGCTTGGATCTTTGGTTATGTTGGTTTCTCCAGAGGTAGTGGTTGTTATGTCCAAGTTGTCTGGTGTTTAAGATCCAATGATGTTGTGCAGTCCAGAGTACACGTTGCAGGCTGATCGTCAGCAGCAGACCTGGGCCGTGTTCTGCATATATGGAGTTAACTGAGTTTTCATTTCCTCTTCAGAGATGGCTCGAAGTGAATAGAGAGCTGTTGTCAGAACCACAAGTCCTTACATTATTATATTCACAGTTGATTGGTTCATGATGACGACTTCTCAAGGTGAACCTTTGTAGGTTCACCACTTATTTTGAGTTGCAAATGAGTCTTTCGTGACATTTTGATGGCAATATGTAAATTAAGCATGACACTTTCATTAATTGTATACACTTAAACAATCAATTAATGTTAAATTGGGGTCAGTTAAATTAAGACAGGAAGACAGGAACTCAGTTTCCTGGAAATTGGTCAATAGTTTAATGAGAGATACTGGCAGGTTTTTATTATCAAGTGTTTATGGTTACATGTCTCTCAGGTATTTGAAGTTGTTGAAGCACTTCTCATCATCTCTAGTGTTTCCTATAGGTATCCTTTAAATTTATATTTGTATTTAGAGCAAGGAACCCAGGCAGATGATGGACTGAAAGATTTACTAGGTTTCATCATCAGCATCTCCCGTTTGTTATAATAAGAAGATGTGTTTGAGAGTAAACAGAAATACAATATTTCCGTAGTTTGAGTCGCTTTTTTGGTGCGTACTTCCACTAGGTGTTACACAAAGCATGCTTCCTGCTTTATTCCCCCCCTCCCCCCCATGCCTACTCAAAACCGTGCATGAAAGACAACAGACACAATGCACAGACAAAAGCATATGTGTTGTTGAGTGCCACGGTGGTTTACGATACATAAAACCTCAATCTACAATGCATTTTCCGTGCAAGTGGAAGATCCTCCTTATGAGCATGTGGATACAAGTGGGCTTTGTCCCTGGGATACATTGTAAGGATGGAACGGTCAGACCTCTGTCAATGGAAGGTAAGACTTAATGATGTTAAGTTGAATTACCCTAATAACTAATGTTAAGTCCATTTCACAGTTACATTGTCTCATTTACTGTGTGTTTCCATTGAAAATAATGACTGTTAACTATATGACAAAGAGCCACCAAAGTCACAAAATATGTTGTTTTTTCAAAAGTAAAACTTTTGAGAAAAATACGTTAATTACTGGGAACAAGATAATACGTTGCGGGTAGAAGATAATATGTTTGTCGTGTCAATAATGGGTATTGTTCTCACAAACGTCTTGCTTTTGCGCAACAAAAAATATACTTTACAATGTAACATCTTGCTATTTAAAGAATAACACATTTTGCAGGGATGTGTTTTTATCCGGGGGGGCTCATGTATAATATGTTGTATTTATATGTTATATTCGTCATTTCTGGAGCAGATGTTTCGCTCTTAAAGGATGAGCAGGATCCTAAATGTTTCACCCGCACAGAACAGGATTTTACCTGCTTCTTTGAGACTGCAGATAACAGAACTTATGATTTACTCTACAAGTTTGACAGGTATGTTTTATATACAATACATATATTGTCTTCTGTATATCATTTAATATTCTGTGATTAATTTAGTTTAGAATGTTTCATACTTTTGACTCTTTCCTATTGATTAAATGTTACATGTTGTTGTTTAGTGTGAACTGTAAGTGTCCCATAGCCTTGGCTTATCCACTTTGTACAGGTCTAGGAGAAACATCATAAACCCATATCAACCAAACCCAACCAAATATGTTTTATCTTTCACTTTGGATGATGCAATTATTTTATTTCTCCTTTTAGAATTGTCCTTTTAAACTTGAACCTGACGCGTGTCACTTCCTTTATAAAGCACTTTGAACTTACCTTTGTGAAAGATGCTTTACAAATGGTTTGATTGATTGCTTAATATAGTCCACCATGTCTATTCATTTTGTCATTTATTCAATCAAGCCTGCCTGGAGAGAAACGGTGTGAAATGTTTGTCCAGAGAACAGAAGTCGGAAATTCACTCCATATCTGCTCATTTCCTGGGTCTGATGTTTTGTTGTTTGTGGAAATACACCTTGAAGTGGTGGAGCGCAACACCAACACCAGTCTCCACAGTCGCACTGTCTGTGTGGAGGACCACTGTAAGACATTTTTTGTTTTTGCAATATTTATTTACTAACTAAAGAGTATGGAAATAGATCGATCTCTTGTTGGAAAAAAGAAAACGCACATGAAGCCATGTGCATAACTCTTCCCATCCCCTCCTCTTAGGGTTGGGGGACAGCGGATGTTCAGGGGTAAATAAAATCAATTGATGAATCAATTAATTAGAAAAACATTGTGAAAGTGTGTTATAGGGATACGAACATTGGATTCTCAATTATGTTAATTGTTAAGTTGCAATATTTGGACTGATGGCATTTATTACAGAGATTTGGTGCAAAATCTATATTTGAATTGTAATGAGATGAATTGATTAAAAAATATCAACAATTCTTCCAAAAACACATTAATCACCACAACATTGAGAATCACAACAGGAAAATGCATGCAGTGATTTAGTATTAAAAGCTTTCCCATCGTTTCCGTATTTCTGTAGCTGGATGTCAAGTTTAAAAAAATTGTCTCACTACAATGAAATGACTATTATGGAGAATAACATCATCACACACGTTATGGTTGTAAATGGGAGACTTGTGGCGTAGATACCCATTGAACCAATCTTCATTCAGATATCGTCATGTGACCGATCAAGGAACCCTTTTGAAAACGGCCATGCAAATTTTTCCTTTCTTTGGAACGTTATTTAGCTCCATATGAGCACATGAGTAGTACTTCTGAAAAGATAAAAAGGCCAGAAAGACCATTCAGATCAACTATGCATAAAAATATAATTTGTACTTCAAATCCCCTCCCATCTCTGAGAAAACAATCTCAAAGAATTCCAGCTGCCTCCTCGGCCGTTACAGGTGGCTTCTGAATTTCTACAAAACTACTGGCTGTGACTTTGTTGCCTGTTTGACAAAGAAGTCCTCAAATTTATGACTTTACCACTAAAGCTGTTTCAAGCATGTTTAACTGTATTAATGCAGGATCATGTGAATGAAGGGAGAACAGCTAAATTAAAGCTGCACACAAAGCATGGAGCGTTTGTTGATTGTGGCAGTCCCCGGGGGGTCCCCCGCAATATGTAATACTTATTTCCCTCCAACATGTCTTGGGTCTTCGCTCCTGTCAATAGAGTCGAGCACCAAGAAAGACAGGGGGCCTCCTCACCTGCCTTAAAGCCAGTTCATTATTTTCTTCAATGGATTCTGGGATGTACTCGTCCATGTTTTTTGATCACCTTTTTTTCTCTAGCTCTCCTGGATCCACCCTTCAATGTGTCTTTACACCAAAGTGGCCAAGCAGGACAGCTGCACGTTTCATGGGACACAAAGGTCTCGAAATACAGTGAAGATGATGTGATCTATCGGATTCGATACACATCCAAAGGGTTGGGAGAGAAGATAAAAGAGGTACGTATGCACACAGCTCCTCAACAAATCCATGAGATCATTTTTTAACTATAAAATAATCTATATAACGGCAGCAGTGGATTATTTGGGGATTTAAGGTCCCTGACTGTGTTCTTGTTCCTTAGAGTGAAAGGCTGCAAGAACATTATCTTGTGTCTGGACATTTAGAAAAAGAGTGTTCTGCAGTGCCTCCCAGAGGGTAGAAGTTGCAACAGGCTGTGTCCAGGGTGTGACGGTTCTGAAATGATGTTTCCTGCCCGTTTCCTGACTCTGGATGCAAGGCCCCTGCCTTGCATCCAGAGTCACCAATGATTATATTCGCAGTCCAGATTGTCCGTTGTAGTCTGTTTCTGTTGCTTTGGATTTTGAGCGGAGCTGAAGGCCACAAACAGGATCATCGGTCTCCGAAGAGTCAAGTTGCAGATGTAGAGCAGTCTCATGTTGACTGCATCATCTACTGATCTGTTGGCTAAGTAGGAAATATGTAATGTTGTACGTCACAAAAGTCATATAAAGTAGAAATTAATAAATAAAAAAAGTAATATTAGAAGTATATCTTGTTTGAAAAAGTCATTACAAATTCATAGTACAGCATGTTAAAAAGAATCCTGAAAAAGTCACAGAATAGTACGTCAAAAAAGATTTGTAAAAGAAAGTTATATCATTATGACCAAGTTAATGTGCCAGCTCGTCAGTTATGATATTGATTTATTAATTGATCTATTGAACACATCAGAGATTCCGTGGTATTTTGCTGTCCATTATATGAATATTGAATCATTGTATTATTTATAACCAGCTTTCACGCATTGGCCTGCATTGGTGATTACAGTGGGTGAAATCAAGTTTAATGCATAATTCTTTATATTTTACAATATTATTATTTTCATTTTCAAGTATGTGATTTCTACAGACAAAAGCGGGCACCATACTAGACTCTCTGGTAACAGGGGAGGAGGTTGAGGTCCAGGTCACCGTCAGAAGTGCCTTCAATCCAAATGCAGGGCACTGGAGCAGCTGGTCGCACCCCGTGCGAGCCGTGGTTCCCCAAAGTGCAGGTGTGTCTAAATGAGAAAGTGTGACTGTTCTCCAAAATCCAGCGGCTCATCCTGTGAGCTCCTCTGTCATATGCAACACTGGAACGAGAAATGTTTTCTCTTCTTTCAGATGATATTTCTCTAATGTGCTACACATCTGACCTGCAAATTATCACCTGTCGTTGGGATGGGAGCATATATGGTGAAGAGAATGTGTACAAACTTTTATACAAGATGTTTCTCAGGTACATTACTTACCACTTTCCTACATTGATACATGAAATGCCTCAGATCATGCTATGCTAATGTAGCAGCATATTTAATGGAGTTTCAGTTGAATTCAAAGTTATTTACATCCTCCACAGTAAACACTAGACTCAGCAATAATGTCGCAAACTATTTCGTTTGTCATCTCTTTCTCTGCACAACTTTCCTTTTCATTTCACATTGCTGACTAAATGACTAGTCAACAGTTAAAATAAAAAAACAAGTTTGTTTGGCTCTGATTTGATGTGATGATATTACAGTGAGGTTTTGGGCTGGACAGAATGGACAGAGTGTCTCGCTGACAGGGACGTGACTGAACGGTGCCGTTTCTTTGGAGAGAAGTCTGGAAGAGTCAGAGTCAAGCTGAGCAGCGCTTCAGATCCACTCAGCAGGACCTTCTATACTCAAGAGTTCACTCTCAGCAGCAGCGGTGAGGGATTCATGCTTCTTTTCTGGTGCATTTTGGATGTTTTAGCAGTATTTCTTTAACTTCATGATTTCTTTTACTATCTAAAAAGTATTATGATGTGATGACATCTGACAAAAGGGAGAAAGATATCTTCTCAAGCATTCAAATTACAGTTTGTCAACTATTTATCAGGGGCAGATGTTCAAAGAACTCTGTATAACTAAGTAGTGTGGTTCTTGTGGATAGATCTGCATTTCTAATAAGTTTAATTACATTAAAAATGTAAAATTAAATTTGTTTAAACATATTTTAACAACATTTTTTAAGTTAATTTTTTCATGAACATAGCTTTCTTAGAAGGTCAACTTCTCGAGACAGCTAGGCTGGAAGTAGGTAGCTCAGTGTGTCGACTCACAAATTGTGCTTTTTTGATTTTAGTTCAAACATCCCCACCACGCCACCTGAAAGGAACATTGGAAAAAGACAAGTTGTGCTTGAAATGGGATGCTCCTCTTCCGTCTCTGTCTGCTCACCTGCAGTATGAAGTCAGCTACCAGATCAGAGGGGGTGGAGCTTGGAATGTATGACGTCATTTACAGCAATACAATTTTTATTTTTATATTCTTTTCAAAATATATTTGTTTTCCCTATACATTGTAAATTCCCATGTTTAGTCATAGTAAACAAAAAATACTATAGGTTGAATTTTATATAAATATATCTGTGAATTATTATTAATTGTTATTTTGACAGCATGTTTTTGTTTGTTCAATATGGCTGTGAGTGGTTGATTTTACCAGCAGATGGCACCAAAGAAAGGAGTATTACAATACAATGACATACAATGACACATTTAAAGTTTAATATATCATATTATATCATATTACCATGCTGGATATTGAAAAATAACTTAATTTGCTAAAACATGAGGAAATGCAAACAATATGTGTGCAAATGAACCAGTATCCAGGGAAAGGATAACAAATGCATTTACAGGGAATATATCTAAAAGGAAATGCAGAATTCAAAATGATTATGTCATCACTAAGATTGCCCTTTATGTTTGTGTGTCCACAGACGCTGTCCCTGAAGGGGCCTGAGACGGGCACCTGTCTGGAGGTTCCAACAGGTAGCCATTACAGTGTTAAGTTCAGAGCCAAACCTAATGGGTCCGTTTACTCAGGACTCTGGAGTGACTGGTCAGATGTGCTTTCTGGTGACACCCCTGCTGATATCGGTAAGATCGCTAATACACTGCAGCAGTTTATTTGATTTTCTGTTATGTTGTTTACATTTCACTAGCAGTTTATTCAAATTGAATTATGTGATAACAATTGTTGTATATTGTAGTCAACAAAGTACACTGTTGTGCCGATATATATATACAAATATTGAATCTCATTAAATACAACTATTCAAATCTTAATGCAGTATAAATAACCTTTACAGGCACATTGCTCATGCTGTGCATACCTGTCTCGATGCTGATGATTGCCATCATCCTCATGTCTTTGTTGTCTACATACCTCAGGTAGGAAAACAATCTAACAAAAATGTGATACTGCATGTGATACCTTCCTCCATTTCTTTTTAAAATGGATATCGATTTGTACGGTACAATCAACCCTACAATTATTTCATTATGTTTAAATAAAACTATTTCTACTACAATTGGTATCCAACAATTATTATTATTATTATTATTATTATTATTATTATTATTATTATTAACATTCCACATTGTTTGAAGATTATTTTCTTGTCTGTTGTTTTGTGTTTTTATAGTAAACTCAAGCTGTATTTTTGGCCACCGGTGCCCAACCTTGACAAAGTCCTCCACGGTTTTCTGACAGAGGCCAATGGGCCGCAATGGGTAAATCATTTTACTTAGAAGTATAATTTCTATTACATGCACTAATATTTCACAATGGTGAAGATGTTTCTTTCTCTAGTGGGAAAAAATGATTTTGGGCCTTACAAGTTTAGCCAAATAGATGCAATATAAATGTAGCTATGGATTACACTTATTATTGTATACATTCAGATATCAATTAGGAAATAAGCAAAACACACATAACTAGATGTAAATTTAGAGTGATAGATTGGGGATTACACTCAATTCCACCCCTTTTAAATGTGCGTCAGAGTTCCAAGGAGTTACAAATGAAATACTTTGTGCTCACACTACAGAATCCTCCGATAACAGCAAAGCAGTACTCTGACGAAACCACTTCATCTGTGGTAGAGATAATGTCTGAAGAGGAGGTTTCCCGATTAGGGAAACCATCAGGGGGCTCCACCAGGCTCCTGTCAGAGAGACAGTTCTGCAGCGGGGAACATGTCGATGGAAGCCAAAGGACGGAAGTCTTTCCAGACTATGTGACTCTCAACAAAGACAGTGTCATTATTTGCCCAAAAGGAAACAAGTACGTCTACGAGGAAGTTGGAGAGAAAGAAGAGCCGGAGATGAGTGATGAGCTCTTCCAAACATGTCACGGTTCCTGCACTGATGGCTCAGTCTGTCTCCCCCCCTGCTCAGGCAGTGACTTTCTTAACCATTCCTACTTGCATCTGGCTGAGCCTGCAGACCGATTCGACTACAAGGTCACTGTTGCAAGGGGGCCAGGCAACCTCTATACTAATTTCCAATGTAGCTAAATCACCAATTCCACTGGCGCAGAAGCCAGAATTCATAGTTGTAATAATGGGGATTAGTTTTAATCATGGCATGCTTTCTTCCATCATTACAGACGCTCTGAAAAGGTGGACAATCCACATTTGAGAACAAGAGCAGAACCTTTCTATAACAGGTCAAGCTTTGGGTTAAAATGCTGTTGATGACAATTAGCCATACTATATTGTAATATTACTTTTATATTGATAATTGTATATACAAATCTCTACATGGGGGCTGGCAGTGTATCTACATTGCTGTCTTTTTATGTCGACAAGAGAGAACCGTAGATGACAAGATATTTTGTGAGATTACAAGAAAAGACCCCACTCAGTGGTTTCGGTAGTCAAGCAGACTGTATCTTTTAAAAGCTTTACAGGGTTGGTAGCCTGCAGTTAGCTTAGTCTACCTTGGATCGAAAAGGGGAAGACAAGATTTGAGAGGATTATATATTAAAATGAATAATGAAAATGAACATTTTGATTGTTTGTATATGTAAACATGACCTTGTGTCAAGTATGTGAAAATATGAGGATATCGGTTTGAGTTTTCTTTCTTTTTTTTTTTTTTACATTCGAGTGTTATGAGTTTTACATGAGCTAATTTTATATATTCTATTACTATTTCAAATGATCTGTATCTGAAAGACTTAGATAATTTGTTTCAGGTATTTTCTTAGCTTCTAGTTCATTATGCAGGTTTCTATTTTTTGTCAATAAACAATGAAAAGCTGTTTTTTTCCCACTTGCATTTTCTGTCAACTATTTGGACTTTCATCAGTACATTCTACTTTATTATCGGAGATTCAAGCAGTTTTAAGTGATTAAGCAGCTTGCAGCAGCATATCCTGCCACCAACCCAAAATGCACCGATACAAACCGTATCTGGTCTTACATTTGGGTGTCACTAGGTGGTAGCAGAACTCAAAGGGACATGGGTTGTCTCTGTGGTGCCATAGCGCATCCTTTCTGACACAAAGCTAGTTATTCTACTAAAAATGAAAGAACTGTTTGATTTGACTTCAGGTTTGTATTCTATCTCACATGATGAAGCCACATTATCTATACCAACCCTGTCCTTGAGGGCTATACATGTAAATATATTGTCAAAAGCTGTTAAACTAATTATGAATGAAAATGAAATGAAAAATAATTTAAAAAAGCACAACACAGTTGAATGCTAGATGTTGATTTATTACACAAAGTAGACGAAAGGCTCAATTTAAGATGACTCAAATAATTATCACAATTTGTATGAAATCCAAGAGACCTCGGTTGGAACAAGGGCAATCACAACATCATGACAACTGTGATGAGTCAGGGGATTAGTAAGAGGAGGAATAAACCCTCAACACAAGAGCAGTTACTCGCATACAGCCGCGCCGGCCAAGAGCCAAAAATGTATTAAATGTTCTGAATTTAAATCAGTGAAAAGGTTATGGCGCCCCAGAGCTGTACAACCAACGGTTGATTTGGAGCAATGGGAGAGAGGATGACAGTGTTAGATAAAATCCAAGGATTGACAGTGTAATACTCAGACAGTGTATGACTGGTCCAGCCTGGCTCAGCCCTCTGGAGTAACTGCGTGAGAATCAGAACTGGATGCTCTGAGACTATGCTATCATCCTGCATCCAGCCAGCCGCCTTCTGTAAAATATACTAGTGTCACACTTTAACGGCAGGCCATCACATTTGCGGTGTTTGCCAGACTGTGTGATATCATGGCCATAAATCAGCACGGATTGTCTATGAGGCAATAGGACAGTGTGGGTTAGAGTGAGTGTGGAGAGTGGAACAGAAAGACAGAGCAAGTTTAAAAGAGTCAGTGTTTACTGGTGTACAAGCCTCTCCTCCCAACAGGAATTCTTTCCATGTTTCGTCACTGCCCACTTGCCCATATGCAAACGTGTACAGAGGGAGGTTGAATCACCTCCTGATGTCATTTCCTCAACGTTCACTTACAATCATATTGAGAAAAAACATGGTTTCACATATGATAGGCTTCAACGTGTACTGTGTATAGTGTTTGTACAGTTTGCTTGTTTGCATACCTCTATGTTGTCATATCTGTAGTCCTCAAACATGAATTCAGCAACAACAGAGATAAGGCCACCCAAACAGAGCACAGCAACATCCTTTAACCATCTGTTTGAAACGAGCCGGTGGAAACACACCACACAGTTAGCTTGTTCTGCATGCTGAGCGCGAACACTGCAGTCACATTTGATGGTACTGGATTTAGTTGAACATCAGTTTCACAGCATGCTCTGAGACATACAAAAGCAAAGTAATCAACAACACTGGCAGAACCAATGGAGTGAAACAACTTTGTCATTGAGAAAGAGCGATGGCATTAGTTCCATATAGACGTTGTACATTAAGGAGAGCAGAGGTGTTATGTTGAAATGAAATAAAGATTAGTTCATCTTATACGAATGAAAACATACATTCCCCAAAAAGGCAACTTTTATCTGTCCTCTGTATGGTTGGCCCAGATCAATATGTTTGCGTCCTCGTATGAATCTAAACAAGGGATCACCAGGACGAATGCCAAGTTGCTTAAAAAAAACAGCCACAGATGGTCCTTGTCGAATAAATGAACAAGCTACTGTTAGCGTCTATAACTGGTTGCAATTATTGAGATCAGTCGAAAATCGTCTCCAGTCTCATACGTTCAATAGCAATGATTAGAAAGTCGTAGTCATGAACAGTAAGAGCACCTAAGGTCTCAATGGCAGTATGTATATCAATCATAAATAATTATAAGTGCAGCTCATATCTCCAGAAAGCTTTTCAAGAACTCTATTTTCAGTAGGAGAAATCCAAACAATCTAGTAGTCAGACATATGGCCATGCATGTTTATAAAATACAGAATTGCATGTTAGTGGTTTTGAAATAATGTAGAATCATAAAATGTACTTTTCCCTCCATCTTAGTCCAAAATACCATTAACACATGCTCAACATGGCACATGGTCTACTCGTCCTCTGACTTGAGATCAGATTCATTTGAATCAAATTGGATTAGTTTGGAGACTAATTGGAGTAAATACTGTCAAGAAAGATAAGAGAATGCATGAGCCATTATGCCTTGTATTCATTCAGCTTTTGGAGTTCATCCAAATCAAGAGAAAAATAAGACTAATTGTAATGTGATATCAAAATTCTTACAGAGAATTGTGTTTTATGCCAAATGATCTATTCACAGACTTTGGAGGGAAAATGGAGACCAGATGATGCCCTCCTATTTGTATTTTCTTTGTCCCTCAGCAACAACAAACTTCCCTATCCTTCCTCTAAATTACAAGATAGTTTTGATAAACCTCGGGATCCTTGGTGATTGAACACAGACTCCGCTTGGTTACCATGCACTGAGAGACCCCTGCTGAGCGCGCTCAGACGTTGGCCTTCTTGTTGATGAGCACAGAGCAGCATGTGAGGGCTCCATCCACTTTGACCTTCTCCATGTTGCACACGGGGATCAGCATGTGGTCCTTCAACTTCTCGAACACCTGCGGGACACACAGACATGACTATCAGTGGAAAGACCTCCTGACTTCCTGCTCTTTTAGATCATTCTAACCACAGCTACAATAAAATCCAACAGATCAGTGTCCAGCCAACTATCTCTGGAGAAACATCTTTAAACACAATACAGTTGGGAATCAAGAACCTGGACATCTATGTAAAATTCAAATCAAATACTAAATAGATATGTTAATGTGAACAGCTGTTCCTGTCTTGCCTCCTGACTCTGGCCTTGGGTACCACATCTGTGGGCCAGGGTTATTGGTATTGACCTGCCAGCGCTACAACAAGCCCTTTACAAAAGACTGACGTACCGCTCAGTTGGCTGTAGTTCGACTGAAAAGGGAGAACTTATGCAACACTCCAGTTTGTTTACTCCACTTGACAACGTGTAATGTTCTGTCATGTAAACACCCTGCACAAAGAGAGACGCAATTCTGAAGCAGGCGAACAAGCATTCAAGAAGGTTTCCTGGTCTCCCGGCAAAATATATAAAAAAAGATGGGAGTGAGAACTATTACGACATTCTCAAAAGACCCTCGTAAAGTAGTATGTCACCCTGTGGACCTTTTCCAGAAGAAAACCAGTGTTTTCCTACTAGACATCCAAACCAGGATATTTTTTTCTTCTTTAAACTCTCATTTCAACCCCGCTGTGATACTGAGCGAGGCCTTGTGGCTCAGCCAGAGGGACCAGCTAGACAAATTCTTATCTCATGATGCAATGTGGCTGACGAAGCCCCTGGTGATCCAAATGACGTGTTTAAAGACACCACTCTCATGTGCCTTATAACTCTTGACTCTTCTCTTCCCAATACCGTTAAACAATGGCACTGCATCATCATACTACTTAGAATTATAGTGTTCATTTATATTTCTATACAATTTCCCTGTTATTCCTCAAACTTAAGTATAGGATGAATGTACATTTCTAGCTCATGACCTTAGCTCATGATGAGTTAAGGCATTACCAGGGCTGGACTGGGACCCAAACAATCAGCCCATTTTGGCAAAGCCCGACCATCATAGTTAATCACACACCACCCATCTTTGTACCAACCATGCCATTTCCTATAAACACTAAAGCTGTGTAATGAGTAAGAAGGAATCGAGGAAGACCAAAAGAGAGAAAACATGATAAATACCATCACAAAGTGGAACGTATGAATTATTGAGCACCTTTAGATGTACAATTCAAGTTCTCATTACTTCAGGTGATATTTATATGTTGGGTCGGAGGGTGGCATGGTCTCACTCAGGAGCTGTTATATTTCACTAGGGTTTGTGTCTGCTCAGTTGTTTTAATCTCCAAACTTAAACCTGCTAACCATTAAAGATGCCCGGTCTCCGCCCCCTCCGAACGCCACCAATCCTCTCTCATGACCCCCTGCCTTTGTTAACGTGGAACTCTTATGTAACTTCACAAGGCAACTAAAAATAGACCGGAGATTAGGACAGTTAAAAAGCAGCAGTAGTATTGCAGAGTGACTGTGGTACAAGTTCCCTTGAGAAATGTGTCCTAACTGTGGACTTACTGTACAGCAAGGCATGATAGGCAACTATCCACTATGTGCTATTCATATTTTTCCACTTCATAGGCTACAATTATTTAAACACAGGTTTGGACCAAAAATGTGTTCCAGGCCAATTTATGGTGGGTTTGAACTTTAAAAAGGAAACTGGATCATGGAACCAACATTCATTCCTCAAATATTGCTTGAAATGGTGCGTTAAAAGGTGCTTATGAAACAGGAAGCACGAGATACACAAATAGATTTTCATTATGCTGAACTTGAATTCCCTCAGTTAATCTTCCTGGAAAGAAATGAGACACTGCCATGGATTTAGGTCCAAAGACATATCATTTAGGAAATTCTTCCCTCTAAAAATAGATGGTGGAGGTAGGGGTTTTAACCACAGAGTACATTGTGAGGTCGGAGAACTGTCTCTGCAGATTGTAGGCTGCTGGGTTGGATCCTGTGAGAATCCGTTTTACTTGTGATGAGGAGTGACCCCAAGCATCTTAATAACATGGCTACTGCTCAGCTTTTCCAACTCCGACAGACAAAGTGAGACAATAACATGTCCTTCACAGTGAACTTCAGTGGGAAACAACATGCAAGCGTCATCAGTGAATGGCACGTTTTGATGTTGTTTGCAAGTAGGTCACTGAATGTCTGACAGACATTTAGAAAGGTTATGAGACACTGTTGGTACACTTAGCATGTCGAGGTGGCATATAGCGCTCTACAGTTTAACAAAGAACACATGCCATACGAATAGTTCATAAGAGGGCACTGGGGGCAATTTTCAAAATTTCTTTAAAATTACTCTCAGCCCTATAAATGTCTTTTGGCATTTCCCTTATGAGTTCCTGAACTAGTGCCAACTTGGCAACCATAAGTACAAAAAGACAATGGTCTCCCGGCATATAACAGCAGGTCGTTTCATATAACAGCAGGACGTTTTACATTCATGAGAAATCGGTGCAGTCAGGGATGCATCAATTTTGTTAAGATGCATTGTTTTGCAATTTGTCTACTTTTGCCTACTCTACTTTAGAGTAGACCTTACACCACCAGGCCATGTGGACCCTCCAAATAAATAGTTTTAAGAGAGATAGAAAATAAGACATAAGTATACATTTGTGATTTTCTAGTTTAAATATGAAGACATTTTAAAATTGCAATAATTCATTTATTTTGGTCCACATAGCGAACACTGTTAAAAATAAAAAAGCTGTAGACACCACACATAAATACTATCAAGTTGATATGGAAAATGCATTAACAAACAGCGGCTTATTGACACATTCAGCAGATATGTGCACCTGATGAATGTAAGTCCAACATTCACTTTGTTTTTCAGCTATGGTTTGCTCTCCAACTGTCTCTTCAGCAGCTAAATGCTTCACTATGTTCACCAGCTGGTTGCTAACTTTGTCTGTCTGCTATTTAATGCTGGGCAGGATGGGGATGATTCTGTGACTGCTTTCACATACACATTTGTCCCATATTGATTACAGCAGTGTGAAGTATTTAGGGGATCTATGGGCATAAATGGAATATAACATTAATATGTATTACATTACATTACATTTCATTTAGCTGACGCTTTTATCCAAACCGACTTACAGTATACAGTATACAGTAGACCGTAGACACAGCAACGGTGAGCAATGAGGGTTAAGTGTCTTGCTCAAGGACACAACGGCATGGACTGCCTGAGCCGGGGTTTGAACCACCGACCCTCTGATTGAAAGACTGACTTGCTAACCACTGCGCCACAGTCGCATGTATGTTTTCTTTAGTGTATAATCATCTGAAAACAAGAATCTTTATGTTGTTATTACCCTGGAATGAGTAATTTATAACTACATACGGAGAAGGTCCTCTTCATGGAGTCCGCTACGGGGCACCACCGTGTTTCTACAGCAGCCCAAGGCGAACAAACCAAACGCTGACTCTCTATAGAACATTTCACACCCCTCGACTGAGTCATGTCCACAAAAGGTCACTTCCCATTAAACTGCAGGTTCCTTTGTTATAAAACACAGTGCTAGCTGTGGTTGACCTGCGGCAGGCTGTGTAAAACAACCACATACTGGAGGGTTTCCCTCGCCAGCCACTTGTTTATCTCAGCGGTCTTGGCAGGATGGAGAGCAACAAAAGCTCTTTAAATTCAAGCCACTAAACCAGACTGGTTGACCTGACAGTGTTTCTTCCTCCCAAAGTTCTAACCTCAGGATTGTAAATGAATGTTATTGTGTGTGTGAGACAATGTTTCTGTGTGAAGACGTGAAATGAGCTGAGCATTACCTTTGCACTTTCTGGAAAGTGCTCGGCGGTGGGGTGCAGAAGCACGTGTCCCTTGTTAGGTAGGTTCATGTAGATGCAGTTGGCAGCGTAGTCATCAGGCACTGTCAGTTTGTCATAGCGATGGTCACTCATTTGCTGCATGATCTACACACACACAGATAAGAGACAGACAGGAAATAGACATTTAGGTAAACTAACGGCAGGCTGTGGGGAGGTCCTTCAGGGAGACAGACAGAAAACAGTTATTCAGACTATCAGGCACTTTAAGTCTGAAGCAAGGCCACGATACCAAAGGCAGCACCACATCTTTCTGCTGGCCAAACCACTCTCGGGGCCCAGGGGGCCTTAATGGAGAACACAGGAGCAGACAGACATTCTTTCTCAGCAGATGTCATGTTATTTATGTAATCTGAAGGAGTTGAAAGTGGGACAGACAGTGGGGGGAGCGAGGCTGAGAAGATGCCCATGTTGCCAAGTGGAAGTCAGGGTTGAGGATGTTATGACCAGAGGAGAGACAGGTGCC